>JAREYC010000007.1:7097500-7697500 GCA_030015325.1 Cryptoblepharus egeriae | reverse complement strand
TGTATTTCTTACTGAGTTTCAGCTGAGGATAGCTGCTGTAACACAGAACTTCAATAAATTTATCTTCATCGGTCCCCCATTTCTTTTCGCCCGCATCGTACAGGATCTAGTAAAAAGGAAAGCATCTTGTGGCTCTTGTGCTCCTCTTCTCTCCCCATCAAACTTGTAAGGTTCAAACATTAAATGTTCACAAACTTTTGTTAACATTCTGCCAATGTCCCTTTCCAGGGTTTTCACTAGCCAGTTTTTTTTATCTTACCACTTCCAACATAGTAAAGTCTTGCATGTGCATCTGAATTCCCCCCTCCATAAATAATTTTGGAAAAGGAAAGAATTAAAATCACACATTTTTATAGCACACATACACACACTCACTCAGTAGCATACCTACGGTGTGCAGTGGGTAGTAATTGCAAAAGGCAACAACCTTAAGGGGGGCAATAATTCTCGCTTGGGTGTGAATCCACTTCCGGGTTGTGACATTTTGAGCTTGGCACCAGAATATGTGATTATTTGCTACAGCGTTGCAGAAATACGGTAGCCCTGCAAACAATCTGTTCAGAAAGCTCAAGAAAACTTCCAAAGGGTGCAATCCTAACCTAGTTTGGCACAACTCATTAGTCTTCCCATTCACGTAGTGATGTAGGGAGGAAAGCTCATACCTGTGCCATGGCCTAACCCACCACCAGGAATGATGCAGAAGAGTCTTACAGCACTTTTGTGACACTCCCAGGTCAGCACAGGACTTATGCCAGGGCTTAGGCAGGCCTAACTGGAGTTTAGGATTACAGCCTAAGACAGAAAATATTCCATGATTAAATTCTATGGCTACGCTCTTCCTATGACTGCCATACCTGTGCATCCTTCTTTGCGACCTCTTGATCCGCTTTTTGTTTTTCATCTCTTTTGCCCTATGAAAATATTGAAAAATGAAAAGTTGAAAAAAAGAAAGAAAAAGAAGAAACACAGTAAGATGAGCTACTGATCGGTAAACCCCACAGCACAGTGGTTGAAAAATCATTGTGTCGAAGGGTCTCTTACATTGGCAAGAGCTATCAGGGCTTTTTGGACATCACCCGAAGTCTCAGAGCTGATGTCATTCACCAGGGTCGTCTTATAAGCTGAAAGAAATCAAAATAGACACACAAAATAAGTCAGCGACATTTGTCCAATACTGAGATCCCCAGAAGATCATTCCCACCTTTGATCTCACTAATTTGACTTTAGGATATGGGCCGTAATGTGCCCAAAACGGGCTACTTTGATAGCATTTTCCCTTGCTAACATAAGATGGCAGTACATGTCGAAGGGCATTCTGTACAAGTCCGTACATGTCGAAGGGCAGTCTGATTTTCTCACTAGATGCCACTGGACAAGCCATTCTTTCTTATCTTCAGTTCTCCATCTGTAACATGGGGACAATAATATTGGCCTACCTTGCAGGGTTGGTATAAAGCAATCAGGATAGTGCAAATGTCCTTGAAAGACTTTGAATGTTTAAAAGCACTTTGCAAATACTGTTCAGCCTGATGTGCTTCACCTTTACGGGACACAGTGTGCAAGTGAGTGGTGAGCATTCACTCATGATACCAGCAGGTTAGAGGTTTCCATAAGTCCCTAATGGTTCAATAAACTTGTTCTTGGTGAGTACTTGCTTTGGTTAGATTACAGCTTTTCCCCATTAGAATACAGTGCACTGGAGCAGGATGTGAACTCCAATCCCGAGTTCTGGCAAACAGCCATAAATCTTCTCGATATTAATCAAAGCAAGCCTGCACAAGAGCTGTACTTACTCCAAGTATATACTTCTTGGGGCCGACCGCAATAAACTTTCCCATCTATCTTGTTCAGCTTCTCTATAGCTTGGCCATTCATCTTTCTGAACAGCAGAATTTTTTCCAGGAACCATCTCTGAACTCATGCAATTTGGAATAAGTGGTGGGGAGGGCAATGGGGGGGGGGGATTGTCAAGCAGTCCAGTAACTCAGTACCATTGCAGCTGAAGTCCGCAGAAACTTATGCCCCAGAATGACTCCATTAGGTTCAATGGAACTTCATCGCAACTAAGGGCGCAATCCAGAGTAACCATGGGGAGTCCTTGCTCCGGTGTAAGAACAACTTACTCTGGATTACAATATTAATTTCCTATAGGTTTTCACTAGGTGATGCTGTATGGGTGCACGTGATGTCTCTTACGTGCTCCTGTAGTTACTTTGGATTGTAGGGTAACGTCCGTTGGATAGGAGCCTAAGAATGGTTGCTAATTATTGCCCTTTAAAAAAATTAAAATTCTGCAATCCAGAGTTGTCAAGCTGTGAATAAATTGTGATTTTTCATGTTTATTTACACATGAGACAATATGATACACAACTATGATCAACTAATATTGAAGCAATAAAAAAAAAGCAGGCCTCCGTCAGTCTTGAAAGACTATGGTATCGTGCTTGGCGCTGCATACGCTGCATGTGAAGCACAAAAGCCTGGGTTGGATTGTTATGGAGGATAGGATTGTTATGGAGGATATCCAACCCAAGCAGCAAATCCCCCCTCTCCACGCCACTGAATTAGTCCAATGGAAAGGCAGAGCCCATACGATTGGATCCAGCTGGCGTTGCAGAGCTGGGCTCAGGACAGGAGCTCACCCTGTCTTGTGGGGCCGACCCGGGTCTCAAACCCTGGCCTGCTGGTTAACAGGCACAGTGTCTTAACCACTTGCGCCACCCACAGCCCACTGTTGAAGCAATATCCCTACCCTATTTGCAGTTTGGAGAGGATTTTCTTTTTGTGCCAGTATTTTTAAAGAGCTTTCTTATAATGAATGTCTTAAAAAACAAACAAATTGTCAGTGCCGGAAGACTAAAGTTGAAATTATGAATTGTGAAAGTGAAGATTCTTCAAATATTATCAAATATTATATTCTTCAAATATTATTGGCTGGATTCAGAATACTAAATGCTACTACCAATCCAAGACCATATTCATTCAATCAGCACCAAGATGCTGAAAGTTCCCACTTTACTTCCAAAATATAAAGGCCAAATCTAGGAATCACATTTCATCTTCAACGTCTGAACTATGAAATTTGACAGATTCTGAAAAAAATATTATTTTCCTGTGTGGTTTGTTCTTGTGACAAAGGAAACCCAATCAAGTGTTGGTAGTCTAGAAAGAAATTTGTGTCTCTGGTTAAAGAGCTTTAGGGCAAAATCCATAGCAGTTACGGGCTGTGGGTGGCACAAGCGGTTAAGACACTGTGTCTGTTAACCAGCAGGCCAGGTTTCGAGACACGGGTTGGCCCCACAAGACAGGGTGAGCTCCTATCCTGAGCCCAGCTCTGTGACGCCAGCTGGATCCAATCGTATTGGCTCTGCCTTTCCATTGGAGTAATTCAGTGGCGTGGAGAGGGGGGAGTTGCTGCTTGGGTAACAGCCTGTCCTCCATAACAATCCAACCCAGGCTTTCGTGCTTCACATGCAGCATATGCAGCGCCAAGCACGATACCATAGTCTTCCAAGACTGACGGAGGCTTGCTTTTTACGGGTCCATGCAGTTACGTCACTCTGTATGGAAAGTCATCTTCAATGCTGCAGAGCAAGGGGCTTAATTTCACTTTAGGATATAGGCCTTAGTACCCTGTGGAACTGGAGCCAACCTTATAATAAGCTTGGCTAGAGATACAACAAAATTTAAAAGGGTCAGGAACATTATTCAGTTGTTAGAGGGATTAAGTGCGTATTTATTGACTTCTGTGCCAGAACACTCTGAATTTGACTCACTCTGGAGGGCATTATTATATTAAATACTTTCCATGCCAAACATGCTGGCGTCCAAAGAGCGTCAACTTAATAGATAAGGTCAAGGAGCTGAACAACACTGTTCCTCCACAAATACATTTATTTTGTATCGTACTTCTAGCAACAGACTGTAATTGGGGCAGCCAACTTCTGAGAATCTCAGATTCTAGGACAAGCTCAGTCCTCTTGGATTAGGGTTGCCATAATTCTCTTCCACAAAACCGGGACAGGACCCCCGTCAAGCTTGCCAGTATGTGAATGCAATCCCCCCAAACCAGGACAGTCCAGGTTTTCCAGGACATATGGCGACCCTATCTTAGAAGCTTCAGAGAAATCTGAAGAGCTTATTTAAATAAGTTATAAAGCCCAATCCTGACTCCAATGATCCTATGCAGCTCAGTGACTGGGGCAGACACTACCTAATATGGTGGGGACAAGTATTTGGCTAGCAAAAGTCACATAAAAATATTTTTGCTTATCTTCTGGTTGGCCATCTAATTACTGATGCATCTCCTTGGACCCACACTATTTCTTTTTCAGGCCAATCCTATCTTCTGGGGTCACCGGAGGCTCACTATGGGGTTTCTCAAGTCTGTACCAGCATGTTTGCTTTGCAGCTCAACACAGAGGATATGATACAACAAAGTAGGACTCCTCAAAGAAGAGGGTTAGACTAGATGATCTCCACATTACCTTCCAGTTATAAAGGCTTCTAATTCTATCCAGCCTCTTGAATCTGATGCTGATCAACTAGAGCTTGTGTGCCATGGAAAGGATTATTAATCATGATCTGTCCAATTAATCATTATCCCATCAAAACAGTGTTACCTGTAGAATATGCCTCGGCAATTTCTTTCAGTTGCTCGTTGGTTCTGGAGGCAAGGATCTCAGCCAGAGCCTTCTCATCAGTTCCAGTACCCTAAGCAAATATCATCATCATCATCATCATCAAGAGGCAAGATTAATTTGCATTTTACACCATAGTGTTAATAGTGCTGGATTCTCTTTGGAGGTCTAGTATTTATTCGACAGCAGAACTTGTAGTGCAGCAATATTTTAAAAGCAAGAGAGGTTTTCTCAATTAGGATGCTCAGGTTCTGTTCCAGATCCTCAGTGGATAAAAAAATCATTGGGTACCAAATCAGTGGGAAAATAGCTTTAAATACCTGTTTTTACCTTAGAATAACTACAGGAGTAACTCCAGAGTAACTACAGGAGCATGTAAGAGACGTTTACATCAACGTAGTTACGGCACCACCTAGTGAAAAATTCATATTGCAATCCAGAGTAAATTGTTCTTATGCTGGAGCAAGGACTCCCCATAGTTACTCTGGATTACACCCTTAG
This sequence comes from Cryptoblepharus egeriae, assembly GCA_030015325.1. Taxonomy (NCBI): domain Eukaryota; kingdom Metazoa; phylum Chordata; class Lepidosauria; order Squamata; family Scincidae; genus Cryptoblepharus; species Cryptoblepharus egeriae. The sequence continues at coordinate 7,692,359 of JAREYC010000007.1, read as the reverse complement.
TTTTCTTACTATCACCATAGAATGCGTAGGTATAGACACTATACTGCATTCAGCCACTAGATGGAGTAAATAATGAAACAAATGGACTAACATAATAATGACTATATTTACTTGCATCTAATGCTCATCATTTTCAGCCAAATGTGGTCTCCAAAGTTAGGGTGTACATTAGATTTGAGTAAATATGATGTTTTGATTATAAGTATAGGGCATTAAATTCAATGGCACATGAGATTCATATGGGTATTTGAGATTCATACGAGATTCTTATGGGTATTTGAGATGGCACATGAGATTCATATGGGTACCATTTAAATATGGGTATTTGAATCAAGGCTGAAAGCCCTGATCAATCAATTGACCAATAGCTTCAGATTAAAAATATAGTTTTTAAGGCTGAACCTTTCACAACACAAGTGCTGATGGCAGCATATTATTGGCAGCTGCCGTTTTGCTCACCTCCTCCAGGAATGTCTCTTAAAAAGTGTGCCACCTTCACACTGTCATGAGTCTCCCTGTGAAACGTAGTGCTTTGCCCCCCCCAGCTATACCACTGCATTGCAGGTATTGAGCAGATATGGCAGGGTAAATATTACCAAGGTGTATTATTACAGAAAGAACAACATCATGTTGGCAACTTACTCTCATCGAGTTTCTTAGATGCTTAGCGTCAAAAACCGCAGGAGGTGTCACAAGCGCAACCATAATACGCTCCAAGTTGCCTGCTAAGTCATCATTCAAGGCAGCTCTCAGTTCCTTTTTTTAAAAAGGGACAACAGGGTTGGAGGTACACACACATAGAGCTTTGAACACATCTCATTTTCAAAAATGCCACACAACCATAAAAGCTGCCTCACTACATCTTGCGGCAAGGAGTTCCACAGATTAATTCCACACTGGGTAAAGCAATATTTTATTTTATTTTGTCCCACTTCTGGTTTTTATGAGGGACTAAACATACCCTCGTGGCAGGAGTATGCCATTCCCCACTGTGCATCAACATCCTATGCGCTTCAAGCCCCCATGTGCATTGTCCACCATGCGCATCATCCCCTCATGCGCAATAACTCCTTACAACATCCCCTCATGTGCACCCTTCCCCCATGCACACCCTTTCCCCATGTGCACCGTCCCCCCATACACACCGTCCCCCATGTGCATCAACCCCCATGCTCATCACCCCCCATGCTCCCTTCCCCAATGCGCACCGTCCCCCCATGCAAATCATTCTTCCATGTACAACACCCCCATACAACATCCCCCATACGCACCCTCTCCCCATGTGCACCATCCCTCCAAGCACACCTTCACCTCCTGTGCACCTTCCCTCCCAGTGCATCAGCTGGATGATCAGCCTTCAGTGTTAAGTATAGGACAAAAACATGTTGCACCCCTTTTCAGCCCCTTAAGGGTAAAATTTCTCAACATCGGTTCTTGGTGGGTGTTCGTGCTCAGCGGTTTTGGCAGGGCGTTGATGAGAGAGTGAGTCAGTGAATCAGTGAGTCAGTGAGTGAGTCAGTCAGTGAGTGACTTTTCAATTTCATATATAGAGATAAGAGAACAATCCCCTCCCCACTGTATCCAACCCTGGCATAATTTGGTATCTCAAATACAAAGGAAGAGATCTCACATCCCTCATGTGATGCTTCCAGTGCGCTTCTACCATCTTTTCCAAGTCATACCTTTTTGGAAACTTCCTTGTATTCTTTAGCGATCAGCTGGCGTTGAGCATTCGATCTCGCTGGAAGGATCTCAATCAGCGCTTTTTCATTTGTTCCTAAAGACAAGAGAATTTGCAAATATAAATTAACTAAAAATAGGTGGACATACACAATACGCACACATAACACAGCCTAATAGGGAACATTAAAACCACTGCAACTGCTAACCCTACAGAAACAGCCACAATAGTATCCACAGTTTCTAGATATGCCACATTGAGGATAGGTTCATCAACATATCCATGTAATTATTTCCTTTTTTAAGTTGATTGTTGATGTTGTTTATTTAGCATAAATACAACATGCTTTTTCATTTTAATTTTTAATTTTTAATTTTGATTTTAAATCTGTGTTTGGATGTTTTTGTATATTTTATGCCAATAAAGGTATTTGTATTTTGTATTTAGCATAATAAAAACATTTATCAATAGCCACAACAGCTAGATGTGGCTCCATCTTCAGAGCACTGAACACCTGATGGATAAGCATCATGAGAGGGCGACAGTCACAAGGAGACGTGACACATGAACAGTTTCGCCGGCTTTCATTTTGGAACTAGAAGAGGACCAAAGACCACATTTACCGAGTCCCTTGATCGCGTTATGAATGGCCTTAGCGTCTTCTGACGCATTAAATCCCGGATAATCCTTTATCGTTCCCCGTTTGCCAACCTAAAAAAGGAAAAAAAAAGTTACGTTTCCAAAGTTAGTGAGGGTCAAGAAATGCACAACAAGGTTCACAGTCAAGAAGCGGCAACACAGTAATGAAGCATGCGCTTGGCATGCCACAGGTCTGAGTTTGTGATACCTCCCAAAAAAAGTTTCAGGTGATGGAAACAAATTCTGCTCGAGTTTTGAGACAGCCATTGCCAGGAAGATGGACCTGTGGTTTTGCTTTTGTATAGCATGAGTAAGTATAGTATAGTATGGTATAGTATTATTTTATTATTTTAAAAATTTGTATCCCGCCTTTCTCAGGCTGGCTAGCCCAAGGCGGCAGAAACATAAAACGCAATTAAAAACATAAATAATAAATACAGTAAAAACAATTAAAACGTATCGGCTAAAAGATACAATAAAAACAATATAAAACCAAAGCCCCCCCAACCTCTGCCCTGTATAGTATAGAGTTTTGTATAGTGAGACAATTGTATAGTATGATTACTGCATCCTTTATATTATAATTCACTACATCATCTTTTAAACTAATTTACTACATGATCTTAGTTGACTAAGACTGACTTTATTACATGATAATTTACTACATGATATTAGGCTGCAATCCTAATCTCCACTTAGGCCAGCCTAAGCCCAGGCATAATTCCTCTGCTGATGTGGGGTTGTCACAAAAGTGCCGTAACACACTTCTGCCCCACTCCTCGGGGAGATAGGCCATTGCACAGGCATACATCAACCTCCACACATCATCATGGAAAGATAGGCCAGGTGAGTTAGGCTGGTCTAAATTTCTTAGGATTGTGCCCAAAGGGACTGTGTTATCAAATTCTGGTCTAAGCTTTACCTAGAGAACTTCTGCCTACTTTGAACTAATTAAGTTATTTCCTTAACAATGGCCTTTATTCTGCACTGCTGGAGCCCATCACTATGTTAGCTAGCCTGTATGGATCAGACTGCAATCCTAAACATACTTTCCTAGAAGTAAGCTCCATTGAATATAATGGAACTTCTGAGTAGATAGGCATAGGGTATTGCCCAAATACCCTGTAAATCCTGCCATGATCTTTTGAGACTTCACAAACTAACATGTCAGTGCCCTAAAAGTGCCCATTTTTAAAAGAATTTCTAACTTATTTCCATAACTTTTTTTCTGAGGTTGCCTTTTTGTTGACAGGCTGTAATCCGAATACAACTTAGAGCAGAAGCCTAACCATGTCTACTCAAAAGTAAGCTCCATTATGTTCAATGGGTCTTACTCCCAGGAAAGTGTCTTTAGGATTGCAGCCTTAGGCTACAATCCAGAGTAACTACGGGACCTTTTACACCGACGTAGTTATGGTGCCACCTATGGGAAAAACATGGAGCAATCCAGAGTAAGTGCCTCTTATGTCTTCCTGTAGTTACTCTGGATTATAGGGTTATAAAATGTCTCTATTTGTCCCTAAAGGTGTTGTTTGATTCATTGTACGTATTTTTTATATTTTAGTTTTAGTGCATTTTATCTTTTTAGTGAATTTTACCTGTACATACTTTAGTAATGGCTTTTAGCTTAATACAAATAAACATGATGATGATGATGATGATGATGATGATGATGATGATTCAGTAACTTCAAATTTTTGACTTTTTCTGATAACACTCAGTGTAGCTAGTCGGGGCAGAGGGGAAAATAATAACTTAGGTGTGAAAGTAAAGCCATGATCTCAGCCCTTTGGGAATGTTGATTTAGGCTGCAATCCTAAAGACACTTTCCTGGGAGTAAGATCCATTGGACACAATGGGGCTTACATCTGAGTAGACATGGTTAGGATTGTGCTCTTTGTTCCTCTATTGAATCAAGGGAGGGAGGGTATTTCCATTTGCAGAATCCTTCCTGGATGGTGTATTCGTCCTGCGCAGCTCACATTCAGCCCACTGCCAGAGAAGAATGGCAAAAAACCCCACAGCTAGCACATTCCTGAGATAACCCCCACTAAATGAACTGCTAGTGGAGCTGCATGCTTTGCATATCGTTTAGAGTGAGGCCAAACTTGCACAAGGTGTAGGCAGAGGCATCTCTACTATGGACTGTTGCACATGGGAAATAATATTTCTAAATTTCTCCCCAATTAAAAAAAGATCCTGCATGCAAACAACTAGCAATCAGGGAGAGGTGTGAGCGAAACCCATCTCCAATGTGCTATTTTCTTACGGGCACCAATGGTGTATTTATTTTTTGCATGGGAAAGCATTCAGATCTACGATCCTACAGATAAAGTGGGATAGTCCGGAACTTTTACCACCTCTGTGGGACACCTCACTCTGCATTATGCGTAGACTGAGCCTTACTCAATCCTAGGTTGAGTCATGCCTGATGTCAAAAGACAAAGCACCTGGAGATCTTGATGCTGGAGATATGCAGTTGACTCCATCCAGTGATTTCTCAATCATTGTAAATGTTAATATACTGTATTTACTCAAATCTAATACTTGTTATTTTCAGCTGAATTTGGGGTCCAAAATCAGGGTGCGCATTAGATTCAATGGTTAATTAGATTCAATTAAATGTATTTCGGTTATGAGTACAGGGTTAGCATTAGATTCGATGATGCATTAGATTCAGATAAATGCGGTACTTTCTCCCGTCATTGAGAGTCTCACCGCATTTGCCCAGATATGACATTCGAGATCACGTTCTGTGGTCAGTGGCAACAACAGGCATCGGGGGGATATGCAGGGTTTTGGGGATCACTGCTCATCAAAGAAGCAGCGTCACAAGTGGGGAGCACTAGTCCCAAAGGAGCATCACCCAAACATATATTTTTTTCAGATCTATATATATATCAGATCATATATATTTTTCAGATCAAATCAATCAATCAATCAATCAATCAATCAATCTATCTATCTATCTATCCATATCTATATCTATATCTATATATATATCTCTCTATATATATATCTGACCTGGGATAGGAGGAGGCTGCCTGGAAAGTGTGCAACTACTTTCAGTGCCAAGGGAGAATTTTTTTTTAACGGCTGCTGAAAAAATTAAAGATTCCCCGTTCAGATCATTGGTAGGTCATTCTTAACTAGGGTTGCCATAATTCTCTTCCACAAAATCAGAACCTTCTGTCCCATTTGCCAGTAAGCAAACACAGTCCCCCCAAATCAGGATTGTCCTAGTCTTAACCCTAGTCTTGACCAGTGAATTGTTTCTCACACAACAACAGTTTCATGGTAGATTCCAAGAGAGACAATGTTTCCCACCCATATTGTTACTATGCAAGAGGAATGTACCAGGCAGGAATCTGGAGCCAGCTACCTTTCTCATATCAGTGGGGTTTACATAGGGGCTGATATAGGGCCAGACAAGCTTCTGGGCTTACTGTATCTACCTCCTTTTGTATCAATGAGCCACATTCCAAACATTTTTTGAAAGACTTCTCTGGAATCTTAAAAGAAGAGCCAGTTTTTCAGGTCTCACCTTCTGCTAATAATATACATCATAAAAAATAATATTTTCTGGTGGATCCTGCAAACACCGAACTTGATTTCCTATCACCCACAGAGACATCTCCTGCCTCTCTGTGCCAATATTTATGCAGAGAGAAACAGGTTGGGGAAGGCTGTGACCACGATGGCAATGTTGGTTTTTGGTTGAGATTGAGAAAGGCGCACCCTTTCCAGAGGAATAATCGGTTGCAAATCTTTACTCCCTCGTCCTTAAATTCAAATGCTTGTTTTGCAAAACAGAATTAATGCATCTTCTCCCCCAAGGAGGCAAATGTGCAAGATGATTTCAGAATTCCCATCACTTGCAATTGGGATAAATTGCTCATTTATTCTGTTATTTTAAGTGTTAACCACCTTCCTAGGAAGAAAGGTGGGAAATAAATAAATAAGCAAGTAAGGGTGCAATCCAGAGTAACTACAGGGAGTCCTTCCTCTGGTGTAAGAACAATTTACTCTGGATTGCAATATGAATTTCTCATACGTTTTCACTAGGTGGTGCTGTAACTACAGGTACACGTGATGTCTCTTACGTGCTCCTGTAGTTACTCTAAGGTAAATAAATAAAAAAATAGTGGAATTAGGCATAAGTGATGGAAGTGACAATCAATGAGATTGTAACTGCTGAATCGTACGAGGCTTAAGAAATACAAGGCTGATATAAAAACTCAGTGATCAAGGGCGCAATCCAGAGTAACTACGGGGAGTCCTTGCTCCGGTGCAAGAACAATTTGCTCTGGATTGCAATATAAATTTCCCATAGGTTTTCACTAAGTGGTGCAGTAACTACGGGTACACGTAATGTCTCTTACGTGCTCCCGTAGTTACTCTGGATTGTAGGGCAAGTCCTTACTGGATATTCAAAAGGTCTTGGATTCAAATCCTGCGGCTCCCAGAACAGTCAGCAGCTGCGGCCAGTATCAAGGTGGACTCAGGCACCTTGACCTGTTCATGCTTTATCAGTGAAATTAACTCTGCTGAGATGCATACCTGGCCCATCCATGAGGCCACCTGGTGCAGGGTGCATCAGGTACAGATGATGAGGATTTGGACCACAGTGTGCTTTGACACCACTAGCCATGTAGGCACTCTTTGAGAATCTATGGAATGGCATTTTCTTTTCTGGAGTCACTGCTGTTTGGAACAAATTACGCAAACATTTTTGGTTAGCTCTGCCACCATCCTCTTGTATTACGCCACTGTCTTAAAAAAACATGTCCCGGCACTCCCACAACAATATTTTGGCAGCAGTAAGGAAACTCTGGAGAACTTCTTATTGCCATTCACTGACTCAGCCATGTCAACTTCTGCCTGCTGTCCCTATTTTAGATTGTTATGCTGGTGGTATGAGCCAAACCAGATTCTTCATTCCATCCTAGGAATCCAGAAGTCTCTACTTGGTAATTTCAGGACCCTTAAGAGCAATATCTAGGATGGCTGAAGGAAAAGGGTCTGCTTGACTTCCTGTACATGCAGAAGACTTTTTTGGGGGTGTGTGGGGAAGCAGCATTGTGAAGCTGATAAAGGCAGCACACGGGCATTGGGTGGTCGGTCCTGACCCAAACTGCACACCAATGACGTAACTTGGACTTTTGATTTTACTCACCCAAACAGAAGACATTGTGATCTTCTTTTCGCAAGGCTCTGCAAAATATTAATATTAATATTAATAAATGATGATCCGCACATGAACAGGAAGTGGCATCACACAGATGCAACGAGTAGAAAGTGTACAAAGGCATGTGACTTGTCACCAAAACTGACTGAGTGGTATCAAGTCCGCTATTGACCCACAAGTGGTCCCAACTCTGAGACGACCTTCTTTTGGCATTGCTTCTGACAATACTTTTTTGTTGCCACCATCCCAGAAAAACAAAGAACTCCACTTTTTGCAGATCAGAAAGGGGTATTTGGAGCCCAAAAGCCGTGTGGGTCATCTGCCCTGCCGTCTCCATGCTGTCAATACTGTACCACTGTGGTTTTGGAACCCCTTTCCCATAGAGATCCAGCAAAGCCATCCCATTGTCGCGGTTAGAAAGTTACAAAGTATTCAAAGGTGGCACCCCAGGGAATTCTATGGAAAGTGCCATAAGGAAGAACTACATAATACTTCCTCAAAACATAGCACCCTGCCTTGTGTTTGTCCAGTTAATAGGAATGTATGGAAACAGTGCGCAGGGATGCTTGGAGCACACCCTCACCTGTAACCACGTTTCTCCCAGCTTCTTAGAGCATGTATGGCGAAGAATATCTTATGTTTTTGAATGATGATTATTTACAGAAGAAAGTCATAAGGAAATGATATATATATATCAGATGATGAGGTACAGATGGTGAGGTACATCATGGAAGACAATTTTAGCCTTTAGACCAGCAGAAAGAAACTGAGAATACGTCCTCTTTTACCCAGACATGTCCTCTTTTTTAGACTTATGTCCTGGAAAAACTTCATTTTCCTCCTTTTCCTAGTGAGCAGGCAGTATGTAGCAGACTTTTACTTAATAAATTATGGCTGCAATCCTAACCACACTTTCCTGGGTTTGAACACAATGGAACTGACTTCTGAGTGGACATGCTTAGGATTGCACTGTATATCTAATAAATCATATGTCGCAGTTTTAAATTTAGTAATAAGTAATACAGTGTTTAAATTAACCCCATGAAAGCAATATATCTGAGTGCTTTTAGCTTTTATTTTGTCATGTCCTACATTATTCTTGGGTGTCCTACATTTTGCAAGGGGCCTTGTCCTCTTTTGTGGTTACAACATCTGGCCACCCTGGTCACCGCTTACTCCTGAAAATGTGTCTCTACTCTGCAGAAAAGGTCTATCACTGCAAATACATACTCAGCCTAGGATAGCATATATGAGGTTTCCTTATCTCTAATAACTCAAATGATTTGCTTTCCCAGGAGATCACATCGTACCCGGAGCCCTGGGGTAGTCCCCCACACCTGTGTTTGAAAGCGACTAAACACACAATCCAGAGTAAGTACAGGAAGACTTAAGAGGCACTTACTCTGGATTGCTCTATGCATTTCCCATAGGTGGCACTGTAACTACATCGGTGTAAAAGGTCCCATAGTTACTCTGGATTGTAGCCATAGTCTTATGAGGAAGCTGGTTCAAACTGGCCGAAGGATGAAACCATCAACCAAACATGTTTTAGTGGTGGGGAGTGGTGAACTGATGTGGGCTGCCCCACATTGACATCTGTTTGCCACCCCATGTTAGCCAGTTTCGGGGGACCACTCCTAAAAAAGGAGCAGTGATGCCATCAGCAGGTGTGCTCCTTGGCACAGAAGGACGTCAGGCTCAGCAGGAGGCAAGTGAAGAAATTTACCTAAGGGCATACCAAAGTGCCATTATTTTTCTGAAAGACGCCCAAGAATTTGGGTGAAATGAGGCCGGTGTTTAGATCTCAATGCAGATATCGGCAGCAGGAGAATAAAACAATCTAACAAAGAAATCAAAAGTTTATACAATATTGAAAGTTAATACTCTGTGTGTGTGTTGTGTGTGTGTGTGTATATATATCTATATATATCTATATATATATATCTTAATAGGATATGACTAAGTGGTACACTTTAAAACAGTGGTTTCTAAGCTTTGCCATCCTCTATACCACTTCACCTCTATACCACTGGTATCATCCTCTATACCACCTACTTGTGATGACAATCGCTGGTTATGCCTGAGTTGGGAAGCAAGCTGCGGCACAACCAGTAAGCGGCTTACGTTGGACGGGAGGTGATTTGGAGCATAGAAAAACATGGTTTGGCACTCTGCTTGCCATCCCTGTTTGTGATGTTGTCTTGGGGTCTCGCTGCTAGGCATCCCATGAATATACCCAGACAGCACGTGTACCACTGGTTGAGAAACACTGCTTTAAAATGAACCGCTGCACATTACCTTTTGAACACTTTTTAGATCATGCACAGAACCTTGACATGCATTAAATGAGCTCAGATCCCCCGAACCAGGGTGACCATATGTCATAATCACAAAAAGAGGACAAAGCACACAAAATGTAGGACACCCAAGAAAAATGGGTCAACTTAGACGTGCACCAGTGATGTCGCAGGCACAAGTCCCAGATGATCAGTGCATGCAGATCAGGCTAGGAAAGGAAATATACATGACACTACCAATTCAGGGTGATCTTAACCGGAAAAGAGGCCCCCCCAAAAATGCTGGACAGCCAAGAAAAACGTTCGACATGAGACTTAAAAACATTTTGTGTGGTTGATTTAAGCACCACATTCCTTATATTAAATTTAAAACTATTATTAAAATTAAAACTATTATTAAACTATTAACTATTATTAAATTTAAAACCATATATATTATTAAATTTGAAACCATATCCCCCGTTTTCTGACAGTTCATTTTCTGACAAACCACTCTTTCAATGCTTTTTAATTATACCCAGAACTCATTCATTCAATGCATGTTTTACCCTACAATCCAGAGTAACTACGGGAGCACGTAAGAGACATTACGTGTACCCGTAGTTACTGCACTACCTAGTGAAAACCTATGGGAAATTCATATTGCAATCCAGAACAAATTGTTCTTACACCGGAGCAAAGACTCCACGTAGTTACTCTGGATTGCACCCTTACTCTTTCAACCTCACTCTACTGTTCTAAAGGCCAAAATTGCCCTTTCCCGTGTTGTAGCTCCTGGTCTATTCCTGAAAGAAATTTCACATTTGCAGTTTGCTAGCTAAAAAAGCATTGGAGGCAACATGTAGAAACTTAGAGTTTGGGTTCCACTTTTCAACGGTTTTCACCTTTGGATGGTGCTATGGTTCTTAATCTGTCCAATAAGTGGGGGACTGTGGTTATTTTAAACATTACATTACTTATTAAACTAGCAGAATGAACTCACTGTTGCACGAGTATAATTTTCAGAATATTTGTGGGCTCCGGGCATGGGTGGGCACCAGCGGGCACCACCAGGCACCTGCCACTGGTACCGGCAGGCGGCAGGCACTGGACACTACTGGGCACTATCAGTTCTTAATGGGTCCTTTCATCACAGAAGGAATACGCTCCCCAAATTTCATGCTTCTAGGTGCAGGGGTTGGGGCTGGGTGTTGATCAGTGCGTCTTCAATATTAAGTATAGGATGAAAACATGCACTTCTTTTCACCCCCTTAAGGGTTACATTTATAAAAATCTGTTCTTAGTGGGTACTCATGTCACGGAAGGAAGACCCTCCCCAAATTTCTTGCTTCTAGGTCCCAGTGGTTTTGGCTGGGTGTTGTTGAGTGAGTGAGTGAGTGAGTCTTCTCAATTATATATATCTTTTTAAATTTTTTTTATTATATATATATATATATATATATATATATATATATATATATATATATATATATATATATATAAGAAGTCTCCAAGAAGGCTGTCTCTCAGAAGGAAAAAGATGAGAATGAAGGTTTTTTTCCCTTTTCTTGTTCAGGACACAGGTCTATAAAAAAGAAAAATGCTGCAATCCTAAAGACATTTTCCTGGGAGTAAGATCCACTAAACACAATGGGCTTACCTTCGAGTAGACATGGTTAGGATTATGCTCATGTCCAGGAGAAACAGGGAAAAACACTGCCCTAAACTGAGATGGGACTGGTGGCATAGCTAGAAGGGGGCAAAGGACTAAGTTTTTCAGGGCTGCTGCAAAAAGTTTTGCAGATATGGAGCACAATCCTAACTATGTCTACTCAAAAGTAAGTCCCACTCTATTCAATGGGTCTTACTCCCAGGAAAGTGTCTTTAGGATTTCACCCTAAGTTTTGATGCCCCTCCTTTGGAGCCATTGCAGGCAAAGGGTCCCTGCAAAAGTCAGTGTTTCGCCCCCCTCTAGCTATGCCACTGGATGGGTCTTTACCTCCCCTTCCATGGGATCAACTCACTTACCTCCAGCTAGATGATGGATGGCAGGATAGATGGATGGAGGACTATGATCTCCTAGCCTTGGCAGTCCAGTGTGGAGACAGGGCAGGGCAGGGCAGAGATCCAACCCAAGGCTCCACCTGCCCTGGAGGAGGAGGAGCAGCAGCAGTGGATGGGCTTTCTCCTTCATCAGCCTCTTTTCTCCAGAGGTGGCTTCCCCCCTAAACATCCATTCAACCAGTGAGCACAGGTGAGCTTCTGTCCTCTTTTCCAGGACATGTCCTCTTTTTTAGCCTTGTGTCCTGGAAACAAACAAACAAACAAACAAACAAACTACATTTTGTCCATTTTCTTATGAGCAGGGTGAACAGATGTCATAATAACAAAAAAAGAGGAAAAGCCCCCCCAAATGTAGGACCCCCAAGAAAAATGTAGGACATGACAAATTAAAAGTTAGAAAAACTCATACTGTATATATGTTTCTTTCATATGGTTAATTTAAACTCTATGTTGCTTATTATTAAATTTAAAACAATTACAGTAAAACCTCAGGCTGTGTTTTGCAAAACCTCAGTGTTTGGCAATACAAGTAAACATTTCTAATGAATTTTGACTTGATATATAAGCAATGTTTTGATAAACAAGAAAAAATAGTCCTGGCCAGTTTACAGCAGGTTTTGGCAATCCATCAGAACTTGCTCAGCCTCTACTAGAGACCAGACTATGCAAGTCTACTCTGAAGTAAGCTTATTACAGTCAAAGGGCTCACTCCTGTGTAAGGAGCGCCGACCTGAGAGACTAAGTGCAGGTTAACTTGTGTTTTTTAATATTGTGTATTTTATTTATTATTTTGTATTTTATTACAGTTTTGAAATATTTTTATATGAATATTTTTGGGTTGTGGAACCAAATGTCTGAGTTTCCATTATTTTGTATGGGTAAATTTGCTTTGATATACAAACAGTTTGGATTACAAACATGCTTCCGGAACAAATTATGCTTGTAAACCAAGGCACCACTGTATATAAAATTGAAGTCACATATGACTCATCAGGGCTGTGGGTGGCGCAGGTGGCTAAGACGCTGTGCCTGTTAACCAGCAGGCCAGGGTTCGAGACCCGGGTCGGCCCCACAAAACCTGTCCTTAGCCCAGCTCTGCGACGCCAGCTGGATCCAATTGTATGGGCTCTGCCTTTCCATGGGACTAATTCAGTGGCGTGGAGAGGGGGGATTTACTGCTTGGGTAACAGCCTATCCTCCATAACAATCTAACCCAGGCTTTTGTGCTTCGCATGCAGCGTATGCAGCGCCGAGCACAATACCATAGTCTTCCGAGACTGATGGAGGCCTGCTTTTTATGACTCATCAATACCCATTCCAGACCCCAGACCTAGAAGACCTTTGGGGGGGGGGGGCATATTTATTCTGTGATAGTCAGGACCCACTGAGAACCCATTTCATTGCTTCCTATTGACACCCAGTGCCTGATAATACTCAGTGCCTTGTGCATGGCCGGGTGGCCCGGTTCTTGGTAGGGATGCCTGGTGAGGCCCACTGCTGCCCAGTGCAACCCAGTGGTGTGTGGTGCCGAGTAGAGATGCATCTTGCCCAGTGATGCATGATGTCTTCTTGTGCTCAGTGTCTGTTGTCTAGTGGTTCTTGGTGCCCAGTAGAGATGCCTGGTGCTCAGTGGTGCCCACTGCCCACTCTGTGGTAGTGCCTGGTGGTGCCCAGTAGGGATGCCTGGTGCCAGATAGAGATGCCCACTGGTGTCTGGGTGTGCCCACTGCTCACTAGAGTCTGCTGCCCACTGGTGTCTGCTGCCAGATGGTGCCTAGTGGTGCCCGCTGCCACCTGCTGGTGTCCCCTGCCTACCGGTGCCTGGTGGTGCCCATTGTATAGTGGTGTCTGGTGCTGGCAGTTGGTGCTTGGTAGGGATGCCTGGTGCCTGGTAGAGATTCCCAGCACCTGGTAGAGATGCCCAGTGCCCAGTAAGGATACCCCTTGCTGCTGCCCACCATTGCCCTCTGGTACCTTTTGGTGCCCATGTCTGCCGGTGCCCAGTGCCCAGTAAATGCCGACCAATGCCCAGCCAAAGTGCTGGTTTCCCCCCTTCCCCAAAACTTATGAGCCATAAAGCTGGGGCTGGGTCCAGATCTACAATGAAACTAATGTAGCTTAAGCTTCAGGGGCCCAAATCCTGGTGGAAGCAACTTTAGCCCACATTGTTTAAAATTTTGGGGTCTACACATTGGGAACTACAGTAGAGTTTAAATTTTGATTTAAACAATTATGGTGATCTGTCACGGAACAATTCCATTAAAAAAGATAACAGTATCTCTGCTGGTTAAGAAGGATTCCCTAAGCTTCATGGACTCCAAAATGTAGGTCCACCACTGACTTCTAGGACTCTTCGGTATTCTGTGGAGGCACCACCTGTCCGAGTGGTCCATCCAATGTTGCTAAAGAGGTTTCTTGAACTCAATCTCTTTCCTTGGGACTATCTGTCATTTTGTTGTCATTTGTTCCCATGAATTTTTTATTTTTGAATGCATAATTATGCATTTTTTCAGTGGCTTTGGGTACCCTATAATTGAGATAGAACAGTGGGTTGAAAGAATGGGAACACAGATTGAAAAACAAATCTTCAGCTTAATCATTCTCCCAATCTGACATTAGGTAGGTGGTGAGTAAAGTGATGATGCCCCATTTCTGGAACATCTGCCCTGGAAACCCTTATCTGGTACCACCTTCAGAGTCTTTCCAGAACCACTGGTTTGGGCGAGCCTTGGCATCCTGGATAACTGGTTTCAGGGGCTCTTCAAATTTAACTGGCTTTTATCAATGAATATTGCTATCTCTCCTGTCCTTTATTGTTCTGTGGTTGAATATCATTAGATTGTTTTATTCTTTTAATTGTACATCACCCTGGGGACTTTTGCAACAAGCACAAATAACAGACCAAATACAAAAATTAATGAATAAACGGGAAACACGTCTGTTTTATGCATGAGATTATTACTTAGGAAACCTACCCAGCAAATTGATACTTTAAAAGACGGTTTATAACCAGGAAACTAATGAGTCATGTCGGATCTTAAAAGTGAAATTTCACACATATACTAACAGAATAATCTTAATAATGATCCTAATAACAGTAATAAAAATAAGATTAATAAATGTTTCATTTTTTTGAATTTTTTTGTTGATGTGCATAGCTGTGCATTAACTTTCCTGCCCAGATATGAATATTTGTGATCCTTCTGTGCGATTTAGGGCAAAATCCAGAGCAGTTATGGGTCCATACAGTTACGTCACCCTCTAGTGTTATCTTATGGAAAGTCACCTTAACTGCTCCAGAGCAAAGGACTTAATTTGATTTTTAGGATATGGGCCTTGGAGTCTCATAATGAGTACGCAGAGGTGTTGCTCTGGAACACTGAAGGGCTTTGAAACCTGCGCCAACATCAGAAATATGTGACTGACAGCACAACCCTAAGCATGTCTACTCAGAAGTAAGTCCCATTGTGTTCAGTGGCTCTTACTCCCAGGAAAGTGTCTTTAGGATTGCAGCCAGCGTTCTTCCGAAGTGTGACAAAATTGACTTTGATTTATGCAACGGATTCAAGGCAACTCAAGTGAAAAAGTAACCAAAGGTGATTTATTGGCAAAAAGAAAAAGGAACAGAACATTTATTTATGTCATTCCATAACTGTAGAATGATCCAAAACACAGAGATTCAAGATAACAGGTTACAGCACCAAGTTGGATTTACTCAGAGCAATGGAAAACACTTCTCGGAGTGCGCATTGTAAAGGGGGCAGAAACACATGCACATCAAAGGGCAATACTGTTTGCCTGCCCATCTTAGTGCCAACATTTGTAATGAACAGTGATATGCATTCACTGGTATGTGCCCAACAGATGTACATCTTAGAGAAAGTTTGCCTCTGTCTGACTTATAGTAATTATTTATACAACTCCAATGTGCAAAATGTGCACCATTGTACACTAAAATGAATCTCCCAGGTCATAAGTCATACACCAAGTCGGTTGGCAGGAACTCCAGGATTCAGTATTTGAAGCAAATATCTACTTGCAGTGCCAGAGTAATGCCCTTGTAACACCACTTGGTACTTATGTTTCCATTATATCCTTCTTCTAAGGTTGCCATACATTGGTGTTATGTTATCCTCACAACAACCCTGTGAGATAGGCTAGCCTAGTGGTGTCACCTGGTGTGAGGGGCCAGCACATCACATATGATGAACCTCCTCCCATACAGTAGGGGGTGACACCCCAGACATCCATTGCTGCCCATGGTTATCAACGGGTATCAATCAAAATATCTAAGGAAAGTGACTCAAAAGATGTATGATAGTTTCAAATGCGCATCCACAAGTAAAATATAGGTAGCCCGAAGGAGATGAAGGATTCTCTCATTCTCTGTTTGCTTCCTAATTGTCTGGAAATCCGTCACCATGATGACCTTGTCATAACAAATTTGCAGTGGGTAAACACACTAAATATACAACAGATTTATGCCCAAAGATTTGGAAATCAACTGATTTCAACACCCACAAAAAGTTGCTAATCTAATTATTAAGATCCCTGTTTGTTCAGCCCAATCCTATGACCCTCTTTCTGATGGTGAGATGTGTTCCACATGCATAGCATGCTTTATGGCACTCAGAATTGCAAGTACATGGCTTGGCCACAGGTGCAAACAGTGATGGGCTTCAAAGAAATTAAGAACCGGTTCTCTGTCCATCTGGCAGCCACTTTTAAATGGCTATTTTTAAACTTTATATGTACTATCTCTTGTTAAGAACCGGTTCTATAGCGTAGGTGCGAACCTGCTGCTGCCCACCACTGGGTGCAAACGTCGTGGTCTGGACCCTGATAGTTTGTGGATGCCCACCAACGCAGGGAAGGCCACACAATGGGTGGAATGGATCAGGGGAAAAGAGATGGTAGAATGGGTAGGAGATGGGGTGGGATGAGGGGCAGAGCAGGCCCAGGAAGAGGATGGATTTGATGGCAGTGGTGCCTGTCCTAACCCTCTTCCTGGTCTGGATCCATCTTTCAAGGCAACTTTCCATTATTAAAAATGTCTCTCTTCCATTTTCTGTCCTGCATTAGCAATATTTGTACATGTACATAATGTAGGAGAGACTGGAATATGCCTAACGGCACACTCCTATGCATATTTAGGTCCCATTCTGTTCAATAGGGTTTATTCCCAGGAAAGTATGGGAGAATGTCTTTCAAATGGAGCCTTTACTTTGATCTGATGCAAGAATGGATTTACGCTACCTTTAAAAAAATATGAAAATAGATGTTTTTCCATCAATTTTGTTATTTTTCGTGTTGAACTAACTATATCAACACCCTGACACACAACTCATGTGTAGCTCACACATGCTAAACCAGGTCCATAAACTAGGTTGGGCTGCGATGACCTGAGAGTTTATCATCTCAAAACATCCACTGGTCCAATGTGTCAAAATATGTTGGAAAAATATTGATTTTTGACATATCAGTGATAGCCGTGTGAAGTGAACGAGCTAAGAAGGTGCTACAGTACACTGCTGTGGGGATCAGTGGCATAGCTAAAGGGGGTGCAAGGCACCAAGTTTATCAGGGTGCCTCACTGCAGTATGCAAGGGGCCATTCCAAACATCTGTTTTGCTCCCTCTGCCTGGAATGGCTCCAAAGGGGGCAAGACCCCTTGCAGGCTGGAGTGAGACACTGCAAAATGTATTGCTTTGTACCCCTTCTATCTACACCACTGACAGGGATTGTGACCCAAGCCATAAGCTGCAGTCCTAAAGACACTTTACTTCTGAGTAGACATGGTTAGGATTGCAGTCTTAGGGTGAAATCCAGAGTAACTACGGGGAGTTCTTGCTCCGGAATAAGAACAAGTTACTCTGGATTGCAATTTGAAATTCCCATAGGTTTTCACTAGGTGGTGAAGTAACTACGGGTGCAAGTAATGTTCTTATGTGCTCCCATAGTTATTTTGGATTGTAGTAGTATTGCTGCATATAAAAGCACTATTGTGGATTACACTCAGTGAGGTTTGTAGAATTTGAGTACAAATATATGCTAAATGATATAGCATTAGTCCCAGATTATATTATAATTATAAATAGTACGTATTTAGCAATAATTTTGGCACAAAAGGTTTTTTTGCCTTCAAAACAAACAACATTTTTGTAAGGATATCCTTAATATTTTTTAAAAAATTGTGCTTTGGGAAAAAGGGATGTTTTTGATTTATCTCCTCTGCAGATGTCTCCAAAAATAACATACAACTCCTATAATGGACAAGTCAAAATAGGTAATGTGATCTGGTCTCTTTGGATCTGTTGAAGGGAGACATTAATCAACCTATAAAGATGATTATTTGCTTCCAGTGATTAACTCTTTGTGCTCCAAGGTGGCCTTTTCATACAGCACACCAGCCTGTCATTTGTTTGGCAAACAAGGTGAAATGGCTTTTTGCTTCTTCGCAAAGGATGTGCTGCCCCAGGCATCACAAGGGACATCCCCAGTGGTGTCGCCGTTGTGGGGTGGGGGGAGGTTGGCAACATGGTAGTAGGTGCCACAATGCATCCTGTGAGCAGCCCCTCTCACTTTCCATCAGAACCATTTATGAGCATGTATGAACCATACTCATCAAGGTAAACTGCTTAGGGTTTCCATCCAATGTATTTCACTTCTGTACTGGCGCTGATGATTCTGGAGGTGGAATGTGTAGGTGTTCCGCCATAACCATGTCCAAATTGATTTTAAATGGCCACTAGGCAAAACATCAGTCCTGGCCTAGCTGTAGTGCAGATGCCAGGACACAATTTCTATCCCACCTACAATTTTTGCACTATACATCTGCCACCGCCAATGAAACTTCATTGGCACCTTGGTCGCCATCCCTTCACCAACCCCTCCGACAATGGGAATACCAACTGAGAACCAAAGAGATCCTGTTGTTTGGACAACTGGAATGCTGTTGCAAAGGCCGTCCGTAAGATGCAGTTCAGGATTTTCCATCTTGTGAGCCTCATATCGTTGTCCATTCATTGAGGTAGCTCCGTTGTGGTGTAGTAGAAGCTTGTGAGGATGCGTTCTTTGTTCACCACTCACGCAAACAAAAAAGGTATAATTTTTCCCTTTTCCCACAAGATTGTTATAAAAATACAAGGGTGTATTTTTTTTTTTTTTACAAAATTGTATATACTTTTTTTCTTCTTACAATTTATAAAAAGATGTTACAAAAAAATGTGCACGTCATTAAACTTCCGTTCCGTCATGTAAATTGTTGTGAACTTTCACCTCCAAGTTTACCCGCTTGACTTTTGTCCCCTTGACATTATAGGCACCTTCGTTTTCACAGAGGATGTTCAGGTTCTTCACAGTGCAATACTGTCTGTTTACATTCTTTTCCACCCTCTCTGTGTTTTTCTTGGCCACCTCTACTTTGGTGTTGAGAGGATATTCTTCCATGACCGTATTAGCTGCCTTTTTCTTTTTCCTGTGTTTCCGACACTTGCGGGTCACAAAGCAGATGATCAAAAACACAAGGAACAGGAACATGATGGCCGCAAAAGCGCTGCCAATGGACGCCCCCGTTTGTGACAGAGGGGAAGCGGCTGCTGCCTCCTGGCGCTCCAAGTTGAGAGACTTCATGTTTGTGCCGTTCTTGACTTGGTCTCCTTCGTTGTCGTAGATCAAGGAGTCATCCAAGATCAAGCCACCCTTGTGGTCTACGAGATCCCGGCGGTGACGTTTCAGTTGGTGGACAAGGGAACGTGGCACCCGGGGACCCGCGATGGTCTCTGGACCAATAATGTAGATCACTTGGAGATACCACTGATGTCCAGCTTCCACCTGTTCCACAAGAAAAAAAACAACATTGTGATGATCCTTAGAGTCTGTGTTGAGTCTACACTGAAGGTGTCCAAGGTGTAAAAAGTGTAAAAAGCAGAAAAAGGTGCACTGGACAGGTAACAGCAACGGTGGCCAAGGTGCCTTATACCTTAACTTTATCCCATGAGTACAGCAACTTTAACTAGCGGCTTCCACTAACTCTACTCCCTAATTTGAATGAGCAGCAACAAATCAATGTTGGGCTTATATTGATGGATCTCTTATTATGCTGATGGATCAGCATAAGCGCAGTTATGGAAGTGCAAACATCACAAAAACATTCTATGCTTCAGAGCAACCAATGGCTGGAGGTCCCGTGTTTGTTCCAGTTTCTCCTGGTCACCCTGGCTGAATGTATCTTGTGGTGATAGCAGTCTGGGGACTTTTTTTGGGGGGGGGACACAAGCCCAAACAAGAGGGTGTTCAGGGAAAAATGGCATCATGAAGGTGGAAGATCTATCCCCCTTTTCCTGCTCCAACTTTCTTGGAGCTCCTTGGTATTAAGACTGATATTAGCTGGCATTGGTCCAAGAAGACCACTGTAGGAGACTCTAACCTTTAGGAGAAAGGGATGCTAGGTTTCCATCATGAGGTTTGCCATATGTCCCTGAAAACTGGTTTTTCTGGTTTTGGGGGATTGCATCCACATACTGGCAAGTTTGACAGGGGGTCCTGTCCTGGTTTTGTAAAAAAGAATTATGGCAACCCTATCCATACAGAATCACCATACAGAATAGAAATGTAATAACAAATGTAAGTCCACTAGCTTGGAATGTAAGCTTTTGGGCACACACCTTATACAATGCATCCACTTTCATAATGAAGCCATCCACCCCAGGCATGCTGGTGACTGGATGAAAATCTGGCAGCTCAGAGGCAAAATAGGCATCAAAAGGGACATCATGGAAATATTTGTCAGTCACATCTGGTTGATTCCGGTCCTGCAGGTTGAAGAAAGCAGCATGTGAGAAGTTTCGGCAGACTCAAGCCCAATCCTATTTGTACCTACTCAGATGGAAAACACATTGTAGTCAATGGGGTCTACTCCAATCTACCACAAATGGATAGGATTCCAGCCTCATATATAATATAGAATTTTGAAATTTGGTTTTGTGGAGCGGAAGGACCCAAGTTATCACTAAGGGGAAAGACAGCCAAACTATTCAGTCTGCTGATTTTTCACTGATTTTCCCATGTTGAACAATGACTTCCACTACAGACAATTTTTCTTACTACCCTGTTGATAGTGGGAGGTCCATTGAGTCCACAAACACCCGAAATACACACACTCTCTCTTTCTCTCTCTCTCTAAGTGTGTGTGTGTGTGAATATATATGTGTGTGTATATATATATATATATATATGTGTGTGTGTGTGTGTGTGTGTGTATATATATATATATATATATGTCTGTGTGTGTGTGTGTGTGTTCCTCACCTTCCCCATGCCAAAACAAATGCCCAAGGTGTCTTACAAAATTTTTTTAATCATTTTGTCCTTACAAAATAATTTTTATGATTTTTATTCCTGCTTCAAGAATAAACCAATGGTTTACGCCTTCTACATGATGTGGTACAGCAGTTCTGTTTTAAGGGACACTTTTGATCTGGACAATTCCGTTACAAGTCATGTTACAATTCAGTTACAAAAATACAAGTCTATTTTTTTAAAAAAATATGTCCAAAATAGTAGTAGGAATCTATTTATGGGGCACTGTTACTAGCCGACAGGGTCCTGTGACGTTCACATCACTTAAGTATCAATAACTATTTCCCAAAGCACTGGAATTGCTAGCTGTGGGAAGTGGAATACTGTCAGGGATGATGCTGTTATTTCAACCTCTCCATTGAAGCCCCAGCCGACTTAAATCTTTCCCAAGCTTAAAATACTATCAAGGAGCATCTTTTTTTGGCTGAATTTAATTTTCTTAGAAATTCCCTTAACCCAACCTGCTCTCCTCTCTCTTTAGACTTATTGCCTCAACACGCTTCCACTTCAAATTACTTCTACACCCTTGTTAATCCAAAATTGAAAAGGGTTTTCTGCTAGCCCGATTTAACATACTTCCCTCCGCTATTCACTATAGTCGCTATCTGTGCATTCCTCACAGTATACGCCTTTGTTTATTTTGTAAAGAAGCTCCTGATACTCTCTCTCATATATTATTTTTCTGTCCATCTCACTCTCCCCCCCCCCCCCCCGTAATAAATATTTAGCCACTTGGTTCTCACTTTATCCTCCTGCCTCTACAGCATCTCTCACAATGCCAATGGAAGATCTACTGAAGCCTTGACATACGCTGTCGCCTCTTTTTTGGCTCACGTGTTAACAAACACCCCTGTTTTAAAACAAGCCAAACTTTTCTGCAATTCTCTAAGCTCACCTACTTAATTCTAGCTTTTAAATTTTTTAACTTCTCAGATTTTTTGTATTGTGATTAATTAGTTCTGTTCGCACAATGCCAGTTGTTCTGATTTATATTTTCTGTTCTCAATGTATTTATATTTTATCATGGATGTATATGCCAGTAAAGGTTTCACAAATCACAAAATCATGCTGTTATACTAAGGTCTATATAGTGGGTCTTCGTAATTCATAACATCCTCCCGGCCTTAGAAATTGAGGAATATTGAGGACACCCTAATTTTGTCTGTTGGGAATAGCAACTGCTCTGAAGGGTTCATGTAGAAAGAGGTCCCTCTCATCATCTGCTATCTGGTCCTCTTAACTGGAATTGCTAAAGACTGAACCTGGGACCTTATGCATGCAAATTACATTCTCCTCCTCTAGCACTTTTCAGAGAAGTCAGAGTTGTACATGTACCAAGAGCAGAAATCTGTGCTTTAGGTGCTTGCTGGGTTGAATGCATCCATACTGTGGTCCTTCATTATATATGGTTCCTGTTGGGTCAAAGAAAGGGACGTAGCCATCCTTCCCAGTGCACAGGTACACTTTTTCCAGCTGCAGCTTGTAGGCAGAATTGAGGTTCTGTTCGGGGTTCCACATCACTCGGCCGTATAGGATTTGACCTGAAGGAAGAAAGCACACAAGAATAAGTCGTGGTGTAGTGGTTAGAGTCCTGGAGAGGCTCATATCCTCACTTGACCATGTGGTGTACTTGGTGATCTCAAGCTGCTCAGGCCGGGTCTCAGGTTGATCAGGCCAGTCTCACCTACATCATATAACTAATGCAAGTTTGAAATGGGGGGGAGACTTGCAGGAAATTCTTCCAAGCTTCTTGGAAGGAAGTAGGATGAAAACAAAGAAGTATTGATGCTGGAAATAATTTTTCATGGCAAAGCCCAGAGATTTTGAAAGGAAGATTTGCAACACAACTGCCTGTGACTCACCTATCCTTATGGGGATGAATGGGGGTAACTGCATACTGATTTAAATGAATCTCTTTCCCTGATGCAGTTTTTTTAAAACTATAAATTGCAGCCACATAGATTGTGGGTTGGAATCTGAACTATGAGTATTTAACCTTTTCCCTTCACAACACTCCCAAAAAGAAAATCATCCCATTTCACTGTCAAGAGTTTCTATTAACGCAATGATGAAACAAATCATACCCTTTGAAAAAGCTCCTTTGTAGTCCATCTCTGCCATTGACATTTCCGATATGGTTGGGTCCATCAGAAACACTTTCTCATTATTGCAGAGCTGAAACTCAGTGTTTAGAGAATACACAACAGGAACTGGCCGGTTAGTTTGCTGAAAAGCAATTGGGATCAAAAATCTACATGGAAAAGGGACACAAAAAGGAGATGTCCAATGGAAAAAAAATCCCACAATTATCCCACAAAAATATCCCACAATTATCCCACAGAATTCCCACAAAAAATAATAATCCCACAGTCTCACATCTTGCCCACATGCTCAGATTGATGCACACATGCTCCTTCCAAATCTTTACTGGCCCTATTAACCAGGCCAGTTAACCTGATTTTAAGTGTGCCTATTTTGCTGGTTGGCACCTTCCTATGAGTGGTTGTAAAAAGGAGGTTTTCATTATAGTCTTCTATACTATCTGACTTGGAACCAGAAAATTCTCCCATCATGATAGATAGAAGCATATAGAAAAACCCCCAAATCCAGAGTAACTGTGGGAGCATGTAAGAGACTTTATGTGCACCCGTAGTTACTGCACCAACTATTGAAAACCTATGGGAATTTCATATTGGAATCCAGAGTAAGTTGTTCTTACAACGGAGCAAGGACTCCCATAGTTACTCTGGATTTTGCCCATAGAGCACAATCCTAAACCATGTCTACTCAAAAGTAAGCCCCATTGGGTCTTACTCCCGTAAAAGTGTCTTTAGGATTGCAGCCAAAGTCTTGTGATGAAAAAATAAATCTGGACTGGCTATATTCAGAGCTGAAACAATTCCTAAATATTTCTAATTTGGGTTTATATATTAGTTGGGGAAAGCTTGGAGGAAGCAACCATCAAGTCAGGAAACTGTGAATTTGTTAAAAACCATATCCCTTATTATTAGTTAATACAGATATTTTATATGCATCATGTGCTGACTAATTAATTTACAATTAAACTAATAAGACCTTTCTTATTAGTCAAAATTTTTAAGTTCATTGGCTTTTCCAAGTACAGCCCCAATTTCCTTATTAGTAATTTATTTAATTTTAAGGGATTTATACCTTTCCCAAGCCAAAGAAACTTGCAAACTTTTTATCCTCACAACAACCATGTAAGGTATGTGAGGCTGAGAATGAGTGACTGCCCCAAGGTCTTCAAGGAAGCTTCATAACCAAGGGGGGAATTTGAACCCAGATTGTCCAGCTCCCTAACCACAACACCATCCTGGATCTCAAGTTTTGATTGGATAATAATAGTTTTTGATTGGATAATAATAGTTTTGGAATAATCTCTCTCCAGCAGACTATAAGATCTTATCCTCTTGATGCCCCCTCCTGCTTAAGTAAACCAAAACAAGAGGTTGTTGTGCATTTTGATAGAGATCTTGTGCATCCTCTAGGCTGGGTTGCCATATGTCCTGAAAAGCAGGGACAGTCTCAATTTGGGGGGATTGTGTTCACATACTGGCAAATAGGACAGAGGGTCCTGTCCCAATTTTATGGAAGAAAATTATGGCAGAATCTAGAAACACTGCATTGCTCACATCCCTTATTTACAGCACAATCCTAACCATGGCTACTCAAAAGTGAACCCCATTGTGTTCAATGGGTCTTTCTCCCAGCAAAGTGACTTTAGGATTGCAGCCCTAATTTAACTAGTAGTCCTACTACTAGTAGGAGTATACGTCCCTTATTTAATTTACCTAGTACCTTATATAATTTACCTCAAGGGGAATCTAGAAACACTGTATTGCACACCTCCCTTATTTAATTTACTTAGTACTACTACTAGTAGTAGTAGTAGTACACGTCTCTTATTTAATTTACCTAGTTGTAGATCATTGAGTTTATGGTAATTATGGCAACCCTACTTCAAGGGGAATCTAGAAACACTGTATTGCACATGTCCCTTATTTAATTTACCTAGTAGCAGATCATTGAGTTTGATCTACTCAATGACTGAGTTTGATCTACATTAACACTGTAGCATATTCACACTTCTGAAACAGCGGCATCTACGCTGGCTTGGGCATGTCGTGAGAATGGCTGATGGTCGGATTCCAAAATATCTCCTATATGGAGAATTAGTGCAGGGAAAGCGCCCTAGAGGGAGACCACAGCTGTGATACAAGTACATCTGCAGGAGGGATCTAAAGGCCTTGGGAATGGACATCAACAGCTGGGAATCCTTGACCTCCGATCGTTCAGTGTGGAGGCAAAAGACCCAGCATGGCCTTCTCCAACTGGAAGAGACACTTGTTCGGCAGGCTGAAGCAAAGAGACAGACCCAGAAGCAGCGAAACCTGGGCCTGGGCAGGGGACGGAACTTATTTGTCCTCAGTGTGGAAGGGATGGACACTCTCAAACTGGCCTCTTTAGTCACACTAGATGTTGTTTCAGGACCTCCAATCAGAGCACGATACCAGAGTCTTTCGAGACTGAAGGATGCCAATGATGATGATGAACACTAATTCTAGCAAAGGGGTATTTATCTTGAAAGGTCCTCTATCAAGATGCCAGACTCTCTTTCAGTTTGACTGCAGGCACTAATGGTGTCAAGCACCTACAGCAGGTGCTTGACACCATTAGTGCCAGCAGTCAAACTGAAAATGATCCAAAGAAGTTCTGGAAATGATCCAAAGAAGTGGCAACAATGTTCTTTGAAGCACAGCACAAAGGACAGACTGTGATCCTTACATCGCACTTTAAGCCTGTTGTTACCCTGTACGTTTTCTAGTATTTATGAGCCATGTTGGACCGGCAGATGCATCCGCAGGAAAATTGTCAGGAGCTTTGCCTCATCTGAGCTATGCGGTGGTACAACTGTTAATAAGGTGGTTGCCAATATTTCTTCATTAAGCAGGAAATGGAACATTGTGCGTCTGAGGAATCAAGCTGTGTTGAAGTCTTGCGAGAACGACTGATACGGTTGGCTCTTTTCAATTATCCGATTGTTCTTATTGTAACTCAGACACTTTTATTCAATAGTGGTAACCCAACATGAATTAAGCAAACAAAATATGAAAATATATGAACATACAGTTCAACATGTGTGTTTGTGTGTGTGCGTGTGTGGCATCAATTTTCAACCAGTGTGCTGCAACGCACACTGATCTGCTATGAAAGGGCCATAGATGTGCCATAGAAGTTTTGTTCTGTTCGTAGAGCAATTATCTATCTGTCTGTCTGTCTGCTCAAATCTAATGCTCATCTTTCTCAGCCAAATTTATTCTCCAAAATCAGGGTGCTCATTAGATTCGATGGTTAATTAGATTTGAGTAAATGTGGTATTTTGATTATGAGTATAGGGTGAACATTAGATTTGCATTAGATTCAAGTAAATACTGTATCTGTCCGTCTGTCTGTGTATCTATCTGTCTGGGTTGGGTAAAAGCATGATCTATTTGTCTGTCTGTCTATCTACTCAAATCTAATGCTCACCTTTCCCAGCCAAATTTATTCTCCAAAATCAGGGTGCTCATTAGATTCGATGGTTAATTTGAGTAAATGTGGTATTTTGATTATGAGTATAGGGTGAATATTAGATTTGCATTAGATTCAAGTAAATACGGTATCTGTCCGTCTGTCTGTCTGTCTATCTGGCTGGGTTGGGTAACAGCATTATCTATCTATCTATCTATCTATCTATCTATCTATCTATCTATCTATCTACCTACCTACCTACCTACCTACCTACCTACCTACCTACCTTCCCAAGAATATCCAAGGTTGTGGGCTCCTTTCCAGTGGGCAGAGAGGGACAGACAATTTGTTACTGCAGACAGTTGCCTTACAGTGCCCAGAAAAGTCTCTTGGAATCCAGCAGTGACATCAGAATAACCAATGACCATAGATGTCAGTGTGCTGTAAGACAAAACATTGAAAACCACTGGTTTTGAGGACTTAAAAAGCCCTTCTGTGTGCACACTGTATTGTGCATTTTGGGCTTAGAAGGCTTGCTACAACTGGTGGAAATGTTTTGCTCTTGTCAAGTGAAAGTTTGTGTTCAATGACACTGTTGTCCTTTCCCTTTTGTCACTGAGCCTCATCCTATTTGTATTCAATCAGCCCTATATTTCTTTTCTTGGTCACACTACAGTGTGACAAAATTCAGGGAAAGTGGAATAAAATATTAGGAACTGCCATGTATGCATGTACAAGGATATATGTAAAGAGATGTGTATATGTATAGAGATGTGCAAGTAATATGTGGTGATGTATATTTTTTCTTATTGACGAATGTTCAATTAAGCTTATTAATCAGGCCAAACCACAATGGATGCATTTTCTTACTTTTCTGGAGCATGTGCAGTGCAAGGCAGCGGCTTCTCCCCGGGGTCCACCCACGATTGTGTAGGCTGCACTGTGCAAGGTATTAAATAAATAGTGTATTCTCCTGAGTAATCCTTTCTGGAAACAAAGATGAAGCACCATAGTAACTGTATTGACCTGGAATTTATTTATACTCATAGGAGCTTTTCTCAGGGGGAGAAAAGTTTGTTAATCAGGAGAAGATTGCATAAAAAACTAACACACAATGCAATCCTAAGCATGTCTACTCATAAGTAAGTCCCATTGTGTTATATGGGATTTACTCTTGGGAAAGTGTCTATAGGACAGGGTGACCATATGACCAGATTTTCCTGGACTTGTCTGCTTTTTTGCCTTCGGTCCTGGTGTCCTCCAAAAGGGCTTCATTTTGGTTTCATTTTGGAACTTTGCAATGGTGTGCAGGACCCCATCATGTCATATGTTGTTGGATTTGTATTGAAGAGCAGAATCCAGTGAAAAAATCAGTTTTGAAATATCTCCTTCCTATCAAAAGTTATGGCCAAAAAACTAAAAATAAAAAATATGCATTGAACTCTATGGGAAAGTGAAAGTGCCCAATATTGCAACTTTACTCATGTGTAGGCAAACATGCCACTGTCCTCGAAAAAGGCAAGGCTGAGAGGAATCCAAGACCTTCTCCTCCTTTTGAGGTTCGGGCATCTGGTCACCCTGCTATAGGATTACAGTCATAGTAGCAAATAAGTTGCCAAGTTAAGGAGAAACAAAGAGGACATCTTAATATCAAAAAAACAGGTTATCAAATCCTGAACTCTTAAAAGAACTTCCAGGTTCATTCGTTCATTCATTCGTTCGTTCGTTCATTCAATATATATCCCACCTTTCTTCCTAGGAAGGAAACCCATGGGGCTAAGATATAAAATACCAGACTAAAATACAAATAAAAGCTGGATTAAAAACATTTTTTTTTAAAAATCCAAACAACAAAATACTATTAAAACTAAAAACAATACAGTTTTTTGCTCTGAATAATTTAAGATGACAGGGATTAACTAGAATGGCCTGCTGTTAGTACCTGGAACCCTGCCCTACCAGTCTGCTGGCAGCAGGACCAAAGCAGCCTTGTGCAAAGTGATGGACAGGAGGTGGTCCATCAACCCAGGTAGGCCAGTGGGGGAGGTAGGACAGGGCAGGTGGGTCAAGCAGGGGTAGGGATGAGTGCAGATTAGGTCAGGGCAGGATTTGTGGCAGCAACAGCCACCACATCCAAACCCCTCCTGAACCTGATCTCGTGTCCATACAGATCTGCACCAGTGATTTTGGTCCAGTTGTGCCTTATCCAGAAGGGATCTATAGGTCTGCCGCAGAAGATGCAATGTAAGCTGTTTTGACACAGTTGCATTGCCATGGGCAGGAGAAGCATAGGAATTGGCTGGTAACTCACCTCTTCCTTCCCCCACTGGCCCAACGTCCCCAACACCACAAGCCCAAGATGGTTTTAACCGTACTTTCAATCATAATACATTATGGCTTTCCTCCTTGCCTGCTATAGGAACTGGTTGCTCTCCAAAGCTGATATGGGGAGTCAAAAGTCTGGCCGCTCCACAGAAGTTGTAGATCAAACTCAATCCCTCCAAGGTGATCAGGGGTCATTATGAAAGACTTTGTGTTGGGTAATGTGTGGTGTTCCATCACAAAGTGTCCTGAGCAGAGAGGAAACATAGTTACAACAGCTTTAAAAATGGCACTTATACCGAGACTTTCAGAGGGTTCACATCACCTCTCTTTCATCAGTTCAGTGATATTTACAACAGCCCTTCAAGGTAGGACAGTATTATGAGAAGCAGACTTAATGCTGAATCCTATCTTTCTGTATCCTGTGGTGCCGCAAGGTCACCACATGTCTTGAAAAACAGGGACAGTCCAGATTTTTTAGGATTGTCTTCACATACTGGCATGTATGACAGAGGGTCCTGTCCCAGTTTTGTGGAAGAGAATTATGGCAACCCTATGGTGGAGAGACAGTCAATGGGGCCTTTTCAAGGTATGGGAACATGTAGTCCCTTAGTACGGGGATGCATTGTGGCTACACTAGTTCTGGAAATTTGGATAGGACTGGGCTCTAAGGCTGCAATCCTAATCTTCAGTTAGGCTGACATAAACCTAACCTCCTGCGAGGGTTAGGCCAGTGCACAGGCATACACTGACACTGCCACACTACCTTGGGAAGATATGCCAGGTGAGTTATGCCAGCCTAAATTGGTTAGGATTGTGTCCTAATTCTCTTCCATCTGTACGAGGCTATAGATGTTCTAAAGTCTATGCAAAGAAGTATCAGCTTAATTTCTTTTGAAAATATGAAATGGAATGGATATTAGGATGCCTACATGCAAAGCACCATTTGCCTGATGAAGCATTAAATGAAAATGTATATTGTGCTTTATATCGAGGTTAAATGCGAAGCAGGATACTTTTGCCCAAGCCTCTGCATACATTTGGAATTAAGGGTAAAGGGATCTAGATGCAGTGATCCATTAAAGGATCCAGGTATAAGGTGTGAGCCTCATCCATGCTCTAGTCCAGGGGCCTCCAAAGTTTTTGGCCTGGGTGGGGGGCACATCATCTCTATGACACTGTCGGGGGCCAGAAAACTAATTTACATTTCAAATTTGAATAAATTTGAATAAATTATATAAATTTACATATAGGAATGTTTTGGAGCGGATTGCAAGGCTTGCCCAGGGACCAGATAGAGGAGTCTTGCCAGGGGGGCCACATTGAGGCTCGTCAAGGGCTGCATCTGGCTCCCGGGCCGGGGTTTGGAGGCCCCTGCTCTAGCCTATCGCATTGCCAAAATTAAGTATTGGTCACCTCTGAATTTGGCATGGGTCTTGAACTCAATGACTAGCCGGCCATCCTCTCGGATGTAGATCCTTATTATCTGCAGCCTGGCAGAAAGGACGCTATCTGTCTGAATACCTGGAGGGAAAAACAATAATAATATTGCCTCTAAATAAGAAAACAGCATTAATTGCATGGTACGTACCTTCCTATTGCAGAAAGGGGAGAAAAAGGAGATAGCCCTAAATATGTAATTACACCAGGTTTAAGTTCATAATGCAGTTTGTTTTGTTATTACTAGAAGGTGCTGCAGTTTGCCCTAACAAGGTCTATGTATATTGTTGTTATATATCATACATCTCCTGTGATGGAGGCGCCCAGCCAGTCTCTTGTTGCAATACTTGTCTGAAGCTGCTTAGCTCATCTAGTTCAGTTCTAGTTTCACATAGGGCAAAATCCAGAGTAACTATGGGGAGTCCTTGCTCCGGTATAAGAACAACTTACTCTGCATTACAATATAAATTTCCCATAGGTTTTCACTAGGTGGTGCATGTAAGTCTCTTACATGCTCCCATAGTTACTTTGGATTTGGGGGACAGTGTCCTTTAGGAAAATGTCTCCAGCTTAATAAGAAGTTTGACCACCTACCTGTTCTCCAGAGAACGGTGTCATAGAAGAAGGAAAACTCCATCTCGGTGTGATGCTCAAGAGAGGCCCATCCTCTGGGTGCCGTCACATAAATGTAAGACACATATAGCGGCACATGGACAGTTAGGAAGGACTGAGCTGAATCGCGAACCTAGCAAAAATATGCAACACATATGAATCAAGAATGTTTGAGCGCCCTGGATCTATATAGGAATTATCAGGAAATAGAGTGTGCCACCCAGATGCTGCCAGGGTATTTCCTTTCCACAGACTGACGTGAACTGAATTAAAGCAAAAGCTCCATTATGTATTTAATACATCGCTTTACTACTCGTATAATGACAAGCAGTGCCTTTCCACAAGACCAAGATCCGTCTATAATGTCCAGTCACTTGTGAGTTCTATATTCAGTGAAATGTTCCCAAAAACTTCAAATAAAAGTTTATTGCTTGCAGGTTCGGCCCATTCTATTGCTTTCTGTTAATCCCAGCTGAGGAATTAATGTGTAATTTTTCCTTGAATCACACTGTTGTGACTACTGCCATATCAGTTTCTGTTCCGAAAGGAGGTAACATGTTCGCTATTTTCCCCTCATTTTTTCCCTTTCTTTTTAGGAGACTGACCCTACAATCCAGAGTAACTACGGGAAGACGTAAAAGGCACTTACTCTGGATTGCTCTATGCATTTCCCATAGGTTTACCATAGGTGGCACCGTAACTACGTCGGTGTAAAAGGTCCCGTAGTTACTCTGGATTGTAGGCTGCGGCTGTAGTCCTAACCACACTTTCCTAGGAGTAAGTAGTATTGAACACAATGGAACTTACTTCTGAGTAAGATATGTTACTTCTGAGTAAGATATGTTTCTCTCGCAGTGCAATCCTAATCTAAAGTTAGGCCAGCCTAAATCCTGTGCAGCATAAGTCCTGCACTGACCTGGGGGTGTCTCAAAAGTGCCATAAGATGTACAGACATGTGCTTGTCTTCCTATCTCACCTCAGGAATAGAAGATTAATGGGCTGTGTTAGCCTAAGGGTGCAATCCAGAGTAACTATAGGGAGTCCTTGCTCCAACCTAAGAACAATTTACTCTGGATTGAAATATGAATTTCCCATAGGTTTTCACTAGGTGGTGCTTTAACTATGTCAATGTGAATATTTCTTACATGCTCCCGTAGTTACTCTGGATTGTAGGGTATGTTAGGATTGCACCCTGAATATATTATTCAAAGCAGAAAAAAACCTGGGCAGTTCTGCACTCTACGCTGAAAGAATGTCAATACTTTGCAGAAATCTGATCCACGTCAATTGGACCTAGAGGGATTCCCCTTGTACTGGTGCAGGATTGTGATCACGGGTGCAGAGGTATGATAACAGTGGTCACACTTCAGTATTCTGTCACTGAATACTATTGAATTTGTGTTTGTATAAAATCAGACACACTTCATAATGCAGATTATTGTTACAGGAACAAGAAAAGTAATTCAATTATGTGAAATTTTCATGTTACTACTTGAAAATCTTTTGGATCATCTCTGCTGAAATGCATACTGTCTCATCAACATTTCCATCCAATACACACACACACACACACACACACACACACACACACTTCTATTAATAGAATATACATACTATTCTATTAAATTCAATAGGAGACTCAAAGTTACCTGGTGACACTGAATAGACAGCATTACCTGGAAGTCGGCAGTGACTGATCCCCCACAAACATCAATCAGTTCTGTCATGTCATAGTATGCATCAAAAGTCCAAATGCAGCTCTTCAGGTTCAGATGTTTGTAGAGCTGGATGGTTTTGGGCTCTCTGACATTGGGATCAAACTGATATGGCCGATCGTACCCAGGTCCCAAAGTGATACCATTGTGGGTCACTTGATCCAGGAATCCAGCTTCTGGAATTGAAAGAAGGGCGTTAACTAAGGTTTTTCTGCAATGTGTATTAACTAACTGCTGGTGAAATAATGCTTAAATGTGTGCATTTGTGATTGTAAATAAGCCTCTATGTTTAATAGGTCTGATTCTCAGTTAAATTTGCACAGGAGTTGGGTCTTAGGGCACAATCCTAAGAAATTTAGGCCAGCCTATCTCACCTGATCTGTCTTTCGGTGATGGTTTGGGGAGGTTGGCGTATCTCTGTGCATTGGCCTAAAGACCCCCTCCCAAGGAGTGGGGCAGAAGTGTCTTGCTGCAGTTTTGTGACACCGCCACGTCAGCACAGGACTTATGCCAGGCCTAAGTGGAGAGGTTAGGTTTGCAGCCATAATGTTACATGAGCTACATATTGTCTGTTAAGTAAATACTTTCAGCATTAAACATTAACTTATGCCTAAAGGCACATTGCTCAGTTTGCTTCCTAATGAGCCTGGCCCTCTTGGTTAAGATCCTTTCAAAAACATTTCAGAGACAACACTGGAGCCCTCTTCAAAAATCCTTCCTCCTCCCTCTGATTCCCCCTTGACTATGCCCATGGCATGCACACTTCAGTGTGTTGCAAACTGTAAATGGGAATATACTGGAAGGAGTACCTGAGATGCCTTTCAGGTCCTGGATGCTGACTAGGTTGGAACAGACATGCTGGTGCCTGTAGATGGATTCGGACAATAAGAAATGCAGGTTGTGCAAAGGCATCGTGGAGATGAGGGGGAGCATCCCATCCTGGTGTGGAATCTGCACTGAGATATGGATTCTGGAATATCACAGAGGCAAAAATGAAGAGGGGAAAAGGAGGTATGATAAAAGGCTGTATGAGCATAATGAAGTGCAAATTAGACCACAGTCCTAACCATGTCTACTCAAAAGTAAGCTCCATTGTGTTCAGCGGGTCTTACTCCCAGGAAAGTGTCTTTAGGATTGCAGCCTATGGCTCTGATTCACAAGTCACTTAAGTTGTAATAGCTGAACATGAGCCTCTATTGGCTTAAGTATACTTATATCATCACATAGTAATGTATAAAATTCAGGTGTGTGGATGCATCTAAGTTCTTCAGGCTGCTGATCCAATGTCCAAGATAAGACATATCTGAGTATGTCACATACTCAAAGAGCTATAGGATTTCTTTGTTGGGATGTTCCCTGCAGCAAGGCCTGAGATTGAATGAATTACACAATGGGAGAAAGCATTCCTCTCATTATCTGCATCATGAGGCATTTATAGTGATCCTTGGTCCACTTATCATCAGGCTTTACATTAACTCCTTGTTCTTTACCTGTTGGGGTGTTCCTTGTGCTTGACATCCAGATACTTCAAAGTGGCAATGAATGACTGTGCTTGAAACCCTCGGGCTGTCCCAGCCACCACTGGCGTGTGGCAGATGGCACTGTCCGTCCCAATCGTCACTATATTGCTTCTCAGAGGGGTACCTGCGTGGCCAACCTTATCCACAGCTTTGGCCACGCAGCGTACGTGGAATCGTCGGCTAAAGTAAATACTATCCAGAACCTGGGAAGTGCAAAGAAAATAATTTTGCAGAATGACCTTAATTACTAGTGATCTGAATTCCC
Source organism: Cryptoblepharus egeriae (assembly GCA_030015325.1). Taxonomy (NCBI): domain Eukaryota; kingdom Metazoa; phylum Chordata; class Lepidosauria; order Squamata; family Scincidae; genus Cryptoblepharus; species Cryptoblepharus egeriae. The sequence continues at coordinate 7,657,745 of JAREYC010000007.1, read as the reverse complement.
AGTCATCATTAATTTTATGTATTGGTCTAATAATGAAACCTATTGCCTTTCTGCCTACAGGGTGATGATATTCAAAGAGGCAAGACAGACGTAGAAAGGTCCTGGTCTGGCCCTAAAGATGGCAGCTTTGGTTCTGCACCTGATTTAGGAATAGGAACCACAGAATTAATGGTGGTGGTGAGCAAGAGAAGGCATGTAGTTGAGTTCCTTCAGTCTTAGAGATAAGGGTATTCAATCAATCAATAATTCCTTAAGTAGGCTTTTATTCGGAAGTGTAAGCGAATTTTTTACAGTCTTTTACATAGGGTCAAGTAGCCCCCATCCAAAATGAAAGTGAAATCCAAAATGAAATTGAAGTAAGGAAAAAGCCTGTATGCACCCCGCCCCAGAAGTAATGGGGGCAGGCTGTGATGGGAGTCACACTATGGGAGTGGCGTATATCACTATTGAAAATTACTTTGCTGAGACCCTTGGCTACTGTCGCAGGAGAAATCTCTTGAGCACAGCTTCTCATGGCAACTATTTTACCCCAAAATGTCCCAGATACAAAGTTGTTTGGGGGTATTCGGGGGGGGGGGGAACGGTGGCCACAAAGAGGTCTCTGCTATTAGTCATATACATATACAGTATATGACTGTACTTGACATCTAACACAGCTTACTACCCTTTAAAAGTAAAGAGTCAGGCCACTGCTGTCTTGCCCTCCAAGCATCTTATATGTGCAGGGTGTCTAGAATTGCCAAAACACATACACATGCATGCACATGCACATGCACCACAACAGCAATTCATCACTTCTGGATTAGGTGAAGAACTTGTGAACGTCTGGAACATATTTCCTGAGTCCTTATTTTAATATAACCAGAGCACTCTAGTTTCCCAAGACAGAGGGCACATAGATCTATGGAAGCTGGCCATATAATGAATGCACCATCACTAGTTTCCACATGTTAGGCTACTTTTCTTTCTGCTAATTTTCAACGGTCAGTGAATAGTTTATAACTGAAGTATTTAAAATGGGAAACACGTCCCCCATTCCAACTATATTCTGATGTGGTACCACCCTGAAAAAGCTGAACCAGGTCAATCTCTGACCTTTGCTCACTACCTACCATGTGATTGATACTGGTGAAGGGAGTGTTGTCCGTGATGGTTTCAAAAGGGGATCTGGCCCCATTTCCATCGGTAGGGGTTGCCACCTCCCAGCTGAACTGGATGGATGACTGGTTGATTCCGGCCTCGTTGCAGCGCTCTTTCATAACTGAGTACTTGGGAAAGTGAGGGTCGCAAGGGGTTACGCAGACCAGTGGGTAGCCTGGAGAAGGGGACTTCTTTGCACCCTCTTTGGTTTCTTCTTCAACGTGATCGTACTCTGAGAGAGTAACTACCTGTAGGAAAAACGGAACAAGCTTGAGCTGTCCAGTATACTAGACCTTTCAGAGCCTGAAAGAATCTAGACTATAACCTGTATCTCAAAACCCTCATCCATCCCGCATAATCTATAGGTGATGAAATTGCAGCATGGAGTCCAGATATAGGAATTATGGTCCTCCACATTTATAAGTTTTGTTCTTCATATAGCTCTGACAAGTTGGGTGAAGCAACACCAAAACAGATACTGATGCAGAGGAACAGTTGCAAAGGTCTCTTCTGAAGAAAGAAACGTTTGGGAGTAAACTACAGTGTGGAGTGATCTACTTGGTCCTGCACTAGCAAATTCACTGGCGTAAGTCCTCAAGGATCCATACCATGAAATTGGGTCTAGAAAGGGGGTTGGATCCAGTGGGTACCACTGCTGATGAACCTGCTCCTTCCTGCTTCTGATCCACCTCTCTTTCACCCTATCCCACCCTTTCCTCTCTACTGCTGCCCCATTCCCATCATGGGACACTCTGTGGGATGTTCCTGCAGTGGGACTGCTACTCTTACCCAGTTCCCACAGTGGGAACACTGTTGTGTTCAGGAATGCTCTGGCATACTCTGTATGCTGCTGGAGATGTTTCTTTTCTATATTGCCTTGAAGTGCAACCTGGATATAGGGGAAGACTATTGCTATCTTGTCCCCATAATGCTTTCCCATAAGCCCACAAGGCGGAAAAAGCCTACATGGGTTAGCGTGGGAGAATCAATGGTTTAGGGTAAGGACATTTTTTATGCAGGCAAGTCTAGTGTGGGATTTCTTCCATGTGGACTTTTTCATAAAACCCAAACTCTCTGTTGCAGAGAAAGGTTGCATGGGATCAGGGTCTCAGCCAAACATTTAGGATAAGCCACTCACAATGGGTGGAGCTGGTAAAATGAGACTTCCAGCTGCTTCCTGGTCGAGAATGGTCACTATTGTTGTGGTGATCTCCCCCAGGACTGCTTCAACGGGATCATCTGGCCCAAGGACCAGAGAAAAAGATTCGTGCCACTCCCTGTCTTCATTCGACATGATCTCCACTTTAAATATGATGTGGTCTATTCCTGCATGGACAGATAGGAAAAAGGATCAGTCAAATTTGTTATCAGGTTATTTGTTACCCAATTTGTTATCAGGTGAGACTTCAAAGGCTTTCAGAAAGCAATTCTGAGAACAGTCCTACAGAATCAGTGTCATAAAACAAAACTCATTTTATCTGAATATCCTTTGGCGCTAATATTTTTGGCCAAAGTACTTTGATCCTTTTTGTACCGCACATGATCCAATGGATTGCTTGGCAGGTTTACTAAAAAATGCTATGTGATGATTAATGGTGCCTGTCTGCCCTTAATAAAAATCTATGATCCAGAATAGAACTCCCATTCCAGCATGTCCGTTTGATTCTTTATGAGACACTCAGAACTTAAAAATGTAAGAAAGCCCTGCAGGATAGGCCAAGTGTCCATCTAGTCCAGTAAACACATGATGGATGTTAACAAACAGATGATGTACGGTGACCATATAGAATGGAGGATAGAGTGCCTCTACCTTTAAGCATGGTATAAAAGAGGGAATTTTGGCAGTTGCTGCTTTTTAAACCCTTCTATGGGCAAAATCCAGAGTAACTATGGGGAGTCCTTGCTCCGGTGTAAGAACAACTTATTCTGGATTCCAATATGAATTTCCCATGGGTTTTCACTAAGTGGTGCAGTAACTACAGGTGCACATAAAGTCTCTTATGTGTTTCTGTAGTTACTTTGGATTTGGGGGTATGTTGAGCTAAAACTGTCCTCCATTCTATATTGTCATCCTGGATGATGGATGTTAATCATGTTGCTGAATATTTGAGATTCCCATTCCCCCCCCCCAACAAAGGCAGGATCTAGGGTCCCAATCTTAGGGTTGCCATATGTCCCCCAAAACATGGACAGTCACAATTTTGGGGGATTGTGTTCACATACTGGCAAATTGAGTCCAGTCCCAATTTTGTTGAAGAGACTTATGACAACCCTACTCAATCGGGATTTTTTAACCTTTAATACATACGGTATTTTATATGTGTACACACACACACACACACACACACACACACACACACACACACAGGTGCTTCCAGTCCACATCCAATATTTTCTAACATTTACCAGGGCTAAACTTCAAGACTCGACTTTTTGGGTAATAATCAATTCCAGACTGAGCTGAGCCATCCCGGGTGCTGCAGCGAACTTTGGAGGTCCGGTTTTGGTCTCCTCTCCGGATCACCTTCACATCTAAGAAAGCTACACCTTCAGGCCCAGGAGGTTCTCGGACTTGGTAAGCAGTCTCTTCAAACTCAATGGTGGGTGCTGAACATATGAAAGAAGGAAAAGATTGGCATCAGCAAGTTAGCTAGCCATACCCACTAACAAACACAGAGATTTTCTTTTTAAAATCCTTATTAAAAAATAAAAACACACACAACAAATTTTCAGTACAGAACATTTGATAACTGATCAGCATTTACCGGTAATTTTTTTAAGATACGGCTGAAACACTTGGGAAGGAGGGTGGAAGGGGCAGGTCCTTCCTGCCCTGTATGCATAGCATGGTGATAAATCTAAAGCTAAAATGGGAAGAAATTTAAATGGATGCTTCTGGCTACTTGCAAATCAACAGCCAACGAACAAGATAAATTTTGGCTATTCTGCAAAAGAGAGAATAAGCAAACATCGGAGATAGAAAAGGTGAAAAGCAGATTTCCCTGTTGGCAGACAGGATGAAAAGTGGGTGCCAGATCTGTTGGAGGCTGTCTAAGGGCCCTAAACACACCCCAGACTGGAAAACCCTCAAATAGAGATATGTTCCTCTTACCATCCTCATCATTGGAGATAATAACAGTGGCTATATTATTCTTTCCAACCGTAGCCCCACTCCAGTGGTTTCCAAGGGGGTTGCTTAGATATACCTGGAACTTCTCCTCCAGTTCAAAGGCTGAGTCATCATGAATAATAATAGAGCAGTTCTTCACCTAGAACACAAGGATGCCACCGGTTAAGAACGAGAAGCCAACTATTTTAACTGTGCTGATCCAAAAGTGCCAAAAAGCACTTTCATTCTACTGTCTGGGACAAGTGGCTGGCCAAAGCCCTGTGGGGCCAATAGATATGGTAAGCCCAGGCTGGCCAAGTCAGGATGGTACATGGGTCTGGCAAGGGCGTAGGGATCAGGAAGGAATTGTTTCAGGGCAGGGAGATGGTATGTAGTATGCAGGACCATGAGTCAGTGGGAATGGGGCCAGGATCCGATCCGGCAAATGTGGTGAGTAGCCCCATTGTTGAGCTTCATCTAGTCTCAATCCTGCTCTGAATATGGGAAAGGCCAGCTAGCTTCCCTATTCCAGTGAGGATTAAGACTGACCTGCCAGTGCCCTTAAAAGGAAAACAATTTTCTGCACATAGAAAAGTAAACTGTCAAGATTTTCCTTGCCTAGATTTCCCTTGTTATGCCAGATTGCCAAATTCAGAAGCCCTCCTGGAAGCCTCAGAAAGTGACTTCTGGTTTATTTATACCCACAGGAATGGATCCACATGGCTAAAAAGTCCTAACTGTAGTCTGACTCTTTGACCACTGCTTTTTCCTCAGTTAGACTCACCTTTTCCCCTTTCAAAAAAGTGACACGTGATTCTTCAGTGTTCCTCCTTTCCCCAAAGTCCTCCATTACTTTTGCCGTCTGACTCTGGCTATAACACCTGACAGACGACTCGTAGCTCAAGTCTCCGGTACGGATAATAGGAATGTGCAGGACTCCGTCCTTCTCTTTCACAGGGTACACATCCTTATTAAACTGCATGTTTGGTACTGCAGGGGAAAAAAAATTTTAAATTAATATATTATGGTGATAAAAATTAAATCAGGCTGCAGTCCTAACCTCCAGCATAAGCCCAGGCATATGTACTGCGCTGACCTGGGGTGTCGGATAAGTGCAGTATGACACTTCTGCGCCACTCCTGGGGGTTTAAAACAATGCACAGGCATACACCGACCTCCCATACCATCACAGAAGGATAGGCCAGGTGGCCAAAATTTCTTATGATTGTTCCTTATAGAACTATAATAATGTGGAAAATTATAACACAGTATCTGCAGAACAGACACCATTGACATTGGACAGAATGGTTCACCGTCCATTAAATATAATGTTTCCTGCAAAGGATATGAATTTGAATCTTAGCTGGCACAGAGGATAGAATCCAAACACATGTGAAGCAGGGTTACATCGTGGCCCAATTTCATCCAAATGGGATTCATGGTAAAATTTGGCGTTTCAATCAAATGTCAGGGTTGGAGTTAAGTAATTGCTGATTTCTGTGTTACTTCTATCAGATTTCAGCTGGTCATGACTATATATTCATGAAAACTATTGGGTACTTGGCTAGGGTTGCCATAATTCTCCTCCACAAAATTGGGATAGACCCCTCTGTCCCATTTGCCAGTATGTGAACACAATCCCCCAAAATTGGGACTGTCCTTGTTTTCTGGGACATATGGCAACCCTATACTTGAAGACCACATAGTCCCTAAAGTAGTGAGGCTGAGATATTTTTTTAAAAAGCAATGCCTATAGAATGTCCTGTTTAGAAAAATAGATCTGAACTCAGTGAAAACTATTGACTCAGGTAAGGATTCTGAGTTTATGCAACTCCTTGCAAGGTGAGCTAATACAGACCCTGCCAAGCATGAATCCAGAATCTGTAGTATCATTAGCCTGCCTCCCACATACAAAACCTGACACTACAATCAATACTTGAATTGCTATGGAGATTGACTTTCTGAGCTGCACATGAAGTCTTTACATATGATCATGCATATGTTTTCATTATCAGCCTATAGCCTGAAAAAGTAATAAAGAAGTACCCTCTATTTTTTAGTATAGGTTCACTGATCCTCTTACCGTCCTGAAAGGTGTCATTAATGGCCACCATTGCTTGGAATGGCTTGGCCAGTTCAGCTCCTTGGGGTGAACTCAAGTAGACCACAAATGTTTCTACTCCTTCGATTACAGGGTACTGAGCATCATCCAGGATTGTCAATGTGCAGTACTAATAGAGATAAAAGACATAAAAGGACAACCTTCTTGACACATAAAACCTGTGACTCTCTCTGTCACTCAGAGCACAATCCTAATCATGTCTACCCAAAAGTAAGCCCCAATGTGTTCATAGGGTCTTACTCCCAGGAAAGTGTCTTTAGGATTGCAGCCTCACTCACACACACAGGGGAGAATTTCATGCTATTCAGGTGAGATTTCACACAATGTTGGCCCGGTGGTGAAGTAGACGCTGCATTCCTGGGAGTGTGCTACAAACAGCATGCCTGGGAGTGTGGTACACTGCCCTTGAGTACCACAACACAAACTTTTTGAATTGCTAGTTGAATTATTTTTAAATCTGCCTCCTCTTAATAATTATTTGCCTTGCAAATCCTATTTTATTAATTTTTCCTTTGATTTCTAACCTACCTGATTTGGTTAGCTCACTAAACCCCCAGCTCTACACACCCCCACAATACCTCTTCAGTTCTGCCAGGACGAAATTCAACTTTCTTGGAGCTGGGGATGTAGTCAATCCCAGGTGTGGCAGAGAGGGGCTCAGATGGCCGAGTGGCACACCAGACTGAGGTGGGGGTTGAGAGATCAGGACCATGCCTGGTAACTGGGATTTCAATTATCCCTAAAAGAAAGAAAGAAAAATACATTCATGGGGGAAAAGAAAATGGAAAAAATGTGCTAGCATCCCTTGAGAAACATGATAAAAAAATTTCAGCTGTGTAGCAACATCCCTGGTCTCTCTCTCTGTCCATTATAAAGGTATCCCTCATAAAGAAATCCATTATAGAGGTATCCCTCATTATCCAGTAGGGTTCCATTCTAGTGGATATCCTGTGCATTAAAAAAATGCGTGGATAACAAACAACAACAGCAAAATGGAAGAACGGGCCAAAGGCAAAAGGCTTCTTAAATTTTACCTGCATCCTCACTGACGGTAAAAGTGGCATTTACAAGAGACACTGTAGAAGCGTCGTTGGGACCACGAATCATAACCTTGGCCGAAGCAACGTTCCCTATGCGCGCATTCTCCGACGGGTCAGCGAGAGCAATTTCAAATTCCTCTTCATCCTCGTATTCACTGTCGTCAATCAGCTTCACGTCACAGGTCGTCATGGTCACCCCTGGCCCCAGCACCACACGGTTCTCATTGGACATTCCCCTTGACTTAAAGTCAGACCCAGATTCCAGGGCATACATACTGCTGCCTTTAGCACTCTTAGGGACTGTGTAACAAATTGCAGATATGATGCTGCTCGAGTCCCCTGTAATGCAACACACACCAGAGATGGACAAAAGTTATTCCAAAACTTAGCCTCAGAAGGCCTCAAAAAAGGCTTTCATGCATGCCTACTTCAGAAGACCTGAAAGTGCCTTTTGGATGCCTCTATGACACCACCTTAAGGTTTGGTATTCTAGACAATGTACCCCACCTAGCCTCCCTTGCTATGCAACTACTGACAGTGGCTACCCAATGTTTTACCAGGAGTTTTGTGATTTCCCACCTTGATAGGTTTGAACCTAGAACCTTATATAGACAAGGCAAATCATATACAAGCAGAGCTACTAAGCCGTTGCTGCTTCCCAGGTGCTCTTGCACAAGTTGGCAATCGTCTGCTTGTTTTCTCTAAGGCTAATCAGACAAACCTTTTCTCTCAATGGGGGCAGAAAGGATGCCAGCACTTTCACTGATATGGTAGACCTTCTTGTCAAACTGTAGGGTGGGTTCATCTTCGACATCAGTGATGAAGACTTTGGCTTCAGTGATCCTTCCCAATAGGGCATAAGCTGGCATGCTCAACTCCACAGAGAAGCTCTCGGTGTTCTCAAAGACATCATCATCATTTATTATTATGGTGCAAGCTTTGGTGTCCTCCCATTCATCAAACTGGACCTGTGATGATAGCAGGACTGTTAACATGAGCTGAAAGTGGTCCTTTGCAATAAGTTCTTCACCAGGATTGTCTGACTTGGAGGCAGCCCTGCTACTTTACAATTTCTCAGCTCCAGCAGGTCCAAGCAGCAGGTCCAGCCGAAGCTGTCACTGTCGTCCTCGTCATCATCATCAGTTCTGGTTGTCATATGTCCCGAAAAACAGGGACAACCCCGATTTTGGGTATTGTGTTCACATACTGGCAAATGGGACAGAGGGTGCTGTCCAGATTTTGTGGAAGAAAATGATGGCAACCCTATTTGCCAACAGCCTTTCAACTTCTTTTCAACGAAAAAGTGGGTACAAAGCAGGGGAATATATCCCCTGCTCTAGCAACTGTCCACAGAGATCCTGGCCCAAAAACCACCAGTGCTGGTAAGTCAGTGCTGGGGTTGGAGCAAGGTGAAGAGGAATGTGGAAGCAAAGGGAGCATTGAAGAGGGTGGATCTGGACCAGGATAGAGTTAGTATGTGCATTAGCACATGCTGATTTCTTAATCCCCTTCCCAGCATTTATCCTCCAACCCAGATCCACCTGTACTCATGCCAGTTGTAAGTTGGTCCAGGTAGACCTGCATGCCCAGCACAGGCTTACACTGGGGCATGAGAACAAATGTTCCCTTACCCCAAGGAGGCCTCCAATTGCCAAAATGTCCCATGGAGATCAGCTGGTGCCATGGTAGAACTGCTTGCAATGCCACATGGGGAGTTAAGCATGATTAGGCTGAAATCCTATGCACAATTGATTGTAAGCACCACTGAAGATAATGGGACTTCTGAGTATACAATCCTAAGATTGCACCCTTCATTAATGAAGCTTTTCACTGTATACTAATTGCTGCCCTCCCGTAGTTTATTGTTGTTCATGGCACAGCTTTTCCCCCCATGATGCATCATATATTTCATAAACTCACCTGGCCTGCATACTCCACATAGTCCTGATCACCTGGATGTGAACTTGAGCTGGAGGTGGCCGTTCCCTGCTCAGTACGGCACAGAACAATTGCGTATTGCTTAAGATTACCAGTCCTCTTCACGGTGACACTTATGGAGCCGGCCTTTTCACTAACATTGTAACTGGAAACAGACATAAGACAAAAAAACTAGTCACTGGTCAAGTCACTGGTAAGATATTGCAGTCCAGTGATGGCAAAGGAGGCAGACACCAGTAGGAAAGAATTCCTAACTGGTGTCTCACATATATCAAGAGGCCTTCCGTGGGTTTTAACCAGATTGTCTTCGAGGTTGGATAATTCAACATGAGTTTGTTACACAACTTTAAACTGCAGTATATATCGATTTAATTAACTTCAGTTCATCTTCTGTTTCTTGTTTAGTCAAGAACATATAACCGGCCTTAATTATACGTACCGTATTTCCCAGCTTATAAGACGCACTTTTTTTCTCCCCAAAGGGGGAAGGAAATGTCTGTGCGTCTAATAGAGTGATAGGGCCAATCCTGGAGCACCTTACCCCATCATGTCATATGTCGTTGGATTCGTATTGAAGAGCAGAATCCAATGCAAAAATCAGTTTTGAGATATCTCCTTCCTATCAAAAGTTATGGCCAAAAAAAAGTAAAAATCAAGAATATAAAATCAAAAAAATACATTTTTGGCAATTTTTTAAAGTGGGTAGGAATTTTGGCTTGGGTAGGAATTGTGCCCTGGAAGTGGAATTTTGGCCTTGTGGTTCAGGAATTTTGGGTTTGGCATCTGGTTACCCCGACACAGTTGGCAATCCTAAGCAGTCTTCCCTGGCTTGGACACTTCCAGTGTAGACATGCACAAGACCTGATCCCTCCTCCTCCATGCCTGTGCCTCCCTCACTCTTCCCTATCTATCTAGATCCCCTCACCTTTCCCCACCTACCCCTCAACCCCCCCCCCCCAACTTACCTGCCTTCCTGGACCATTTGCAATGAGATTTGTGTAAAATGTTGTTGTCTGATCATTTGCAATGAGATTTGTGCAAAAGTCACAAATCACTGACACTAGAGATGATTGAGTTTTGGGGGTTACCAGAAAATTAGAAGAGTGCTTGAAGCTTAAAGTCTTTCCTCACTTGTTAATGACTGTGATAATGGTTCTTAATACCACTGTTGACTTTACATGGTTGAAATATTATTCCGCTATATTTTATTTAATATATTAGTACACCATTTGGTTCAGAATATTTTTTTTCTTGTTTTACTCCTCTAAACTTTGGTGCGTCTCATGGTCCGGTGCGTGTAATAAGCCGGGAAATACGGTAATTCTATTTAATCAAATTGGCTTAACTCAATTTCAGAAAAAAAAATAATATAAGGGGCCAAAAATAAATTTGGCAAACATCCAGTTGTATTACTATACTTGAGAAGATCCAAGTTGACCCATCACAGGTGCTAGAGCTTAATCTGCTGTTACCTTGAGGAGACCTCCAGCAACCAAAATCTCCCTGTGGGATGCACTCAGTTGTAGCATCACTGCCCAGGATTTTAGTTTCAGCTACAACGTTGTGTGTTAGCCTGAGCATCGTTATTAGAGCGTGAGTAGCTCAGCCGACAGCTGAGATAGCTCAGAGGTACCAGGGAGATGCTAACCTAATTTCCCCTTCAGCCTACATTTCCACACATTGAAGGAAAACTGCTGCTGCTTGACTTGCTTACCTGGTCTGCTGAAAGCTGATGAGAGACCACTGGATATGAAAGATGTTGTCCGTGACCATGCTGGGTTTGCTGTCCTTCACCAAAAACTGAAAGCTGTCTTCACCCTCCTGAGTCTTGTCCTCATGCAGCACGTACTGGATCAACCCCAAGTTCACATCCTCTGTTAAGGAGAGACTATTCAGTGTACTTACCTGGGAACTAAACAATACTTTTTGCATGCTATAATAAGCCATAAGAACATCTTTTCTTACTGTGCCAGGGGTCTGATCTCTGGTATTATAGAGCCCTAGTTTTGGATATTTTGAAGTGTGATGTTTAGTCCCATGCAAAGGTCCTGATTCTAATACAGTAGGCCCTCTTTTTCTGTGGGCTCAGTGTCCAAAGATTTGAGATCTTTGGCTGAAGGCCCTCAGAAAGCCGCCTGGGCATAACTGGACGTCACCAGTGCAAACCAAAAGTGACTTCTGTTTATGTCCCAAGAAGCCATGTGGTGTCCTTAGGTATGGTACTGCAGTGCATGTGCCAGCCTCCCCCAGCGATTTAATTATCTGCAGATTTCTATATCTGTAGGATAGCCTGGAGCTGATCTCCCACAGATACCAAGGGCCCATTGCATGCTCTGTGACCAGCACTACCAGCCAATGTATGAATATAATGTAGGAACACGGGTTGGAAAAACTAATGAGAGACACATAGGCCCATATCATAAAGCTCCAGAGCAGTTAAGGTGACTTTCCATAAGATAACACTGTAGGGTGACGTAACTGCATGGACCCGTAACTGCTATGGATTTTGCCCTATCCCACATCATCCAAGTCTTTCCAGAGTGTGCCTCTACTACTACAAAAAAGGATAGAACTGTGCCAAAAATGGAACGTGTTATAAAAAAGTCCACATATTTTCATAGCCTTGCTCCCCTACCTTGTGTAAATGTAGTGACAGCAACTCCTGGTTGCAACTTCTTCTCCACAGAGCCATGTTTGGGCCCTGCTATTATCTCATAGATCAGTTGTTTGTCTTCTGTATCAGGGTCCATCGTCAGCAACTCCTTTTTGGTGATCAGGTTTTTTGGCTGGATAAAAGACAGAATAACCAGTGAGGAGACTCTGATAAAGTTGCTATTTTGAACTTTTCCAGAATTCTTCATATCTCAGGTTACTTTATGAGCTAATCCAAGGTCCAGAAAAATCACACATGTCTAAGAGTAATGTACCTCATTGCTCCACTACCATGAATTAGACTAGTTAGCAAACCCTTTTACCCTACACTCCAGAGTAACTACGGGAAGACGTAAGAGGCACTTACTCTGGATTGCTCTATGCATTTCCCATAGGTGGCACCATAACCATGTAGATCATAGAATTATAGAGTTGGAAGGGACCCAGTGGATCATCTAGTCTAACCCTCTGCCTGTTGTAGGAAACCCTCATCTTGTGGGGACCCAGGTTTTGAACCCTATCCTGCTGGTTAACAGGCACAGTGTCTTAACCACTTGCTTATCTTTCAAGAGCCAACCTCATTTGCTTTGATACAAAACCACATATAAATAAATTACATATAATTAGGATATAAATGTATGGCCAAGATTTGTGTCATTTTCAGCTAATGAGTTTTTAAGTGAGAAAAAAGCTCATCACCTACTTAAGGACATCACTTCCAGCTCTCACTGATCATAAATGCTATTTGGCCTGTTGCATTAACAGCCAGATATACAACAGCATGGGAGAGAAGACGAATTGTTGAGGGACCCCAAAGGCTTAAGGGGCTAAGCAACATTCCCCCACAGATGCCAGCAGTAAGCTGTTACTTAACCAGTAATAAGCAGAACAATTGGTATGCAGGCCTCCTATGCCTACCACCATTAGTAAGTCCAGAAGCATACCATGGTGAATGGTATTGAAAGCTGCAGAGACATCCAGCAGAACCAACAGTCATATCGGGTAAAAGGTCCTGTACTCTGGATTGTAGCCTTACCCTACAATCCAGAGTAACTACGGGAGCACGTAAGAGACATTATGTGTACCCATAGTTATTGCACCACATAGTGAAAACCTATGGGAAATTCATATTGCAATCCAGAGCAAATTGTTCTTACACCAGAGCAAGGACTCCCCGTAGTTACTCTGGATTGCACCCTTAGGCTGCAATCCTAAAGACACTTTCCTGGGAGTAAGACCCATTGAATACAATGGGACTTACTTTTGAGTAGACATGGTTAGGATTGTGCTCTTAGTTGGTTTCTGAGCTAGAGTCTGGAGAACTCTGGCATGCTGAATCAGTATGTGTTAGACTAGAATGGGAACCTCTGAGCTACCACTACCATCCTTTCCATACCATACAGTTTTGGATGGAAATATGGCTTCAATTTCATACCTTTTAATTGGTGGTGGAGGAATTAATTGATTAATCACAGTTATTAATGAAGAACCACATTCCACTTTAGGAACACAAATGCCAGTCGTGGCAGAGTAAGACATCAGAATCTAAGGAGCAGGAGGCAATGTTGTCAGGAACATTAGCTCTCCAGCTGAAGATAAATGGTTTGGTTCAGCTGTGACTACTGATGGAATAGGCAGAAAAAGCCTGGGCCATCCATCATACTGCCTGACACAAAGGAAGAAACAGCTCCCCTTATACTCAGACTGCTCCGTACACAGCCCTGCTGTGTTCCATCAATAGGACATGGTCAGGTTTATCCACATCATGCCTCAGAGACTCTGAAAAACTGGTGCACTTGTGCATTAGAATCACATGGTATATTAAAGACAATCACTGCAATAATATGAGATTGCACATTTCAAAGCACTGATCCTGCTAAGGTGCATGGCTGCACACCTTTCAATCCAACTCTGTCCATTGAGGAGCTCGGCAACCCAAACGTTTGGTGATGAAACAATTACGTCATTGCCGAACAACTGGAAGTGGAACTGCGATGAGCTGCAACGCTGCTCAGTTATGAAAGGGGTCCGTGTACTCCTTAGAACAGCGTTTCTCAAAGTGGGGGTTGGGACCCCTTTGGGGGTCGCCTAGAGCTTTCCTGGGGTTGCCTAAAGACCCCTGGTGCAGGGGGCCAGGTCAGGCTTGCCAGACCTCCGGCTGTAGCTGTGCGCGCACTAGGGCTGACTGACAGCCTCTGGGCCCAATCCTACGCATGCCTACTCTGAAATAAATCCCATTATGTTCAGTGTGTGCATAGAACACACATTTCATTTGTAACAACGAAAATACATCCTGCATATCGGATATTTACATTATGATCCATAACAGTAGCAAAATTACAGTTATAAAGTAGCAACGAAAATAATTTTATGGTTCAGGGTCCCCACAACATGAGGAACTTATAAAGGGGTCACAGTGTTAGGAAGATTGAGAACCACTGCCTTAGAAGGACCCCTTCCAGGGACTGCATCAAAGCCATCTGCATGTGTACCAGTGTTTTCAGTGAAGAAACTAGCAAAGTGGATGTGGACCCTATGGGAGCCCAAAATCCCTATCAGTGAAAGAGAGCACAATTCTAACCATGTCTACTCAAAAGTAAGCCCCATTGTGCTCAATGGGTCTTACTCCCAGGAAGGTGTCTTTAGGTTTGCAGTCAGAGCCCAGTGGAAAGCTAAATGGACTGCTGAATGCCCAGATACATAGGCAACCTTACATGAAAAGTTCCAGGTTTTGACATACCTTGCCAACATAGATCAACTCTGAGTAGGATCTGTATCTAACATGGTGTCTGTCAGGACTCACTGTTTAAATAGGGTCTGGTACCTATCATTCAGTGTGACTGTGATGCTCCTCAATAAACTATTCATCACATTGTGTCCACCTGTATATAAAAACGTCTATGGGATTACTGTCTGATTTTTTCAGTGTAGGGCACTCTGTCCTTGAATAGTTGGATGGGCTGGACTTTGAGATCTGATTTACCGCAAGTCCATATATTGTATGCCAATCCCTAAATAAATAAATAAATGTAGGAAGAAGAATTAACCTCTCCCTCCCCAAGTCACATGGTTCCAGTCCACTTTGGAGCAGGGACCCACAGTTGCGTTCACCATGTTGGCAAAGCAAAGATGTGATCCTAATCCCAGAAGCCTCATATCACACCAGGTCTGGTTCTGACAATGTGTTCGATCCAGAAAATATAAAATTTTTATTATATAAAGAAATGCAATGTGGGTCTCCATAAGATCTTTCCAGTGTGGTTCTCAAAAACGAACAGATTGCAGTGGTCCTGCTCTGCATCTTTTACTGCCATGTCTAGGGAACCCTTTCCTTTTTGCTTACCTGAAGCGCCACTAATACACACAAGTAAGAAACATATATAATAATATAAGAACCCACCTTGCCATCCACATACTCCAGCCACTGTAAGCCCAAGTTAGTGACAATTCTTGGGGTTCCATCATCAACAGGAAGAATTTCCACTCTGAACCATTGGGGCACTGAAGTTACAATCTAAAAACATGTACAACAAACAAGGTATTTATTTGTATGCTTTACAATTACCTGATTGTTTATACATAATGTTTAGTGTTTAGCGTTTGTTCACTTTTTCTTGTCTATATTCAAAACAACCTTTTCCAAAAAATCTGGAAAAGTCAGGCCAAGGCAGGCTTAAGCAATCACAGAGCACAACCCTAACTATGAGCACAATCCTAACCATGTCTATTCAGATGTAAGCCCCATTGTGTCCAATGGGTCTGACTCTCAGGAAAGTGTCTTTAGGATTGCAGCCTATGTCTACTTAAAAGTTAGCCCCAATGTGTTCAGTAGGTCTTACTCCCACAAAAGTGTCCTTAGGATTGTAGCCATAGAGTTGGAATTGGGCCTCAGATTTGCTAAGCTGGTCCTACCTTTTCTCCTTATACTGCAAATGTCTGAAGAGTTGTAAAGGGATGAACTTTTTAAAATCTGATTTTATTTAACACATTTTTCTGGAATCGGCAGGGAGTCCCAGAATCAAACCCTTGTGGATATCAAGGCACAACCATATTCCATTAGGAGCAGTGGAGGAGCAAGAAACCTGGAAGTAAGTCTTTAAGGCTGCAATCCTGGGAGTAAGACCCATTCAACACAATGGGCTTACTTATGAGTAGACATGCTTAGGATTGTGCTCTAAACCTGTTTCTCTACTTTTTATCCATGGGGGTTTCAGGAATCCTAATGGATAATGAGGGACACTATACTGTCTAACCAAGTAAACTATACTGACAGTAAACTATAGTAATAGTAATTTATTGTCATTGAATAAACATACAACGAAATTCATAAGACATCCAGAGACCAGTCCTGACAAACCTCCCCCCAACCACACCCCCACCCACCCACCCAAAAACCCTCCTTAAACACACAAGCTTCTGCACATCTATACTGTCTAACCAAGAGCTGATGTAAATTGGCAGGAAAATTACATGGTTCCACTGTGAATTCCAGTTCCGGGAGATCATGTTTGAATGCATCCCATTAGAATCATAGAATCCTAGAGTTGGAAGGGACCTAGTAGGTCATCTAGTCCAACCCCCTGCCTGCAGCAGGAAATCCCCCTAGAGCATCCCCGACAGGTGCTCGTCGAGCCTCTGCTTGAAGATCCCCAATGAGGGAGAGTCCACCACCTCCCTTGGCAGTCTGTTCCACTGCCGAACCGCCCTCACTGTCAGGAATTTTTTACGGATATCCAACCGGAATCTCCTCTCTTGCAGTTTGATCTCCTCTCTTGCAGTTTCTCTTGCATTACCTCCCCACACACAAAAAAATAACATGTGAGGGAGAAAAGTTCCAGCTAGCTTTCTCTTTGACACATTAGTGGATCAATATGGAGGGAATTCCTTCCCCCTCACTGTAGAAGGATTTGTCTTTTCATTCCTTACTCAATGTGGTTCAGGCTGGAAGCAGCTGAGTTTTTGAGTTCTGACTGCAATCCAAAGACATCATGTTATTTGTAGTTCCACTAACCTCTTTCCCATCCTCTTCAACGACAAAAAATGGATTGGTCCCATCAGACACCGTGAAGGTAAATCGGTCTTTCAAGGAGTTGCTCCCATCGTGACTGTAACTGATCCGGTTCTGGTAGATGTCCTCCATAGTGAAGGCCTGGGTCTGCCGATAACGATGTCCATCGTCAGTTCGTTCAATCAGGCCATAACGTGGCGGTTGCACTATGGTGAAAGTGATCGATTCAGCCTGTGCACCGAAAAAGAGAAATACAAAGTGTGCTCATGGAGATGGGACTGGACCTGAAAAGGATTGAAAACTCTTCCAAAATAAAAAGGCAACCAATAAGAGAGTTTATCCCAAACATATGGCAATACATCTTTGGATATTAGGTGCTGGGATCAAAAGGTAAGAAGGACCATCTACTCATGTGCTTTTGTGAGCACTATTTGTAGGCTCTAAGGTTACAATGCTAATCTCCAGTTAGGCCAGACTAATCTCCAGCATACATCCTATGCTGACCTGGGGTTGTCACAAAAGTGCCCTAAGACACTTGTGTGTCACTCTTGGGGGAGGTTCGGGCTTACATGGGAATAGGAAGACCAATGAGTTAAGCCAGCCTAGGTTAGGATTGCACCCTAAGAAGCATTTGGCTTGGTGCTGCTGCGAACAAAGTGTTAGGCTGAATTATCAGAGCAAGCAGGACAACTCTTGTGTGTTGAAAGTTTTGCTGAATTTGCAAATATCCTGCAGATACTTCAAGCAGATGTGCTACAAAAACAGTTCCTTCCTTCCCTACCTCAGTGTCAAAGTCTGTAGCTTTAAGCTCAAATTCGGTGATGGTTTTCCTCACTCCTTCCTGGACTCGGATGCCAGGACTTTGCATTATAGGTAATGAGTCATCTACCGGGTTAATGGTGATGTTGAAAGTCTCACTCACCTATTGGAAGAAAGAAATAATATAAAAATCAGATCACACCCAATGCATTTGCCCCCATGGATCAATTCTATTTATACCAGGGGTCAGTTGGCAAGCTCCTGGAAGTGGCTGTGTGGAGTTTTGCTTGGGCAGCAAAACCTCCAGAGCAATTTGCCATGTGCCAGACCGAGCCACTTGCAGCAGAGACTCTATAAACCTGGGCAAGGGGGCAAATTGAACGGGGGCTTCACCTCCAATGCCAAGCTCTAAATGGGTCGGAGGACCTTGGGTGACGGGCATTAGGTTGCCAACCTCTGGCTTGAGACCCAACACCACTCACTGTGTTTATGCCATCAGAAACAGAGAATATGAACATGTCGGAATGATATTCAGCTTCACTGGTATGGATGTACTGTATGCTGCGGGAGACCAGATCTGCCTGTCTGAAGGAGCTAATAAGTCTGCCTAGAATGAAAAAAAGAAAAAGCAAGTGAAAGGAACATGCAGCAGATAGATAGCTCCTTGTACTAACAATATCCTTTGTGTTTATCACGTGCTACTGTTATTATTACTCCATCAATGTGCATGATGCTTGGAAAAGCATGAGAGATACTTCTGCACCACTCCTGGAGGGTTGGGTCAGTGCACAGTCATGCGCCTGACACCCCACACCACCACGGGAATGGGAAAACAGGTGATGGTGTGGGTCATGTGATTTTGTTCATGTGTCCACGCAAGGGATATGATTTTACTTTATTAAAAAAGGAACATGCTGGAGAAGAATGCTGGATTCTTTTCCTTTGCTTGCATTACTTTCCATCAGGCCATAGCGAAACTCACCTTTACTCATGCTTAGCTCACTTCAGCAATCAGAACTGAAAATTGGAGACTGTGGAAAGGTATAAGTTGTCTCCCTTATTCAGAGACGACGTCTGGGACTGCCACCCCCCTGTTTTGGGTATTGTTTTGGCACAGTGGCGTCAGAAGGGGAAGCACAGGATTGGGATTTTAGTCAGTGACTAACCAACACTTTGAACCTTGTCCTTAGTTCGAGTCCAAAATTGAATCTACTGAACCACTGAAAAAGATCCCAAATGACATCTATGGAAAATTAATCCATTGCTAGTCTCCGGGAAATCAATGAGACTATAAAATGCACAGTTAAGCATTCATTCCCATTGATTTCACTGGGATAGCAGCACTTGCCTGAACGTTGGATTGTTCTTATGTCTTTAAAAAAAAAAAAGAAAACTTGCAAACCTGGTGATGCAGAATGTTCCAAGTGCCCCAACTGTGGCTGTTTGGTGATCCGGTACAAGAGATCACTTGGCTCGGTGTCTGGATCCATGGCAGATAGCTGGAGGGTAGTGATCTTCATCACTGAGTTTTCATCCAGGCTTAATCCTGTGTTGACAGTGATGGATGGGGGCAACTGGTGTTCTGAAACAGAGACAAAAAGGGTTTGAAGTATAAGGCAAAAGTACTCTTCACTCCCTTTTTACCCTATTACTCAAGCAATTTATTTTTCAAAACTGGCAAATCCTCAATTAATTTCTTTTCCTTTTCCCATTATCACATTCTGTTGCAACTGAACAACACACAACCAAAGTCATCAGAACAGAGTCTTCATATATTTTATTTTCCATAGACAACACCATTAAATATGTGGTGTTGGACAAAATATTTCATAGGTCTCAAAAAAGGCATTATAAAGTTTAAAAGGATAGAAACCGTCATCACGATAGTACAGATGTGCTGTCAGGATGTTCTTTGGTTGTGCAACCTGAAGAGCACAATCCTAACAATGTCTACTCAAATTAAGCTCCATTGTGTTCAATGGGGCTCAGGGCACAATCCAGAGTAACTACGGGGAGTCCTGGCTCCAACGTAAGAACCATTTTCTCTGGATTGCAATATGAATTTCCCATAGGTTTTCACTAGGTGATGCCGTAACTATGTCAACATAATGTGCTCCCATAGTTTCTTATGTGCTCTTATGTGCTCCCATAGTTTCTCTGGATTGTAGGGTTACTCCCAGGAAAGTGACATTAGGATGGCACCTGAAGTCTTTCTATAATGGTACTGAGTTTGAAGAATCACAAAGAAATTTTTAAGAAGAGATGGGTTGGAGGGAGAGTTCATTCCAAGTCACAATCTTTTCCCCATTTTCCTCCTTTACCCCCTCCTTTTCAATTCACAGAAGTCCAATCCATCTTTCCTACCCAAGGAAACATCACTGTGGTAGGACCTTGAACCTTACCTACTACAGTTACCATGAATGACTGGTCTGTAATCTTGTTTCCTTTCCCATCTGTTACATCAAACACAAAGGAAAATGTTCCACCGGGTTCCCCTTCCCCATGGCTGTATTCCACATAACCTGTAAAGGGGAAGAAGGAAGAAATTCGGAGTAATTGCCCTTGGACTTTAGATGCTGTCCATGGTCTCATTCACATAGAGGCATTCACATTCACTTTGCAATGTGTGTTCCCATGACTGAGTACTACTTCATACATCAACAGCAAAGAGAACACGTCAAGGAGAAGGCCAAAGAAGACTAGACAGAATTTTACTAGTGAAATCCTGATTCGCTTTTTATCTTGCCTATAAAGGACCTAAAGAGGTCAGTTCTTTCTTGCAGGACATTTTAAGCCAGGCGGATACAATAGATGAAAATCCTTTCGTTCCCATAACTCTTTTGGTAATGAAATTAATAGACAGCCAGATTGCTCTGGAATAATCAACCATTTGGGGACATAAAATGTTTCCTTCGGTGGGCTCTGTCTCAGGGCCTAATCCTTTCCTGTCTTGATGCATCTGCAATGCAGCCCCGAGGTAAGGAAATAAATGTTCCCTGAGGGAGGTCTCTGTGATTACCCTACCACTCACTCCCAATTGGCATGGCTCCATTGGTGCTGGGAAATTGGACAGGATTGGGCCCTTAATGATGCACAAATCACTGGTTTGTTGTGATCTCATCTGCTGAATTTTCACACCGCCATCTCCCTATTTAGGTAGACTCAGCTACTTATACACCTTATAGCAACATTATAGTTTATACGTAAGCTTATACACCTCTAGGCAACCTTATAGCTGTTATAACTGGCTAGATCACAAGAGTCACAAGCTGTTATAACTGGCTGGGATCAAAAGGTAGGAAGGACCATCTACTCACGTGCTTTTGTGAGCACTATTTGTAGGCTCTAAGGTTGTATTTGTAGGCTCTATAGAAGGTCGATCCATCTATAACAGCTTGTGACTCTTGATCCCTGATCCTTGTAGTATTTCCAGACTGATGATCTGCTTCCTGCCTGACTTTTCATTTTCTCTCCAATTGGTTCCTTCTCTCCAGATCCTCCTGCTTTCCAAATCCTAATTTTGCTCTTAAGTAGATATTTTCCACCATATCCTTTCTGCTTTTCAAATCAATAGTTCCCAAGTTTTTTTTGAATCTTGAGTTTTATACCCCCAGCTTTGTGCAGCTAAAACATCGATCAAGGGTGAAAGAAACATCTGGGTGCACATGTTCAACATAACTCTGCTCTTTTATTAATGAAATCTCAGAATCTTACATACTGGAAGATTCAGTATAGGAATTTCCCACCTTTATTAATATCAGACTGAGTGAAACTGTTGACTGGTCCATTGGCAGAAATCAGAACCAGGGTGTCTCTTTTATTCATACGCAGAAATCCAAGGCTAGGATCCTTCTTCAGGATGAATCTGATAGCCGTATCATCCGAGTCAACATCTGTAGCTTTTAAGTGCTGATCTGTAATGATGGCCACAGAACCTAAATAGTGAAAGGAGCAAAGAATAACACACTCAAATCATGCCATTCTATCTTTGTGGAGTCTTTCTTAAGATAACAGGCACCTATTTTGGTTTAAGCACTACCACTATCTCTCCCCATAAATGTGTTGAGCATTCCCTGATCCGTTCAATACCAGCAGGAAGCTGCAGGACACTATTCATGATTAATCGGGGCGTATCCATCCTTGGCAACTCTATGGCAAACTCCACATTTCCAGACTGGGTGTAGGAACCATCAGAGACTGAAAATCTGAACTCATCAGATTGAATTCCATGTTCACGTGGAGTGTAACTGATCAATTCATTCAGGATATCTTTATAGGTGAAGGTCGATCCCTCTGACAGACTTTGTCCATTCTCTTGGGCATCCACATGAGATTGTCTTTTGTGGAGATAACCTGAGAATAAGGAGCACATCATGGGTGACTTTGTCCCAATTTGTCAAGCTTATATTTCCTATTAGTGATCCTAATTTCTTACATATTGCTTAATTTTTCCTTTTCTCCTATTTCATAAATATATTTGGACCTCAGTTTCCATGGGTGACCCATTCTTAGGGCCCCCTGCAGATACAAAAACCACAGATACACAAATCTGCATTACGAGTATTACCTCCTGCAGTATTTGTATATACAAATCTGCATTACGAGTTGGTCCATTACAAGCATTACCTCCAGATGCAACTGAAGATGTAACCCTTAACCCAAGTAAATCAACAGTCACCCCATGGGGCTATTCAGATCTATGTCAGTGACATAACTGGCAACCTATATAAGGCTGAGCAGGCTGGGCTGCTGCAAGCAATTCTACTCCCCTCCCAGGCTCCCCTCCCACCTCTCAAACTGGCCTTCCCTTGCCAAAAATGCCCTTGCTTCCATTTTGCTCTCCCTCCATCCTCTCCACCCCCTGCACTTCACCCCCTGAGCTGCCTCGGTGGTACAAACATACCCTGTACCTAGCCAGCTCTTACATAACCAGCCTTTACTTAACAAGCCAGCAACTGGGTAGCTGTTAACATGCTTTACAGCATGTTCGTCACATTCGTCAGCCAGCGCAGAGGACCTGCACTGATCTATGTCAACATTTGGATTGCACTCTAAGACTGCAATCCTAAAGACACTTTCCTGGAATTAAGGCCCCTTGAACATAATGGAGCTTACTTTTGAGTACACATGGTTAGGACTGTGCGCTGTGTCATGGTTTTTTGTACTTTGCTCACTATAAGCAGCTGCCTGTCAGGAACTATCCTATACTACTTCCAGCATATTCTCATTACTAACCAGAAGTGTGTACCTTACCATGTGTGGGTTTCTTGATTACCACAAAGATCAGCTGGTCGTCAGGAGTATCCAGGTCTTTAATCCTCAAAGAGGAATTTCGGATCACTGTTCCTTTGCCTTCCTGAATTTTGACAGGCTCCAACTCCATTTCAGGGGGCTCATCATTAAGACGCTATAAAATCACACAAACATGAGAATCAGTTTACCGTGTCAGCAGCAACAACAACAAGAATGGGATATAGAACAAGGAAGCTAACCAGCTTCTGGTTCACAACTGGTTCTGCAACTGAACAGATGCACCTAAATGTTAATCTGGGACAGTGGTGGGCTCTAGCAGGTTCACACCTACTCGACAGAACCGGTTGTTAACTAGAGATAGGACAAATAAAATTTAAAAACAACCATTTAAAAGTGGCTGCCAGATGGACAGAGAACCGTTAATTAATTTCTTCGAATCCCATCTCTTATTAATTTCTTGTTAATTTCTTTGAATCCCATCTCTGATCTGGGAGTGTTTTTAGGTGGCAAGGTTGCTGATCAACTCTGAAAATGTTAATAAATCACAAAAAACCTACAACAGTCTGAATTAATTGTTTCTTTTAAATGTTTCATATGTTGAAGCAGGCAAATCTAAATTAAATTGTAGATAAGAGTCCAGCTGGTGAATAATGGGCCTATTACCCGCAGGGATTATCTAGGGTAGTTGGCTCAAGTTGAAACAATTTATTTCTTCCCCCACCTGACCTGCCTAATGTGTACATAACACAACCCAATTTATAGCGCAATCCTATATATGTTTACACATCAGAAGTAAATCCCACTGAGTTCAAGGAATTTACTGTATTTGTGCATATGACTGGCGTTTCAATTAATAGTTATGTAAAGTTATCCAGCAACTTTTGCTAAATGCACATTTGCTAGATAAAAGCACAATCCTAACCATGTCTACTCAAAAGTAAGCCCCATCGTGCTCAATGGGTCTTACTCCCAGGAAAGTGTCTTTAGGATTGCAGCCTATGTTTAAGATATAACTGCCTTTAATGGATCTTAATGAAAACTCTCTGAATAATGTGTCCATTACTTCATCTGTTGGGTTTATCCATCACCAGTTCCTAATGACTCAGACCCAGCATTCAGCCCAAGGGGCACAAATCCCTTGGATATTGACCCAAAGAATCTCACTGACCCAAAACATTGGGAATAGCCCTACAATCCAGAGTAAGTACAGGAGCATGCATTAGACATTATGTGCACCTGTAGTTACTGCACCACCTAATGAAAACCTATGGGAAATTCATATTGCAATCCAGAGTAAATTGTTCTTACACCAGAGCAAGGACTCCCTGTAGTTACTCTGGATTGCGCTCTAAGTCTGCTTTTATTCTAGGTTCTGTTTCTTGGTCACACTACAGTGTTACAGTAAAACAAGATGGTTGTACAGTACTGTACAAGTTTTCCACCAGTTGGATTCTGGGGAGAAGATTGTATTGGGAAAAAATGCAGTGAATATTTTCCACAGTACTTCTGCTACACAAGGTTTGGATGTACCCTAAGTATATTCACCTTATGTGGTTGAATCAGAAGATGTTTTATAAATAAATACGTAGCAATCATGAACTGGGTTACCTCAATAGTGATATTGACACTGCTACTTTCTGATTGGCTGAAACCATCACTGACATAAAAACTAAAGGTGTCCGTTGATGGTTCGATACTTTCATGAACACTTTGAAAGTAATAGATGTGATTTTCCAACACGTCTTGAATGGAGAATGACAGATCTGAGCTTGTGGTGCCTCCTGGACCAAATCGTCTACCTGCAAACAAAGCAATGTGCATATGAAAATAAATATATTGTTATTTTTATTTTGTTTTTATATAATATTTTATTCTTAATGGGCATAAATAGGAATGCCAGTACCAACACAACATCCTGGAGCAACACATTCTACTGCTCAATTTTGTGTTGACTTTCAACCTTTTTCATCTCAAGGAACAATGAGAAAGTGCTACAATTGTTAACGCACACCATCAGTTTTTCGACAATTGGTAAGGCAATTGACAGTGGGGGACTAAAATCTCCAAATAGCCCTCTTAATAGTCCCCTTCCTCAAAAGTCAAGGAACACTACCCGGGAGTTGACCCAGCAAGTCAGGCTTTCTTGATGAGCAATTATAGAAAACTCCCTTACAGTTCCCACAATTACCTGTCTTAGTATTTTCAATGTATCCATATTTTGGCAAAGTTGTGATTTTTATTATTAGATTTTCTTGCACAAGTTCTGAGTCAATGGTTAGAGCATGGTGAGCTCTAAGTAGTATCTTCCCTCCTTCATCCACCTGAAATAACAAAGCAGAGATTAATATTGGCTTTACCAACACTTCATCTTGGTGTTTCCTAAACTTTTTATCACCAGGACGCATCTATTATGTCCCATAAAAGAGATCTAGAAAAAAATTATTAGTAATTAATACATTACTAATTAAAAATAATTACAAATTTCCCATTAGCAATGCAATGCAGTCTCTCCTCTGCAATGCAGTCCTCAGGAAAACATTGGGTGCGCTGAAAGTGACATTTCCTAGAATCTTCAAAAATACTTAAGGCATTCCTATCTCCCATTGTCTAGCTGCTGCGCTCAGCACTATTTGCAATGTAAAATGAGAGTATTTAATTCTGTTCAATAGCCTGACTCAAGCATGTCCAACTGCAATTTTTAATCCCCCCCGGACCATTTACATACTGCGAGATGGTCGGCAAAAGTGATAACCGGAGGCTTCTTCTGGGCGGCTGTAATTGTGATGGTGAACATCTGACTGTCGAGCCGGTTGTTGTCAGCATCAAAAACAGCAAAGTGGAAAATGTCTGTGACCGGCTGATCAACAACCACAAAGTCTGTGAAGTATCTACCCAAGAAAGAGGAGATAAGGTGAGTCACAATAACAGTCGGATGAAAGGCTTGTGTATCTTATACTTACGGCAAAATCCAAAGTAACTACAGGGAGTCCTTGCTTCAGTGTAAGAACAATTTACTCTGGATACCAATATGAATTTCCCATAGGTTTTCACCGGGTGATGTAGTAACTACAGGTGCATATAATGTCTCTTACGTGCTCCCATAGTTACTCTGGATTTGAAGGTAAAACCTTTCTGCATGCAATGAGGTGACCCTTTAATCTTCCTCACTTCCATTTGCTTGGGGAAGAAAAAGATTTGGTACTTTCATGTTACTGGGTGAGATGTACAGACTGGAAAAGGGCTATTCTGATAGCCAAGGAAGAAGGATCAGCAGTAACAAGAAGGATGTTTTATAATCTGAGAACCTACAGCAAAATTAATAACAGAAACCAAATTCTGGAGGAGCTTATTATGATAAACTTTTATTGTTGGTGTAGGCTGCAGAAAGGAGAATTGAAATTGGTTTCCCATGATGAACACACATTTCGGTGCTCTCTTATCTTGGGGATAAAGGTCTCTTCTGGATAAGGGAATTTTAGGTCCCTTGCATGAGGGTAAATCTTACCTGCATCTCACTGAATTGATCTACTTGGGACCTGCATCAACTCTATACGTGGTGTAAATCCAAGCGGAATCAAGAAGGCAAATCAAGACTAGGAAAGGCGCCTTCTGCATGTGCCTCCAGCTGCTTCCAGTGGTGTTCAGGCCATATGGAGTAACATGTTACACTTCGCAATAGCAATGAGGTACCTTGTGCTGCTGGAATGTGCATTCTGGTAGCGTAAAGCCTTATTGGGATTGAGGCTGCAATCCTAAAGACACTTTCCTGGGAGTAAGACCCACTGAACACAGTGGGGCTTACTTTTGAGTAGACATGGTTAGGATTGTGCTTTATGGGCTCAATCCAGAGAAACTATGGGGAGTCCTTGCTCCAGTGTAAGAACAAGTTGCTCTGGATTGTAATATGAATTTCCCATAGGTTTTCACTAGATGGTGCAGTAACTATGGGTAGACATAATGTCTCTTACATGCTCCTCTAGTTACTATGGATTGTAGGGTAACTCAATAAACTTATTTCTCAGCGGTGACACACAAACACAGCATGAGTCGCAACCTCCCTTTCAAACTGGCTCTCTGGGGAAAAAAATTCCCCATATTCAGTCTTAGGTGTGATAAGTGGTGGAGGAGGGAAAGATCTAAAATTCTCTGAGACCTCATTTCCTCCATTTTCTTAGAACGAGCACTTTTCAGCTCAATCCTGAAAATGGGTAGGTGCACGTACGTTGGGCACACACAAGAATGTCGCAAAGATACCGTAGGACACATTTGTGGTTCCTTAAGGTGGGTTGGCAGTGGGATACCTGCTGGCCCACATAGGCCACATCTATCCTTCACACCATCCTTAGAAAGTAAGGTTGTGACAGCTGAGAGTGGTCAGTGTGGGGAGTTTGGGAGTGCAAGGGCGTGATGGAATTGGGACATTTTGAGGTGGCGGAAGATACATGGTGGGTCCAGGAGGATGTGGAACTGGCCTCCGGCTGTTTTTTTGCACAACGGGGCTGCACCGTCCATTATTATTTTCACTGTTCTTTCCTGTTCCAGTTTTAGACTGCATATCGTAGAGAAAAAAAATGTCAAATTCTTCTTTTTATATGTTATCCTCCCTTTAAATACTTGCCTTGATGTAGTAGTAATTCAGTCCTTGCCTTGTAGTAATTCAGTCCACAAAATCTCAAGACAAAATTCCATTTGACAGACTACAAACACATCATTTAAATACCATTTTTTCCCTGTAGGTGGTGCTGTAGGTTTCTGTTTGAGTATGGAGTGTGCTATTAGGAGAACTTTGTAAATAATTCCTTGGTCCTTACCTGATCCTTTGCTTGTTGATGTCCTCCATCGTGAAATTATAAACTTCATAAAACTCTTCAGCATATTGGTCAGAAGTGCGCACAAGTGTGCCATACATAAGAACAGAAATTAACTGAATTCTTATCTTGGAATCAGGGGAATTATTATCCTAAGGAAAGAAGTAAGGCAAT
This sequence comes from Cryptoblepharus egeriae, assembly GCA_030015325.1. Classification (NCBI taxonomy): domain Eukaryota; kingdom Metazoa; phylum Chordata; class Lepidosauria; order Squamata; family Scincidae; genus Cryptoblepharus; species Cryptoblepharus egeriae. Next base: position 7,629,742 of record JAREYC010000007.1, on the reverse strand, counting down.
AAACACAATTAATTTTAGTGATAAAATGGGATCAAACAGAGTGAAGAAGAGCAACCCTACAACCGAGGCTCAGGAAGGTACATAGATCCCATTAATTCAAGGCAGATAAGAGAGTTCATCTAACAAAAATGTATGGACTTCAACATACGGATTCAACATATGGATTCAAGCAACAGTAGGGTAATGATGAACTATCCTCTTTTTATTCGCTTTTCCTTAAAAATCATACACAACTAATAAACCTTTTTAAAATTACACATGCTTTTCATTTGTCAAACAAAAATTTCAATAAAAAAGGATGTAGGCCAGCACAAGTCACCTATCTTCCCATTCCTGTGGTGGTGTGGGGAGGCTGGTGCATGTCTGTGCACTAGCCTAACCCCCCAGGGGTGGTGCAGAAGTGCTTCATGTTACTTTTGTGGTGCACTCCCACCCCCCCGCCTTCATGGGACTTGTGCCAGGACTTGATAGGGGTTAGGATTGCATTGTTAACCCTTGCAAACCGTTAGGTTGAGGCAGACTCAGAAACCACTAAATTCTTCTGCCCAGGGTTCTCCTGTATCATACTGGAGATCCTTTCATGTGGATGAACTACTTTCATGTGCTGGCTAGTGTTCAGACTGGAGACAGGAAGACTGGAAGGGAGAATCTAAATCTGGCCTACCACAAAGATCTGTAGCAAGGTAAGAAAGAAGGAAGAAGATGGAAAAAGAAGGAGGAAGAAAAAAGAAGAAGAAAGTAGGAAGAAGAAAAATGAAGAAAGAATGAGGAGGGTGGGGTAAAATATATATCCCACTGGCAATACCAATTAAAAATAAAAATAAACATAATGTTAAACAAGTCGGCTGTGTGTCAGTTCAGGTCTGTAACGAAGGGCCAGCCAAGCCCATACCAAACTCAGGGCAAAATCCAGAGTAACTACGGGGAGTCCTTGCTCTGGTGTAAGAACTTACTCTGGATTCCAATATGAATTTCCCATAGGTTTTCACTAGGTGGTGCAGTAACTACAGGTGCACGTAAAGTCTCTTACGTGCTCCCGTAGCTACTCTGGATTTGGGGGGGTCAGTCTGCTTTCCTTGGCCTTCATGGTGGGCTACTGAAGCCCCTGAGATTAGTTTTCTGGGATTAACTTGGTATGTTCGATCTACCTCTGCACTTCACCCTTGCCTTAGTATAGCAGGCAAAGGCAAAAAATCCACGTTAAAAAGAAAGAGCTCATTATTCCCCCCTCCTTTGTGCAGCTCGAGGTAGGACGGTAAAAAAGGTTACAGCCTTTGCCAAGCAAGAGCACCAAGCGGCATGCCAGTAGTTTATGTTACTGAGGTCTCCTTCACGCATTTAGAGCTGCTGGCCCAAGCCCTGCTTTTGTCTGTGCATAATAAAATGCTAACAGAGCCTGGGCAATGTGCCCAGATTGTGTTAGCAGCCGCTTGAAATGCCAGTCGGAGCAGGCCAAGTTTCCACCTGCACGGGAGTTGGAGTCTTGTTTTTCTAGTGCCAGGAGGCCACCACCCTGCACACCCTCAGGAAACATTTTCTCTTTCAGGGAGGGGCAGCATCAGGAAGACTTAAACCAAAATCTTCCAGCTCTACCACCCTTAAAAGGTTTCCTGCTCTCTTAAAACAGCTCTTCCCAATGTCCCTTATAGCCTCCTTACACAAATTCTTGGTGCCACAACCCTTCCTTCAAATCCCCCCTCAAAACATACAATTTTCTATGAAGTCTTTGGAATTATTAATACTTATTCCCAACTTTTATTACAGATTGTAAGCTCTTTAGGAGCAGGGAGCTCTCCTTAATGCATGGCATTGGTGATAAATAAGTTTAGCTCCATGCCATTAAAAGCTGCACCCAACAATTTCTGCAGATCAAACTTTATTAAAGGGAATTAAGCAGGACAGGATGGCAGGTTCTTTTTCTGCCCAGTTGACAACCACACATGCATCTCTCAAACTGTACAACCATGAGGTTCACCCTCCATACTTCAGCAATGGTCTTGCCAGTGAGAAAAACTATAATTGCATCCATGAATATACCAAGGTATATTTATTTTATGCCAATGAAGGTACTATGTATATAATATACCAAGGCTACTATTGTATTAAGGAGGTGAAACTTAAAACACAATAAAGATGGGGAGGTGAAACTGTTATACTTACGGTATAAGCCAAATGGGATCGGGTGATGATCACAGAGCCTTTACTGGGCACCGTAATGGACAGTGAGCAACCAGGAGCCAATCTGGGGCCATCATTGTCCATCTGCAACACTTCCACTTTCAGCACAGTTGCGGTTTTAGTGACTCCATCGGTGACTGCAACTTCTATGCTATCCTCTGTCGTGGATGTGCCATCATGAATATATTGCAAAGCATTCCTAGCGATTTCCTCGTATGTGAAGGTATCACCTTCTCAGAGAGAAAGATTTACATTGGGAGTTAACTCTTCTCATGCACATTAAGGCAGTCCAAAGAGGAACAAAGGGAGGAATCTGTTTTGTGTAGCATGGCCCCCATATGTTTACCCCATATATTTACTTCACTGTGCATGCCTGGAGTTCTGGGCATGCACACTGGGCACTGGCATGCTCATCATATATGGAAAAGCTCTAAGATTCAGCTTACCTGTACTCAGGTGGTCAGGAAATCCAGTACTGTGCTTGAAGAGAGCCCCATGGTGGGGAGGTTCCACTAACTCGAAGACAAGATCTTCTGGAGCTGTCTCTGCATCATTGATGATCAACTGTACTTCTGAAGCAACCAGGCACGGAGGTGGGAAAAACAAAATTTATTTAATCCGATGTTTCTCCTGACCCACTTTCAGAGAACAGGATGGGTTATAATGCATAAGCATAAGCAGCATAGATGGGAGTGGGTGTGCAGGCTGCCCCCCTTTGGTGCCATTCTGGGAGCAAAACAAAAGGCATATACCTTCTGGGAACATTTCAGGAAGGTTTTCTAGGCATATGCCTCCATTTTGCATTCCCCTGGAATGGCTCCAAAAGAGAGGGAGATGAGGCATTTGTACACCAATGGGAGTCTCCCTTCAAAAGTTAGTGCTTTACACCCCCTTCTAGCTATTCTACTGGAAAAGCAGGCTGTAAAGATAGGTGAACCACACAACCAGGGTGGCCAGATTATTCCTGAATCCCAGGGCCAAAATTCCTGAACCCCAAGGCCAAAATTCCTAATCCCAGGCCAAAATTCCTTCCCACTTTAAAAAAATGCAAAAAAGTGTAATTTTTTTGTTTTTCGGTTTTTTGACCATAACCTTTGCTAGAAAGGAGATATCTCAAAACTGATTTTTGCATTGGATTCTGCTCTTCAATACAAATCCAATGACATATGGCATGATGGGGTACTGTGCACTATTGCGAAGTTTCAAAACAAAGCCAAAATGTAGGACAATGAAGCCAAAATGTAGGACACCCAGAGAGGAGACTAAAAATCTGGACAAATCTGGGTTTTTCCAGTCATATGGTCACCCTGCACACGACACCCCCAAAACCAGAACAAGACAATCCTACTGTGCCCCACTTCCACCAGTTATTGGTTGTCACTACACAACTGGGTGCCTAGGATCAGGTTTCCACCAAACCTTGATCATAATCTTTGGTTTTTCACCATGGAAAGTATGGAAATGGTCTAAGCAAATGAATGGCAAAGTATATAGATTATAAACAGGCTGCAGACTACAGCCTGAGTCTGTTGCATTCTTTATAGCAGCCTCTTACCAATGGTGGCTCTTCCTCCTTGACTGACTTCGAGAACTGGAGCAGTGATCTGAAATGTTGGCGGCTGTTCAAGAGTGGAGAGCAAGTGGATGGTAAACATCATCTCAGGACTGGTATGTTCTCCATCTGACACTAAAAGAAAGCATGGAACAGATAATGTAATATAAGAACCAACCTTGATATAGTTCCTCCACACCTTCCTAAGTTACAAGTGTAATTCAAAGTGCTGCTTTTGACCATTTTAAATAAACTGGGATGACAGAAAGACTGCCTCCTCTTATATGAACCCATCTGTATGCTGCGATCATCAGCGGATACCCTCTGAAGGTTTGGAAGGTGGTAATTTGCAACTAAAGGGAGAGTTAGAAAAAATTAGCCTGCCACTTTCCCCTGCAAGCTTTGTGCTCTATCCGGATGCATGTGCTTCATTGTGGAGAAATACGCAGCACCTCCATGTACCCCATCTCTGCAAATCTTCATCTCCACATTTTGCAGCTGTTTTGTTGTTGGGTTGACACCTACAGGCAGTTCCAGACTTAAAGCTTCTATGAGCCAAAGGCTAGGAAAAAGAAGTTTACTTATTTCCACAGGTACAGAAATTTCCATGAGTACAGAAAAACACAAGTAGATTGATGATGAACAATGGCTGAGTACCTGTAAAACGAAAGCTGATGGATTCTGGAAGACCTGGAAGAATTAAGAACACAAAGAGAACATCAGCAGAACATTCAATCATTCAAAGCATTAAAGAGAACATTTGATCTCTTTCCAGCAGATTGAAAAGGCCATTCTTCACAAACTTGATCCACAAAACAGTTATGTTTCTCTATGTCAAAATTAGGGGGAAGGGGACGTTTGACCCCTTATCCCAGGGAAAGCGTCCAAGCCCTTCAAAGGTACAGGCTTCTCAAGTCAGCCCTGGCTATTTTACCAGGGCAGACTTGAGAGCCTCTGCGGTGGGCTCTGCAGCCTGATGCGGAGGTTGGATATGGTGGAACAGGGCTTCCCAACTTCATATTTAATTCTGGTAAGTAAACACCAGTAAAGGTAAAGGTATTCCCTGCAGGTTATACTGCTAGTCATGATTGACTGAAGGGTGCGATGCTCCAGGGTGACCAGAAGACTGGAAAAACCCAGATTTGTCCAGATTTTTAGCCTCCTGTCTGGGTGTCCTACATTTTGGCTTCATTGTCCTACATTTTGGCTTCATTTTGAAACTTCGTGATAGTGCACAGTACCCCACCATGCCATATGTTGTTGGATTCGTATTGAAGAGCAGAATCCAACGTAAAAATCAGTTTTGACATATTTCCTTCCTATCAAAAGTTATGGTCAAAAAACAGAAAAACAAAAACAAACAAAAAACTTTTGGCAATTTTTTTTCAGTGGGTAGGAATTTTGGCCTGGGATTAGGAATTTTGGCCTTGGGGTTCGGGAATTTTGTGTTTGGCATCTGGTCACTCTGATGCTCATCCCTGTTTCTAAGCCTTTAGAGCATGCATTGTCCAAAGACACTTCCATGGATATGGGGCCAGCACGACTGCCGAAGGTGCACGGAACACTGTTTTTACCTTCTCACTGAGGTGGTACCTATTTATCTACTTGCACTTGCATGTTTTTGAACTGCTAGGTTGGCGCTCCATCTTGAAGGACCCGTGTCTCAAAACCTGGTCTGCTAGTTAGCAGGCACAGTGTCTCAACCACTTGTGCCAACACAGCCCCCAATATGAGTCAACACCAATATAAGTTAGAAAATGCTATGCTCTTGAGATTCATGCTTCCAGCATGTTGCACAGTTGCCAAACATTGGTGCAGTTGCCATTCAATGCAGCTTGCACAGAAGAGCTTCCTTGAAGACTGCACTCAGTGTGTCCAGAGCATGCTAGCATCAGCAAGTTTTTCTGTCTGTAGGTTGGTGAGGGATCCTGTAGACTGGCGAGGGGTCCACCTTGGGTGTCCCACTTTTACAGGAGGAAAAATATAGTAATTTATTTCCGGAAGAGCTTCCTTGAATACTGTGTCCAATGTGTCCAGAACATGGACACACACACACATATATATAAGCTTAGATATATGTTACATATTGATAGCAAACTTTAGAAAAACTCCTCTGTATTGCAACAAACATATCAAAGGAGAAGGGCTTTCTTTTTCCCAACATTTATCTATTAGCATATTTTGAAGAAGCCCTGCTCTATATTGCAAGCTACAGTGTAGGCAAAGAATTAAAGCAACTTGCAATATGATGCTTCCCCCAAGGGACTGTTACTAAGAGCTGCTCAGCCAGAGTATTCTCTTACCCGCAAAGGAAAACTCCATCATCTCTCTGATGTGCGGTGCTGCGGCGGGTGGGCGATATACAATTTTGCCATGGTTTATATCAGCCTGAGTAAAATACTTGACCGCAGACAGTGGCCTATCCCTATGTTCCAGAATACCTGCAGAAGACAGAGAGATTGATGTTCAACCTGTTGTATGTAGAGCATCAATGGTTCCAGTGACTTTTCTACCTAAGTACACCCAAAAGTATATCCTAAATTGAAATCAGGGACCTCTTTGCACCCTGCACACTTGGTGACAGATAAAGATGCCACAAGGATTTGCATTTTCAGGATGGGAAATATGAGAGCCCAATCCTACCCTCTGCCAGTCTACATGATGCGGTGTGGCAACCTCTGCTACCTTCCATGGGCCAGCTGGTGAGCAGGTTGCTTTTTTCTTACCTCCCCTACCATTCCCTTGTTCCCACTGGACCTACTCACATCTACAGCATTTATTTTCTGGCATTGATCTGTTAGGTCCCTGGGATTGTACTGGACCCAGAATGGGGGCTAAAGATATCACAGATGCTTCCACCAGCACAAAGATTTGCCCACAACTTGCCCTCAACCTTGCCTGATTCCCACCCTGGTCCTATCCGTTATACCTCCACTGTCACTGTACCTGCTTTGGCAGCCAATCTGCTTACTGTAGTATGGGGCTGACTGGACTCCATGTCATCAGCAAAAGCCACCTACCACTGAAGCAGTAATAGCACAACCATATTGCAAGGTGGGATTGGACAGTGGGTCACATCGTACCCCTGAATTCTTTCCCTGCTTTGATGTCCATCTGAACCCAACTAAAATTAAACTTTTCTGCCCACCAGGGTAGCCCCTTAAAACTAGCAGCTCTTAAGTAAACCTAGTAGCTCTTAATCAAAGCTCTTATTTGTGACACCCTAGTCACTGCACAGGGCAGGCTGAACGAACTTGGTTCAGATTACCAGCAAGTTGAGCTACTTTCTCAGTTTGGTGGGAAAAGTTCTGTTTCAGTCAGCAGTCCCATACATGCTTCTCTAAGAGTAAGCCCAACTGAATACAATGGGACTTACTTTAGAGTAGACATTCAGAGGAATCCACTGTCAATCTTTTTCAGGCTTTGGAAGTTCCCTTGTCAGCCACTTGTCAGTCACTGTCAACTACTTTGGATTGCAAAATGGAAATAAAACTAACATAATTTTACTACTTGGCTCTGCCATTGCATCACCATTAGTCCCTCTGAGTTGGCTTGGCTATAAATACTTCCAGGCCAAGCCTGAGTCTTGGCCAGTAACACCTTCTTTCGCCGATGCTTTTGTGATCAACTGGAAATACAATAACCTTGAGAATCATATTTGTTAAGAACTGGCCTTGATTTTGTGGCAAAGGGGCTGTCACATTGAACACCACTTTTTCACTTGAGCTCTCCGAGTCGATGAAGGAAAGATGATGTGGCTCGATTGGGGTCAAACGATCTTCCAGAGCCTGAAAGAAGAAAATGAATGACTCAGGGGAGACTTGAAAGTGAGAGCCATTCAGAGAACGTAATGGACAAAGTGATTTTTAAAAAAACCAGTACCATTTGCATAAACAGAAGAAGGTCTGGTAAGTCAAGCAGGCGTCATAGGGAGCCTGCATGTTGCTACAGTTGCTCCTGTGGCTCTGACAGTGCCATTACCATTTTTTTTTATTTTCTTTGTATATTGCTTTGTGAACTTTTTAGTTGAAAAGTGATATATATAAATACTGTAGGTAGGTAGGTAGGTAGGTAGGAAGGTAGACAGACAGATAGATGATAGATAAGATAGATGATAGATATATAGATAGTGAGTAAGTGCTTAAATGGAGCTTTTATTTCCTATATTACTTACTAGTGAAAGCGTACCCATGTTGCAGGAGTAAAATTCCCAATACAACATCCCCCACACTGTGCATCAACCCTCCCCATGCACACCCCCCGTGCGCATCCAATCCCATGCACAATATCCCCCATGTTCATCCACCCCATGCGCATCTTCCCCCTATGCAAATCATCCCCTATGAGCATCAGCCCCCATGCGCAACCCCCATGTGAAACATTCCCCCATGCGTATCAACCCCATGTGCTTCAACCCCCCATGCACAACAACCCCCATGCACATCAGTCCCCCTATGTGCATCAGTCCCCCTATGCGTATCACTTCCCCATGCACAATGGCCCCCTATGTGCAACGGCCCCGTATGTGCAGCATCCTCCCCAGTGAAGCCTCTCCCTCTGAACAACCTTCCTCCCCCAGTGCACCAGGCACCGAGCACCAAATTGGCTGGATGTTGGTCAGTCTTCCATGATAAGTATAGGATAAAAACATGTTGCACTCCTTTTTAGACCCTTAATGGTTAAATTTCTCCACATCGGTTCTTGGTGGGTGTTCATGTGACAGAAGGAACTCCCTCCCTGAATTTCACGCTTCTAGGTCTGGGGGTTGGGGCAGAGCATCCCTCAGTCAGGGATTCTTCGACCCCTGTGTTGCAAGTATAGGGAGGTATAGGGAGGAAAATACGTATAGGGAGGAAAACTCATTGCATCCCATTTTACCCCCTTCCAGTTGGAGTTTCCGAAATCTGATTCTCAGTGACTCCCTCCATCACGGAAGGAACACCCACCCCAAATTTCATGCTTCTAGGCCCAGCGGTTTTGGCTGGGCGTTGATAAGTGAGTCAGTGAGTGAGTCAGTGACTTTTCTCTTTGATATATATAGACTATGGCTACAATCCTAAAGACACTTTCCTGGGAGTAAGACCCATTGAACACAATGGGGCTTACTTGTGAGTAGACATGGTTAGGATTGTGCTCTATGTGATTCCCCTCTGGCTATGCTACTGCCAGTAATAGATATTTCAGGTCCAATACCTTCCATTACATAACAAGCACTGCCTGACCTTGGGATAGTTATGCAGGGTGAAAATATCAGACAAATGAGTGAGAGAGAGAGTCTTAAAGTAGCACTTCTGAAAATTGAACACTTACAGTATAATCTTAAGAGATTTTCTCTTCATGTGTCACCCACTATTAAACTGAAAAGTGCTTTCTAAGCAGAGCACTATGTGAAGAGCACTCATGAGTAAAGAGGGGAACAGACATTTTTCCAAAGCGTGCTCTCAGCTGAGGCCCATGGTCGATTTTGAACCAGAAAAGTTGATACCGCAGGAACATTTACATTGTAGTACTGGTAGAAGCAATGGTTTCATCACTCCTCATTCCAAAATTTATGTCTCTCCCGATTACAAGATCACGCTACTTACTCACTCCTCCACATTCAACATGTCGGAAAATATCTATTTTTATCCTCTCCATTGGTAAAGGCACCTTGGGAGGGACAATGTGGAATTGGACAGATACGGAAAGCTTCTACCTCTCCGTAGAAGTCCAAAGTCCACCTTCCCTATATTTTATATATATATATATATATATATATATATATATATATATATATATATATATATATATATATATATATATATATATATATATATGTGTGTGTGTGTGTGTGTGTGTGTGTGTGTGTATAAACAGCACTGGGTATATGTGCATACCTTCAAACATCTAATAAATGCATCGTTTGAAACATCTTTACATGCACAAGCAGTAGGCAGCTTTGGGCAGCTTGAAACAACAAGCAATATGTGAGGCATGTGTGTGTGCATGTGTGTGCATGTACACATGCACATCTATGTGCATGCATTCAGCTTGGATCTCTTTCATTGTCTCAAATAGAATCAGAATCAGACTGAGCAGCAACTAAGGGCACAACCCTAACCATGTCTAGTCAAAAGTAAGCCCCATTGTGATCAATGGGTCCTACTCCCAGGAAAGTGTCTTTAGGTTTGTAGCCAAAAATCCTAAAAAAAGATGAGATATAAACACAATAATAAAGGTAAGCCCTGAAAGCACATTAGAACTTGCAATACCATTTTTAAAAATCCCATTTACAACGTTCTAATTTTTAGGTGGAAAACATGGCATTGCAAAGCCTTTTTAATGATTTTGCATTAACTTACAGAGAAACTTTTCCCACAGTTTTTTATAGCTCGGATAACTACCTTTAGAGATAAGGAATTAGTGTATATTATTATTGGAAATGAATAATAGAAAGACTTCAGAATAAAAAATCTTTTGAGAAACTCATCCTGTGACTTCCTGTGACCTCTCGGCATCAGTCATTCCAACTGGTTTCTTGCTAACGGCAATCCTTGGTGCAGAAGCCCATCTAATTGTAATTACACAGACTGGATCCTGCCGAGGCAGGAAAACTAGTTCTCTTTATGAAGGAGATATTGAATGACATGGTCCGTTTGCCGTTCTTCCTGCCAAGCCATGTTGAATCCCATCAGTGAAGCATAATTTGCCATTAAAAATCTCAGATTCCGAAACAAGCCATTACCTATGGAAGTCCAGCAATGTTCTGAGCAACCAAAGTTTCTTTCATGAGTCTGTTATTTTGTAAAAGGATCACAGTCACCAAATTATGACACGTTACGTGGTTCCTGCACAATTTATTCTCATCTGTAGAAGGCTGCAATGTCTTCAGCCCTTAAGGAGGCACACTGGATAACCCTACAATCCAGAGTAACTACGAGAGCACGTAAGAGACATTTACGTCGATGTAGTTATGGCACACCTAGTAAAAACCTATGGGAAATTCATATTGCAGTCCAGAGTAAATTGTTCTTACGTCGGAACAAGGGCTCCCCGTAGTTACTCTGGATTGTGTCCTAAGTGATCTTAATGTAGGGGAAATATAGCCCAAGTGTCACAAGGTGTACACAAAGCAGTTTTCCTTAGTGCCTGGAGTATGTCCCATATTTACACTGTGTACAGTTTCCATATATGTGGTTTATGCAGGTCTTGGTACTTTTCCTAGCACCACATTTTGATACAGCATGGGTGGAGAATGACACATGAAATAAGCAAAGCTCCTCAAATTTATGGTTTATCACATAGAGTGTAGCGCTCTGTCACAGAACATGCGACTAAAGGCACCTTGGCTATATTCAAAATCATATTTTTTCAACCATTCTCATCTTAAAAAATCCTGAACATTTAGGATCACATGGAATTAAATTATACAACAGACTATTTATTATTTTTTCCAAAATAAATGTTACTAAACCTAAATGTTACTTTCTGAAATGTCACGATAAATGAACACAACCGTATGAAAATATGAAGATGTATTTACAGTGCATTTCCATCGAGTTGTAAGTATATTTTCAGGAAATGTGCTCCGGTTGAGTTGCCTCTGAGTTAGACTTACAGTCATGTGGAGGGACGATGCAGGGGTCAGCATGGGTGACTCGGGAGTATGAGGCAAGATTGCAATGTTCAGAAGGTGGGTCTGCAGATGGGCTTGTGTTGTAGCATCAGTGGATACCTATAAATGTGACATCACACAAATAGAATTAGATATGTCACAATAAACATATGCACTTATTTACTTAGGTCATTGGGTGATTCCAAATAGATAATGGGTGCAATCTTAAAGACATTTTCAAGGGAGAAAGACCCCTTGAACACAATGGGGCTTATTTTTGAGTAGACATCGTTAGGACTGTGCTCAATGAGAATTGACTTTTAAAAAATATTCCACCCCATAGGATGCAATGTATTAGGATGCAATGTAGGATGCAAATATTCCACCCCATAGGATGCACCGTATAGGATTCCACCCCATAGGATGCATTAGCACAACTAATTGAATAAACTGGGCCTAAGGGCTATTTAGCCTAAGGGCTAAATCCTATCCAGTTTTCAGGGCTGGTACAGTGTGCCAATAGGGTATGCGCTGCATACTTTGGTGGAGGGGAATACATAGGGCCTTCTCAAGGTATGGCAACGTGTTCCCTTTCCATAGGGTTGCATTGTAGCTATACCAGGATTATAAATTAGATAGGATTGGGCCTTAAATTGCCTTAGCACCTTCACAAAGAAACAATAATTCACAAATATTTAAAGAAACAGGAGCATAATTTTTAAGAAGTCATTTATGAGGAGAAGACACATTTTCTGGATCTGTAAACTATAAAGAAGTTGGGCTTTTTCTTAGCTTTTTCTTATAATTTAGGCTTTCCAATAATAGGCTATTCCACCAATCTAAGTAGAAATTTTCACTGTACTATCTTTCATGTTGCTGAGTGGCTAAATATTGAAATGAATCATCTTCTGAATATATATATTTTTAATTAGGGTCAAAAAAGTTTGTAAAAAAATCTTTTTTATCTAGCAAACAAGCTGTTGAAGACACATAAAGTTTCCTCCTTCATCACTCACTATGCCTCACCCGTGTCAGCGTGATTGATAGTGTACAAAAACTCAGGATTAGGATCACCAATAAATCTTACAACCGTGTTAATTTATTTGCACTGGTGACGCATGGATGGAGTTTATGACTGCATAATGCTGCACTAGCAATTATTAGAAGATGTATTTTGTTTGCACATGTAAATTAGTATGTTGCGGATGGAATTGTTTCCATGTACTTTGTGTGTATGTGCATGTATATATGTATTCACACACACACACACACACACCACTGTAGTGAAGTTTACTGTTGGTAAATTTGGGTAGAATATTTTATGACTTAGATTATTGTTCTTTTTTAAGTTTTATTGATAATGATTTCAGTACCAAACACCCTCTCACAATGGAAGGCCACTATTAATCATTTAAATTTAATCATTAAAATTTAATCATTAAAATTTAAAAATCAAATTAAGGCTCACTTTTCTAATATGCAATTAGTGGAGAGAAAAATGGCCTTTTAGAGGAGAGGCAATGCACTCTCACTGAATACCACAAATCCTGACGTTCGATCTTGGGTAACCAGCTGATAAAGACCCTCCCATTCAACACCCTCAAGATCGAGATTCCAAGCCCACAGTATAATTTTCTGTCTAACTCATTATAACCTAATCACAAGCATGAAAATGGGCATGTTGAATGCTTTTAAAACAAGGCTGGATACAAATCTGGATCCAGCATCATGAACAGTTGGCTATAGACCACATCCTGCGGCAGGGAGTTCCACAGACCAACAACACACTGGGTAAAGAAATGAAGGATTCAAGAAATTGTGCAGCATTTTCCCTTCATTAAATGGAACAGAAAGCCCATATGTGTGCACGTTTTCTGGACTGCAGCCAAGAGCTATTATCAATTGTGCCCCTGGGAAAGGGGGACATAAAAATTCCAATAAGTAAATAATAAATACATAAATTGACTTGTGGGAACAGTTTTATTAGAGGTCATTGGAAACTCAGCTCCCAGAGCGCTAACAAAACTCATTCATTGGTATCTTCTGTGTAGTGGCTCACCAGAAGCCCAGCAGGTGGACTACTGTTTTCTGATAAGATGCAGCTAACCAAGGCTTCTTTCCAAGGCACAATATGGTTTACCATACAATTATGGTCACAACAGCAAGATGCTTGCATTTTTAAAAAGCCCACTCAACATCCGGCACATCAAACTTTCTATTATCACTTATGTTAATTACTTTGAAAATTACCATAACTGCCTCTCCAGTGCAACAGCAACTGCTTCTACGGGGGAAACCAAATGTATATAATATTTCAGGAAAGTGTTCAAGTTAGCTTAGCCTTACAGAAGGTTAAAATAATTTAACTCATTAACTCCTGGGTGATAATAGGGTTCTTACTGGGGGGAGATTCCACTTGTGTGTCCCTAGAGGACAAGGTTTGACTTTGTTCTGATACTGTGATATGCAAACATATACATTGCAAACATATACATTGATGATGAATCTGTGAAGTAGGATTCATGATTCTGATCAATGCTTTTTTGGGTGCCAAAGAGTGTCTAGTGCAGTAATTTTCAACCTTTTTCATTTCATGGCACACTAACAAGGAACTGAAATTGTCAAGGGACACCATCAGTTGTTTTTACCATGACAAGGCACACCAGGCTGTTCAAGCAGGCCTCCGTCAGTCTTGAAAGACTATGGTATCGTGCTCGGCGCTGCATACGCTGCATGCAAAGCACGAAAGCCTGGGTTGGATTGTTATGGAGGATAGGCTGTTACCCAAGCAGCAGATCCCCCCTCTCCACGCCACTGAATTAGTCCAATGGAAAGGCAGAGCCAATACAATTGGATCCAGTTGGCGTCGCAGAGCTGGGCTAAGGACAGGAGCTCACCCTGTCTTGTGGGGCCAACCCAGGAATCAAACCCTGGCCTGCTGGTTAACAGGCACAGTGTCTTAGCCACTTGCGCCACCCACAGCCCAGGCAGTTCAAATCCTCCAATTTTCCTATTAATTAATGACTCTCCCCAAATTCCCATGGCACACGTGAGGACTATCCATGACACACCAGTATGCCATGGTATACTGGCTGAAAATCACTAGTTTAGTGCTGCTAACAAGAGAGGAAAATACCATGAGTTATGAAGGGGGACAGAACTTGCCTGGAAGCGAAAGGAATCGCTCTCCGTCTCGGCACCAGAGTGCTGGTACCAGATAACGCCATCATTGATGTCCCTCTGGCTGAAAGAGTTAGTTGGTGTGGCTGCTCTTCCATTGGGCAAAGACTGCCATCCTATCCTGGGATCATCTGCAGGCATGGGGACCAGGTACACCACTTCACCTGAGAAGACAGAGGTGATCAGTAAGCAGCCATCAGAGGCCGGGGTTCTACATGGATGAGAGAGACACGCTTGCAAGCTAGGCATGGTCTTGAAGACATGTGAAGCAGATGTCTTGTTGAAGTTCAGCAATCAAGGCTTGGCCACTGTCAGGTTGAGAGATGGCTTTAACATGCCTCCTTACACCACTCAAAGGAAAGGTGAGATCCCCCTTTTGTTCATTTTCATAAGAGGGTTGAAGAGTAAACCAGCTCATTTATTAGCATTATAACAAAGTGAAACAATGTCTTGAAATTTGGGGCAGGAATTAGATTAATTAAAACAATGTTGTGGATATATAGCACCATGGAAGTGTTATTCAGGAGTTCTCCTTGGCTTGCATTCCAGAACCACAGGATCTACTCAAGAAGTTACAAAACTTCAGTGAAGCAAACAGTAACATCCCTGGCATCAGAGCTTGGGGGCCATGTAAGAACTGGTGAAAAGTTGTTGTGTGGCATCCTGGAGTGCTTGGAAAATCAGTTTTCCAAAAGTACTGTTTAAGAGATCATAAGGCTTTCCATTGCTCCAGGATGCCATGTGAAGCTCTGGAGTGCCTAGCTAAGCAAAGAGGACACCAGGCTCATCACCGAAAGAAAAACATACAGGTTAGATTAAACACTACTATCATGGCATGTTACTTGCTAGGGCTGTGGAATGGATCCATTAAGGCTGACTACCAGATCCACTTCACTTAAGGATCCTATAGGACCCACAGGACTCATTAAGGCTAACTTAAAAGATCAACAAAGGCTGACTTCCATTTTTATGGATTGCAGGATTGAGTTGAACGGGTTCTCCTTGCATGAAGTATTGCCCCTGGCCAAATACGTAAGTGCTGTGTGACTTCTCCAGTGCTTCTCCAATGATGTCTGGAAGCCAGATTCAACCTGCGTAGGGGTGCCCATGCAAGTGTGTAAGGAGTCTCAGCTGTTTCCAAAGGCTGGAAAGGAGCTATGGCTTCCTTAATACATATTAGAGTAGCAGAGGGGGGAGACGTCTCTCGTAAGGTTGCGGCAGAAGAAGCAAACATCACACCCTAACATGGAGGCTGAAGCTTTTTGCATTGCCCCAACAAGAGATGCAAGGACATTTCATCCCCAAAAGCAAGTTTTTCATCCCCAAAAGCACATGTCAGGGAATTTTCAGCCCCCAAAGCAAGTTTTCTCCCACCGTATTGTGCTCTCAGCTAAATTCATAAGACTGAACAAGACTCATAAAAAAAACCTGAAGCCACTCAAAAGCTGCACAAAACCTGCACTCTCCAAACATTATTACAGACACTGCAACAACTCTCAGCAGAAATGCTGTCAGCCCGACAGTGATTTTGACATCCCATATTAACTTCACTGCCTGCAGTCGTCCTTTGGGTTGGTGATGGGACACAGCCATTCATAATCTGTTCTGACACAGGAGCTACGGAGTCCATTAGTTTGGATTCCCTTCTCTTCCCATCCCCGTTTGTGCTGGCAACAGATTGATTCCCAATGGGGTTTTCTGTAATGCCTGTTTAATATCTCACTGATAAATTATTAAAAATGCAAACATCTCAATTAAATAAACCCACACATGCAGCCAATCTGCCAGGACGTCGACAACTTCTAATCAAATGGTCCTGTCTTAAGCTAGGACTGCTAAATTTAACTTGAATCACTGGTATGAAAAAAATCCTGATCAGCTGTAAAAAAAATAAAGGAAAACCTGATACAGTATTTATATAGCATCTTAAAAGTGCTAAAAGCACTTCACAAGCATCATCTTGTGAAGGAGACAAGAGCAGAACAATCCTATAAAGCAGGGTTAATAGCATGAAAGATTCCCTTCTCCTACATGAACCTGCTTGTCCTTAAGATCTTTACCAGCTTATGATATCACAAAAAAACTTGTCACACCAGAGCTAGTGATCTGGCAAAATATGTTCCTTTACAGTAGTGTGAAAGCCAAGCCTTTGTTGTAAACAACACACACTCCTGGTGTGTGCAGCATCAGACTGTGATGCTCTGCAGGTACCAATAAGTCAGTGGTGTGCGATGGGCAAGAAAAAGGAGTACAGGGCAAGCAGAGGGAGGAACTTGAAGCATGAAAGAGATGAAAAAGGGGTTGAATTAGTGGCAGTCATGCTTATTGGATCTTATTTCTTCTTTTTGAAACCTTTTTTTCCAAACCATTTCCTTTCCTTGGACATCAAGATGGCTGATGTAGTGGCATAGCTGGGGTGGGTTGAGCAGTCAGCCTTGGAGGGAGCCTCACCCCTTCGGAGCAGTGATGGGCTTCAAAAAAATTAAGAACCGGTTCTCTGCCCATCTGGCAGCCACTTTTAAATGGCTATTTTTATACTTTATATGTCCTATCTCTTGTTAAGAACCGGTTCTATAGAGTAGGTGCGAACCTGCTGGAGCCCACCACTGCTTCGGAGCCATTCTACGTAGGCAGTGGGAGCAAAAAGCTCTGAAAGGTTGAGGCCTCTCCAATACTGACTGCTCCACCCCCCTCTAGCTATGCCACCAGGCTGGAGTGGGTCCGGGGACGCTGTCAATTGCCCACCCCAACACCACCATAGCAAACAGCAGAGTGTCATGGTTCAGTGCTATACCATGGCAGGGATAGATCTGGGTGGATCATTTCCAAAATGTCTGCATCTGTATCAAATAATGCAAAGCAACTTCAAAAAATTATCAGCATGGCAGCAATCACTTCAGTTAAGAACATCAACTTAATTTCCGCTCTAATGATAGCCTAAAAAGCCAAGTTATAATAGAGGTGAAACATATATTCAACTGGTAACACCAATCAATTAAAAATCTTTTGACTGACAAAATAAGCACCCTCAATTAATCAAGCATCACATTTTTGACAGTGCCTGCTCAACTGCAAAACTCCCCGGGTGACCTTGCGCCAATCACCTATTATACTATTTTGCTGTGCTGTTAAACATAAATAAGTTGTATTATTTCCTAAAAACAAAATACGATTAATTTTTCATGCATGCATTTATAAGTAGCTACTACAGAAGGAAAGCATAAATCTCAAAAGGGCGTTCATCCTAATGTGCACATACGCGCATGAAGAAATGCCGATTACAAGATGGTGCCTGTTGCCAAAACCAAACAATAAAAAGAGAAATTTCCTCACTTCAAAATGCTCATTTTGTGTGCAATCCTAACCAGTTTAGGCCAGCACATTTCCCCATTCCCATGGTGGTGTGGGGAGGTCAGCACATGTCTGTCCCCCCCAAAAAAAGTGATGCAGAAATACTTAATGACAACTTTTGCAACACCCCTAGGCCAGCTCAGGACTTGTGCTGGCTTAACCAGGGCTTAGTGTTGCAGCCTTTATTGTTATCAGGGTTGGTTATTCCTGATATTGTTATCAGGAATTGTTATTCTTCTGTCTAAGAGGAAAGTCACATCCAAGCTCTTCTGTGCCACAGATTCAGAGAACAAAGGGGTATATGCAGGGATCACTCATACATGGCAAACTCCCAGTGGCGTAGCTAGAGGGGATGGAGCAGTCAGCCTGCTCCATATGGCTCTGTTTTATTTCCCCTGCCTGGAATGGCTCCAAAGACTAAGGATCCCCTCCAAGACTAAGGCTGCAATCCTAACCTGCAGTTAGGCTGGCCTAAGCCCCAGCATAAGTCCTGTGCTGACCTGGGGATGTCAAAAAGTACTGTAAAGCACTTCTGCACCTCTCCTGAGGTAGGGGTTAGGTCAATGCACAGGCATGCGCTTTCCTCCCTACATCACTATGGGAATGGGAAGACCAATGAGTTGTGCTGGCCTAGGAGTTCACCCTAACTGCTCCATCCCCTCTCTAGGCTATACCACTGAAACTAGTTCTAGTTACCTATAGGATTAAACCTTCAAGTGGTGGAAACAGACACACATGGGGATGCTTAGACCAACCAATCTGACCAAAATCTGCTTGTAGGGATGCAGTGGTGCCAGTGTGGCAACTGCTGTATCCCCTGGGGGATTTTTGCTAGAGTTCTCCTAAGAGTATGGATCATTTGTTCCAGGTTTGCCCCGAAGTATTGGGGTGAGTGGCCCTAGAAGCCCCAGCTTTCCCACAAGAAAGGCAATTCTAATGGTCCTTGTCAGGATAATTCTCTAGTCACAGAAGAAAGGGATAAAAGGGGTGTACAAAAATCTCATGTTACTTAGCCCTATTTTCTGTGCATCTCTACAGTTTATTTATTTAAGAGTGCAATCCTAACCTAGGCTGGCATAATTCATGGGTCTTCCCATTCCTGGGGTGATGTAAGGAGGCAAGCGCATGTCTATGCACCTGCCTAACTCCCACAAGAGTGGCACAGAAGTGTCTTATGGCACTTTTGTGACCCCCTCAGGTCAGCATAGGACTTATGCCGAGTCTTAGGCTGGCCTAAGTGGAGATTAGGGTTGCAGCCGAAGACTTAGAGAGCCTGTTGTACATGATAACTTCCAACTTCAAGAAGTTTTGCTTTCTTAGTCCTGGCCTGGAGCAATAATATCTTTGTTTGTGTCGTCAATTAGTTACTGTGGAGATAATTGGGATGATACATGTGGAGGAATTATAACTTCAGAAAGATGACAGTCTGGGGGGGAGGAGGAGACGCCCTGAGGATAAGACTGCTGTCGCTCATGCTAAGGCCTCCCATTCATACTAATTAGCAGAAAGCCCCTAAAGATAGAACAGAGCCTTTTTAAGAAGTCACCTCGAAAACACTGGCTCACTCTGCAATGCATTTGAGAAAGTATCCTATTGTACCTATGTACATATACATAAGAACCAACTGGCTTCTCTATGTTCATATGTAAGACATAAGAGCCAAATGGATTCCTCATCCACAGGGCTGGCCCACCCATGAGGCAGTCACCAGGCAGCAGATTGGCATGGGGAGCCTACCTCCATCTTCCAACTCAAGAGCAGTGGCTACGGCATGTGGCAATGGGGACCGATACATTTTTAGCACAGACAGCCTGAGGCCACAGAGGGCATGTTGGAAACCTTAGAAAAGAATTTCTAGTGTTTTCCATGTGCTGTCTTCCTTTTACCTCAGAAGGTCTCTGAAAGGACCCTCCTGACCACCCCTAAAGGTTTGGTACCTGGGCCAGTGGACCCCCTTTTCCCCCTTTAATTATGCCAATGGGCTGAGGCAGGGCTGTGGGTGGCGCAAGTGGTTAAGACGCTGTGCCTGTTAACCAGCAGGCCAGGGTTTGAGACCCGGGTCGGCCCCACAAGACAGGGTGAGCTCCAGTCCTTAGCCCAGCTCTGCGATGCCAGCTGGATCCAATCGTAATGGCTCTGCCTTTCCATTGGACTATTTCAGTGGCGTGGAGAGGGGGATTTGCTGCTTGGGTAACAGCCTATCCTCCATAACAATCCAACCCAGGCTTTGGTGCTTCACATGTAGAATATGCAGTGCCGAACATGATACCATAGTCTTCCAAGACTGACAGAGGGCTGATATTGGCAAACCTATTGGATGTGTGCCAGAGAGGGCATGCAGCGCCCTCTCAGTTGGCATGCGAACCAAGTTGCCTCAGCATCCCCGCAGCAGCACTGGATACCATTGAGCTCTGCTCCGAAGAGCATGCTCCAAGCATGCGCACTGGGCACAGGTTGCTTCTTTTCAGAGCAGAGCCGAGTGATAGAGCCGGTGCTCAGCTCACATGCCCAGTATTCCAGGCATGCACACTGGGCCAGGAGCTTCCAAAGCTCACTGTGCATGCCCAGAGTTCCAAGCATGAACACTGGAGACCAGCATGCTCATGGTTTTGGGCTGCAGTTTAGGCATTTGGGCTGTAAAAGGTTAGCCATCATTGGGCTAGGGCATCTTAATATGAAAAAATATGGCCCTCTCTATCAGCTCTGTAGGGATGAAGTGACTCTGACTCCTTTCCCCATTCAACCATACCAAAAATTAAAAGGAAGAATGATGAGGTCTGAACAGTAAAAACTGTGGTTAGAAGCCAAGGGTGCAATCCTAACCTAGGCCACATAACTCATCGGTCTTCCCGTTCTAGTGGTGACGTAGAGAGGGAAGTGCATGTCTGTGCACTGGCCCAACCCTCCCCCAGGAGTAGTCAGAATAGGGTGAACATATGACCAGAAAAACCCGGATTTGTCCAGATTTTTAGCCTCCTGTCCAGGTGTCCTACATTTTGGCTTCATTGTCCTACATTATGGCTTCATTTTTGAACTTTGCGATGGTGCACAGCACCCCATCATGTCATATGTCTTTGGATTCGTATTGAAGAGCAGAATCCAATGCAAAAATATCTTATTCCTGTCAAAAGTTATGGCCAAAAAAAACTGAAAAAATATAAAAAATACATTTTGGGCAATTTTTTAAAGCAGGTAGGAATTTTGGCTTGGGGTGGTAGGAATTTTGGCCTTGGGGTTTATGGATTTTGGATTTGGCATCTGGTCACCCTGGTTCAGAAGTGTCTTACAGCACTTTTCTGACACTCCAGAGCCAGCATGGGATTTGTGCTTGGGCTTACGCCAGTCTAATTGGGAGTTAGGATTGCAACCCAAATGTTGCTCCAACCTTTGGCCTCTATTTGCAGCTCCTCTCCCTTAGCAATTAGCCAATACTTTGGGGAAGGGATAAACACAGTATCTTTGCTGTTAAAAGTGTACCTCACCCTCATTGTTTCTAAAATTGGGAGGGTTCCATGTGTAATATCCCAGAAGTGTAATGGTCACAAATCCAGTTCGGACTTGTTTTAGATAGGATTGTGTTCCTTTGATTGATTCAAAGTAGGGCTCAGGTTCAAAATAGGTGGGAGGAAAATGAAATAACACAGCAGGTGCCCAAGGAAACAAGAACTGTGTCACTAGGGTGCAATGTAGTCCATCCAGAAGCAGATTTACTGTGGGAACTGCCACCAAATCTCAGCTATGTTCGGGTAACAACACTAACCGTACAATCCAGAGTAACTACGGGAGCACATAAGAGAATTTACGTGCACCCGTAGTTGCTGCACCATCTAGTGAAAACCTATGGGAAATTCATATTGCAATCCAGAGTAAATTGTTCTTACACCAGAGCAAGGACTCCCCGTAGTTACTCTGGATTGCGCCCTATGATAAAAACATCTGCAGGAATTTAAAGGGAAGTCAAAAGAACCTTTGTAAAATTGCAACTCTATGTGCGTTTTGCACACCTCTCAATTGCCACCAGATTTTATTTTAGCAAAATTTGGCGGAAAATGTCGTCGCTCTGGACTTGACAAATTATTTCAAGAAGATTAACCAGATTTTTCAGAGAGCTTTCATAAATTCTCACTTACCATAACGTGGCTGGTCTCTAATGGTATAGATGATCGCAGAATCACTGACCCCTGGCATTGCAGCTTGCAGAATTCTGTTGGTGATCTGCAGCATCCCACCCTCTGGGACCCATATCAGGGAGCTGGTAACCAGCTGAGGAGCTCCAGCACTCTGCAAAAAAAAAAGACAGAAAACAACTTAGATCATTCAGAGAGCCATTAATCAGTGGCTCTCTGAATGAATAAAATCAGTTTTATTTAGCAGTAAAATTTAGTTTTTATTCTGCAAAGCACCCTGTAATTAATTTGTTGGTTGAAAAAAACCTCAAAGGCAGCCAAGGTGGAATGTTATTTCAAAATGAGTGAAGAAGAGAAGAAAGGAAGGTTGCCTTTACTTTCATTTACAAGGAAAGAAAGCAGAGCAGACATTCCAGCTCTTTGCAGATGAATACCTTGCCACTTTAGTTATCATACCCCCCCAAATCAAGGGTAACTACAGGAGCACATAAGAGACTTTACGTGTACCCATTGTTACTGTACCACCTAGTGAAAACCTATGAGAAATTCATATTGGAATCCAGAGTAAGTTGCTCTTACACCAGAGCAAGGACTTCCCATAGTTACTCTGGATTTTGCCCATACCCCACAAATCCAGGGTAACTACAGGAGCACATAAGAGACTTTACGTGCACCCGCAGTTACTGCACCACCTAGTGAAAACCTATGAGAAATTCATATTGGAATCCAGAGTAAGTTGTTACACCGGAGCAAGGACTCCCCATAGTTACTCTGGAAAAAAATAACTGCGCATGCGCTCGCACCTAATTACTGGCCGGCTGAGCTCCTAGAGAGTCTCTGCGTAGGCGGAGACCTCAATCAACCTCTGCTGGCACGTGCCTAGTGAAAGTGCCGGAAGAGGTCAATTGAGGTCTCCGCCTATGCAGTTTTTTGCCATATTTCAGTAGGGGTTAGCTGCAGCTAAACGCTGCTGGCTCTAAAGAGCCCCCGGTGCCACCCAGTGCCCTCTCACCCCCCCCCCCAGAATGCCGGACCAGGCTGCCATTGGACTGGACAGTCCGATCCAATGGCGAAATTCTGGATGAGTCTGGGCATTTCCAGGCATATGGTCACACTGACTAAAACTGATGTAATGGCTGGAAGTGACATCATCAAGCAAATTAAAACAAATAATAGTAAATACATTAAAGTAAATCACAAGTGAATAATCTCAAACTCCACCCTCCCCAACCTCCCCCCCCTCCCCCAACAAAAATTCGGTATGATTTTGACTATATGTTATGGCTGTGGGTGGCACAAGCGGTTAAGGCGCTGTGCCTGTTAACCAGCAGGCCAGGGTTCAAGACCCGGGTCAGCCCCACAAGACAGGGTGAACTCCTGTCCTTAGCCCAGCTCCACGACGCCAGCTGGATCCAATTGTATCAGCTCTGCCTTTCCATTGGACTAATTCAGTGGCGTGGAGAGGGGGGATCTGCTGCTTGGGTAACAGCCTATCCTCCATAACCATCTAACCCAGGCTTTCGTGCTTCGCATGCAGCGCCGCGCACGACACCATAGTCTTTCAAGACTGACGGAGGCCTGCTTTTTTTATGACCATATGTCATAATTATGAGTGGGTGGGAGGAGAAAGGCTTTGGAGACCGACTGGCAGGCAGGAGAGGGGAAGTAGAGGGAGCCATGGAGGTGGTGCACAGCCCAGGAGGAGGCAGGCAGAGCAGGGCAGCGCTGCTGTGCTTGAAGCTTCTGGAGCTCCAGGACAGAGCGATGGGTGGGGCGCAAGGAGGCACTCCAGAGGGGGAAAAATGGGGGGACACCAGAGGAGTGTCAAACTTCTCTGGGGTGTCACTTCTAGAACATGTCACCCTGCTGCGCTCTGCACCAGTCGCCCCACTCTCAAGACACCCCTGCTCCACCGAGAACATCAATACTGTTTAAACAAAATTTGGAAGTATTCTCAGCTTGCTTTTTCAGTAAAGATTTTGGAAGGAGGGTGTGCCGGCATTAAAAACTGGGTTGCCTGCAAACTCAGGCAGCTGAGAGTATTTTTTTGCATCTGCCAAAACCCACCTGACACACATTAAACACGATCTCAGTTCTGTGGATTTTTATTTTTTGTTATTCCCTGTATGATAGACCGCGCTTGAAAATGCACACACACACAAATTATTCTTTAAACCAATTTTTCTGGAATTCAACAAAACGTCCTTTCAGATTGGGAACACACAGCACTCAAAGTGTACAGTCACTCTAATAAGCCCCACATTCTTAGATTAGGAGTGTGGGTAAGGAACACCCTCTAGCTAGTGTTATATCAGCATGTGCAAAGCTTTTGGATAACAACCAAGAAGGAGGGTGAGCCTGAAAGAAATCTTCTTTTATGTATGTCTAGACACCGCTTCTCCAGAAATAAACCTGGCATTGGGTTTGTCTCCCAAGGCTATTGTGGAAAGGCGATAATTAGGCTATGGCAGAAGCTGGGGATCTGCCAGGCCAACCTCACATTAAATCCTCCGGGGGCTTTCCGTATCGCTTCCACATCACACCAATTGTGTCTCTTGCTCTCTTTTGCAAACTGATGCAAAGCAGGAGTCAGAAAATAATAAGAAAGGGAGTGTGAAACTGACTAATATGGCAAATGATATATATCATATATTATAATATATATGTATTGTATGTATGTATTGTATGTATTGTTTGATATTTGTGTGTTGGTGTTTGTATGTCTGCAGCCGTTGCCGAAGCCAGATTCCAGGTATGGAATTCATACTTGACCAATCAATCAATCAGTCAATCAGTCAGTCAATCAGTCAATCAGTCAATCAGTCAATCTATCTATCTATCTATCTATCTATCTATCTATCTATCTATCTATCTATCTATCTAATATATTCAGCACCTCACCTTCATCCCTGTTAGTTACAGGATCAACAGAAAGGGGAAAAAAATTGCCATTGGCTTGACAGAATCAAATATTCATGTACCACTTGTTCTTAAGGCTTGTCTCAGTGACATCTTTCGCACTCAGTGCCACCTACAGAACGAAGTAGGAAAGTCCTGATGAAAGATGTGTTCGATTTTTGGAAAACATCTGATTTTTGGTTCTGATTTTTTTGTGTTTTGATGGGATCACTTCATAGCAAGGTCTGAAAGGCTGCAATCTTAAAAGACACTTTCCTGAGAGTAAGTCCCATCAAACACAATGGGACTTGATTTTGAGTAGACATGGCTAGGATTGTGGTCAAAGAGTCCTATCCAGTGTCTTGAGGAAGAATGAAAAACTAGTGAATGAATTTATTCTAGTGACTGAATAACTGGCATGATCAAGCCATACAAACAAAACCCAAGGATGAGACTTATTTTTAAAAAAAGATAATTTAAACAGAAACTTCCGTGAAATATCTTATAGTGACTTGATTTGGACTACATGATTTGAACGACAATAGGCAGTTTTAGTTGCTCTACCTTAAAAAGACACCATTCCTAAGAGAAGGAAAAGGATACAAACATAGCTGGATCTGGGGCAGAAGCCAAGGGTCATTAAGAGGGAACATATGATCATAAAAAGAGCCCCTCATAGTGTCCCATGAGATGCATCAGGGGGCACACAAAACCACAAGGTACTTTCATCTTAATGCCACTACCATGAATCTAGCATGCTGCTTACCCTCACAGTCCCCAATGAAGACACCAGACTGCACCTGAGTTTAACTTGGGCCACTTTATCAAAGAGTGACCAATTTTTAACACATAAAACTTACTGAACACACTGTCCCTCCCTTGCCAGTCTGGGGTGGGCCAAAAAACTGCCATCCATGGCCAAATCAGATCATAAAAAATTCATACCTTGACCTCGTGATCAACCAGCTAATCTCAGACTGTATATACCGTAGCCTCCTGTACATATCCTAGCTGATACTTTCCAGAGGACAATGAAGGCAACGCATGAAGCTGTCATTGAATGTGGCCCCCTCCAGGGAGAACCCAGAAGTGACATGATTTGATGAATAACATCACTGCCCCAAGTGCCAGGTGGTTCCGTCATTGTCCTAAGTAATGTGGCTGTTGGTCACAACCTGGTACAAATAGTATGAGCAAGGCCCATTGAATTCATAGTCCATTTTGAGTAGACATGCAAAGGATTGCACTGTGACTCCCAGAGAACAAGCAGATTCAGGACAAACAGAAGGATGATTTAATGCAAGGTATAATTCACTATTGTATGATTAAGTGCATCTAAATTTTTTTAACTGTATATGGAATTATTTGCCTTGAAAGATGACATAGTCAAAGGCAGTGGCACCGTTAGAGGGGGTGCAAAGTTTTTCAGGAGCCTCATCATAGAATGCAAGTGGCCCCTCCACGTCTTGCAAATCGAAGAGCACAATCCTAACCACGTCTACTCAAAACTAAGCCCCACTGTGTTCAATGGGTCTTACTCCCAGGAAAATGTTTTTAGGATCGTAGCCTTATTGTATATACTCAAATATAATGCCCGCCTTTTTCCACCGAATTCAGTCTCCAAAATCAGGGTGCGCATTAGATTCAATGGTTAATTAGATTTTAGATGCAGTATTGTGGTTATAAGTGTAGGGTGCGCATTAGATTCGGTGATGCATTGGATTCAAGTAAATGCAGTATTTATTTGAGCCCCCCCTCTAACTATGCTACTGATCAGCAACAGTACTTGGCAGATTTTAAGATGTTTGGGAGCTTTCTAAGATTATCCAGCTGTCCACTGTTGAAGGCAAAAGGATATACTACACGGGGTAACTTCAGGCTAAGCACATCAGGTGGTTTGCAGGTTCTGAAGTCCTTGTCAAATGCCCCAACTATGGCTGTATTCCAGCATGCCCAAATTAAACCAGGACCTCTCTGAACTATCGAGTGCCTTACAAGTAGATCAGGAGTGAGAACAAGCTATACCTCTTATACTTGTGCTTCCTCTCAACTTCAGAGTTTGGCAGGCAAAGAAAGCTGTGGCACACCTTGTATTTCTTGCCTACAAACCACAAAGTCCAACTGGCAAGTCATTACAAAACCAAACCAGCTGTGCATGCAGTGGGAATCCCCCCTCCGCCTGTTTCCCCCCCCCATGGGTTTACTCTCCATCATGAGCTCACACTGCTTGTATGAATATTGTATGTCCTGAGTAAGAAATGGGAGTAAAGAAACACAGTAATTACAGAGCAATGAGGATTACATGTACCACCTCACAACATGTTGGTGCTTCTCCCCACCAAAAATTGGTGTTGGCAGAATTCAGGCTTGGAAGATGCTGAAAGGATACCATGACACCAATCCAGAATTTTAAACTGGTGTTCAATGACACACTAGTGTGCCAGAAAAGGTCCACAGGTGTCACTGAAAAGGTCCACAGGTGTCACAGGTTTAAAATTCTGGATTGGTGTCATGGTATCCTTTCAGCATCTTCCAAGCCTAAATTATGCCAATTCCAATTTTTGGTGGGGAGAAGCATCAACATGTTAGGAGGGCTGTGGTGGTGCAAGAGGCACTGTGCAGTAGACACTGTGCCTGTTAACCAGCAGGTCAGGGTTCGAGACCTGGGTCCTACAAGATGGGGTGAGCTCTCTGTCCTTTGCCCCGCTTCTGCCAACATAGCAGTTCAAAAGCATACAAGTAGATAAATAGGTACCACGTTGGTGGGAAGGTAAAACAACCAGTGGTGGGCTCCAGCAGACTCACACCTACTCTATAGAACTGGTTGTTAATGAGAGACAGGACATATAAAGTTTAAAAATAGTCATTTAAAAGTGGCTGCCAGATGGGCATAGAACCGGTTGTTAATTTCTTTGAAGCCCATCATTGAAAACAGCGTTCCATGCGCCTTTGGCAGTCTCACTGGCCCCATGACCACGGACGTCTCTTTGGACAATGCTGACTCAGGAAACATGGATGAGCACCACACCCTACAGTCGGTCACAACTAGCAGTATAACCTGCAGGGGTCATCTTTACAACCTTTTACATACCTGTGAAGCAATTTTGATGTGGAACAGTATATTCTGAAAGTAATACCCATCACTCGCTTGCAGGACCACTGAGTCTTCTGAACTGATGGATCCATCATGGATGTAATGCACAAGCCCCCTCACTAGGTCATCCAGGTGGAAAACAACTATAGCTGACGGTGTATTCTCAGGAATCTTGGCTACTCGCCCATGACGAGGAGGATCTAAAACGGTCACTGTCACATCCTGAGGATTATCGTTGTCTCGGATATCAAGCACAAGATTGGTTATGGCTCCAGCGTTCCCTCTGCCAAGAATCAGGGCTTCATTCTTTAGCACATATGGGGCCTGGGATATAAAAACAACATTCAGTTTCTTATATCTTGATAGTGTTGTTGTATTCCTTGCTTTAAAAAGTTCCCACATTCTTAAATCACAGCTGCATCAAGAGCAACCAAATTTTCAGGTCCAGCGTAAAGTCTTTAAAAGAGCACATGTGGGAGTAGTTCTGTTATTGTTATTGCTACTGCTGCTTATATTGAAAAGGAAAAAAAATGTGATCATTCATAGTAGAGAACAACAGCCCAGTCCATAAGATACTAGTGGCTCTCACAATCCATTAGCACATTATGTGCTGCCACACTGCAGGCTGCTTGGCTGGTTTGTGGCCTGCTGATGATGTGACACTGAGTAAGCTCTGCAGCAAAACTGGCAGGCTTTAGACTAGCTATTAGTATAGGTAAGGTGGATCTTTGTAGTAGCAATGTCCACCAGATCTGGAACCCCCATCTGGTCTTGAAACACCCCCTAAGGCAAAACAGTTGGTGTAGATGGGAGTAGGCCCCCAAAGGACCAGTCAGCGCAGAGGACATAAGTACATATTTTAGGCTGCAATCCTATACATACTTCCCAGGGAGTAAACTTCATTTAACACAACTGAGCCTACTTTGAAGGAGACATGCATAGGATTGTGCTCCCATTTACTTATACATACCTCAGCTTGCCTGTAAGGGGGAGGATCACACTTTTAAATGTTAAAACAACATTTAAAAATTATTTTATGAGCATAGATTAGAACAAACATTTCCCAATAATTTTTGTAAAAATAAAAACAGACAAACAGACTCATCATAGTACCTGGGTTGAAAGGGCTTGAACAGCAAACTCTTCAGGTTCAGAGAAGAGCTGGTGATGGCTGACCTTCAGGGAAAAATGGCCTTTCCTATGTGAAAGCCCCACAAGAGAAGAATATATAAGTGGATGGCTTATGGACATAAGTGCTGGACAGCATGATCCACCCTAAATCCTCCCTTCTCAATGCAGATGGACCAATACAGCGTGTGCTGCATCCTGCAAGGAAATTTTGAATTCCTGAGGCCTTCTTGTGGTAAGGGTACATTTGTTCCTTTGCCCCAAAATAATCCTAGTAGACTCAATGGGTCAACTAGGATCTGTACCTGCAACTCTGAGTAAAGCAGCGTCAGTGATCAAGGAGAGGATATTGATGGAGCCTTCTTCCTGGTCTCAACATTTACCCTTCCCTGCCCCAATCCTCTCCTTCCCCATCCCATTCACCCCATTCACCACCTACCACTTGCACTGACTTTAAGGTGCCAAGGTGCCAAGGCATATGGCCCTGGATGCTCATCTTTTGTAGCTGCAACTAAACTGTACAGAATGGTGGGTCATGCATTTCAACCACCATAAAGTGCTGCAATGCACTTTCCAGCAGCTCAGAAGCCCAACAGGATTGAGCCACTGGATCAGACCAAAGATTCATTCAGTTCAGCAGCTGGCATTCGCTCTGGAAAACAGATGCCTACCAGATGCCCATGAATATGCCTTTTTTTAACTGCAGCATATTTATTGCAGGGAAGACAGTGGTGGGCCAGTGGTGGGCTCCAGCAGGTCCGCACCTACTCTATAGAACCGATTGTTAATGAGAGATAAGACATATAAAGTTTAAAAATAGCCATTTAAAAGTGGCTGCCAGATGGGCATAGAACCGGTTGTTAATTTCTTTGAATCCCATCACTGGTCTGGACCTAATGTTGCATTTTTTGAAAGTTTCCTTCATTGCCCATGTACTCACAGAAAGAAGATGTGCAAAGGAGATCTCACAAGCAAACTTGTAAAAAATGTGCAAAATTGTGCAAAATCCATCTCACCTGGACTTTTCCTTGTCATGCAGGAAGAGAATTCTCTGCCCTTCCACATCTTCCCAGGAAAAATGGTCTCCTTGCTTCAAGTCCACCTCCATTCCACCTGTGACAACCACTAGCCTGCCATTGGTTGGAGAGCTTGCCATGTGGAACAGCAGCTCTTTCTTCTGGTCGCTGGGACTCTCTACCTCCAGAAGGGAAAAATCAAGTGGCTTCAATCCACCAATCCCTACTTGGAGGGAGCCACTTGCACTGAGAGCAGGAGCATGTGCAACAGCTAAAAAAAGGAAAGCATAATCAATGCATTGATAGGGACACTTTCCATCCAGTCCTACCTATGTAATCTGCTGCCAGAACATTCCAACAGTGGAACATGATTTCTGGCCAGCATAAATGACCATCTGGAAGAACATATCTGGATCATTAACAGAGAGGCCCATGGAGGCCCAATTTTTGACAGGAAGAAGGGAGTGTCCATCTGCAATGGTGGGGCATAATGGGGGGCAGTAAAGAGGTGTACTGGTGGTGGAAAGGGGGAACACCCAGCACAGGCGACTTGTGCCACATGCTATCCCCTCTGGAGAATATTCCCATTTGTGCCAGCCCATTTTGGCATTTCAAAGAACCACAGTTCCCAGCTTTTTATGTATCTAAAACAGGGTGCCAAATTCTCACCCAGGGACCAGATGTGAGCCACTGGACAAGCCCTGTAATCCTCCAGAGGACAGCTCCTCTTCCCTTAATTCTGATGGTATTTTGAGGGTCAGGGAGGCTGCACATATCTCCTCTTTCTGTGTATTGAAGTCCTTATGAATTGGTTTGAAGATCACCCCCTCTTTGTGTGTTAGAAAGTGTTTATGAACTGATTTGAATTCATTCATAAGTTGCATCTCTAATATATTCCATCTCTGTTTGCATTCATTTATGAATATGCATTCAGTTATGCAAGTTTCAGAGACGTAAAAGAACTGATTTCCATTTCATATTTTGGATAAATGTGCATTCATTTATGCAAATTTATTCAAATATGAAATGGAAATCAGTTCCTTTTTTCTGACCCTTGACACATCACAGGGATATGATCTGGCCCTCCTGCCAAAAAGTTTGGACACCCTTGGAAAAACAGATTCCTAAAGCAATTTGTCTGGCATGTAAATACCCTCGCTGGGTCCCTGTAAGGCACATTTTTACAATTCCAGCTGCAAATGGGAAAATGTAGATAAGTGAAAGTGACCCACTACCCAGACCCAGCAGTCTCGGAAAGATGCCCACCTTCACATTCCCTCTTCTTGGGATTGGCATAGACACCTTTGCTGCACTCCGAAACACAGTGACCCTCTTTCAGAAATGTGTGGGCATCACACACTTGGCACCGACTTGATCCGTCACATTCCAAGCATCCCTCAGGGCAACCTAGTATGAAAAGGAAAGGCAGAGCCCTTTAAAGAAAGATCACAGGCCGCTAATAACATTCTCTGGTCTCAGAAAAACAAGGCCACTACTGTGCTCCTACTATATTGCTGGTCAATGATACAAGACACAATGGGCTTATTTATTTAATGTCACCCCAAGACTTAAAGGGCTGTGATCACATAAACAGAACTCCCCTATCCACAAGGTTTTCATCACCAGCTTTGGCAGAGGGAGATACCCCAGGCGTATAATTCTCTTCACATAGAAAAGAGAGCTGGTGCACACAGGTGTGCACGCACAACCACACACGCAGAGCACTTCAGACCACACACATTCATGCCCGAGGAGCTTGTTTCTCCAGCTGACTTCCTAGTTATACAAACTGAGTGACTATTGTTATAAACAATTAAATGCGCTACAACAAAACGGGTTCGTCTTTGTCCGCTTTTAATAAGATTGTTCACCTTATAAAGTACAAACAAAAAAGAACAATCACAGTCAAAGATTTTAAAATACTGTGCTTTTCACGTTACGCTTGGAGAGACTTGGAGGGTTCGGATAATAGGAAACAAGGGGCTTAGGCAGGATTAGAGAATGGTGGAATTCTCTATGGACTTCCTATGGAGTTCCTAAATGGAACTCCATTTAGGGCTGCAAACATGAAGGATCAACCCAGAAAAGAAAAACATTTCAATGTTATTTATGCCAAGTCAGACCAATGATCCAGTCCAACTAACTGGCAGCTGTTCTCGATGATCTTAGGCAAGACGCTTCCCTGTTCTGAAATTCTTTTACATCTGGGTTTGAACCTAGGACTGTCTGCTTACAAAGCCTATGTTGTGCTATTGAGTTCTCATGCCAGCAAATGGTATAAAATAATATAAAGTAAGGAATATTAATGGCCCAATCCTATTAGCATGATATGCTAAATGGTGCTGCTGCTGAGGAAGCCCTGAACCACCATTATCACTCTGTAGGTCAGCTGCTGGAGCAGGTAAGGTGGTGGAAGGGTCAGTTCAGGGGTGGATATCAGGACAGACCTCAGGATGGGTAAATTCAGGCTGCAATCCTAAAGACACTTTCCTGGGAGTAAGACCCATTGAACACAATGGGGCTTACTTTTGAGTAGACTGGTTCTCAGCTTCTCAGTACTGTTCAACTCATTTTCACCACTCAGTTCAGTTTTGCCTTCTGAATTTTGCACATTGAAATATGCAATTCCCCCTTCCCCTGTCTGCGCAAGCTACTACGTGTGAGTGTTTAAACCCTTGGGAGCTTTTTATCTACCTGAGCACTTTTGCTCTGCATGGTCTTTGTAGTATCGCTTTCCGCACTCCAAGACACACTGCGATCTCAGGAGGAGAAATGGGTGTTCGCAGAGGATGCATTCACCCGGGGCATGACACTGGAGGCAACCATCATCACATCCTGCAAAAATTACGCATGCCAAAACACAGACATAGATATAGAAGTACATATATACACATACATGGAATTATATGTATATGGAAGTACATAAACATGGATAACATAGAAGATATAACTCTGTAGTGGGCAGTCCTATCCAGGGCCAGCCCAGAGTGGACACTGTCACCAATGCAAAGCTTACTAAAGAGGGAAGTAAATACATTGGCTTCCTGGTTCCCAATGGATCTGGTCAAACCACTCCATCTCTTTGCAAGCATAGGTTGGAGGAGCCTCTATGGGTGGATTCAGGCCAGAAAAGGGAAATAATATTAAGAGTACAATCCTAACCATTTCTACTCAATAGTAAGCCCCATTGCATTCAATGGGTCTTACTCCCAGGAAAGTGCCTTTAGGATTGCAGCTTTAATCTGTGTGACTGCTCTCAAGATCCACCCAAACCATCTGAACCACTTCCACCCAATCCACCTCCACTGCTAACTTACCAGCGATGGCAGGGCCTACCGCATGTGCAAAGGACCTTACTGGTTAATGTGCCATTGTCAGTAAGCTGCAGAACAACATGGAGGCTCCAACAACGGCAACCTTAATATTACACTGGCAGATCAGAAAATCCACCAGAATAGTACAAGGATAGGACTGGGCTATGAATTTGTCTCAGATTTTTGCCAGCTTCCTCCTGCAAAGGGTTCAGAATAGTGCATGCAGGATAAACCCCCTTATCTTCACAATGGTCATAGGTTGAGCTGAGAAACACTTGGCCATCCTGCAAGTTTCATAGCTGAGCAAGAATCAATATGTGAATCACACTTTAGCCACCGTCAAATTCTGATTTATTCAGCTAATCCTTAATGAACCTAAGAGCTTGGGCGATACTCAAATGGTTGGAAGCATCTCCATCTGAGCTGAGAACCAGCTAAATAATGCTGGCAGATTATAAAGCATTCAAAGCCATAGCTTAAATGAAGCTACAGCGGCTATAACAGCAAACATCAACTGAGAGCATTTGAGTCAGAACTGAGTGTGGATGAAAAGTAAAGTCATCTATGATTCACTTTTATACATGGCCACCATAAGTTTCAGTCAGGGTGACCAAATGGAATGGCAGACAGTGTGCCTCTACCTTTAAGCATTGCACAGAAGAGGAAATTTAGACAGCTGCTGCTTTACGGCTGCAATCCTAAACACACTTTCCTGGTAGTAAGATCCACTGAATACAGTGGGGCTTACTTTTGAGAAGACTAGCAGCCAAATCCAGAGTAACTACATGAGCATGTAAGAGACATTACATGCACCCATAGTTACTGCACCACCTAATGAAAACCTATGGGAAATTCATATTGCAATCCAGAGTAAATTGTTCTTACACCAGAGCAAGGACTCCCTGTAATTACTCTGGATTGCACTCATAGTTAGACTTGTGCTCTGAGCTAAAGCTGCCTAAATTCCCTTTTCTATGTAATGCTTAAAGGCAGAGGCACTCTGTCCTCCATGCTATATGGTCACCCTGGTTCCAGTGAATCTCTCCTTGGGGCAGTTAGTGACTGTCATTATCTCCCAAAAGAACTCTGGAATGATACTATATCATGTCATGATTCATGGGAAATTAACATTGGTTATGGACACAGGAATATTGGAATTAGCACCACTATAACTGCAGGTCAAGTCCTGCTTTTTCCCAATTTCACCATTTTCAAAACTACATAAATGGACATCCAGTTTGTCACAAGTAGTTGTTTTTGATGATGGGCAAAATCCAGAGTAACTACGGGGAGTCCTTGCTCCGATGTAAGAACAATTTACTCTGGATTGCAATGTGAATTTCCCATAGGTTTTCACTAGGTGGTGCCGTAACTATGGGTGCATGTAATGTCTCTTATGTGCTCTCATAGTTATTCTGGATTGTAGGGTTAGTTCTTGTCGTTGTCCAGCCAGAACCAAAATCAATATCACTCAGCTTGCTGGGAAAAGTAACAATTTCCAGGAATCAATGTAGATCTGGGGCAATTTCTATAAAAGGAAGGACTAATCAACTATTAGAATAATATCCATCTCTTGGAATCAAATTGTGTTGAAAGTCTTGTGACCCCTAATTTATTCTCTTGAGTATTTTAAAAATGCTTCTGTGTTATGTACGGATCATGTCCTTCAAAAGGAAACAACAGTATAACTTTATTCATCAGTGCCATGTGGCAAAAGCCGTTGTACAGACTTACTTTGACATGTGTCAGGTTCCTCTTTGTAAAATCCTAACGGGCACCGTTCAACACAGGAACCGTTGTGGAGAACGTATCCCTCCATGCACTGTAAGCAGTCGGTGCTTTGGGGACCACTGCAGGCATTACAGCTCCAGTCACACTCTAGAGTACAGAAAACAAGACAAAATGTCTCAACGGCGTCATTGTTTGCTTGCCTGGCACCCATCTGTTTTAACACGCCACACAGCCACCGACTGCAGATGCGCTGAAGGGCAAAGACGCAACAGAAGAACAGATGTGAGACAGAAAAAGAAAATGCCCGTGGAGAGATCTTCCTTGAAAAGCACCAATTCTGCTCTGAGATTTAACATTTCAAAATTATGTTAAACATGGGCATGGGCTGCTGCTTTTCAAAGGTCCAGCCACAACCGACAAGTCCCCGAAGGTGCTTACGATTGCCACCTATGGGCACTGAGCACGAACACGAAACGTTTGCCAGTACAGTCCACCGCAGTTTAAACTATAAATCTCTTATCTTCTACACACTGGGACTTCTGGGATTTCCCCTAAGCACTGCTAATTAAGGAGGCCAAATTGATGACGAAGGTGACATTGCCCTACAGTCAAAATGAACATCAGAAGACAGTACAGCAAAATTAATAATAGAAAAGCAGAGATGCTGCTCATCTACTCGAGGTAGCTAGTGGGTATCTCTTGGGACAGGCTACAGGAAAAGAGAGTCCTACAAGAAAAAAGAGGGAAGCATCTGTTTAGCATAAAGAGTATTGTATACAAGTTATATGGTCCCTTTCTAAAGAGCTTAGGCTTGTCCAACATGAGGTCGAGGGCCGTATTTGGCTTAGAAAGCCCATAGATACGGCCCTCAGGGTCCTATGTTGGAGAAGCCACAGTCTACAATGAACATATATGATTGATTCATTATGGACATCTTTGCCACAGCGTGAGTGACAACCATTCCAAACCACAGGAGCAAAGCATTCCAGGCCAGTTAGCATCCACTTCCTGCCTACGAAATCAGTGCAAGGTTTCCCATCATCGTCATCATCATCATAGTTGTCATCGTCGTCATCATCATTAGTATTGATACAGGTTCAACCTTATAATACACAGATTTTTTTTATACTTGGATTTGACTCAACCAAAATGGTGACTGCAGTTTTAAAAACTGCTTTTCTACTGTTGTAGAGAGGCAGTCACAGAAGCAATTATTTAATTCTTCAACTAAGCCAGGCAAAGGCTTCCTCTACAACAGGAAGAAAAGCTGCTTTAAAAACAATTGTAAAGGGATGTCCTTTAAATTTTTTTACAACTGCTTTTATTTAACACATTTTTTTATATCAGGAAGGAGTCCCAGAATCAAACTCCTGCAGATACTGAGGCATAATCTTATTCCAGTAGGCTCAGTGGACAAACAAAAACACTGAAAATTGGTCTTTAAATCTGTTTTTCCACTTATTTTTTATCCACTGATTTTTTAATCCACGGGAAGTTCCAAAACAAAACTTAGTGGATAACAAGGGACACCTGTTTATTGCTCTCAACATTTTTTCAACAAAAATGTCCCAAAGCTGTTTACAAAGCAAGGGAATATATATCCCATACTGTTTAAGGTTTTGTGGAAAATCTCTTCTGAACCCTTCGTTTATCAGGCGGACCCCTTTATTTATCTGCTTACTTTTCACTTGTTCAACTTTTGCTTCTCTTTTTAATTCTCAGAAAACAATGCTAGAAAGGCAATTAGCTATCTCAAGATAGCTAATTAGAAGGCAAGACCTCCAAGGAAGATAAACCTCAATCTGTATGGAGAATATATATTTTAGGGCTGAAAGGGACAGGATCTGAATAATAATCATCTCAAAGCCAATATCCGTTACACACATGTGTAATAAGGCTAGGGCCTTGGAATCATAAGTCTTTTAAAGACCTCTCTTGAAATATCTATATTCAGCTTTGCAAAATTTATATATCAGAAAAATCCAGTAAATATATAAAATTTCATATGAATATTAAAGCAAAAAAGTCGAAGAGAGTTAAGCTCACTTATACAGCTAAACCACGAGCAAAGCAAATTGCAAATCTTGACCCTTAGAAGTGTTTGATGGTTCACTCATGTCAATCATTCACCAGCGAGGGATTTGCAATAATCTTGTTTTTCACTGGGAGCTGAAGCCCTTGACGGCAGATAATAAGAGGAAAAGCCAAAAAAAGAAAATGGGTGTGGAGTAAGTGAGCAGTAAAGACCACCCGGGTAGGCTTCACTGTGATTCATATCAGATTATTAAACCAGGCAAATTGTCATCACAATCCAACATGAAAATATATAGGTGTGCATGTGGTTTTTTATCTTCACCTTTGCAGGTTCTGGTGCCAAAATCGAGGTAATACTGTGGAGCGCAGCTGTCATACTGACATTCTCCAAAGAGTAAAACTTTGGATGGATCTTTGCAGGATGTGCAACTGGTTCCTGAATTGCAGCTCAAACATGGTGCACTGCAGGCTGGAAGAAAAAGATATAAGATACTGAGAATGACTGCAGTTACTTTTTAAGAATTGAAGTACTACAACAGCTAAGATTGCGAGCTGGAAAGTAGTGCACAACTTCTCTCTTCCATTCTCACTTCTCCCACAGGCAATATGTGCACAGTCAGTGGCTCTCAAACGTTTTAGCACCAGGAGTCCCAGTGGTGGGCTTCAGGGGGCTCTCACAGGTTCTATAGAACCCTTTGCTAATGAGCGCCTGGTTCTGAGAACCGGTTACTAATGGGACATAGAACCTGTTGTTAATTTAGGTTATTAGGACATAGAACCTGTTGTTAATTTAGGTTATTAGGACATAGAACCTGTTGTTAATTTATTTGAATCCCACCACTGACCAGGACCAATTTTTGAGAATGACAATTTGTCTGGGATGCAGCGATTCACCCAACTAGTGAGTCCTGGTTCAAAGTTTCAGATACATGGGATTATAATAGATATCTGATTACTCGGCTATTCTGAAATTATGTCTTTTGGTGATCTTTTGGTGATAATTTCAAATGGACTGTATACATAGAATAAAAAACAACTAGGAAGACCTTAATTCAAATATTCATTCAGGCATGGGGTTCACTGGATGGTCTTAGGCCAATTAGGCCCATCTCACAAGGTTTCGTTCAGTATAAAGTCATTTAGATCACTCTATGGTTCTTGGAGCCACATAAAAATATAATTAACATATATGCTACTATTATGTTCAAGCAGAATCACTGCAATTTTGGTATGTGTAATCATCTGGTTTATCCCTGCATCCAAAAGGTTGAAATCCTTTACATGCCTACCTGGGAGTAATTCCCCAGGAATATGAGCCATTGAATTTACTTCTGTATGGACATAAAAAAGATTGCAATGGCACCTGAAGACCAAGCCTCTTATATATAAAGCCTTTCTCCCTAAAGGAAACTCCACTGGAGTTTCATCTTATATAAAGAGCCTATCTTCCTAAAGGAAACAATTCTACACTAACCCTACAATCCAGAGTAACTACAGGAAGACATAAGAGACACTTACTCTGGATTGCTCTGTGCATTTCCCATTAGTGGCACCGTAACTATGTCAGTGTAAAAGGTCCTGTAGTTACTCTAGATTGTAGCCTAAGGCTGCAATCCTAAAGACACTTTCCTGGGAGTAAGACCTATTGAACACAATGGGCAACTCTTTGGCACAAGTGATTTCAAAAAACATACCTGTCTCTTAAATTATACGTTCCTGACAGTACAATCCTAACCTGTGTTTAAGCCGGCACAAATCCTGAGCTGTCCTGAGATGTCACGGAAGTGCTGAAAGGCACTCCTGGGCGGGGGTCAGACCAGTGTACAGACATGTGCCAGTCTCCCCAAACCACCATGGAAACAGGGAGATGAACATGTTGCACTGGCCTAAATTGGTTAGGATCTTGTTCAGGGCTCTCTAGACCGGCGTTTCTCAAAGTGGGGGTTGGGACCCCTTTGGGGGTCGCTTAGAGGTTTCCTGGGGGTCGCCTAAAGACCCCTGGTGCAGGGGGCCAGGTCAGGCTTGCCATAACTCCAGCTGTAGCTGCGCACGCACTGCGGCTGACTGACAGCCTCAGGGCCCAATCCTATGCATGCCTACTCTGAAATAAATCCCATTATAGTCAGGGGGGCCTTTACTCCCATGTAAATGTGGATAGGATTGCAGCCTCAGGGCCCAATCCTATGCATGCCTACTCTGAAATAAATCCCATTGTGTTCAGTGTGTGCATAGAACACACATTTCATTTGTAACAATGAAAATACATCCTGCATATCGGATATTTACATTACGATTCATAACAGTAGCAAAATTACAGTTATAAAGTAGCAACGAAAATAATTTTATAGTTGGGGGTCCCCACAACATGAGGAACTAATAAAGGGGTCACGGCGTTAGAAAGATTGAGAACCACTGCTCTAGACTATGGTCCACGGGCCGGATTGCAGAGTGATCTCCAGTTTGGAAGACCACTGTTCTATCTGACAATGAAATCGTAACCAACATCTTGATTCCTCCACTCCCTTGAAGCCAATTCTCAAATATCTATTCAATTTGATGTCATTATCTATCTATCTATCTATCTATCTATCTATCTATCTATCTATCTATCTATCTATCTATCTATCTATCTATCTATCTACAGTATTTATATACCGCTTTTCAACTGAAAAGTTCACAAAGCGGTTTACAGGAAAATGAAAAAAAAAATTAATAGCTATTTAATAGCTAAGGGGTGCCTGTCCCAAAGGGCTCACAATCTAAAATGAACACAATCTAAAAAGAACACCAGCAGACGCCACTAGAACAGACATTGCTGGGGTGTGTAGGGCCATTATCTTTCCTTCCTTGGGGTTCTCAGTGGGCTGTAGCATTTCTACGCACACAAAGCATGAACACTGCAGCTGAAAATACATTCCATACTATGCACGTCCAGCATACCATCTCATAATCCAGAGTACTATAATAAGGATATAACCATGTTGCCCTGTGGGGACGAACACTTTGTTAACATGTTAAGTTTACCCTTTTAAAAGTGGACCAGAAGAATTCCTTTTACCGGTAGCCACAGCAGACTCTCCCTACAATCCAGAGTAACTAAGGGAGCACATAAGAGACATTTACACTGACATAGTTATGGCACCACCTAGTGAAAACCTATGGGAAATTCATACTGCAATCCAGAGTAAATTGTTCTTATGTTGGAAGTCCCCCTTATGGGGGAGGAAAGGCAGGGTATAAATTGAGTTAAATAAAAAAATAAAATCAATGTTGGAGCAAGGACTCCCCATAGTTACTCTGGATTGCACCCAATGTCTAGTTCAAAACCACAACCAGTAGCTACTTGGGGAAATATAAAATCATGGTAGTGTATATAGACTCTATAATTATTCAGCCCACAGGTTTTTTTGCAAAATCTAACAGCATTGGCGCATCTTCCATGCATAGAAAATTGATTATATTGAATGTAACAGGGCGAATGTGAAACACGTCTTAAAGGAACACGTACGTTTACACAGCAGATTCTCGTCTCTGTAGTAGCCGAGTGAACAAGCCAGGGTGCACTTGCCGTTGTGAGAAAGCAAAAGACTGGAGTCACAGGACTTACAGGAGGAAGGGCCTTCCCCGTCGCACGTTTTGCAGGAAGGATGACACTCTGGTGGAGGAGATACAGCAGACCACAATCAGTGAAGCTGCCACTTTGCAAACAAGCTAGAGGTTCATCATGCACATTAGGATGGTGCACATGGCTGCTCTCTAGAGCACTTGGTGCATCTCGATATACATGTGCTAAAGAAGGGCAGCACGGAGGACAGGTGGCGTAGACACTAACCTTCCACCATAAAAACTGACAGCGCAATCCAAACTCCCAGTTGGACTTCCAAAAATCCTTCGCAACAGCCTGGGGGTTTCACAAAAGTGAAAGGCACTTATGTGCTATGCCTGGGAGGGGGGTTGATGGGTTAGAATGGCTCACAGATGTGTACCAGCCTCCCCACACCACCACAGGAACAGGGTGACTGGTGAGTTGTGCTGGCC
Organism: Cryptoblepharus egeriae; assembly: GCA_030015325.1. Taxonomy (NCBI): domain Eukaryota; kingdom Metazoa; phylum Chordata; class Lepidosauria; order Squamata; family Scincidae; genus Cryptoblepharus; species Cryptoblepharus egeriae. The sequence continues at coordinate 7,588,507 of JAREYC010000007.1, read as the reverse complement.
TAAATTTCTTAGGATTGTGCCCTGAGCATCTTCTCCTGTTGAATGGACAAAATCAATTCCCATGTCATTCCTCACATGGAGAAAAATGTGAGAATATCAATCACCGGCAATGGACGGTGGTATAGCAAGAGGGGGTGGAGCAGTCAGTCTTGGAGGGAGCTTCACCTCTTCAGAGCCAGCAAAACCAAGCATTATGGTTACGTTTTGCTCCCACTCACCTGGGGTGAGACTCCCAACAGGGTGAGACTCCCTCCAAGACTGACTGCTCCACCCCCTTTAGCTACACCACCAGCACGAAATGCAGTATTTATTTCAGCCACCTACATGTCTCTTGACAGTACTCCTACTTTTCAGCGGTCCTTACTTTTACAAGCCCCACCATCCTTGTAGTACCCTGAGGGGCAGCCAGGTACACAATGATCTCTCAGAAGAATATGATGGCTATTTTGACACTTCAAGCAGATGCTTCCTGTGTTGTGAAGATCCGCCACACACTGTGCGCATAGAGTATGACAGTCTGAAGAGAAAGGAGAGGATTTTTAAAAATAAGAATCAAAGTGGTATACAATAAATTGATTTTCAGTTGTGAATTTTTGATGGATCACCTTCTCATGGCAAGTATTATGGCCCAATCCTACCACCCCGTCGGCATGCAGGATGCAAGGCCATTGATACAATCATCTCTCTGTTCTGGCAGGGACCGTATAGGTTGGGAGAGATACGCAATAAAATATTTTACTTACCTTTCTGGCACTGTCTGGTCCTTATGGGTCTACTCAGATCTATGCCAGATCTGGAAGGTGGAATCCTCCAGAAATCCAGAAATGAGGCTATGGGATTTGGGAGCTGCCAGTGCTTAATGAGATCTGCCCCATCCTAGTCCACCCCAGTGCAGGAATATCCTGTCTGTGGGGTAGTGTTAGAGGTGCAAAGCTATCTGAATCTTGCATCGATAACACTGCATAGCACAGAGGCTGCCACGACAGTGGACCTCACTATCTGCCATGTTACAATGCAGTTAGGATTGGGGTGTTGCTGAAGTTAAATCGGTGCAATCAGGAAGTGCCTGTCACAATCCCTTAACCTATAGTATTTATATACCGCTTTTCAACTAACAAGTTCCCAAAGCAGTTTATAAAGAAAATGGAAAAATAATAATAGCTAATTAATAGCTAATGGGTCCCTGTCCCAAAAGGGCTCACAATCTAAAATGCAAATATATATATATATATATATATATATATATATATATATATATATATATATATATATATATATATATATATATATATCCATATACAAAATGGAGAACATCTACCTTCACATACATAATGAAGATAGCCAAATTCAGTATGACTGCAATACTAAGTACACTTTCCTGGGAGTAAGACCCACTGAACACTTCTGGGGCTTACTTCTGAGAAGACATGGATAGGATTGTGCCCTATGATGAGTAAATTATGCAGATCCATAGGACATCTTGGAATAATGAGGGACACCTGTACTTACTAATAGGGAATTAGATAAATGCATTGACTACTGTCTATCAATAGTTATTGCTTATATTAGCCACCGTCCTCAATAAAACAATGTAATATATAAAAGCAGCAATGCAAGTACATCTGAATAGGAATAAAACAACATTATACCAATTTTATAGTAATGCAGCCATAAGAACACCAGAAAAGTTGCCATCCTAACTCTCAGTTAGGATGGCATATGCCCCAGCACAAGTCCTGTGCTGGCCTGGGAGAGTCACAAAAGTGCCATAAGATATGCGCTTGCCGCCCTACTACACCACAGGGTGTTGATGTGTTGGCCCAGGTTAGGACTGCTAAGATTAGGATTGCCAGGAATGGGAAGACTGATGTCGGCCCAGGTTAGGATTGCTCCCTAAATCAAAACAATTTCAAAACTAACCCAAATCAATTATAAAACAGCTGACAATCTGGCTCTTGGGTTTGTTTGTTTGTTTTTTTTAATTATTGGAGCCTTTGTGGTTCTTCTACCCCCCACATCCATATGTTCATTCTGCTTTAATTTTCAACCACTGAAGTGTTGAATGACTTTCTCTTCTCCCCAAAAGCTTGTGACTTGCTTGAATGGCTTGGATCTCCCTGAACTTCCTTCACTAATGAAGCCAGAAATGTTTAGTTTGGGAAACGCTTTGAAACTCTTACCGCTGATTGCCTTTTGGAAGTTCCATATGTGCATTTCTCTTTGCCAGAGCCACTTCTGTCGTTTGCAAAACACGATCAAAGTTTAGGCACCGATCCAGTGCCAGTGCCTGCTTCAGATGGCACAGTGAAAAGTAAAATGTGATTGACTGCCCAATCCTATCTCCCTCTGTTGGCACTGACACACCTATGCTAATAGAGCACACACTGTATCCCCATCCAAGGGTGGGGATCCAGTCATACAGCCAGCAGGAAAATTATTTTTACTCTCCCCCATTAGGCTCCCTGATGGCTTATACATCTCTTCAAACCTACACCAGCCATTCTGGAGAGAAATCAGGTGGAACAGCCTGATAAAGAGGAGATAGGATCTGGTATACTGGTGATACCAAGATCCATCCACCCTTCTCCTTCTCATCACTGCCCCCCAATCTGTCCCCCAGTTCCCCTTCCTTCTCTCTGTCTCCGCCACCAATATATCAGTGCTAACAGATGGTTTTGGAGGAGCTGATGCTCTCAGCACACTGCTGCACATTGAAGCATACAACAGCAGGTTGGTTCTGCCGTAAGGGGCCTGGTGCTGCTGGAACACTAGTTCTAACAGCAAAAGGCTCCAACTGAATTGGGGCCTGAAAGCCCAAACCTATCCAACTTTCCAATTCCAGTATAGCCACACAGAAGTCCTGTAGTAAGTGAAGACATGTTCTCATACCTTGAAGGCTTGACTGGCTGCATGTCCGCTACAGGATGTAGTGCACACACCTCACTGGTACAATTGCACCAGCACTGGATTAGACCCTAAATCAGGTCAACATGGTTCTTTCACTTTGGAGGGGCCACTGGACACTCTAGTTCAGTGATTTTCAACCACTGTACCATGACACATTGGTGTGCTATGGTCAGTCCATAGGTATGCTGCAAGAGTTTGGAATCACTTATTTAATAGGGCAATTGGGGGATTTGAGCCCATTCTTGCAGCGTGGTGTGCCATGTCAATAGTCAAATAACTGATGATGGGCTTTGGTGAGCCTCAGTGAGCCATGAGATGAAAAAGCCCAAAAATTACTGCTGTACTCCATATCCTTCGGTCTACCCTCTGGTGGTGTCTTGAGGAAGGACCCTAATTCATTAGTAAAGCACATGCGTTGCCTGCAGAAGGTCTGGGTACAACCCCTTGAAAGACCCTTCCCAAGACTAACTATCTCTTCACTGAGCTAGCAGTAGCTTCCCATGCACATTCACCACTTGAAAAGGTTAATAAGGGAGAGGACTCATGTTCTAGGATTGCAAGATGTGATTTCCATTACACATTTACCACTCGAAAAATGAGTGCTCATAAATGATGCTCACATGTGCTTAATGCACTTTGACAGTGGCATACTGTTTAGGTTGCATGAGATGTCTTGTGCCAAGGGTACAGTATGCCACGGCCAGTGCGAGGGTGCCCACCCGTCAGCCCTCTCCTTCTCCCCATTCACCATGTCATTCGCAGCTGGCCAGAGAAGTTACAAAGGGGCATGAGCAACTCATCTGCAGGTTGCACATGCATTCTCCACAGCTGGCCTTGGAAACCTTCCCTGACGGGCTGTGAAGGACACATGTGCTGCTTCAGTTAGGCCATGCATGCGTGCTTTGCAGTCGGGTGGGGAAGTCGGCTGTGAAGGGCATGTGCCTGGCTTTCGCTGGGCAGTGCATGTACTCTACACAACCAGCCGAGGAAGTTGGCCTACTTCCCTGGCTGGCCACAAAGGGCACATGCCTACACCCCCAAGTGCACCCCCAAGTGCACTGTGCCAGTGGAAGTAAAGTGTGAGCATGATGACATCACAATGCCGCTTCGTGCCATGACATCATGCATGCCATGGGTGTGGAGCCCTCTTGGTACGCCCCTTGGTATGCACTTCCACCACATAAAGACTGTCCCTCAATCTGCAGCTGTGGGTGGCGCAAGTGGTTAAGACACTGTGCCTGTTAACCAGCAGGCCAGGGTTCGAGACCCGGGTCAGCCCCACAAGGCAGGGTGAGCTCCTGTCCTTAGCCCAGCTCTACAATGCAGCTGGAACCAATCGTATCGGCTCTGCTGTTCCATTGAACTATTTCAGTGGTGTGGAGAGGGGGGATTTGCTGCTTGGGTAACAGCCTATCCTCCATATCAATCTACCCAGGCCTTTGTGGTTCACATCCAGCATTGAGCACAATACCGTAGTCTTTCTAGACTGATGGATGCCAAGTTCAATCTTCATGCTTATTTAATTTTTCTACTAGGAAACATCTTGATTTTCAGTCTCAAACCAATTTCCAGGCCATCTCTCCCCTGCTGGCAACACTACCTTAACTCCACATCGACCAGACTTTCTGAGACCCTCCAGCCCACCAAGGCTGTAGCCAAATGGGATTCACAGCCGGAAGAGGTAGCCCCCAGACCTCTCTCCCCTTTTTCTCAACAACCCATCAACAAATAGCTCCTGACCTTCCTCTGAACCATAGGAGAATCAAAAAGTTTTACAAGAAGTCTTTTGTATGCAGGGGCAGGAACAATGTAAGGGATCCTGGAAGCCAAATTAATCCTCATTACAGTGATTCAGAAAATTATACGGGAATGATGACTATCTTGAAAGAAATGCAATAATGATGCTACCTCCGACATCCCCAGCTTGATGTCGGTTTCCTATCGAAGGTTAAACTTTCCATCCCTTTCTTGTTTCATTCATTGGGGATGGATGACAAGTTATTGGGATTCTGGACGTCAAAGCTGACATTTCAAAGGAGCCCAAGGGAATTGGGGGCTCAAGTTACGCTGACACCGGACTGGCAATGAATAAACAAACACATCTCTACCCTTTTGGTAGTTGAAAGTTAAATCCCACTACTTCAATGGGAGAGTTTTAAGAGCATGCTTCACTTAACATGCAGAAATCAATGGGAACTGAACCTCTGGCTTAATCTCTAGCTAAATTGTGCTCTAAATTCTTAATTCTTATAGGTACAGAGTGTAGGCACTGCAGGGCTTAAACTAGGATCGGCCTAAACCGGGGACAGACACATGTCTGTCCTCAGGCTCAAGTGTCTTATATGGACTACCAAAGCTATTGCTCAAAACATTTTGCACTACAGAACCACCAGAGGATCATAGAATCATAGAGTTGGAAGGGACCCAGTGGATCATCTAGTCCAACCCCCTGCCTGTAGCAGGAGATCCTTGACTTGTGGGGACCCAGGTCTCGAACCCTGGCCTGCTGGTTAACAGGCACAGTGTCTTAACCACTTGCACCACAACCAAAGTTCTGTAGCAAGATAAATTTAATCACTTTGCCTTGTACACAAATATTCAGACCACACTAATATTCAAACAAATATTCAAACTATCTATGGGGAATGTAGCTAAGAATGAGACTGAAGTTTCATATTGCACATGGGGAGATGATGCGCATGGGGGTTATTGCGCATGGGGGGTTGATGCACATGGGGGATTATTGTGCATGGGGGATGGTTGCACATGAGGGGTTGTTGCACATAGGGGACTTATGCACATGGGGGGATGTTGTGCATGGGGGATGGCTTACGGGGGAATTTTACTCCCGCAACGTGGGTATGCTTTTCACTAGTATCCTTAATAAAAGTTGTCCTGAAAAGCAAGTTCCTGTTTTTTGGAAATGCTTTTCCATCTATGAAACATACTTCTTTTTTTTCTTTCTCTTTATATCTTCTCAAAGTTACACTGAATGAATGGGAGAATTGGCTTTATAGCATTCGCTTGTACTTTGTCCAAATGAAAACCACTGCAAACACAGAGAATGGAGTTATATGTCTGATTTAAGCCTCCACTTAAATACATTCTCAAGAAGAAACATAAAACATTTTGTTTTGGAAAGAGTTGAGTGCAATTGCAGACTTGACCTTGCAGCCTGTACGCCTTGGTCTCTGTGCGTAAACACTGTTCCCATAATGGAATTATTCCTTACTGGGGGAAAAAAATGTTTCTATATCCTGAAGCTCTGCTTTGACCATGTGGACATCAAAGAATGTGCACACACACCACTGATCTCTCCTGGGAGTGTATGAAAGAAGAGGCTGCTTGTGAATTCAACGGACCATAGGGTATCACCGACAGAGGGGAGGGAAGTCTCTACCACTGAGATTTGTTTAGATTTTGTACAACAGCTTTCCTTTGAGCCCCCTAAAGAAAAAATGAAAAGGAATATAGAATTCTCTTTAATGTTTCCAGCTACCACCCCACCACCATACCAATATGTTCCCTTCATATTATTGTTTGTGTCCTTCACTGAAATGAATTGGAGACTAACGTCGTAGCATTTCTTTATACTTTTTGAGAATGTGGACAGAACCTATTAGGTACAAAGAAAGAGATGAATCATGGTCTCAAACACATGGGTCACAATGCGCCCTATGCACATATATTTTCCATCATCCCAGAGGGTAATACTCCTGATGTTCTTACGCATATTGAACACTGCAGCTACGAAGAGACCTGAATTGCTGCCTGCTTGCTTTCACTTGCTTGCTTTCAATCTGCAGGACAAATTGACCGACTGTGTCCCTTTGAGACAGGGAACTGTCTTCTTATGGGACATACAGCGCAATCCAACCCTCCTCCAGGCTGGCGCAAATCCTTTGCGCCAGCTCAGGAGTGTCTCAAAAGTACATGCCACTTTCAGAAACCTTTCAATGCACAGACAAGCACTGGCCTCCCCATAGCAATGTGGCAGTGGTAGACTCCAGCAGGTTCGCACCTACTCTATAGAACCGGTTGTTAATGAGAGAGAGGACATATAAAGTTTAAAAATAGCCATTTAAAAGTGGCTACCAGATGGGCAGAGAACTGGTTGTTAATTTCATTGAATCCCAAAGAATTCCTTTGAATTCTTTGATTAATTTCTTTGCATCTCAAGGAATTTCTTTGAATTCCCAATGTGGGAAGTGGGGAAAGGGTGACTTGCACTGGTGGATGCAACATTTTGGGGTGGCTGAGTGAAGGGTGTTCCTGGGAGCAAGCCGAGAGCGAGAGGCTAACCCAGAACATGCTGCAACACCAACGAAGTACGTATGGCATGTTTTTGACAATGAACATTGGCAGTAAGCTGGTGTGCCAAGTTCAGGATTGGGCCTAAAGTGCTTAAGCAGGAAGTCCTAGATTGAAATTTCAGATCAGCCATTGGGGAATCATAGAATCACAGAGTTGGAAGGGACCTAGTAGGTCATCTAGTCCAACCCCCTGCCTGCAGCAGGAAATCACCCTATAGGTGTTCATTGAGCCTCTGCTTGAAGATCCCCAGTGAGGAAGAGGCCACCACCTCCCTTGGCAATCTGTTCCACTGTCGAACCACCCTCACCATCAGGAATTTTTTCTGGATATCCAACCGGAAACTTTACGTGACTTTTATCCGGATATTTTCTGGAAATTTTACATGACTTTGGGAAAATTATTCCTCAGCCTCATCTCACAGAGCAGTTGTGAGGATAACATGGGATAACTCCATGGATGCTGCTTGGAGAGACTTGGAAGAAAAGCGAATGATAATGCAAGGTTATAAGAAGAAAATGTGTGATAAATAAAACTCAGAAAATGTGTGATAAATAAAAATGTGTGATAAATAAAAGTTGATAAATCAGCTTCAAAGTAGCCTGTTCCTTCCGACTTCGTTCAGCCCCAGTTTGGTTTTCATGACCATAGCAATTCTTCTGGAGTCACCACTTTTGAGTTAAGACACTTCTGCCAATTTTCCAAATTAGATTTCCAATTAATTGGTTCACAGCCTGCTTTAAACCCCCCCCCCCCCCCAAGTCATCCCCATTAAAAAAAAATAGGTGATTTTCTTAAAGTTGCCACTGGCTAGCTCTGGGCAATTAGCTTTCAATAGGCAGACTATTTTTCCCCCAGGTAACAAAAGAGCAATAAGTGACTTTCAGCACAAAGAATTCCCTTGTAGTCTCAACATACAAATCTGCCGCAAGGGCCAGGGGCGGAAAGCACTGATGGATGGTGATAGCTACAAAACATTGTTGTGGAAGGAAAAAAAAATCTTCTGATACTAAGGAATATTTGATGTCATATAAAAATAATGCTTTGTTATTTACAGTATAGTTTTATATGACAGCTGCTTGTTACCTGATGATTAATAAACTCTACAGACAAATTCACCAAGTGATATTTCAATATGTGCTAAGAGATGGAGATGTGGTAATGACCCAGGCAAGGACAATTATTCCTTATAACTGAAAAACCAACTTTCTATGACAAGCCAAACCAAATCCTTCAAGCTCATAGTGAACCATAGAATGAATGCAAAGTATGCAGTTTATGGAAATACATGCTTATTCCAATCAATCACATTTGAGTAAAGCAAATTTACTCAAATTTAGCAAAATTAGATAGCAAACAATTTACGAACTGCCAGCGATGAAGCGATGTCTTAAAGAAGGTGAAAGTTTTGACTCGGGACATGAGAGTAACAGCCAAATCCAGAGTAACTATGTGAGCACGCAAGATACATTACATGCACCCGTAGTTACTGCACCACCTCGTGAAAACCTATGGGAAATTCCTATTGCAATCCAGAGTAACTTGTTCTTACACAGGAGCAAGGACTCCCCGTAGTTACTCTGGATTTCGCCCTAAGTAAGGGTACAAATTTCTGGGCAAGCTTTTTGGCTAAGGTTTAGTATAACCATTATGATATAGGTTATAATATATAGTATACTAAGGATTAGTATAACCATTATGGGGCTGTACATCAACAGGCCCTTTGGATGAGCATTGCCTATCAACCAGCAGAAGCTTTCCAGAGCATCAGCCAGAGCCCAGCTCTTTCCTAGATTTGCCACCCCAGATCACTGCAGACGGATGCAGCAAAGATGGAAGCTGTGACCTTCTAAATGCAGCACATGCAATGTCATGATGCCATAGCCCCATTCTAGATATTCTTAAAAAAGCAAAATTAATCTCGGTGCAAATATTTCTCCCTTTTTATCAGCACTGATCTCTTCATTTTTAGTTTCTGCTGCAAGGAGAAAAAGTAATAACTGCTGTGGCGGAAAAAACAAATAAGCTGAGAAAAATTATTTCTCAAGATCAAAGAACGTAGCCTTTCGGTTCAAAAGAAACAGAAAAATCGTTGCGAAGAGGAGTTGTAATTGTGAACTTGAGAATGAAGCTTAATTTTTTTAGGGGATCTCTTATCTTTGTTGGAAGCGTTGGGTTCTGGCAAAAGCCTGTTATCTTTCCTTTGATATGCTTGGGGGGGGGGGGGGAATGGCCATGATAAAACACTGAAGAGACTGGAAGGGTTCCCAGGCAGGGATTATGCTTGTCCTCCTGATAGATTAAAAGGTGATGCATTGCTTTTAAATAGGTAACTGCAATTAGCAACTGCTGGTCCAGGTGATTCCTGGAACCAACTTCAATTGGACCAGATTCAGGTGCTGGCAGACAACTGTCCGCAACTAACCAGGCAGAGCATTAAATTCCAGATTTCTTTGATCTCTGCTTTTGGCCAACTCAAGGCAGGGATTCTTAACCTTTAATACGCCAAATGTCTTGAAAACTCAGTTTCTTTCTCCTATAGACTTTCTCTTATATCAAGATCAATGTTTGGCCCCACATGATTGGGGCCAGGGAGGGGAAGAAGGGGGAAGATGGGGGAGACAGTGCCTTTTGGCTCATGGCACCAATGCAATGAAGTGCATTCCTTCTCAGGGACATAGACATCTCTTAAGTCTCGCTACACAACTTAAGGTCACGCGAGCATCTTCTGGGAGTAAGGAACTTCAAGGGGGCAGCAAAATGGGGAAATATTAAATCTCCCTTCTTCCATTCTGCAGTCCTGATTCAGATCAGGATTCTTGCAGCTAATTTTTTTGAATGCAAAACAGAAATGCAATTGCACATGTCACCACATAACTAATAAAACTGTAAAGAATGGGTTATTAAGTATTTGGGGCAGAAAGTGTTTCTCCCTGTAGCCTGGTCTTGGAAAGGGTGAACCCAGTACCATTTTTTCCTACTGCTCACATCTTCTGCCTTGTAGCTCAGTGGAAGAGCACCTGCCTTGCATGTAGATGAGACCAGATTCAATCACCACAGGGCAGAGAAACTTTGGAGAGCTGCTATCAGCAACTCCAAACTAGATGTACCAGCAGATCCATTTCCAACATTACAATCTGTTATTGTTCACCGTTTTATTTTTTTAAAAACTTTGTTTTACAGTTGTTGTTTTTTCTGGTATTTTGAATAACTATGAATTCCACAAAGTAAGTGAGTGAGTGAGTAAGTAAATAAGGAAATAAGTAAGTAAGTAAATAAATAAAATGACAGCCCAAGATGGAGCACAAATTACTAGATAATGTTTTTGCATATGCCCTATAACCATCATCCCATGACCACCCATGATAGAGTGACCATATAGAATGGACAGGGCGACCAGATGCCTGAACCTAAAAAGGAGGACAAGGTCTTGGATTCCTCTCAGCCTGGCCTTTCTGGTAGAAAATGGCATGTTTGCCTACTCATGAGTAAAACCATGATATTGGGCATTTCACTTTCCCACTGAGCTCAATGGGTATTTTTTATTTTTAGTTTTTTGGCCATAATTTTTGATAGGAAGGAGATATTTTAAAACCGATTCTGCTCTTCAGTATGAATCAAACGACATATAACATGACGGGGTAAAGTACACCATTGCAAAGTTCCAAAATGAAGCCAAAATGGAGGACAACGAAGCTTTTTCGGAGGACACGCAGACAGAAGGCTAAAAAAAGAGGACAAATCTGGAAAAATCCTGTCATATGATCATCCTGAGAATGGAGGGTTGAGCGCCTCTACCTTTAAGCATTGCATAGAAGAAGGATTAACTTCTTAATAGAATTATTAATTAATTAATTAATTAATAATCTTAATAGAATATTAATTAATAATTAATAGAAGAAGGCAGGTTTAACTCAACAAAGGAGAGTTTAAAAAGCAGCACCTGCCAGAATCTCCTATACAGAATTCCCTCTTCTCCACAAAGGCAGGTTTAACTCAACAAAAGAGGGTTAAAAAAGCAGCACCTGCCAACATTCCCTTTCTATATAATGCTTATTCCCTTTCTATATAATGCTTATACAAGGCACTCTTGTCCACCATTCTATACGTCACCCTGACCCAAGACCATCAAGACACAGTGGTGGTCTTGATCAATTTGCAGTCATGACAGTGTAATATCTGCAGCAGATCATGCCCATTGTTTACACAAAGAAATCCTATTTGATTCCCACTTCCACCTTCTTGTTCTGCCTCAGCATAAATTGCACACATCGTTCATCACTCTGCCAATATACCTTTCTGAAGATCTCTTTCTGGAAGTTCTGGCATCTGACTTCCTTTTAAAAAAAAATTCAACTCAAGTCAGTCCTAATCAGTTTCTCCGACAGCCGACCCGTGCAGTGACTCAGCCATACATTTTTAAAATGTCATTTTCTCTGAGTTTGTAGTTTGGTGGTTCTGGTTAAAAAACTTCTAAAACATGTCTGAACACGGACATGAAAGGGCAACCCATTGAAAATGAAACGAAGATAAACTTCCTACCGACAAGATCAGCTTTACACAAAAGCTCGACCCTAATAAAAGAACCTCGCAGAATATGTAAAGGAAACTTAGTGCTGAAACATTTTTAAAGGACATGGGACATTGTTCCCACGGCTGTGCATACGCAATAGAAATATGCCCAGAAACTTCTGGATTTGTCCTCTTTTTCAGCCCCTATGTCCAGAAATTTCTGGATTTGTCCTTTATTATAGCCTCCTATCCCGGTGTCCTCCAAAAGGGTTTTATGGTCCTCAATTTTTGTTTCATTTTGGAACTTTGCAATGGTGTGCAGTACCCCATCATGTCTTATGTCGTTGGATTTGTACTGAAGAGCAGAATCCAATGTTACAATCGGTTTTGAAATATCTCCTTCCTATCAAACGTTCTGGCCAAAAAACTAAAAACAAAAATATACATTGAGCTCTGTGGAAAAGTGAAAGTGACCAATATTGCAGCTTTACTCTTGAGTAGGCAAATGTGCCACTGTCTGCTGGAAAGCCCAAGTTGAGAGGAATCCAAGACCTTGTCCAACTTTTGAGGTTTGGGGTTTCCTCCTTTTGAGGTTTGATCACCCTGGCAATGCAGAACTACAGTCGTTGACCAGCCAGTGGTTCAGGGGTAAAAAGTGGGGCTGTTGAAAATACTACATGTTTTTTTTTCAAACATGTACACACTTTTGTGGTTCTTGTTTTCGGTCTGCAGCTGCTTGTTTTTCTGATCACCTTCTTTGGGGGTTTTTTTGGCTGCTGTTCCCAGCCAAGCAGGGATCCCAGCCTGTCAAGGATCATTAAATAAGCATGATGGTGATGCACAGCCCTAACTGCACATAACCAAATGACATTATGAAACAAACTCAGTGTCTGGCAAAAAATAAAATGAAATCAAACAGACCCTACAATCCAGAGCAACTACGGGAGCAGGTAAGATACATTATGTGCATCCATAGTTACTGCACCATCTGGTGAAAACCTATGGGAAATTCATACTGCAATTCAGAGTAAATTGTTCTTACACCGGAGCAAGGACTCCCTGTAGTTACTCTGGATTGCACCCAGAGTAACCAAACAGATTTGGGCAAATCTTGATAAAATTTTCAGGAGATGGTACAGCCCTGTGGCTCGTTTCATGCCAGCAACACTGCGAGACCTCACTTTGCCGTAGCTCACCAGCTAAGAGTGCCAGTTTACTCAGAAGTAAGTTCCATTATATTCAGTGGGGCTTACTCCCAGGAAAATGTATTTTAGGACTGCAGCTTAAGAACTACTATGCAAAGTTACGCAAGTAGCACTGCTAGAAGGTGACCTACTTTATAACTGGGCTCTCCAGAACCATCCTTTTGGCAGTGCTGCTTGTGCCATTGTAGCTGATGGTGATGCTGGGGGAGCCCAAACTTCACAAGTGGGCTGACATGGCATGATAGGCAAGCAAAACACTCTGCTAGAGATTACACTGTATTCTTGAGGACCTTACCCATGCAGTATCCCACCAGATTGAGGTACTGCTCCTCCTTGCAAGGAGTCCTGCATCTTCCATGGGCAATAGTGATGTGGGGATGACAAGCTACACATTCAGAGTCAGAAGGCCCACTGCAGGTCTTGCAAGACGGATGGCACTCTGGATGGAAGAAAAACAATGGAGAGCTATGTTTTTAGGGGCCACTATGTTGACATCACTGTCTGGCATTTATTTCAACCCGCTCCCTCTGCTGCTGATGGAAATGGCACAATCTGTTGCACGTATAACAGGCTCAGATCTTCTAGAACTAATAAGAGCACATGTTGCCTGTCTAAACAAATCTCATGTGGTCAAATAACCAGCTGCAAAATACTATTCCCTTCTATCTTTGCAAGATTTCCTCCTTCATAAATTTCAGAGTCCACAGCAGGCTCTAAATAAAAAATAAAAACCACAATAGATTTCCCAGAAAGGTACGTAAATGCTTGCTTGTCGACTTGGCAAATAGACAATGCCCGAGACACCCAAGACTCACATACTTTTACAAGTAGTTCCCATTCATAAAATAAAAACAGCAATTCTTTGCTATCCTTCCAACTATAAGTCAGGCTTTCTACTGGATTTGTTCTCACAAACTCAAACTGAAATTAAATGAGATCTTTCCAGATGATTGAGGTCCACATTCATCATGGATTTGAAGTTTTGAACAAATATGGCATAAAGCAGGGAAGACTTGAGTGTCACCAGCATCTTTCTAGGCTTTTTAAAATGATAAGTTGATAGAAATATGAACAGGAGTCTTGAACCATATTTTCCAAAACATGTCAGGATGTTTTTTATATGTAAGTAGAGCAATCTGGGATCAAAGGCAATAGCAATGAATTTGATGGTGGTGATATTTTTTGTACTGGCATCCATCAGTCTCGAAAGACTATGGTATCGTGCTTGACGCAGTATGCGAAGCACGAAGGCCTGGGTAGATTAATATGGAGGATAGGCTGTTACCCAAGCAGCAAATCCCGCCTCTCCACACCACTGAAATAGTCCAAAGGAAAGGCAGAGCCGACACAATTGGTTCCATCTGTGTCGCAGAGCTGGGCTAAGGACAAGCGCTCACCCTGTCTTGTGGAGACCCGGGTTTCGAACCCTGTCCTTCTGGTTAACAGGCACAATGTCTTAACTACTTGTGTCACCCACAGCCCTGGTGGTGGTGGTGGTGATATTAGGTTGCTGCATCAGAAGCTCCCAGGTTCAATCCCTGGGACCTCCAGAGAAAGGAACAATCAGAGTAGGGTTGCCATATATCCCAGAACAGGATTGATCAGAGTAGAGTTGCCACATGACTTGGAATAGTAAGGATCAGAGTAGGGTTGTCCTGGTCTGTCCCAGTCTGTCCCAGTTTGGGGGGATTGCATCTACAAGTTTGACAAGGCATCCTGTCCTGGTTTTGTGGAAGAGGATTATGGCAACCCTAGATCAAAGGTAGCAGAAATGAAACATCTGTTTTTGTTGTTCATATTTTTATGAATAAAAATATGAAACAATAAGCATAAGCATATTATTTACACAGAGAGACAAATATTTGTTTATATTAACCTGCTGAGCATGCAACCCACTGACTAGTGACAACAGCAGAACCCACTTGGACAGGTCTGCAAATCTAGGAAAAGTGATGTTTCCTAATGGATTTTTAAGCTCCTATAAATTAGTCGTGATGAAATATGCCTGTGGTTGGTGGCAATAACCAAATAGTCTGCATCTGAACTCACGGTAGCAACGGTCCTCCCCGCGATACCATCCCTTTGGACACACAGACTTGCACTGGCCATCATGAAGGATGTGGGAAGGTGCGCAAGCTGTACAATTCTCAGAAGATTTCCCCATGCAGTGCAAGCAGGAGGAGTGGCACTCTGCAGGAAAGAAGGAGAAAAGGGGGGAAGAATTACAAATTTCAATTAGATATTAATCTAATTTTAATCTAATTCACCCATATCATTAATGTATTCATATTTCAGGTATAGCTGCTTTTCTAAACAAATATGGAAAAAATGTCCCCCTTCTCCATTTTCTCTCCCTTTTCCATTTTCTTCCCCATTTTCTCCCTTCTCTGTTTTTACAGTTCCTTTCCAGTATAAGATCTCCCTTCCTTTCCAGTATAAGATCTCCCTTCCTAACTGAAAAGTTGTGTACAGAAGTTTGCAAGTTCAAGCCTAGATGCCTCCAAGTACAGTGGAGTAAGATTTATCCACTGGACCACCAAAGACCCTGAAAAGCTTGCACAAGTAAGCATCAACAATTCTATATATTGGAATGGGTGCTGGACAAAATTCTGCTCCTAACCAACTTTCTCTAGCCAGGGTTCGAGACCTGGGTCCCCACAAGATGAGGATTTCCTGCTACAGGCAGGGGGTTGGACTAGATGATCCACTGGGTCCCTTCCAACTGATTCTATGAGGTCATTGATTTTCACCCACTGTACCATGACACACTGGTGTGCCACAGATTATCAGCTGGTGTGCCGCAGGACTTTGGGAAGGACAATTAGGGGAGCCAGGCCCCCTACCAACAGAAATTAATGGCAATTTTAGCACCTTGTCAGCATGCCATGAGATGAAAAAGATTGAAAATCTCTGCTGCACATGAAAAACATTGAAATTAACCCCATATAAACCGCAGGCCTCAGTAGGTTTTTTTCAACAGCTTTATCTCTTACGCCACCTTTCCAAAAACCTATATAATAAGCAAATTTGTTTGCCGTGGCACATGTTTGGGCGACAAATGCTGAGCTGGAGCTTTTGAAGGGGAACCTGATGCAGCATTGTTTACAGAAGACCCTGGAGCACAATAGAATTACTCGGAACTACCTCTGGAAAAGATTTCCTTCCAATAAATGTCAATGAAAACTAATACACTGAGGAAAACAACTTCTTACTAACCAATCCTTTCCAGGCAATTTATTAGACAAGATAGGGGTAGGAGAGGGGGGGCCGGCAATCCAGGTCAGCACAAAAACTTGCTTTGAAAATGGTCGGTAGTTGTAACGCGCAAGTGGCTAAGACACTGTGCCTGTTAACCAGCAGGCCAGGGTTCGAGACCCGGGTTGGCCCCACAAGACAGGGTGAGCTCCTGTCCTTAGCCCAGCTCTGCAACGCAGCTGGATCTAATCGTATTGGCTCTGCCTTTCCATTGGACTAATTCAGTGGCGTGGAGAGGGGGGATTTGCTGCTTGGGTAACAGCCTATCCTCCATAACAATCTAACCCAGGCTTTCGTGCTTTGCATGCAGCGTATGCAGCACTGAGCACGATACCATAGTCTTTCAAGACTGACAGAGGCCTGCTTTGTAACGGCCTAGGACATTTGGGCACCTTGAGGGTACATTGGGTTGTTGAGTGCTTTTGTGTGGTTGTATCCCATCACACACACTATCCTCATTTGTTAAACTATCAGTGTGGTCTGTATGGCTTGCAGTGATCCAGTGACATGTAGTTGGGGAAGAACATAAGATTCACACTCACATGCAATGGCATATCAAGGCTATGGCAAGCCAGGACATGAATCCTGAGCATCATTTGAATGCAAGAACCAGCTGCCCCTATGATTGTGCACTCCAGTCAATTTCTGACCCTGGGTGCAAAGTTGAATGCCTGTCGCCTGGACACTCATAGCAGCAGCAGGAGTGATCTCATCCCAGCCACGGCTGTGAGCATGCATGCTCTTGTTATGTTTTCCCAGAAGTGATGACACATGACTTCTAAGTTTCTAAGTTCCAGAAGTGATGACACATGACTTCTAAACAGCTTCTAAGTTTGCCTCTACACACATGATATCATCTTCTTTAAGAATATACATACTATCTTCTTGGAAAAAATGGCAAGATACAGTTTGGCCTCTTTGTCAATGCAACGGCTAACTGGGCTAGGAAAAAGCAGTAGCTCTCTTATATGCCTCTTATAGGGAGACAACAACTAATGCTGCAATCCTAAAGATATTTTCCTGAGAGTAAAACCCATTGAACACAATGGAGCTTTCTTTTGAGTACACATTTAGGATTGCACTCAAACTCACCCAGGTATAGCATCCCTCAATGGCGGTAGCTGATATGTCACTTGTGAGCCCTTTTGTGGCACAGATTGATGAAACCTAGACATGGATCGCACCCAAATTAGCATTCAGGGAACATCTTAAT
This sequence comes from Cryptoblepharus egeriae, assembly GCA_030015325.1. Classification (NCBI taxonomy): domain Eukaryota; kingdom Metazoa; phylum Chordata; class Lepidosauria; order Squamata; family Scincidae; genus Cryptoblepharus; species Cryptoblepharus egeriae. The sequence goes on along the minus strand of JAREYC010000007.1, from coordinate 7,571,104 downwards.
CTCACCTTCACAGATCCCATCGCTGTTGAGGAAGAAATGGGCTCTGCAGTGGCGTAAGCAGGTACCAGATAAGTTCCCCTCCAGGTTTGCTTCTGGTTGCAGGCTCTCCTCCGGCGCCATGCACCTGATGCAGTGGAAATGGCCTGGGCCAACACAGCTACGGCAGGATGGATGGCAAGCTGCAGGACAAAAATAAAGTTAAATAAAGGACAGTGAAACTGCCCCCAAAAATTAGTCCTGTAGACAAATCAGAAAGGGACTGTCCTTATATCCACCCATCCACCCACATATACATACATTCACCCTCCCTCCCACCCACACACACCCACCCACCCACCCACCCACCCACACACACACACACACACACACACATACATGCATCATCCACTTACTGGAATGCTTAGGAACCAGAGCAATGTCCAAAACTGAAAACTGTTGAAAAGTGGAACCCAATCTTTTTTTATTTATAAATGCTGCTTCTAATACTTTTTTTAGCTAGCAAATTGCAAATGCTCCTTTTATCTTGCAAATTCCTGCGACCACACAAAGATTTCTGCAAATGGATTCTCATTAACTCATTTGGGAAGGGGATGAGACCAGGAACTACAACACGGGGGAGGGTAATTTTGGCCTTTAGAACACAAAAAAGGTTGAATCAGCAGAACATGGGTCGAATGAATGAGTTCTGAGTATAACAGAAAGGTGTTGAAAGAGTGGATCATCAGAAAACGAACTGTCAGAAAGCGGGGAATACTTGTCTATTTAAAATGGTATTTACATACTGACATTTATACATTTATAATTTACTAGCGAAAGTGCACCTGCATTGCAGGAGTGAAATTCCCCATATGACATCCCCCACTATGCATCAACACCCCATGTGCATCATCCCCCATGCACATCAACCCCCATGTGCATCATCCCCCGTGTGCATCATCCCCCCATGCACAACAACCCCCATGCACAACAACCCCTCATGCGTATCAACACCCCATGCACATCAACCTCCCTGCGCAACATCCCCATGCGCATCGTTTCCCCATCCACATCAACCACCCAGGTGCATCAACCTCCACATGCGCATCATCCCCCCATGCGCAACAACCCCCACATGCATCAAAAAAGTACAGCAGCTTATCACAGCCTGGCATCCATCTCCCAGAAATACAAACACAGATTATCCTGTTCAGCTTCAGGCAGTACCACCAACTCACAACCATCAGAACACACTCCCTGACCACATCTCATATTAACATTATTTCTCCCAAAAGAGCCACTCAGTTGGGTTCAACGAGCTTCTTTCAAAGAACTTGGTGAAAATTCATCAAGATGATGTTTTTTCCGATAAAGTAACAAGTAACAAGTTTTGAAAAGTTATGTAAAATATTTGAGACACAAACAGGAAACACTGCAACAGAATGAGAGAATGACATGCACGGCATGTATTTGTTGGGTTACATCAGAAAGAAAGGGGGAAATTGCTACCTTTGCAGATTGAATGATCCTTATAAAATCCATCTCCACAAGTTGATAGACACTGACCCTGGTTCAAGGCCAACAGATTGGAACAAGAAGTGCACTGAGTAGGCAACGGCCCATCACAGCTGGCACAGGAACCATGACAAACTGGAAGGGGAACAGAAAAAGTGGGGATGAAAGACCACTAGGACCACTTCCATGCATGGTTTCTAAACTTGTTGCCCATCCAACGATAGATCTAACTGAAGTTGGTGGGCCCTCTTTTGAGGTCCTCTGTTGAATTGCCAAACATCTCCATCCAAATATGGAGCCAGCTTTGCTTCTTTCCAATCAGCCTCTAGTCTATTGGAAGTAGATACGTCTGCTCTGTGGCTTCATCTTAAGTTGGAGAGACAGAGAGTGAACATCACCTGAACATCGAGGGCTGAATGATGACCCTCATTTCCTCCAGAAAAAATCCAACTGTTCCATGGATCGAACAGTTATTTATGATGTGCAGCTATAAAGCCAAACTCACTCTTAAAATCATCCTATTTATAGAAGGCCCTACTACATTTTTTGTGTGTTTTTAACAAGGGCTTATCTTAATAACTCCCAAAAGCCACTAGAAAGGTCACTACAGAAAAGTGAGAGTAGGAATCAGCTCTTACCTCTACATCTCTGAGAATTATCCATGAAGTAGCCATTAGGGCATTCCAATACACAATTCCCTTCATGCAGAACTCTGCCTGAAGCACAGGTTAAACATCTGGGTCGGTCTGAGTAACATTGTTCACATGATGTATTGCAGGCTAACAATAAGAAAGATAATGACGTTATTTGATGGTACCAAATGAAACCCATTGGTTAAGGGGGACTGTGGTAACGACATCATGAAGGCAGAGCCATAAGTTCATGAAAGTATATGGGCCATAGATTAAATTTGCAGAAGAGACAGTAATTTGTAACTTAAAGAGCACTATCCTAACCATGTCTACTCAAAAGAAAGCCCATATTTTGTTGAATGGGTCTTACTCCCAGGAAAGTGCCTTTAGGATTGCAGCCAAATTAGAGACAGTAATTTGTGAACCACAAAGCTGAACACATCTGAACAGGCACGTATACATCTGCCTCTAACACACATATGTATTCAGTGTACACTACCCATAAGTACAGTGATGCCTAAAGGACACCTGCCCTACGGGCTATGCCGAGCGGGGTGCATGGCTGTCATTCAGGCGCCATCCTAGCTGCAGAGGAGTAATGGAGGCTTTGGATACGCCATTCCTTCTCCTTCATATAGGAGTCTCCACAGGAGAAGTAACAGCGAGCATGAAGATCTGACAGTGAGTACTCCCTCCTTCAATGTTGAGGACTCAGAAATTACTACCCATGGCTCCAGGGCACAGTGTTACTCATTTGCCCTGCCAAACACATTAAGGGCAAAATCCAGAATAACTATGGGGAGTCCTTGCTTCTAATTTATTCTTACACCAGAGCAAGGACTCCCCATAGTTACTCTGGATTGTGCCCTTTGAGTGCAATCCTAACCAACTTTCCAGAACAGAAGTAAGGACAATGCAACTCCAAGGTAAGGAAACATATGTAGCCTTATCTTGGGAAGGTCTCCACTGAATGCCCCCCACCCCGCAACTGCAGTATGCAGCACATCCCCCCCACCCGGGACAGCTATGCTGGTGCTGAAAAGCTAGTTAAGATTGAGCTCTAAAAGGCCTAAGGTACAAAGACCTGAATTGTAATGTAACTACTGAGAAGTAATGTAATGAAGAAACTGAGTTTTCCAACAGTTTTTCCTTCCAGCGAACTTTATTTGTCATGCTGCTGAAGAATTGCACAACCAGAAATTAACTGTTCACAAGGCCTGTTATTTCCACAAATGGGCAGACTGGGAATCCTTTTAATTTTTCTTTGATTGCCATTCAATGAGCAAGATAATTGCCAGTCTTTCAACATCTGATTATTTAGAACAATCAAGTATTCTTGAAAACGAGCGGCATTTTGTATCAAATATTTGTGCTAAAGGTGTGTGTTTGTCCTCAGCTGATAAAAGTCTTTATACCCAGATTATATTATGTTTACTGTATGTCTAAACCATGATTTTTTTTTTTCTATAGAAAGGCGCCAAAGTATGAGGAGTGCCTAGGCCTGGGGAGAGGAAAATATGAAGGGGGTGTTGTAAAGGTGTTGGGAGATGCTGTCATAAATTAGGGTGCCACCTTCATAACTGGTTTAGCTCCAGCACCCTGGCACTCAGGCAGATGACATTTTTCTTACCCCTTATCTCCATGCTCTGGAAAATTTCAGTAGCAAAATTATTGACAGATTAACAACAACCTCACAAACCAGGCTATATGGATCAATGGTCTTAGGGCAAAATCCAGAGTAACTATGGGGAATCTTTGCTCCTGTGTAAGAACAACTTACTCTGGATTCCAATATGAATTTCGAATAGGTTTTCACTAGATGGTGCAGTAAGTACGGGTGCACATAAAGGCTGAAATCCAGAGTAACTACAGGAGCACGTAAGAGACATTACGTGCACCCGTAGTTATTGCACCACCTACTGAAAACCTATGGGAAATTCATAATGCAATCCAGAGTAAAGTGTTCTTACTCTGGAGCAAGGACTCCCCGTAGTTACTCTGGATTGCACCCAAAGTCTCTTACATGCTCCTGTAGTTACTCTGGATTTGGAGGTTATTCAGTAAAACAAAGAATTAAAAATGGACGTTCTAGGTTATCTTTTGAACTCTGTGTAAAAGAAGCAAGACAAAGGGAGACATGATCCAGTGGTGGACTTCAGAGGGTTCTCACAGGTTCTATAGAACCCTTTGCTAATGAGCACCTGGTTGTGAGAAACAGTTACTAATGGGACACATAACCTGTTGTTAATTTAGGTTATTAAAACATAGAACCTGTTGTTAATTTGTCTGAATCCCACCACTGGAGACATCCCAATTCTAAATATCTTTACCTTTACAGACACCTTCATCAACATAGAATTTATGGCCGCAGCTAGAAACACAGAGCCCATCCAACAACACACGAGACGGATCTTTGCAGGCCAAGCAGTTGTCTTCAGCAGGACCCCAGCAAGCAGAACAGGATTCATGGCAAGCTGAAAAAGTAACAAAAGTTGTTGATGGTTCTGCCAACAACTGAGTTGCCTCCGTTAGTCAACGGCCTATTGCAGTGATGCCTTTAAACTAGAACTTCCACCCAAAGAGATATTATTTGATTTAACATAGTATACCTTTCAAGCATTTTCTCTTCCATGAAGGACAAGGTTGAATTGTATGCTGAGGAGTATTCAAGAGACAAAAGTCACTACCACCACCATAAGTTTGAGTTTGGGTGGTAGAGTGGTTAGGGAGTTGGACTGAGACCAGCTTCAAATCCCCATTCAGCCATAGAGCTTCCTGGAAGACCTTGGGCCAGTCACTCACTCTCACCCACCCCTACCTCACAGGGTTGTTTTGAGTACAAAAAGAGAAAATCTTTGTAAGCCACCTAGGGTTTTTGAGTTGGCATGGGAAAGGTGGGGAATAATCCCTTAAACAATAAACAAACAAATTGTGGTCTATATCAGTGTTCTTCAAACTTGGCATCAGGACCCCAATGGGGTCTTAAAGCCTCAGTTATGGGGTTGTAGAAAGAATACTGAATAATGAACATGACCAGGAAAAAGAGGCACTTGTGTACTATTCAGGTACCAGTTGATGGTGGGCTAAATCCAGAGTAACTACAGGAAGTCCTTGCTCCAGTGTAAGAACTTACTCTGTATTCCAATATGAATTTCCCATAATTTTTCACTAGGTTGTGCAGTAACTACGGGTGCACATAAAGTCTTTTTACTCTGTAAGTCTCGTTACTCTGGATTTGGGGGGGGTGTCTCAGTCACACTCACTTATCAACTGTTCTGGAATAGTCCAGTGCCAAAGAATATAGGTATAATCTAATTATATGTGATTTATATGTGATTTTGTTTCAAAGCAACTAAGGTTGGCTCTTTAAATTGCAAGATAAACATTCCTTAAGTAGCAGTTAATGGCTTAAAGGCAGACTGCTTCCCATGGCACTTTGGCAGGCAATTGAGGGCAAAATCCAGAGTAACTACGGGGAGTCCTTGCTCTGGTGTAAGAACAACTTACTCTGGATTCCAATATGAATTTCCCACAGGTTTTAACTAAGTGGTGCAGTAACTACGGGCGCACGTAAAGTCTCTTACGTGCTCCCGTAGTTACTCTGGATTTGTGGGTTAGCTTGTCTTAGAAAAATTCAAAAAGGTCCATTTCGTTTGTGATAATTTGAGTGATAATAACCTCTGAATTGCTTCTAAGGGCACATTTACTCAAAAGTAAGCATTTACTCAAAAGTAAGCATTACACATTTATCTAACCACATTTACTCAAAAGTAAGCCCCATTGTGTTCAGTTGGACTTACTCCCATGAAAGTGTCTTTAGGATTGCAGCCAAGTTTTAAGCCACTTTTAAGCCGCTTGAAAGGAACTCACGCATTTTGGATTACGAGCATGTTTTCAGAACCGATCACGCGTAAACCAAGGTATGTATGGACTAAACTCCACTGGTATTGTGTTCCCACATATAATGCACATTACAGTATATTACGCATATCTTCTCCAATGAGTTGTGTCCTCTGATGTGCCAAACACCATTACCTATTCTTAATGGGTGTAACAGCTACAAAAATGTCAATTGGCTGTCATTGGCCTCTCAGCACTCTGGTCCGTAAGGAGCCAAAGGCAAGTTAGTCCAGGCAAAGAGCCAATGATTTTGGAGACACAGAGTATTCCTGCTGAATTTCATACAATGCAGTAAATGAACATTATGGATGCCAACACTGCCAAGAAGCCAAATACCAGGAGCATCAAGGGGGGAAAATCAGTGTCTGTTATGATTTGTACAGAACAAGAGATTATTTGAAATGGTTGAGGCGTGTTAAGTCTAGTACCACCAGCATTTATGCAAACGGTGTAAAATTACATCATGTTCAGTTTTTTTTAATGTTTTATACAATTACACCCCACCTTTGTCCTCAAGATGTTCTTAACTTTTATTATCATCAGCAAGGCATGTTTATGCTTGTTAAACAGAAGGGAGTCAACGCCAGTGCTTCTGACTTGCTGGAAAAAGGCCCCACACTAATATGAGGCTATTTTGGCAACTTTCTAAATTGGGAATGTTCGGGATTTATAATTCACATATAATTTTTAATTCAGATATAATTCCCAATCACATATTTATAATTCATTTGTTATCCACTAGGATTAGATTCCTGGAAAACCTTATGGATACTGAATAAGGGTGTAATCCTAACCTAGGCTGGCACAACTCATCGATCTTCCCTTCCCATAGTGATGTACCCCCAAATCCTGAGTAACTACGGATGCACATAAGAGACTTTACATGCACCCGTAGTTAATGAAAACCTATGGGAAATTCATATTGGAATCCAGAGTAAGTTGTTCTTACACCAGAGCAAGGACTCCCATATTTACTTTGGATTTGCCCGTAGAGAGGCAAGCCCATATCTGTGCACTGGCGTAACTTTTATGACATTCCCAGGCTAGCACATGACTTGTGCTGGGGCTTATGATGGCCTACATGGAGGTTAGGACTATATCCTTAGTGGATACTGAACCACTGAACCTATAGGGGAAATGGTTCTTGTGCTATAGAATTTCCCCTACAGCACAATCCCAACCATGTCTACTCAAAAGTAAGCCCCACTGTGTTCAATGGATCTTACTCCCAGGAAAGTGTCTTTAGGATTGCAGCCTCTCAAAAGCAGGAGGATTTTATTTTTAAGAGGAGAGATATGCTGAACCCACGCTATTAGCCAGAGCAGTATTCAAACTCATAAAAGGTTATTGCTGGCTCGCCTCCAGAGAAGGGGGAAAGAGGGGGGTGGAACATGTTTAAATTTGTAGGGCAAATGAGGACAGCAAGGTATGGAAACCACACTTAACACACCCAACCAAATTGCCTTGTATCTCAAACCTTTCCCCAGTTTCTCCTTTAAACTTCTCCTGATTAAAGGATTATAAGGACATTAAGGTGAATCACTAGAAGGGCCTTGTCTGACCCAGGCCACAAACTCAGCGCAGCTACTGTAGCTCTACTCTGGAGGGAATGGTCTCCACCATGTAATACGCCATCAAGGTCACTCAAACCTGAGAGCACCCAGAGTGTTCCTAATTGTGGGACTTTATGGTGCAATCCTAACCAATTTAGGCCAGCTTAACTCAACCAGCATATCTTCTGGTGGTGGCGTGGGCAGGTTGGCGTACACTTGCGTACTGGTCTAACCCCCACTCCCAGAAGTAGGGCAAAAGTACCTTACAGCACTTTTGTGACACCCCTATGTCAGCAAAGGATTTATGCCGGCCTAACTGGAGATGGGATTGCAGCCATGTCTTCTGCAGGACACAGTTTCCCTCAGCATTTAAATATTGTGCCCAGCAAGAACAGGGCAGGTATATAGAATCTGTTGGCAACTGGAACTAGTGTTGGTAGCACTCTCCAATTTGGGATATACCTGGGTGAACTGAATACCTGAGCAAGCCTACTTACTATAAACCGATGGATATGGATTAGACTGACTTACCCTACAATCCAGAGTAACTACAGGAGCAAATAAGAGACATTACATGCACCCATAGTTACTGCGCCACCGAGTAAAAACCTATGGGAAAGTCATATTACAATCCAGAGTAAATTGTTCTTACACTAGAGCAAGGACTCCCCGTAGTTACTCTGGATTGTGCCCTAAAGCTGGCTAAAGCCAGGCACCAGGTTTGGAGGGACAGTGCCACACCACCATTCAGTGCCCCACACACCCTATGGCATTCAATTTTTAGGGTCTCCCCTACAGCCATTCTGAGGGCTGGGAATGCTGACCATTGCCTCTCTGGCCCTCTGAAAGCCTTGTAAGGAGTCAGAAAATCTTCACTTTGTCCGATAACCATAAGTGACAATTGTCAGCGTCCACAACAACAACAACAACAGTATTTGTATACCACATTTCAATAAAAAAGTTCACCTAGTGCAGCGTTTCTCAAAGTGGGGGGTCGGGACCCCTTTGGGGGTCGCCTAGAGCTTTCCTGGGGGTCGCCGAAAGACCCCTGGTGCAGGGGGCCAGGTCAGGCTTGCCAGACCTCCAGCTGTAGCTGCGCGCACACTGGGGCTGACTGACAGCCTCAGGGCCCAATCCTATGCATGCCTACTCTGAAATAAATCCCACTGTGCTCAATGTGTGCATAGAACACACATTTCATTTGTAACAATGAAAATACATCCTGCATATCGGATATTTACATTACGATTCATAATAGTAGCAAAATTACAGCTATAAAGTAGCAATGAAAATAATTTTATGGTTGGGGGTCCCCACAACATGAGGAACTTATAAAGGGGTCACGACATTAGGAAGATTGAGAACCACTGACCTAGTGGTTTACAGAGGAAATCAAATAATTAATGGACTTTATAATGCCTTCAGTAGGGTAGGGGTCTTCTGACCCTCAGAACACCTGGGAGGGGAGGAAGGTGGTCCCTGTGGCATGGGGGGCAGCGCCTCCAGGTGGCGGTGGCACACCTGGGGATGTACCCCAGGTGGGGCAGTAACCCAAGCCCCACCAGTTAGCAGTGTAGGCCCAACATGGTTGCTGTTCAGGTGCACATTATGTTCTCCTCAAGCCCACAAAGAAAACCATGAGGCGATTTATCACAGCCTCCTTTTAAAAATCTTTACGGCTATCGATTTTTCCCCTGCTGTGTCTCTTTTCACTTGACAGGGCAGTTCTGTAGAGTAACTGAAGATCTGAAGGGAGGCAGATCAGTCAAAAGAAAGTTGTCAAGAGGACACTGTCTCAAAAAGGTGGGCAATATATTTGACTCATCTTTCTGGGGAAGTAATGGACAGGTGAGGTCTATTCTCCCATAAGGGGGTATAATTTCCACAAGAGTGAGGGTGGATGGCATCAACTGCGTACATCACTGCATGAATGCAGGACTCTAACTTTAAACTACTTGTGCTAACTAAGGCAGCTTTTCTAAAACTGAGGGTTTGGACCCACTTGGTGGTCCAAGACCCATTTCTGGTGGATCCCACAGAGCCACAGTGCGATGGAAAGATCAGGCATCAAGCCAGGAGGCATCAAGCCAGGAGGATATTCAAAAATTACATAGCTGTTGTCTGCCCTGCAAAGTGCTGAACTCCTGCAGTTTGTAAGTTCAGGTAAATGTAGGGAAATAAATATCTGAACCTCCTTTATCTGTTGTGTTTTTCCCCAACAATGACACGTAGTGGAGACAAAAAGTGACAAGTCACATAAAGTTAAGAGTCTCATTTAAAAAAATTGGTCCCAATGTTAAAAAATTTGGAACCATGCCCCAGCTATTAGCAGGGTGCAATCCTATTAGCAGGGTGCAATCCTATTAGCAGCTATTAGCAGGGTGCAATCCTAACCAGTTCAGACCAGCATAACTCACCTGTCTCCTTGTTCTCGTTGTGGTATGAGGAGGGCAGCACATGTCTGTTCGCTGGCCTAAACCCCTTCCCAAGAGTGACACAGAAGTGCCTAATGACACTTTTGTGCCACCCTTAGGCCAGCACAGTGCCAGGACTTATGCCGGCCTAACTGAGGATTAGGATCGCAGCCGCAGAGATGTACCATGCCCCTGGAGCATAACATGGCTCATGTCATGGGGGTGCAGAGCATGTACTCCAACCAGTTCCCTAGGAGGATGCAGTTGGGGCGTATGCTGGCTGCCAAGCAAGTGATTGCTTTTCAGCTGCTTCCCTGTCAGGAAGCAGTTGGAGTTTGCATACTTATGACATTAAGATGCTGCATGGCATCATTATGTCAAGCATTGCCCTGGGCACCAGAAACTCTGGGTATGCCACTGGTTCTTAGTTCTCTCTTTTTCTATACACTTGCTTAGGTCCAGTAAAAGAGTTTCTATTTCCAAAGCTGCTCTTATCTGCAAAAGAGAAACCAGATAGAATTAGGGCGCAATCCAGAGTAACTACAGGGAGTCCTTGCTCTGGTATAAGAATAACTTACTCTGGATTGTAATATGAATTTCCCCTAGGTTTCATTAGGTGGTGCAGTAACTATGGGTGCACATAATGTCTCTTATGTGCTCCTGTAGATACTCTGGATTGTAGGGTGAGACTACAATCCTAACCACAAGTTAGGCTGGCCTAAGCACCAGCATAAATCCTGTGCCGATCTTGGGGTGTCATCAAAGTGCTGTATGACACTTCTGCGCCACTCCTGGGATAGAGTTAGGCCAGTGCACAAACATGTGCTTGCCTCACTACATCACCACAGGAATGGGGAGACCGATGAGTTGTGCTGGCCTAGGTTAGGATTGGACCCTTAATGTAGCATGGGAGGGAAAAGTTAAATCCTCCTTCTGTTAAATACATTTAGGGAAAGAATAGATTCCCCTCTGGTGACCCCAACCCAAGTCAGCAATCCTCTGCAAGATGCATTCATACATCTGGCGCATAACATTCAGTTTACCCCTAAGATATGCTGCACCCTCAGACACTACCTCCTGTCACTCACAGAAGCCATGAATATTAATCATGCAGTTAATGTTCCTTACAGATTCCAATTTCCCCTTTTTAATGAATTTATGGCTCTTTAAGTGAAACGCCTGTCAAGGAAGACAGCGCCATAGCAAATTAGTTTGCACAGATATCTTCATTCTAGGGGAGAACTTTGGGGGGTGGGTGCACAGGGTGGGACCTGGAGTGGTGACTCCTTCATCGAAGAGAATAAGGTTCTCAGAGTTATAGGACAAGGTTGGGTCAGAATCACAGTGTTTCCTCCCAACTCTGAATTTGCTCCAAGGTTTAAACCCTATTCTCAAGCCCACCTTCCTGTATCTCACAGTTGCCTCATATACTTATATCATGTTACCTCTTCCTTACATCTGGCATTTTGAGACAGACTACATCTAAAACAAGAAGGTTGCCTATATGTATAATTCTCCTCCACCAAATCAAGACAGGACCCTCTGTCCTTTTTGCCAGTATATGAACACAATCCCCCCAAATCAGGATTGTCCCTGTTTTCCGGGTCGTATGGCAATCCTGCCTATACCTTTCACGACTTGTAACCTGTGATGATCTTTTTCTCCATAAATCTGCCCAATCCATTTTAAAGACATTAAGGCCAGGTGTCATCTCAATGTCCTGTGAGAGGTGTGACCATATGTCCTCTTTTCCCAGGACATGTCCTCCTTTTGAGCCTTGTGCCCTGGAAAAAAATCTTCAATGTTCTTCATTTCCTTGTGAGCAGGCAACATGTAGCCGCCTTCTAACTCATAAATTAGATGTAATAAATTATATGTAATAGTGTTTAAATTTAATTTAACCACTTGAAAGCAATATATGAGTGTTTTTAGCTCTTTATTATGTGGGTGGCGCAAGCGGTTAAGACGCTATGCCTGTTAACCAGCAGGCCAGGGTTCGAGACCCAGGTCGGCCCCACAAGACAGGGTGAGCTTCTGTCTTCAGCCCCGCTCTGCGACGCCAGCTGGATCCAATCGTATTGGCTTTGCCTTTCCATTGGACTAATTCAGTGGCATGGAGAGGGGGGATCTTCTGCTTGGGTAACAGCCTATCCTCCATAACAATCCAACCCAGGCTTTTGTGCTTCACATGCAGTGTATGCAGTGCCGAGCACGATACCATAGCCTTCCAAGACTGATGGAGGCCTGCTTTTTTTATATCATGTCCTACATTTTTCTTGGGTGTCCTACATTCTGCCTGTGACCTTGAGTTCCAAAAGTTAATTACACACTGGCTGTCCTGCAACTCAATTTTAGTGGATGTCCCTGGTTCTGGTGTGGTGCAAGAGGAGGAACTTTATCTACTGCATGCAGAATTTAATATGTATCAATCATACATTCAATTTTTCTTCTTTTCACTCAATCACCTCATTCTACTGCATGTATAGACCAAGCCTTCAGCAAGACTGAATTCTTCATGCAGGAGAATTAGGTCAGAGACTCCTTACGTGGTGGAATGAATTATACAAGGCACAGTGCAGGGCAATGATCTTTCTCTCTGTTCAGTTGGATTGGGCAGGGGGGGATTTTTTACATAGCCAAAATGGCAAGACTTCCTGAAATGGTACAGAACATTCTCCCACTTTATTCTGCTTTATGTATTAACCTGGTCTTAACATTGGAGTTTTGCTCTGATGACCAAACACAACCCAAAATAATGCTGGAGACATGTCAGTGATCTTTCGTGGGGAACAAAATAGAATAAAAAGGTAGGGTAGGGTTGGTGAGTGTCAACACCCCTGCATGTAACACACACACAGAAAGATAGGCTATAAATCTGCAGTTTTCAACATTTTTCTGCTCATGGCACACTGATCTCCATAATCTGTGGTTTTTGTCTTTTGTGATGTCACTTCTGGCTTCCACAAGACTCTTCCGGGTTCTTCTGAGCCATTGGTGATTGATTTTTATTAATGATTGATCTTCTGAGCCATTAGTGATTGATTGATAAACCACTTTGTGAACTTTTGTTGAAAAGCAGTATATAAATAGAGTTGATTGACTGATTGATTGATCATTCATTCATTCATTCATTCATTCATTCATTCATTCATTCATTCATTCATTCATTCATTCATTCATTCAGTGGCTTTGTTTCCAGTAGGCAGAGCCAACAGAGATAGTGGGAGCAACAATTTGAAACAGAGCCACTAAACCCGGGAAGAGTTTTTCCAGAGGAAATTCAACCACTGTGCTCCAAACCCTTGCAGTACACTTGCATACTCGTCATGGCACACCTGTTGAAAATTGTTGATACAAATTAACACTGTATACTTCTCCAGATTTCTTATAGTGGGAAGTTGCAGTATAAAATTTTCCCCCATCACTTGGTGGACGACGCTACAGGTGACCAGCTTCTTATGTGATTGCAGCTTCTTATGCACACAATGAAAATGTGTCACTTACCCCCAAATCCAGAGTAACTACAGGAGCACGTAAGAGACTTTACGTGCACCTGTAGTTACTGTACCACCTAGTGAAACCCTATGGGAAATTTATATTAAAATCCAGAGTAAGTTGTTTTTACACCGGAGCAAGGACTCACCGTAGTTACTCTGGATTTTGCCCTTAGTAAGTGATCCTCTGTGTTCATTCATACACTTGGGTAAAGGGGAAGGGGCTGAATAATCTACTTTGTAATTGGACATCAAACCAAAAGCCAACAAGGCACAAAACACATGACAAACAAGTGGCAAAAGAACTGAGTTACTACAAACTCCATGGGTTTTGTTTATATGCAGAAAAATGCAGCCAGGCAGAACGCAAGCAAATTGCTTGAATTCCCTGGAGGGAATGCGGAAGAAATTTTGCTCGCCACTTTCTCCCACGAGCGCAAATATGCATGAAATGTTCCATGAGTGAGCTGAATCCCAATAATAATCATGTGAAATAAATAGCCATATTCACCTGCACAAGCTCCATCATACTCGAGATATCAAAGGGAGCCAGAAAAGAAAATGTTATGTACAAGAAATGTTAGACAAAATATTGACTATTACTTAGCTCCATTAACAGACCATCTTTTTCAGTATATTAAGGTGGAGACCTATGCAATTCTGCATATCATTTTGTTTACCTGCACATTGATGGTGTCCTGGAAAAAACCCTTCCCCACAGGATGTCACACACTGGCCGACCTTCAACAGCAGAGAAGCCTGGCATGATGTACAAACAAACCCATTGGTACAGGTAGCGCATGTGTCCTTGCAGGCTACACGAAGCAGGAAAAAAATATAATTTAGAATTTTCCCAAGAAAAGAAATATTTTTATTATTTTATTATCTTATTATTTGGAGAACAGTCAAGAATTCTGTTTTCTGTTATCTCATATAACATTGTGTGTGTGTGTGTGTGTGTACGTGTATATATATAAATGTATATATGTGTGTATGTATGTATGTAGAGAGAGAAAGAGAGAGAGAGAGAGAGAGAGAGAGAGAGAGAGAGAGAGAGAGAGAGAGAGATCATATAAGGTTTTCAGCTGAACAGATCCAGCCCCAAAGTGTTATTGTTTGTGTTAATTAGTATGTTGATGTTAATTAGTGTTAATTGCGAGCAATTAATTAATGAGCATCTATTAATATTCAGAAGTAATTTGTTGCAAATGTTCCAGCATCACATCCTGAGCAAGGCAACGTCAACGTCACACGGAAAGCGTTGTTACCTAAGCAAAGTCCAGTGTCTTGATAGAATCCACGTCCACAGCTGGCCACGCAGCGTCCATTCTGCAGCCATTTGGTGGCATCATGGCAGGCGTCACAGTGATCATAAGCATGTGAGCAGGTCAAGCAGTCTGGATGGCACAGATCTGTCATGAAGAAAAGGTACATAATTCTGTTTCATTGTTGCAAGCACATGAGTGTGTACAATGGCTATAGATATGCATGCTTTCTAACAGCCCAGTTCTATTGCAGATTTAGGGTGCAATCCAGAGTAACTACAGGGAGTCCTTGCTCTGGTGTAAGAACAATTTACTCTGGGTTGCAATATGAATTTCCCATAGGTTTTCACTAGGTGGTGCAGTAACTACGGGTGCACGTAATGTCTCTTATGTGCTCCCATAGTTACTCTGGATTGTAGCCTTAGGCAAGTGCACCAAGGCACTTAAAATAACAGAATATTTCCCAACTGCTGCATGAAGTCCTGGGCTGCTGTTTCTCATTACCACTGACAAACCAAGCCACACATACCAGTGTTAAGAGTTTCTAGGGCTAGAAGATGGTGTGATCAGATGGTATCTGATCTGAAACTTCAGATACCAGGGGAATCTGTACAGTTTTTTTTAAAGGACTCACTGCATCTAAGCTAAATTTTTCTAAGACTCATAAGGATAAGGTGGGTTAGAAACCAATGAAATGAACAGTAATGTAAGCATGCCAATACCTGGTTTACACTGAAGACAACATTCGCCTGGCACAGCTACTGCTAGGCTGCCTGAAGGACAAGTCAGGCAAGATGGAGAGTAGCAGACCACTTGGGCATCTCGACACTCACATTCCTGGCATAGTCCTTCCATCCACTTGTCACCACTCTGTGTAAGGCAACAGGAAAGACTGTGAGATGTTTCACCTTTCTAATCCAAGATGAGAGCCAGGACAGTGTAGTGGTTAAGGAGTTGGGAGTTGCATGGGGGTGTTGTATAGGTGGGGTGTTGCATGTGGGATTTTCCACGGGGGGTGGATGTTGCACAGGGGGTATTGCACAGGGGGTGAGTGTTGCACGTGGGGTTTTGCACGGGGGTTCGGTGTTGCGCTTGGAGTGGTTGCGCACGGGGGATGTTGTGTAGGAGGGGTGTGTTGCATGGGAGGTTAAGGGTGTGCCAAGGCACACAAATATTCTTGAAATTTTACTCCTGCAATCCAGGTACATTTCGCTAGTAGTTATTTATATTTGTATGAGTAAATGTCTTCAGATTAAAGCAGACGTAAGCAACACAGCCCGGCCACATCCACAAGCATTTGTAGCCCTGAAACACAGAATGTTTGGCCTTGTCTGCTAATACTCTGATGCAGGCTTGGATGTTACAGTTCAGACAAAAATTGATCTTGCGCTGGTGGGTATTGATTCTGCTGCAAGGCGCCATTCAGTTCTACAAAAGTAACAGCCGATGCCATCATCATTCATGTGCCAGAATAAAGAAAATCCCCCTGCATTATAATACAATGGCAGATATTTCAGAGAAAGAGTGCTATAAAATACTATTGAACAACGCCACGCCGTAAAGAGACAGCAATCAAGGGAAAGGATTTTCAGAGAGTTTCTATGTACCCTGGTTCTGCTTTTCCCTATCAATGCAGTCAGCTGTACATGTTCCTACATGTACCAGCTATGGCTATCTCTTGATCTGACTCAGACATACAGTGATCTCTTTGGGTTGGGGATCTGAAAACATGAGTTTAATGTGTGCGCATAATGAAATCATAATAACAGAGCTCCCTGCATGGTTTGGGGGCTCCATTTAGATTTCAGCAGACAAGGGAGAAGGGAGAGAAAATGAGCCATATGTAGATATAGGTGCTCTGAACCCTAATCCTACAAAATCTAAATACAAGTTAGATACTAAAAGCCATTATTCTGCTCTGTTTCAGGAACAACCCAATTTTTAAAAAATCTCTTCCTTCACTTTTAATGAGGCTGATTTTTCTAAGCATTACCAATAAAACTGAACATTTTCTTATGAAAATCTTAAGAACTAGAAACTTGCTTTTTAAAAACTAAATCAATATAGATGCACAGAAATTCTGTACTTCCACAGTACACCTGCAGAAATACAAAGCCTGGTCTGTGATTCATGGAGAAATATTTATAATAATTTTTAATTAAATTTTTTCTTAATTAGGCCACTTGCCTCCCCCTACCCAAAATGTACAGATTGCAGAAAGTGATTTTTGGACTTTATTTTCTTCTTCAAAACGCAGCATCAGTTTACTTTAAATATTGTTTTATGAACATATCTCTATAAATTGAACCAACCCTCTTCTGGGGTATAAACGCTTCTCCAAACAATCTCATGCCCTATTGGACTTACGTGCTTAGAACGATCAAGCTACTTACATCTTTGGTATGTCCTTTGTAAACACAGGGCCCTCCTCTTGAAATACATTCAGGACAGCACTTGCCTTCTAAAAGTACCAATTCTTCATCCTGCAGAGAGATAGGCAGCCGCAGAATTAGCATTTCTTAACGATCCTGGCAGATGACAGCGGGAAGCTAGCCCACCTTTACTGGAACTCAGTATGCCCGATTGTATTTCCTCTTATCTCTCTCACTGCCCATTCCATCACTGTTCATTCTTTTCCAAAAGATGTGTGTTTTAAATAACATGGTGGGTTCAGAACATTCCAACAAACTTTGCCCAAAATGTTATAGATCTGTAATCTATGTATAGAAATGTATAGAAATGTATAGAGCTGATCTTCTTAGGGCACAGGGTCCGTGGATTCAATATCTGGCAAGTCTGACACCTGGCAAGTCCCATTTGAAAACCAAGGGAGGCACTGCCACTCAATACAGAGTTCTGACCAACGTAGGGCAAAATCCAGAGCAGTTACGGGTCCACACAGCTACGTCAACCTCTAGTGTTATCTTATGGACAGTCATCTTAACTGCTCCAGAGCAAAGGGCTTAATTTGACTTTAGAATGTGGGCCATAGTTTCAGATCATAGACTCTGTTTAAGCTACTGAATAATATTGGGCCTGGACTGGCAACACCTGCCTACATAGTGACCGCTGAATAATATCGGGCATCATGGGCCTGGACTGGCAACACCTGACTACATAGTGACCGCTGAATAATATTGGGCATCATGGGCCTGGACTGGCAACACCTGCCTACATAGTGACCGCTGAATAATATTGGGCATCATGGGCCTGGACTGGCAACACCTGCCTACATACTGACCACTGAATAATATTAGGCAGCATGGGCCTGGACTGGCAACACCTGCCTACATAGTGACCACTGAATAATATTGGGCATCATGGGCCTGGACTGGCAACACCTGCCTACATACTGACCACTGAATAATATTGGGCAGCACAGGCCTGGACTGGCAACACCTGCATAGTGGTAACTGGCAGACCCTACTTAGTGACCACATAGTGGTCCAGTGTGGTCCATAGTGGTCCACATAGTGACCACTGTTTTAGGAGCTTTGAAGGCTTGGGTGCAAGTCCTAGAAATAAATATTAGAAATGCCTATTAGAAGATTGAGAGTGAACACAATCCTAACCATGTCTACTCAAAAATAAGCCCTATTGGGTTCAGTGGGTCTTACTCCCAGGAAAGTGTCTTTAGGATTGCAGCCAGTGTCTAGTAGAAGTATTCTTCAAGCATCCAGCCCTTCCCCTGGGCTTGAGGGGGTCAATGAGAGGAAGCACATTCACTTTGGGCATATTTGAATAAATGCATAAACATGATCACAGGATGGGAATGAATGGGATCTTTCTCCCTCCCTCCCATTTTTATCCTCATAATCACTTCTATTTAGCTAAGAGAGTGTGACTTATCCAAAGATATCCAGTGGGTTTCACAAGCAAATTTGAGGACTCAAACCCATGTCAAACTTTGGACACTCTAGCTGTAGCACTACACTGGCACTCTTAGGATCAAAGTACTGAAAAGCCCTTTATTAGCAGTAAAGAAGCTTTATCATCTCTTAAAGTTTTGCCTTTACGTTGGCATTTTGTAAAAGAAGAAAAGAAACCGTTATGATCTGACCCTTATGATCTAACCAAAACAGGGGGCAGAATATGGGGGTACCATTTCAGACACTGCTTCAGTTTGGGCCTGGCCTGCAATTCTAGAAAGCACATGCCAACTATTTAAACATCCATTATAAAATCCTGTGGCATGCAAAAAAAAAACCCCAAAACCCTTGACCCAGTACATATTGTTAACATTCCCGTTTCTGCTGCTACCCACCCCAGCACGCACAAGTATACACTTAATTTGAAAAGCAAGGACAAAGTATGTACTGGGCAAGGTTCTCCTTGCCAAAAAATGTACATGTGCCTGCCAAGATTCAGGTTTGGAGAGACATTGTTGAAGATAACGGTTACCGTATCCTTTTTCATTGCCCAGCTTACAATGCAATAACCGGGGCAGGGCGATGGGGGCGAGACTGTTGGAAAGATTGCCAGCGCAATTGTGAACATAGAATACTATGGGAGAAATCCAGAGTAACTACGGGGAGTAAATTGTAAGAACAATTTACTCTGGATTCCAATATGAATTTGCCATAGGTATTCACCTGCTGGTGCAGTAACTACGGGTGCACGTAATGTCTCTTACATGCTCCTGTGGTTACTCTGGATTGTGCCCTATGTTTCATAGAATTCCTGCAGCAAAGGTGCATGTTCTCTTGCATTTCATGCAATCTTTCACCAAAAATACGACATTAACCCTACAATCCAGAGTAACAACGGGTGCACGTATGAGACATTACGTGCACCCGTAGTTACTGCACCACCTAGTGAAAACCTATGGGAAATTCATATTGCAATCCAAAGTAAATTGTTCTTACACCGGAGCAAGGACTCCCCATAGTTACTCTAGATTGCGCCCTAACTCCACTTTTCTACCCACCAAGGCTTGGTTCAAAACCCAGTTTTATTGGAAGGAATGTTCCCAAGCATTCCCATGCATTCATATGCGTCAGGGGGTAAATCCAGCAAAGTTAGCCTCCAGTCTTTGATCATTTCAAAAAATGTAATGATGGCTATAATCCTATGCACACTTTCCTGAGAGTAAGTCCTGTAGAACACAATGGAACTTACTTCAGAGTAGACATGCTTAGGATTGCACCATATGAAAAATGGTAAAAAAGCTGATTTGGGTTTCCTTTTTTAAGGAAGAAAGGCAGGATATAAATTGAATAAATACTATATTTTCTCGAATCTAATGCACCATCGAATCTCATACGTACCCTATACATATAATCAAAACACTGTATTTATTCAAATCTAATTAACCACCAAATCTAATGTGCACCCTGAGTTTGAATTTGGTTGGAAAAGGTGAGCAATTAAATTCAAGTAAATAAAATAAAATAAAATTAATTGCTGTCCAAGGGACAAAATTCTCCCGCACCCCAACAGAGGCCAGCCACATCCAATTTTGGCCCCAACTGTGGCATTCCTATCCTGATGTCAACCACATTGGTGCATCTCATGGCTGCAGGAGATGGACATGTGAGCTGGCACATTGGGTGGCAAAGATTAAGAGCCCATTACTATCCCACTGTGGGGGCAAGAGGACTGGCAAGGCCCAATCAATGACATTAATGTTTAATTAATGCCCCTCTAATGTCCCCTTTGATGCATTTAAAACTAGCGTCCAATCTCCGTATCTTGTGGCAGCAAATTCCCTAAGCTAATTTGGGGCAGGTTAAATCAGAAGATCATTTTAGTTTCTTCATCTGAGCTAAGTATGGGAAGCACTGATCGCCCCACAGCCTGCAACATCAGCAACTCTCAAATCCAGCCGCAGTCGCTGTGGGAACAGTTATATTGAGCATGGTCTTCCAAGGAAGTTCCACTATGCTCAGTAAAAACTCTTAACCCACACGTTGACCCCATCCCTTTAAAAATATCCTAAATTATTGCTTTCTGAGCACACGAGAAGCTGCAGTAGGACTGAGCTCAGAAGATTGTGACGATCTGGCAGATCCAAGGCTTCAGATGATGAGATCAGAAGATCTGGAAGTTCAAGGCTTATCAGTTACACTTGTCCCCCTTCCCACCACCATACAAGACAAAAAATAAAAATAATTTTTATTATTTTATTATTGTGATTCTGAGAATTCCCAGGTATTCCCTTGCAAACCTCAACTCACCATTTGACTATACATTTAGAAAGGCACATAGAGAATCCCATGCTCTGTTTCCTTTTGTACTTGATGATTCCAGGCTTGCCTACCTGTACGGGACGTGTGCTGGTGGCCTCATTACAATTTTAAACACAGATATGTGACTAGCAAAATTAATTCTTCCCCAGACAAGGATGAAACCCATTGAGAATTGGCTCCAATTTAGCACCGGTTTACTGATGCAAGCGTCCTAAATACAGAACCACATGGAAGAGCTGGATGATTTTACAGCAGACTGGATCAACTTTGGTGCCAACATAAAATATTTCAGCACAATAACCCTGATATCACATCTGGGGCCACCAAGCTGGAATAAATCACTTATAATAAGCAGCACGGGGTGTGCTGATATTTAAAATTTGTACCCAGGTAACTCCAACTCTACCTCAAGAAAATCTGAATACTTCAACCGGTATAAATAATGCAAATTTCCAAAACAACTTTTATTTTGCATAATTTATTATGGGCTGTATTCAGTGTTTTACATAATTAATTCTGAAAGGGAGCGAAAGGAATCGTTCCTGCCACTATTATCTGCAATCTCTCGAGTTCCAACATTTTAACAGATATTACGTCACATACAGTGCAACCCTAACCATATCTATCCAAAAGTAAGCCCCAATGGGTCATACTACTATATATACCCAAAAGTAAGCACCAATGGGTCATACTACCATATCTACCCAAAAGTAAGCTCCAATTAGTCTTAGGGCAAAATCCAGAGTAACTACAGGGAGTCCTTGCTCCAGTGTAAGAACAACTTACTCTGGATTTCAATATGAATTTTTCATAGGTTTTCACTAGGTGGTGCAGTAACTACGGGGTGCACGTAAAGTCTCTTATATGCTCCCATAGTTACTCTGGATTTGGGGGTTACTCCCAGGAAAATCCCTTTACAATTACAGCCATAATCACATACAAGAATGTCTTTTTAACCACATAATCAGAACCAAAGATTTGATTCAACGAGGGTTTCAAACCCATGACGGAGGGCCCAACTGACCTCCTGAATGTGGCCAGAACAGTCTTCTGTTCTGGAAATGTCCAGGAGCCCTTTTATGGAGGGTGGGAGGCTGGATGGCTAAGTCTCCAAGAATTTGCTGCACTGTGCAGCCCTCCCCAGTATATTCCAGTATAATGTGGATTTTGGTATCTGCAGAAGTCCAGGCATGGATCTCCATAGGATCCACTGAAGATAAAGCTTTGGTGTATGTGAAATGGGAATATGGAAACTCTTTAGGAAGGAAAGCTAGAGGAAATCCCAAAAGACAGCAGCACCCAAAAAGTGAAGGAAAAAATGGAGGAGGAAAAACTGTGGCACCAAAAACTCCCACACAGTGCAGATTGATGCGTGATTTATGAGAAAAACATCATCTCTATACACCAACACATTCCAGACAGTGTATTTTCTTCAAGGCTATGGCAATAAAATACAGCATAAGGCAACATCATATGTTCCAATCTTTTAATTATAAATAAGTGTCAATAAAAAGGAGTCCCTTCAAAAATGCAATCATTGCCTTACCAGAGCACACTCCACTTTGGCGCATTCTCCGTTCCAGCAAGCGACTTGCCTCCTGTCGCACATGCAGAACTCGCAGCGGGAAGCGTTCCACATCTCCTCTTGGTACCGGACCATGCCTTCGTGGACACAACTCCCACTGGAAGAGGCACACTCCTCACAACATTTCCCAGGATGTCGCACTGCGATCTCCCCCTAGGAACCAGGAAAGGTGCTATTCAGTGAGCTACTCAAGAAGTAAACCCTTCCCAGAGTTTTGAGTCTGAGCATTACCTTCTCACAGGACAGGGAGGCGCATGACTGCTTTAGACACCTGGGTTCTCCTCGATCACATATGCAGGTTGTACAAGGATCTTTCTTCCACTGTTGACCATGCTGCACAACAAGAAAAAACATGATAGTGGCTGATCTCCATGCTCTGTAGTGGTAAGAGCTGAAAAAAGTCCTGAGTTCAAATCTACGCTCAGTCATGATGTTCCCAGGAGTCCTTGAGTAGTCCACTCTCAGCCTGACCTACTTGCACACCCAGAATACATATATTTTTAATGATTTTTTTTCAGAAACGACTCACATACCTTTCCATAAATGAAAAATCCATGCATGGTTTTCTTCCAAGCATGCCTAATTGCAATAGGATTTTTAAAAATGCTTGTTCATTGTCACCCTTATTATTTATTTATTTAATTAATTTATATCCCGCCTTTCCTCCCCTGCAAGAGGGAGCTCAAGGCGGCTGACATCACCTTATGGAACTATTGGGAGATAGAAGCTTTGTTTGACTTCAAACCACCCAGAAATTTACCAGTAGGGTTTGGATGTATTCACTGGTGCGGTGCCAACTGATTTGTGGTACTCTGTATCAGGGTTTGTCCTCACTATACCATTTCACATGGTCCACCTATTCAAAGTACAACCAGAAGGAACTGGTGATGACATCGCTATGACATCATCATCCCAATTTAACATCCTAAACCCAATTTAGCTGCTGGCCTAGCTTGTGGCATAGCTTGAGGGGGTACAAAGCAGTGAGTTTTGTAGGGAGTGTCAATATGGCATGCAAGCAGCCCTTCGCATCCCCATCAGAGCCATTTGGATAGTGGAGCAAAACAGATTCATGTCCGTTTTGCTCCCAGTGCCTGGAATGGCTCTGAACAGGAGGAGCTGCTTGCACACAATGGTTTAGCTCCCTACAAAACTTAGTGCTTTGCACCCCCTCTAGCTATGCCACTACCGCCGGCCACCAGTGCTTAAGAGCTTTTTAACCACTTGCATCTAAATATTTAGTTTTACTTTAGTTTAATACAGGCACTTTCTGACTGCTCCACCATTTTGCTTATGGTGCTGTTGTATTGATTCTTATCTTTTATCGCCGTGTTTTGCTTTTAATTATAAGCTGCTCTGGGAATTCTCTTGGACTGCAGTGCAGGATTGAAAGTTTACAAGATACGAGATCATAACTCTGCAAACAATATATAAATCTGTGGATCAAATACATTCCTGATTATACAATGCAGTTATATGATCTATCCCAGTCCTGCCCCCCGTTTTACAAAACACATACCCCATAATGGTGTTGTTTTTTTACTCCCAGCTTATGAACTGAGTTACCTCTCGCCAGCACATTCCTTTCTATTTGTAATCCCTTTCAAGCAGGCTTCCCAGGAAGAAGAAAAGAAGTGGATTTTACAAAAAGTCATTAATGCCAAGGGGGGAAAAGCACCTTCAGGGGCTGGAACAAAGATATGACACACAACCCATATTAAGTTGACTTTTGCATGTTACTTCAAAGGGTTACCTTGTATGCTCTCCCAGAGACAAAACAGGGTTTCAGAGCACATTCTGGACAACATTTCCCGGCAGGGACAACCACTGTTTCATCCTAAGCATGGGTGGGAGACAGAAAGAAATTCTACATTTAAAAAACTAGCACATAAAATAAAGGCTGTGTGCAAACCAAGCTACAGAAACTAAATTTAAAAAGGTCTGTATTTTAAATTGTGTTTAATGTCTGTGATACATATTGAACGGTTTAATGCCAGGGATATACAGTGCTATTTTTCTGGAAAAATAGGTGCCGGTATTCACCTGCCAGTACTCACTGGTACTCACCAGTGTGTGTGTCAGTGTGTGTGTCAGTACCAGTGTGTGTCAGTGTGTGTGTCAGTGTGTGTGTCAGTACCAGTGTGTGTGTCAGTACCCATCCACAGAGGTGCCAATACTCACACAGAGGTACCAGTATTCCGTATGGGTGCGTACCCCTTCAAAAAGACCTATGAATCACTGACATTAAACAAAGTTTAATTTCTTATGTAGGGTGAAATACAGAGTAACTAAAGGGAGTCCTTTCTCCAGAGTAAGAACAAGTTACTCTGCATTCCAATATGAATTTCCCATAGGTTTTCACTAGGTGGTGCAGTAACTACGGGTGCATGTAATGTCTCATACGTGCTCCCATAGTAACTCTGGATTGTGCCCATAGTTCATTATGTACAATTTTTTATATTATGTACCATTTTGCACTATTCATTCTGTTTTGGACAAACAAAAATAGGGTTCTGCTTAACCATACCTCAATTCTCACTACCTAAAATTCTTCACATCCCAGTCACTGCACTTTGATTAACGCCCAAATCCAGAGACTTTATGTGCACCTGTAGTTACTGCACCATGTAGTGAAAACCTATGGAAATTCATATTGCAATCCAGAATAAGTTGTTCTTACACCGGAGCAAGGACTCCCCATATTTACTCTGGATTTTGCCCTAAGCTGGTATTCTGCTTTCTGCATGCTAAACCCATTTATTGTTGGACCTCTCTACTCATGCGGGATTCATTCTTGGGCCCTCTATGGACACAGAAACCCATGGATAAGCAAATCCATGTATCAGTCAAGCTTATTTAACATATGGCAGCTTCACCATTAAATATTATTATCAAATATTATTCATCCAAATACTAGCACTGAATGCAACTGGAAATATTCTCTGGTTGCATCTGGAGGTGTTTCTGAAGCCCGCAGTGGCTGCGCATTAGAACACCTGTTGAAATAACCTCTACCCAATCCTATGCATGTCAATCAAAAATACCGTATTTCCCAGCTTATAAGACGCACTTTTTTCTCCCCAAAGGGGGAAAATATCTGTGTGTCTTATAGAGTGTTAGGCCCATTGTGGAGCACCTTACCCCATCATGTCGTATGTTGTTGGATTCATATTGAAGAGCAGAATCCAATGCAACAACCAATTTTGAGATATCTCCTTCCTATCAAAAGTTGTGGCCAAAAAAGTGAAAATAAAAAATATAGAAACAAAAAGTCAAAAAAAAATATAGAAACAAAAAGTATAGAAACAAAAAAAATTGGCAATTTTTTAAAGCAGGTAGGAATTTTGGCCTTGGGGTTCAGGAATTTTGGGTTTGGCATCTGGTCACCCTGGCACAGTTGCAATCCTAAGCAGCCTTCCCTGGCTTGGAGACTTGCTCCAAAGTAGACATGCACAAGACCTGGTCCCTCCTGCTCCATGCCTGTGTCTCCCTCACTCTTCCCTATCTATCTAGATCCCCTCACCTTTCCCTAGCTACCCCCAAAAAGAACCCCCCAACTTACCTGCCTTCCTGGACCATTTGCAATGAGATTTGTGCAAAATGTTGTTGTCTGATCATTTGCAATGAGATTTGTGCAAAAGTCACAAATCACTGACAGATGATGAGTTTTTGGAGTTATCAGAAAATTAGAAGAGTCTTGAAGCTTAAAGTCTTTCCTCATTTGTTAATGACAATGATAATGGTTTTTAATACCACTGTTAACTTTACATGTTGAAATATTCTGCTATATTTTATTAAATATATTAGTACACCATTTGGTTCAGAATATTTTTTTTCTTGTTTTGCTCCTCTAAGCTTTGGTGCGTCTCATGGTCCGGTGCGTGTAATAAGCCGGGAAATATGGTAAGTCCAATTAAAATCAATGAGTCATGCTTCTAGGTAAGTGTGGACAAGATTACAGCCACTTGTCAACCCAAAGATCTTAGAATATATTTTCAGCCAAAATATTGAAACTTGCCATTTTTGCAACTTCTCAGCCAAAAGGATTGAAACTTGCAATTTTTAAGAATACTTAAAGAAGATGAATTCTTTGCCCAATTCCACTTTTCTCCCATGCAGTTCTCTTGAATCACAGACATCAGGATAATTACTGTTTGAAAACAAACATTTAGCCTGCCGTCTATCACACTCCCAAGACGCATGATTTCCAACAGAAGTGAATGGAGATCCTCCACTTTTCAAGAAAAAAAGTGAAGCATAACCTATACTATATATAGGCATTTTCTTAACACAGGAATTAAAAGCCATGAGCAGAAAATGAAAGAGAGGAACGAGCAGCAAAGGGATCACACTATTAAGGTTAACGCATTTTCCATTAGAGTCTCTTGCTAGGAAATCTATCAAACATTCTCCAAATTAGCTAAATGGGGAATTGTCTTGTTATTGTTACAATAGCACATAGGCTTGTCGTCCGATTATTCACACCCTCCCTGTGTCAACAATATATTACTTTACATTTGGCTGATTAAACAGTGCCATCATTCGCAAGATTACTGCACCCTAAAGAAAAGGGCAGGGAGGGAAACCTTCAGGAATCTCTCATAAATTTATTTTAACTATCTTTTTTTTTTTAAGATTATACACTTTTTTCAAAGTGTATAGTGCTTGTAACAGTCCACAGCTGTTGCTTGTGGAGGTACAATATAACAAGATTCATCCGTAAAGAATCATCCCCTTTCCTGCTTAACAACTCTCCATTTGCTACCTTTTTCCTCAATGGCTCTCCTCAATTACCTGACCATCTTCTTCTCAGCCTGGTCTGTTTTATCTGTACTAGAAATAACAGTTGAAATGGGAATGGAATGTTGACAGTTGCCTCTCCTCAGCCTGCTTGATTGACATGGAAAGTAGGCCAGAAGATGTGGACACCGTAACACACAGGTTAAGGTTTTATGTAGAAAGTTTGACATGTGTGTTCCCCTGCCTTAGGGTTTCCATATGTCCAGCGGTGGGCTTCAGGGGGTTCTCACAGGTTCTATAGAGCACCTGGTTCTGAGAACTGGTTACTAATGGGACATAGAACCTATTGTTAGTTTAGGTTTTTAGGACATAGAACCTGTTGTTAATTTAGATTATTAGTATATATTTATTTGAATTCCACCACTGCATACGTCCTGAAAAACAGGGACAGTCCCGATTCATTTACCTGCAAATGAGACAGAGGGTCGTGTTCCCATTTTGTGGAAGAGAATTATGGCAACCCTACCTTGCCCCAAATGTAAGGAACAGAAATTGGCAACACAAACACTTGGCTTCTTAAAATACAGGTGGGAGAGAATGTTAAAACATAATATATAATGTGTTTGATGGGAAGAAGGCGATGTTCTGTCCAACCTGCTTTCCCGGCCAAGGCTTCCACCACTAACCTGGATAACACATCAAGGGAGATATTCTGCAACAGGTAGAACAAGAATGTGCAAGGCATGGTTTGGCAACTCTGGAAGGGGTGGGTGACCCTGCATATTTCATCCCACATGTGCAGAGTACCCAGGGATAGAAATATACTTGATCTCAAGTCGACTGGGATCCATATTCCTTGGACAAGGTAGGAGTTCTCCAAAGAGCTGTTGTGGCATAATGGTCAAGAGATTAAGCTATGTGTCAGGACTTTTCTGGTTTGAATGTAACCTCTGATTGAATGAACTTCATGATCTTAGGGTCAATGCAATTTTTCAGTGCCAATACAGCTGTGCCAATGTGGCTTGCACTGCTGTGTGTGGTGGGGAGGCTGTCTCAGAGGCTTCTGCACAGTATGGGAACATTTGTTCCCTTACCTTGGGGGCTCACTGAGATTGTACTGGTGCTGAAAAGTTGGCCCTTATTCAGGTTAACCCCCAAGTCCAGAGTAACTTTATGTGCACCCGTAATTACAGCACCACCTGGTGAAAACCTATGGGAAATTCATATTGAAATCCAGAGTAAGTTGTTTTTACACCAGAGCAAGGACTCCCCATAGTTACTCTGGATTTTGCCCTTAGTCTTCTCAGCATTAGGGACTAGTCCTATTGGCAACTAATGCTTTAGAGTGTCATGGCGCACTCATGGTGGCACTCTAGGATGTCCCAGTGGCTCTCCTACCTGTTGTTCCAAAAGCCACCATTATGAATCTCACAAAAAATTGCAGAATATGGACATCACCATCTTGGATCTTGCAAGTTCTTGCAATATTTGGGCACTAGCATCTTGGATCTTGCAATCTTGGACCTTGCCACCACCTTGGAGCTCACAAAAACTTGCAAGATATGGACACCACCATCCTTGATCTTGCAAGTTCTTGCAATATTTCGGCACTAACATCTTAGATCTTGCAATCTTGGACCTTGCCACCACCTTGGATCTCACAAAAACTTGCAAGATATGGACACCACCATCCTTGATCTTGCAAGTTCTTGCAATATTTGGGAACTGACATTGTGGACAAGGGGGTGCTGTGACCCTATTAAGTTTGGGAATCATTAACGAAGGGATACAAAACATCCTGTCTCCCATTCTGGGATGGGGGAAGATGGTTAATTTTGTGAAAACTGAAACAGGGGATTGTAAAGGGATAAGTGGCTCCTCTTTCCATTATGCTAGTTCATGTTGAAAAGTGGTATATAAATTCAGTTGATGGATTTCAACTTCATTTTTGAGTTCAGTGGCCACAGCTGCTTTTGTTACAACCTTTGGGAAGATGTATCAGGTAACTGCCTCTGACAATCCCTACAATCCAGAGTAACTACAGGAAGATGTAAGAGGCACTTACTCTGGATGGCTCTACGCATTTCCCATAGGTTTCCTATAGATGGCACCGTAACTACGTCGGTGTAAAAGGTCCCATAGTTACTCTGGATTGTAGCCAATACTTAGTATTTCTGGAATGGGGACTATGGTAGAGTGCATGGCCACTCACCCCTTAAAAACTAGCCTATTTTACAAAATGCCAAGAGGAAATATTCCAACATGACAATTAAGTCATTTGAAAGTTTAGAAATAAGAATTTTCCATTTTTTATGGTGAGTAGCAAACTGAGATGTGGCTGTAGTGTTATGCAAAACCCCAGGAGATGCATGAGTTTCCATCCCATGGATCAGGGCCAAAGTGCTCAAATGAATTACTGCCTTACTCCAGCAAAGATCAGACAAGTGGAAGTACCGGAGCCGGTAATTTAGACTGAAAATATGTATCTGTCAACAGCTGGGGCAACCAACTCATCCTGGCTTCACACCTCAGGGGATGAGGACTGAATTGTTCTGAATGTATCTTTCCACCCACTCTCACCAGCCAGCACATGCAAGGGCAGACCATGGCTTCTGCCAAAATGAAAACCTAGATCTGCGTGATCATGATGGAATGCGCCGGGAAAGACAAAAGTATCTCACTTTTCACCAGCATCCACCGCCAAGACAATAAACAATTCTGTCACAAGCAACATTTCTTTACCAGTAAAGGTAAAACAGCTAAAAGGGTGCGTAACCTTACCTTGTTGCATACCACAGGCTCACAAAGCACTGTAAGGCACCACACAGTCCCATTCCGACATATGCATTTAGCGCACTGGCTGGGCCGCCACTCCTCACCGTCCTGAAATATTTGGCCATCGAAGGAACAAGTCCCTAAAAAGCATATACAACAACGGGTTTTTCTGTGTTCATTGAATATTCACTTGCATCTAATGCACTTATGCATATTTACTCAACTCTAATGTGCTATCAAATCTAATATACGCTCCGATTTTAAAAGACGTGAGATTAAAAAAAATGTTTACTAGTGAATGTAGTGCACAGTGGCAAAGCAGGTGCAAAATTTAATTTCCTGCATTAAACAATGAGTTATATGAAGACGCTGTGCCTGTTAACCAGCAGGCCAGGGTTCGAGACCCGGGTCAGCCCCACAAGACAGGGTGAGCTCCTGTCCTTAGCCCAGCTCTGAGACGCCAGCTGGATCCACTCGTATTGGCTCTGCCTTTCCATTGGACTAATTCAGTGGCGTGGAGAGGGGGGATTTGCTGCTTGGGGAACAGCCTATCCTCCATAACAATCCAACCCAGGCTTTCATGCTTCGCATGCAGCGTTTGCAGTGCCAAGCACGATACCATAGTCTTCCAAGACTGATGGAGGCCTGCTTTTTATATGACAATAACAATATGACAGTGGGTTTATGTTATGATTTTTACCTAACTGCAGTACTTTATACAACTTACCCTACAATCCAGAGTAACTATGGGAGCATGTAAGAGACTTTATGTGTACCCGTAGTTACTGCACCATCTAGTGAAAACCTATGGAAAATTCATCTTGCAATCCAGAGCAGACTGTTCTTACACTGGAGCAAGGACTCCTCATAGTTACTCTGGACTGCACCCAATGGGTTTATGTTACAGTTTTTATTACAACAGAGTAAACTGTTATAGAGTTTACTCTATAAATACTGACCTTACACTTATAATCAAAGTTCTGCATTTACTCAAATGTAATGCCCAACTGAATCTAACGCTCACCCCTGTTTTGGAGATTAAATTCAGCTGAAAAGGGTGAGCGTCAGATCTGAGTAAATTTGGTAGTTATTAAACCGCTTTGTGAAATTTTGTTGAAAAGTGGTATATAAATACTGTTGATTGACTCTGACGGACGGACGGATGGATGAAACTGTTTTATGTATTTTTACAGAATAATCTCATCACAAATGCAAGCCTTCAGAAACTGCGCCTGTAGTGACTTGGTCTTGTTGAAATGCCTTGTGGTCAAATTCAAGTGCAATTGCACCAGAATATATTCTTTGGAAATTGAAAGCACCATGTGTGGAATATGCATTGGTGGCCACAGTAGAACAACAATGCAAGCATCATGGATGGTGCTCTCTCCTGTCCTCCACCTCTACTCACTCACCTCCACTGCCAACACACCGTGGACAGCAAGCTCCATGACTGATGGATTCCACCTCACCTTTCTTGCAAGAATGAGCTGGGCAAGGCTTGGGGGTGCAGGTAACCTTCCCATTGGCACAAG
The DNA here is from genome assembly GCA_030015325.1 of Cryptoblepharus egeriae. NCBI lineage: Eukaryota > Metazoa > Chordata > Lepidosauria > Squamata > Scincidae > Cryptoblepharus > Cryptoblepharus egeriae. The sequence goes on along the minus strand of JAREYC010000007.1, from coordinate 7,539,535 downwards.
CACAGGTTGTACATCCAGGGCCAGCCCATTCAGTATTATCCTACAGGGAAAGACACAGATAAGATACCTACAAAACAATTATTGACAATACAAGAAGAGAGGGAGATTTGGAGACCCACTCTGGTCTTCATCACCCCATTGTTTGACCCTTTATGAAAACAAAGTCATAAAAACTTGTTCATGTATTCTAATGCTTACATTTGTTCTAGCCATATAGGACCCAGAGGTTCTACTTAAACCATTTTGGCCACATCCTCTATGAAAAATTCACCTTGAGGTAACTGTTTCTCAACCAGTGTTACCACTAAGTGATACCACTAGTGATACTCAATCAGTGATACCATCCGAGATACTTGAGGCGGTGTCTGGTACTCACAAGGTACTCAGAAGACCAACAATGTAATGAGACAGTAGAGGCAGGAGAATTGGCTTGTCAGGCAGAGTCCTAATGTCCATTATTCATTTGCTCAGAAAGGCAATCCTGCCCACCTTGAGCTTCTTACCAATGTTTGTCACACTGCATCTGGCCACCCTATCCATAAGTAACTGGTGATGACAACATCATTGCCAGTTTCTTCTGGCGGTACTTTCAATAGGTGGACCATCAAAGTGCACTGGGAACCATCATCGTGGAACGGGCACCAGGCTGCAATCCATACTTTCCTACGAGTAAGTCTCATTGAACACAATGGGACTTACTTCCGAGTAGACATGGAGGAGCTCTGGCATCACAGCGACGTCACACTTCCAGCCATGACATCGCTTCTAGGATAAAGACATCGCTAGAGGAGTTCCTGGACAGATTGTTGTCTCAGAACTGGGTCCCAGGCTGAAATGCTTGAGAACCACAAACTTCAGGACAGAGTTTGAACTAGTGAGTATCCAGATCTCTAGTCCAAATGTCTGGTGGGCTGTTAACACCACTGGTAATAATAATATCTCATCCCATACAACTTTTTCAAGTTGTTCGTCTCCAGGGGCCAATATTCTGAGCTCCATGGCTTCTTCATGGAGCATCAGTTTGCTGACAAGGCAAAGGACTATTATTAGAGTCACAATCTATTTCTTGGATCTGAACACTCTGAACACTTCCCTTTTTCACAAATGGGAGAAAAGGCAATGGACAATAGGAATAGATGAGTAATAGCTTCAATCCCACTCTGCAAGGAACAGGATCCTGCAAAGGAATCTTTGCAGTGGAAATGCCAGGACTCATCTCTGTGACCCAGTTGGCAGCCAGTGTGTGCCAGTTTTACCATTTTCATCGTTGGGTATCTGCCCAAAAGTTAATTTGCAGCAATAACTTTGGTCAGGTCATATGTAAAGTTGCGAAGACTCCTCTGACCTACTTCCCTCGGTGGGAGAACTAGACAAAAATCTGAGGCAGTCAAAGAATTGGCTGAGCAAATGAATGCAACACTTTGTGGATCTGGAGAAGGCCAACCATCAGTCAACTACTTATCTCAGTTTGGCATCCAAACCAAACTATTCAGTCTCGCTTAGATTGTATTTCCAAAACAAAAGTCTCTAGAGATCCCTCTGTAGAAGCAAAAACAGGTTCCCGTGAGGAATGTGACATGGAGAAAACAAGATGCTCTAAAGAGATACAGAAGAAATGCTCACCCCATGGATTCGTCCTTCATGTTCACAAAATCCAACTGTCCGTGAAACACACTTAGGGCAACAATCATTGGCGGCTATTTGGAGTACCTCCCCCTGAACAAGAGACAGTTGTTCAAGAAAGAAAATCACAAATCAGTTTGAAAAAAACAGATTCCAGTATTAAATCTCATCTCTCAAATTGGAATTTCTTGGTTTTGTAAACTTACGGCAAGTCCATAACCAGAACTCCAACTAGATAAGAAGACAGCGCAAGGAACCCGTGATAGGGAACAAAAAGAAAAAAGCTGCAATCCTAAAGACACTTTCCTGAGAGTAAGACCCACTGAACACAATGGGGATTACTTTTGAGGAGACATGGTTAGGATTGTGCTTGGAGTTTATAGTTAAAAGGAATTTCATTATAAGTGAATGAAAGGGTGGGATGTTAGAATCTCCGCAGTGATAAAGAACAAGGGATTAAAGGGAAGGGGAGCATAGGTGGGCCTAGGCCGGTTCGGTCCGGATCCTGGGGACCTGTTGTTCAAATATTCCCGCCACTACCGATCTGGTAGCGGCGAAGGGAAGCATAACCAGGCGGACCGGTTCGGCCGCTGGCACGGCAGTGAAAGGTTCCAGCAGCCGGCTGCCGGCCGGGCATTTTAAAATTTGCCGCTCCAAGCGGCAAAGCACCCCACAAGCCCCAGCGCCGGAGCATCCTTTCCTCGGCCGCTGGGGCTTGTAGGGTGCCTTGCTGCTTAGGGCGGCAAATTTAAAAATGCCTGGCCAGCGGCCGACTGCTGGAGCCTCTCACTGCCGCGCCAGCAGCCAGCTGCAGCGACTGGCACTGCAGCCTGAGAGCCCAACCTGTCTACTCAGAAGTAAGTCCCATGACAGTCAATGAAACTTACTCCCAGGAAAGTGTGGCTGGCACTGCAGCCTGAGAGCCCAACCTGACTACTCAGAAGTAAGTCCCATGACAGTCAATGGGATTTACTCCCAGGAAAGTGTGGCTGGCACTGCAGCCTGAGAGCCCAACCTGACTACTCAGAAGTAAGTCCCATGACAGTCAATGAAACTTACTCCCAGGAAAGTGTGGCTGGCACTGCAGCCTGAGAGCCCAACCTGACTACTCAGAAGTAATTCCCATGACAGTCAATTTTAATTTTTTAAATTTTTTAAAAAATTTAAATTAAAAACCTCCCCAGCCCCACCCCTGACCCACCCCCACCCCTGCCCCCTGACCCGGCCTGGCCACTCCCACTTCTGGGGAACTGGTTGTTGGGCCAGGCCAGGCCCACCACTGAAGGGAAGGTGAAGGGGAGGTGATGACGCTGGATTGTAGCCTATGTCAACAAGAGCCCTTTGCTACAGATTCCTCCCGCATGTAGCGCAATTGTGTCCCTATTTGGACACCGTTCCATTGCCGTACCTTCCGAAAGTCGCAGCGAGGGTTTTTGCAAACGATATCTTCGCATAGTACAATGTTTCCATGGCAACTGCACACTCGGCACGCGTCGGGCTTCCAAACGGTGTTGTTCTGCGAAAAAGCAATATGTTCCGAATTAAAGCGGTATCAAAAAGTGTTAACGCGGCACACAATTACGGGACGCCAAAGAGTTCAAACGAATCAAGAGGCACTTTACGGAACCCAACTTAGCGCGCCAGGTCTATCCGCTACATGCTGAGTAGCAGTAGTACCTGTGGCTGTAATAAGCCCACAAGTATTCAATTCATACATCCAAAACATGTAATCAAAAGACTCCAGCCTGCGATGAAAGGCAATCAATTCCAGCTACAAAATAATTGATCCGCCTACGCCCAGTTGCTACAATCTGATTAGAGTTTCCCTTCTATATATCTTGAGATTTTGTAAACAGACTCAGGTTGGGAATTCAACAGCCTTCCAAAAGTGGCTTTCATTGCTCTACTCATTTTAAAATTAATGCTAGAAAATTACCTGGGATGCCGTACACCTTCCATATACCTACTCTTCCTCTTACTCCCAAATCCAGAGTAACTACGGGAGCACATAAGAGACTTTACGTGCACCCGTAGTTACTACACCACCAAGTGAAAACCTATGAGAAATTCATATTGGAATCCAGAGTAAGTTGTTCTTACACCAGAGCAAGGACTCCCCGTAGTTACTCTGGATTTAGCCCATAGAAAAGAAATAGGAATGAATATTATAGCGATTTGAAAAAAGATCCTGAATTAGTTGAGTAAGGAAATATTCTTGATGAAATGCAAAAAATAATTTTTGTACAGCCTAAATAGGTCTAAAATAGAAACAGAAAGTGGAGAATTATAATTTATATGCAGTGGTAAGTTGTGAGACAAACACTTTGTAAGACATACCCCCAAATCTAGAATAACTATAGAAGCACGTAAGAGACATTATGTGCACCCGTAGTTACTGCACCACCTAGTAAAAACCAATGGGAAATTCATATCGGTATCCAGAGTAAATTCTTCTTACACCGGAACAAGGATTCCCCGTAGTTACTCTGGATTTTGCCCATTGGCTACATAGACTTCTGGAACAAATTATGTTTGTCTTACAAAGCACCAGTTATGCACAATTATGGGACGCCATAATGTGTGGGGGGGGGTGCAAGCGTGCGCATACATACACACACACACACACACATACACAGAGATAGATATAAATATAGATAAAAGTTATAATTCTCCATTATCTTTTTCCATTTTAGATCTGCTGGTATTTAGGCTGCAACAAAATTTATATAAGCCGGCCTCTGTCAGTCTTGAAAGACTATGGTATCGTGCTCGGCGCTGCATACTCTGCATGCGAAGCACGAAAGCCTGGGTTGGATTGTTATGGAGGATAGGCTGTTACCCAAGCAGCAAATCCCCCCTCTCCATGCCACTGAATTAGTCCAATGGAAAGGCAGAGCCAATACGATTGGATCCAGCTGGCGTCGCAGAGCTGGGCTAAGGAAGGAGCTCACCCTGTCTTGTGGGGCCGACCTGGGTCTCGATCCCTGGCCTGCTGGTTAACAGGCACAGCGTCTTAACTGCTTGCGCCACCCACAGCCCTAAAATTTATATATATTGCCTAGAAATTGCTGTATGTAGATTGCTGGCTGTGCTGGTCTTACAACGTCCCCCCACAACAAAATGGAATCAACTGAGCAAGTAACTAAAGGTTTACAATAAGTACACACTTAAAACTCATGGCTGTTCACACAAACAATGCAATAACATTCCAACACAGGCACACATTCTGCATAGGAACGTTATTATAAGGTAAATGGCCTTCAGGGCACAATCCAGAGTAACTACGGGGAGTCCTTGCTGCAACATAAGAACAATTTACTCTGGATTGCAGTATGAATTTCCCATAGGTTTTCAGTAGGTGGTGCCATAACTACATCGACGTAAATGTCTCTTATGTGCTCCTGTAGTTACTCTGGATTGTAGGGTATATTATGGTAAAATAAACAGGTCTTGCTTCTATCAGTTCATAGGAGCTGGATGGACACTTGATGTCTGCAACATCAAGTGACAACTGGTATGCAAAAATAGCTCATCACAAATCGAACACATCACGTATCACCCAAATATAACATATTTCAATGACAACGCTTTGCACATTCTTATGAGAATCATCAACTGTACAGGAAAATCAAGAAGAGATAAGCAAGTCCGAACCATCCATATGTAATGATATCCCCCCCCCCCCACTAAATAGAACATAATAGAGATGATATCAGAATTAGACCACATGCCAAACATTAGTTTTAATTCACTGCTTTTCAAACAATGAAATATTATTTTTGCTTCACTGGGATGGATTTCGAAGAAAACCCTGGAATGAAAACACAAGGAATTGTCACCTAACGTCACCGCTGGGGAGATAATTGCACTTGAAGGACTGATGTGGGGGGATGTTGCACAAGGGGGGATGTTGTGCATGGGGGTTGTTGTGCATGGGGGATTAGTGCACAGGGGGAGATGATGCGTATAGGGAGATGATGCACATAGGGGACTTATTCGCATGGGGTGTTGATGCACATAAGGTGTTGATGCGCATGGGGGATAGTTGCGCATGGGGGATAGTTGCGCTTGGGGCATTGTAGCACATGGGGGGTTGTTGTGCATGGGGAGATAATGCACATAGAGGACTAATGCGCATGGGGGACTTATGCGCATGGGGGGCTGTTGCGCATGGGAGGCTGATGCGCATGGGAGGCTGATGTGCATGGGGGGTTGTTGCGCATGCGGGGATGATGCACTTGGGGGGGTTGATGCACATGGAGGGATGTTGCACATGGGGGGATGTTGCACATGGGGGGTTGATGCACATGGGGGGGTTGATGCGTATGGTGGATGTTGCACATGGGGGGTTGTTGCGCATGGGGGGATGTTGCACCGTGGAGGGTGGCATACAGGGGAACGTGGGTACACTTTTCGCTAGTCTCATATATAGTTACTCATCAGAGTGACTATATATCATAATCGAAAAAGAGGACAAAATGTAGGACACTCCAGGAAAATGTAGATATGTATAAAATAAAGCTAAAAATGCTCATATATATTGCTTTCATGTGGTTAATTTAAATACTATATTATTTAAAAAAATTATAACTACTCTCTAATTTATGAGTGACAGAAAGGCTACATGGTGCCTACTCACAAGTAAAAGGGAGGACAATGAAGAATTTTTTCCAGGACACAAGGTTAAGAAAGAGGACATGTCCTGGAAAAAACATATACTCACCATGGCTTAACAACTTTTGGGGAAGTAGGTAAAATAATGTACTAATCCCCCAAATCCAGAGTAACTACAGGAGCATGTAAAAGACTTTACGTGCACCCGTAGTTACTGCACCACCTAGTGAAAACCTATGGGAAATTCATATCGGAATCCAGAGTAAGTTGTTCTTACACCGGAGCAAGGATTCCCCATAGCTTACAATCCAGAGTAACTACAGGAACACATAGGAGACATTATGTGTACCTGTAGTTACTGCACCTCCTAGTGAAAACCTATGGGAAATTCATATTGTAATCCAGAGCTAATTGTTCTTACACTGGAGCAAGGACTCCCTATAGTTACTCTGGATTGCGCCCATAGTTACTCTGGATTTTGCCCAATATAAGGTAGCATTTTTACTAGAATGTCAGCTGTTTTTCAAATCTATGTTCACCTGGCAGGACATATCAGAAATGTACAGCGATATGAAGAATTAAGATTTATTTCCTGTCCAAAAGTAGATCTACAATCCAATCCTCTCTAATAAAGTTGATGATCATATTAAATGTAAGCACTGCCACAGATCTGCACAAATTTATCATCCTTCGGTGCAAAAATAAAAATGAAAAAACCAGTCAAAAAGGCAGACATACCATGTGGATGCAGTAGTAAAAAAGGGGAACAGAGTACACCGAGGAAACTATCTCCCTTGAATTATTTACTAAACAGTTGCACAACCAAGTTAAGTCAAGTTCTATGAATGTCAAGCTCTGCCTATTTCTCATGCTGTACTTAATCCATCGCTGACCCTTAAAACAAAAAAGAAATCAGACGTGCCTTCTTGCTAAGACACCTGGCGCCACATTGAGTTTCAGGGCCCCACATACTTGCCCCCCCCCTTGCAACAGCAATGTTTCCTTTTCTTTTTTTCCTTTTTATTTTTTTTTTTTTTTGCACTGGTATTAGCAGGCTTATCTGGATATATTTCATTCACTGCCTTACTCATCCTAGCCGTAAGGGGGGTTAGCAAGTCGATCTGGCAAGACCAAGTCGAGAAAGCCACAATAAGGTTTTCAGAAGTTTATTTCTGAATATTTCACAGAATGCTGGGCGGCGATTATAGGAATATCTGTAAGGAATGACTGTGTGGAGGACCCAACAGGAGTGATGTCATTAACCTATAAATGATGTCCAGGGTGATCAGATGACCAGATTTTTCCAGAGTTGTTCTCTTTTTTAGCCGTCTGTCCAGGTGTCCTCCAAAACGGCATCATCATCCTTCAATCTGGCTTCATTTTAGAACTTTGCAATGGTGTGCAGGACCCCGTCATGTCATATGTTGTTGGATTCGTATTGAGGCGTAGAATCCAATGCAAAAATCGGTTTTGAAATATCTCCTTCCTGTCAAATGTTATGGCCAAAAAAAACTAAAAATAAAAAATATACATTGAGCTCTATGGGAAGGTGAAAGTGCCCAATATCACACTTTACTCATGAGTAGGCAAATGTGCCATTGTCCACCGGAAAGGCCATGCTGAAAGGAATCCAAGACCTTGTCGTCCTTTTGAGGTTTGGGCATCTAGTCACCCTGGTGATGTCATAGCCTGTGATGTCATCACAGCCAGTGATGTCATACCATCAAGCAGGAAAATTTTAATTTCCCCCATACAACAAAAATCAAACCCCCAAACATCCCAAAGACTGCAACTTTAGCTACACTTTCCCAGGAGTAAGCCTCACTGTCTTATCATTGTTAAAACATATAAACTACATAGTAGCCTGTTCAAAGTATGTGTATGTTTAAGGATTTCATGCCCCACTTTTCCCATACGAAAGCAAGTGCTCAAGGAAGCTGTTCACACAACAACCCTGTGAGGTAGGTGAGGTTCAGAGTGAGCAACTGGACCAAGGTTACGCAGGAAGATTAGTTCAAAGTGGAATTTGAACCTGGATCTTCCAGATAATCAGGCCAACTCCTGAACCATATCGAGCACAATCCTAACCATGTCTACTCAAATGTGAGCCCCTTTGTGTTCAGTACGTCTTACTTCCAGGAAAGTGTCTTTAGGATTGTAGCCTTTACCATCCTGGCTCTCCAAGTACAGATTGATTTGATTGATTGATTGATTGATTGATTGATTGATTGATTGATTGATTGATTAAATGAATTTACATCCTGCTTTTCTCAGCTACTGGCTGACAAAGGGCGCAATCCAGAATAACTACGTGGAGTCCTTGCTCCGGTGTAAGAAAAATTTGCTCTAGATTGCAATATGAATTTCCCATAGGTTTTCACTAGGTAGTGCAGTAACTAAGGGTACCCGTAATGTCTCTTACGTGCTCCCGTAGTTACTCTGGATTGTAGGGCCAGGCAGCTAACAATACAGACAGAGTACACAGAGTAAAAACTTACCCTACAATCCAGAGTAATTACGGGAGCACATAAGAGACATTACGTGTACCTGTAGTTACTGCCCCACCTTGTGAAAACCTATGGGAAATTCATATTGCAATCCAGAGTAAATTGTTCTTGCACTGGAGCAAGCACTCCCTGTAGTTACTCTGAATTGTGCCCATCATCAATAAAACATTTTAAAACAGATCTATAACATTTTCCCAAATGCAGTTTCATCAAGTCATTAAAAATAAAATACACTTTGAAATGAATGGGGACCCACCTGAAACTGGCTTCCAACCCACCTAATGGGTTGTTCTGTAGGACTTTTTTTGGTCACTTAGATCAAGGTTGGGAGGAAGGTGGCCAATTGGGGAAAAGGATGGGAAGAAGGAAGACCATTCCAGTATATCCACCCAGTGTTTGCCGGGTTTCTTATGAAGAGTATTGAAGGAGGAATACTCCTTGCTTCTTATGTTCTTAAGCAAGGGTTGCATACTCAGGATTGCTTCATAGATTAAAAATGCCTTAAAAGGTCCTGAGTTGGTGCTTTTTCTTTGTAAATGTAAGACAGATTTAAAGCCATCGTGGTTTGGGGGGAATAAGCAACAGAAGAATGTACAGAACTATGGATTGTATCCTAGTCCTTGTTGTGTGGTTGGCAAATATAAGGTTAGAAAACAGAAATCTTGGAGGGATTGGATATCACTCTTCTCACTTTCTGCTTCTACCCCATTAAAGCAGCACCTTTAAAAGTCCTTTAAAAGAAGGTCCCTCTGGACAGAGATGACACCCATGTGACGGGTAGCATCTTTAAGACCATTGGCACCCAATGATGACGCCACAGACAGGTATCATAGGAATTTGCATGCTAAGCAGCCCTTGATGAGCTCCCATGGAGTCTCCGAGTTCACAGGATAAGTATACAATAACCGGGATGGGCAAGGTGACCAGTTGCCCAAACCTCAAAAGGAGGACAAGGTCTTGGATTCCTCTCAGCCTGTCCAATGGGACGTTTGTCTACTCAAGAGCAAAGCCGCAATATTGGGCACTTTCACTTGCGCATAGAGCTCAATGCATATTGAGGACACATGATGCAAAGCAGTGGCATAGCTAGAGGGGATGCAAAGTGCAGAGTTTTGCAGGGAGCCTCACCTCAGCATGCAAGCAGCCACTCTCCTTCAGAGCCATTCCAGTTGGGGAAGCAAAATGTAGATGTACCCCTCGTTCAAAAGGGTCCAGTTGCAAGCTGTGGTGAGGCTCTCTGATTTGCACCCTTCTTTAGCTATGCCCCTGGTGCATAGTATTTATTTATTACATTTATACTCCACATTCTTTGATCCCTGAGCTCTAGGAAGCACACATGAGGTTGCTATGTTTTCACCCACCCAGGTATTGCTGGATTTTAATAGGTTGGCTATTATCGTGCGCCTTCAGTCCATTTCTTGGCAGTCAAAGTCAACAAGACCTCCCAAGAAATCTGGAAACGCTATCATTGAAACAGAAGCAGGAATACAAGATTCAATGGGGTCTGTATGTGGGTATGGGTATTATGAGATGCTTTGGGGAGGGAAAAGGTGCTTGTCAAAAAAAGTTCACAAAAAAGATTTAAGATGCTTTGGAAAAAACTCATACAAGGTTGTCATCCAACTACCTGAGACGGTTAGAGAACCAGAGACCTTGGAAGAGCCAAGGATTCCCAAGGATGACAATGGGAGTTTTCATATGCTGAGAAAGCATCACTATACGAGCATAACGGTAACTCGTAATGGGCATGTGGAACATGCAACAGCTGTTTTCTCCTCCAATTCATCCCATGTGGGCCTTATGAAAGTATTCATCCCGTGCGGAATGTGTAATTCAAGACTAGCTGGTAAGAAATGCAGGAATCGGAAAGCAAGACATCTGTTTTTGGATGTCTCCTTAACTGAAACAGAAAGGATTGCAGGAAGCCACGGCCAATAGTTTCTGCCATTGAAAATTAACTAATTAACCTAATTAACTGATCAACTTTAATGAATTGAGGGGTCTATGTTTAATGGTTGGCTGATGTGCAGATCATAAGTGCTACAGCCCTAGAAATAATTCCCTCCATGAAGAGGAAATGAGATGTTCAACTTTTCATTTGCATTATTAAGCTTCAGTATTGAAACCTAATAACTTCTTCAGCAAGCACCGAACAGCAGGCTGCCAAGCATCAACTCAATCTCAACTCATGTTATGAACCACAACAGGTAATGCATGCTATATATTGTTTCCCCTTATCAGATGCCAAGTACAAGCAAGAAGGCAAACTTGGCAAAGAGACTTAGGGCACTATCCAGAGTAACTACGGGGAGTCCTTGCTCCGGTGTAAGAACAATTTACTCTGGATTGCAATATGAATTTCCAATAGGTTTTCACTAGATGGTGCAGTAACTATGGGTACATGTAATGTCTCTTACTTGCTCCCGTAGTTACTCTGGATTGTAGCCATATATGTACTTGCGGTCTCTTAAAGTAGGGGTGGTCAGTTGTATCAAATCATCCCTCATTACATTTTTAGATTTTGATGTGCCTTGAGATAGGAAACATTTTCTGTTTATTTTTTAGGAGCGACAGCCCGCAGCTGTTGCTTGAGGAAGTACAATATAATATTCATCAGTACAAAACCATCCTTCTTTCCAGCACCCATCTTCCCATATTTTCAATGGTAGCTGGAATGTTGACAGTTGCCTCTCCTCAGCTGGCTTGATTGACACAGAATGTTGGCCGGAATATGTGGACACTCTCACATACAGTTTAAGACATTAACCCCCAAATCCAGAGTAACTACAGGAGCACGTAAAAGACTTTATGTGCTCCCGTAGTGACTGCACCACCTAGTGAAAACCTATGGGAAATTCATATTTGAATCCAGAGTAAGTTGTTCTTACACCAGAGCAAGGACTCCTCACAGTTACTCTGCATTTTGCCCTTAAGTAGATAAAAGTTTTATAAAAAATATTTTAGTTAATAACATGTGTGTGTGTGTGTGTGTGTGTGTGTGTGTGTGTGTGTGTGTGTACAACAGGCCTCCATCAGTCTTGAAAGACTATGGTATCATGCTCAGCACTGCATACGCTGCATGCGAAGCACGAAAGCCTGGGTTAGATTGTTATGGAGGATAGGCTGTTCCCCAAGCAGCAAATCCCCCCTCCCCACACCACTGAATTAGTCCAATGGAAAGGCAGAGCCAATATGATTGGATCCAGCTGGCGTCACAGAAGTGGGCTAAGGACAGGAGCTCAACCTGCCTTGTGTGGCTGACCCGGGTCTCGAACCCTGGCCTGCTGGTTAACAGGCACAGCATCTTAACCGCTTGCGCCACCCACAGCCCATATATATATATTATAATTTTGGACTAACGTTTTTATCTGTATGTTTTTTTTTTCTTGTTACCACCACGAGTCAGTCTTTGGCTGAGAAAGGCAAGATATATATTAATTAAATTAATTAAATTAATAAATAGAAGTGAGCTGTTCTTAAGATTTTTTGTTGTTGTTAAGGACACTTGCAAACAGACAATTTGCTCACTCTATAAGCAAAAGATCGGTCCAAAATTCAATCAGGTCCAGTTTTCTGCTTCCAACATTGTAGAACATTGTTTTCAAACCATGGGTCAGGACCCACCAATAGTTACAAGCCGTTGTTGGCTTCAGGGATTTCTCACAGGTTCTATAGAACCCTTTGCTAATGAGCACCTGGTTCTGAGAACCGGTTACTAACGGGACATAGAACCTGATGTTAATTTTGGTTACTAATACATACAACCTGTTCTTAATTTATTTGAATCCCACTGCTGGCTACGAGTCAATTTTTGGTGGATCACAAAATATTTTTGAAATCTTAAGTAGGGGGACTTTGCAGAAGAAAATGCATATGACTTTGTATTGCTCCCACCACCCACAATGGCTGCAAAGTGGAAGAGAGAAGTTGCTTGCATGTCGTTGTAAGGCTCCCTGCAATATAGTGCTTTGCACCCCCTAGCCATGCCACTGCTGAGAAGCAGGACATCAAAGCAATAGTCAGTGTAGGAGGGTGCCGCAGGAGGGTTCGCTGCCTTTTAACTTGGAGGTTTGATTCTTACCTACAATGGCTAATAGATGTTAATAACCTCTCTTTGTAAAATAATTCTGTAATAGTCATCACTATCATATCCTTCAGTGGCAAGTTCCATACAGACATTGTGCTTTTTGTAAAGAACAACTTTCCTTTGCAGTGAGCCACCATTCAGTAAATAAATGGTCTTTTGTATTCACTGAATGCCTCCCTGTATAGCCACTCTCTTGGATAGATTTTGCTTATTGCTAGACCTATTGTAAAAAAAGTGGACTATTGTTAATAATAATAAAAAAGTCTGGAATGCACCACCATTCCAGATCATGGAGACTGGTCTGGCTTCATGCCATGATTGGCATGTGACACTGGCATCTTCACTCCAGGGAATATAGACAAAGTGCCACACTAAAGCAATGGGAAATTAGCTGCCAGTTTGGCTGGGAATGACATATTGACAAAGTACTTAGCCCACATTATCTACTTCAGCATTCAATGACAGTCGCACACTTACACACCGAGACAGCAGCAGATCCTCCCTGGCGCTGCAAAATGTTCACAATTGGATTCGCTTCAAATGCAGCTCCCCGTCAGAAAGCATCAAAGAACAGCAGGTATTGGGTGTCTCCAGATGAAGGATATAGGATTCGCTTTGCAAAGAGTGAAAGGCAGAGGATCAAGCAATTACATCTGCTGGTACAATTACCAGAAGCCTTGCCCTACTTGGTGCCAAGCGAGGGAACTTGGCAGCTCAATAATACAGCTTTCCATTTTTTTTGCACTTCCATTCCAATTAGCTGACAATACCAGGCAATTGGCCGGATCCACCCTAACCTAAAAGGATGCTGAGAACCACTGGTGCGGGACGTGGCTATACAGCCGATAAGTGTAATGAAGGACTTTTTCAATGGCGGTGACAGTTTCAATGACAATAGCAAGTGTGTGCAAAATATTCCATCACCATAAAAGATGGTAGTTGATAGACAAGGTCTTAAAGGTGATAGGTTGTGTGTGTAAGCTGTGATTTACTGTGGGCACAATCCTAATCCATTTAGGCCTGTGTAACTCACCCATTTCTATATTCTCACAGTTGCGTGGGGAGGTTGCACATATCTGGGCACCGGCCTAACTTCCTGCCAGGAGTGGCACAGAAGTGTCTTATGGCACCTTTACAACACCGCCAGGCCAGCAGAGGAAGTTGTGTGATACTGGATGCCTAACCAGTACTGGATACCGGATACCTAACCAGAAGTTGTGTGATACTGGATGCAAAATTCAGGTTCCTGGAAATATAAATCTTCATTTTCCAAAGGTTTCTAGTCCTCAAGCTGCAATCAAATGTTTGAAAATACATTGAAAAAACAAGCTGAAAAACAGCTATACAATATTATCGATGGTTGGAGAAGCTACGGCTTTGGAATCCGGCCCGTCCCCGTGATTAGTAAGGAAGGTTGCAATCCTAAAGACACTTTCCTGGGAGTAATATCCATTGAACATAATGGGGCTAACTTTTGAGTAAAAATGGCTAGGATTGTGCTACAAATTAAATAAAATGAGAGGCTCAATTTGCATTATATAGGCTGGTCACAAAATTCAGCCTCTCTCAGCACAGGATTAGCATCGGTTGGATGCAAAATTTATTTTATCTTGTTTTTAGCACAAAGTACATGAAGTCATAAAATCCACCCTGCTGCGTAAAGATACGCCATTACCATTATTGTTTGGCAACAAAACCATCAGGAGAAGCAGCGCACCAGCTCCGGAGGGGGTGCAAATGATTTTTTTCCTCCCAAATTACAAAGATGTTAATAGTGGCTCCTTATTCCAATACATTAAAGTTCAAAATGCCTTTTTTAATAAAAACTTGGGAGATTTCGGTTGAAATCGGTTGAGCTTTTTGTACCAATAACAAATGAGGCTATAATGACGAATGCGGCAAATATACAAAAAGGGAGTATTTCCAGTGTTTTTGTATGGATGCATATAATCCATGTTCCATTTAGGGAATAATTTGAAAGCTCTTTCCCTCTTCTCGGTGTATATATCATCATTTGCATTTGATCTCTTCTATAATGAGTAATAACAATTTTTATGTTACATTATTACCGCATAGTAAAACCGAGGGCTTAACTTGGACATAAAATCTCAGCCAAGGGCAGAAGAGGAGTGAGGAAGAAAAAGTGTTCAGGGCTTTCTTTCCTCCATTCAGCTGCCAGGTCTTGCTTGATTAAACCAGAATCTCCCGTCTTGCTTCATTTTACAGTCCTAAAATCGAAGCTCATCTTAAGTTACTCCAAGCGTGGGAAAAATCCAGAGGTCTTACTACATTGACCCATTTATCACACCGTGACCTGCCGAAACAGCAAGACAGACAACTTGGGCAGGGTGACCAGATGCCCAAACCTCAAGAGGAGGAGAAGGTCTTGGATTCCTCTCATCCTGGCCTTTCTGGCAGACAATGGCAATTTGCCTACTCACGAGTAAAGCCACAATATTGGGCACTTTCACTTCCCCATAGAGCTCAATGCATATTTTTAGTTTTAGTTTTTTGGCCATAACTTTCGATAGGAAGGAGATATTTCAAAACCAATTTCTGCATTGGATTCTGCTCTTCAATATGAATCCAACAACATATGACATGATGGGGTTCTGCACAACATTGCAAAGTGCCAAAATGGAGGACAATGAAGCCCTCTTGGAGGACACCCAGACAGGAGGCTAAAAGAGGACAAATACAGAAATTTCTGGTTATATGATCACCCTGACGTTGGGGCACAAATAAATATTGTTAACATCAATCAAGATGGCCCCCTCATTACCATAATCAGGTTTATAAACCAGGGATAAGAGGGAATCAGGTTAGCATGAACCTTGATGTATAGGGCTGCTCTGAAACATCTCACCCTTTCATGTGGCCAGCGTGGTGAAATGTGAGGGACTTTTTAAGGGTCCCCACGAACTGGAATAGGAAAGGGGCTTGTTTACTTAGCAGAGTTGTCACAGATGTGGAGGTTCACAGTTTTTAATGAACCCTTTTGTGTTTCATTCTCCCGGACTGATCATATTTATAGGCCCATATCCTAAAGTCAAAATAAGTGCTTTGCATTGGAGCAGTTAAGGTGACTTTCCATAAAATAACACTAGAGGGTGACGTAAGTGCGTGGACCCGTAACTGCTCTGGATTTTAGACTATTTTTGTAGGGTGATAGCAAAATATCTACACTGAATCAGATACACAACCTCAGAAACATCCTTTAAGCTAGGAGAAAAAGTGTAATTTTATTAGTTGGGAGTATTGCTAGGAAAGGATTCCTGATCTCCTTGATTTAGGCTGCAGTCCTAAAGACACTTTCCTGGGAGTAGGACCCATTGAGGACCCATTGAGGACCCAAGCCCCAATGGGGCTTCCTTTTGAGTAGACATGGTTAGGATTGTGCTGTTAGAGCTTCTTCCACCCTGAAGTTGAACTATGCTTACAGATGAATTCTCCAAAAGTTAATCTGATACAAAGGTGGGGCAGGAGGACAGAGAAAGCTTTTTCTCCATCCACCTGGTTTATAAAACCTGCCATCCGATCCTGCTTTTCCAGCTCCACCCTGTGTTTTTCTTCCTTAAGATTATGGGAAAATTTAAGGGCCGCAAGGCTGGTTTATACCATGTCGCTGAGAATGACTTGTAGTAATTACTCCGCTCTTTGCCTGAAATGAAAGGACCTCGTTCTTGGACACCTGCCTAGCACGGAGTAAGGCACTTCACTCTCGAGAGAGACAGATGTTGAACGGGAACTGAACACACAAGAAACCCTGACAAATTAATGTTGATAGAGAGGTATGAATAAATCAAACAAAAGGTAATCGCTAAATAAATCTGCGGGAACATGTCATTTAATTCCCTAGAATTAAGAGGAATCAAGGTGCACACCATACCGGAGAAGTTAGTTTAGTATAATACACTCATTTGGCTCAAAAAGCAACACTACTCTGCAAAGAAGAGGCAACAATTAATATACTCGCAGATGTACTCACTCTACTGACTTCTGAGTACAACACAAGGGGATGGTTATGAACAATAGTATCCTAAATAATGTATTTATACCTCAATGTAAGTGCTGCCTACTGAATAAGACTCTTGGTGCAGCCAACTCAACACTGTTGGTCAGCACTAAAGGTTGTGTGTCCTTTTCAACCCTAAATAGAGATGCCAAGGGTTGAATGCCTTGAAGCCAAGGGTTGAATAGAGATGCCTGGGACCAGAGTGTCACTATAGTGTGCATCACAAGCGCTCATTGTGTGACCCCAGTGATGGACCTTCTCCATACCTGACCTCCTATTCCAGACCTAGAGGTATCATTAGAGTTTGCATCACTCAGGGTGATACAATCAATCAGTAATCGACCAAAAACCAATGGCCAACTTGATGGTACTTAAAATACTTAATGTGGCTGCAATCCTATTTTCCACATAGGCTAATAGAAACCCCAGTGCTGGCCTGGGAATGTCACAAAAGTGCTGTAAGGCACTTCTGCACCACTCCTGGGAGAGAGTAAAGCCAGTGTACAGACATGCGCTTGCCTCCCTACATCACCAAAGGAATGGGAAGACCTTTGGTGATGAGTTGTGCAGAAGGACTCAGACAGTGGCATTACGAGGGAGGTGTGAAGGGTGCAGACTACACCGGGCAACACATTCGGGGCATGTGGTACCACTATTGGCCGAAACGGTGAAAATCTTGGTATTTTTGGATAATACCATTATACTATGTGTAATTTGATGTAGAATTTAATGCAGAATGCAATGAAACAAAACCACATTAAAACATCTATTTCCAATCAAATGTTATGACCAAATAACCAGAAAAGGAAAACACAATTGCATTCAGAAACCAGCAAATTGGACAGGGTTGCTTGTTCCAGTTTTGTGGAAGAGAATTATGGCCCTCCTACAACTCCACACTCAAGAATCTCACACAGGAATAGAGAATTGCTACAGAGACATTTAAAAAAAAACCATTAACAGTGCTTACAATATACAAAGTTTCCCTCCATATATACAAGGTTGAAGATACAGGTCAATATTGCTTTTATTCACATGCAGAGGTTCTCGTCCCATGCATAAAATGCATTTTAGGAAGGCAACAAGTCCATACCCACAAACTGGTTGCTTTTGTCAAAAAGCTAAATACTGCCAAGATGGGTTTGTGGCCAACACTGGATTTAAAAGGCTATGTGACAACAGGTTGTTCCTACCTATTAACCCAACAGTTGAAAAACTATCTTGGTTTTCAAATAAGTTGGGCCATAAAAAAAAAGCAGGCCTCCGTCAGTCTTGGAAGACTATGGTATCGTGCTCGGCGCTGCATACGCTGCATGCGAAGCACAAAAGAGTGGGGTGGATTGTTATGGAGGACAGGCTGTTACCCAAGCAGCAAATCCCCCCTCTCCACGCCACTGAATTAGTCCAATGGAAAGGCAGAGCCAATACGATTGGATCCAGCTGGTGTCGCAGAGCTAGGCTAAGGACAGGAGCTCACCCTGTCTTGTGGGGCCAATCCGGGTCTTGAACCCTGGCCTGCTGGTTAACAAGCACAGTGTCTTAGCCACTTGCGCCACCCACAGCCCATTTGTTGGGCCATAAAAACGGCATCAACCCCATGCATAAATTAGCTTGACTATGGTTGGAGTGGAAAAAACGAACAAGAAAGGGGATTCCTGCAAAGGAGAGCTGTGCTATGATTTCTGGAGAAGCAGAACAAGTTACTTTGGAGTTATCTCCACTTTTAGAAAGAAAAGTTTTTGAGTCCTTGGGTACAACTTCACTGACATGTTAAAAACAGACACCCCAGTGAGACTGACAACTTTAAATTCATCCTGTGTCATACAAACAGCTGGGCAAGTGCTTGAAATATCAGGCACAGCTGGTTGAGACAGAAGGCCTATGATGAAATAAAGCCTTTTATCCCATCCCTCTAATAAAAAAAAGAAGCAGCGAATAAACGGATTTTAAAAATCACCAATCAAGGCATTAAAACTAGCAATACCGCTCCTGCCGTCAAGCCAAACTGAACTCTCTGGAAATAAAATGATGGCTGGTCACATGCGTCTGCTCGATCAAGGTTATGCACATGCTGAGAGTCCTCAAATTAAAACTGCAGAGAGTTTTAGCTCAAGAGCAAAATTAAAATCTAAATTGTGTTAATTTAAAAAACACTCTGCGCTCAAACGGAACTTTGGAAATGTGCAGGATGTGGAAAACCACCAGAACTCATATGCATCCTGTTATGTATAGGATCGTTGCCTGCGGTCCCAATCCTACTGTGCCCTTGCACTATCAGAACTAAAATTCCGGCAACACAAGGTTCTTTACTGCTGAACAAAAGCTGGGCCACCATCATATGCTGTCAACACCAAGAAGCGTTGGTGCGCATGGCAGCAGCCATGTGGATCTCCACACACACTGATAAGTCAGTGTGCAAATCTTATGTGCAAATGTTTGTATTTTCAAGATATGAGAAAGTCAATAATCAATTTGGGGGAGCCCAGTTATAAAGGGAGTGTACATAAATTGCATCCAGGGGCCACATCCGGCCCGTGGGCCTTACCTTTGGCATCTTTGGTCTAAGCTTTACCATTGGGATAACTGTCAGAAAGCCACATGAATTTAAAATTAGACACCCTAATTTTAAATTAGAATTTAAATTAGGATTCAAAATTGATCCATGATAGGTGGAACCTTTCTAATTCAGAAGGAAGCATGTCTCTGAGCCACAAGATGTGGAACAGCCAAAGAAACTCTTTTGGAGCTTTCCAGGGTCTGCCTTAGCAGAAAATGCTGAACTTGATGGAACCCAAGCATGGCCCAGCAAAACTCTTTTTATACTATTATCCCTTCCCTCGCTATCAATTTCTCCGTTACAGCAAAACTGTACGTCTTTCCTTTTAATCCAAGTTTCCTCTGTAGAAGATTAATAAACTGGTTTTCTTGTTCCTTAGGAGGGAAAAGAAACCCACTGCCAGAATCTTGCACAGTCATTAATCTTTCAGAACAAAGACGGAATGAGAATGATTAGCAAGGTCGGCAGCGAGCGGCTTTTGTGAGCTGCTCCTTGGCGTCTTCCGGTACTGTTTCCAAAGCGGTTCCCCCCTCCCCACAATCCCCCCGGTTCATCCATGGCTGTCAAGATCTTAACTAGCTTGTAATTTTACAGTCAACCAAATTGAAATGAACGACAGCAAAAGGCCCGTAATAGCTTGGAATTTGCCTTCGGTACACAATTCCCAGTTGCCATCTGGTGTAAATGAGCGGATTGGCCTATAATGCCACAAGCAAACTTGTAGTGGGTTCAAATTAAACTGCAGAAATATTAATTCCTTGAAATAGAAAGGTTGGAAGTGCTTTCCAGTGTTTGATATCAATGCACAGCACACTCCCTGTGGTGTAGGTTTCCCATTTATTCAGCCAACGCCTTTGGCCAGTACATAATTTGGCTGATCCGTAAAACCACCTGCCTTGAGGTCACTGGCATACCATGGCCAGTGTGCGTGATGACATCATGATGCCACATGGCGTCATGATGTCTGGCATGCCATGGACACACAGCACCGTCGGTACTCCCCTGCTTGAGGTGGATCCTGATGGATCCCAAGGTCTTGGTTAATTAGTCATCAATAGTTCAATTTCAATCATAAGCACCCAATCATGTCCACTTGGATGGAGAAGGAAGAAGTGGTATGTTACAGATAATCAGCGAGTGTACTAGTGAGTGTACCACAGTTTATTTCAAGCTCCTATTAGCAGCATGGTGTACCTTGTCAATGGTTTAAAAAAAAGTGATGGTGCTCCTTGAAAATTTTAACACCAAGTCAGTATGCCATGAGATTAAAAAATTGAAAACCACTGCTTGATACAAAGGGTTCACCTTTTCCGCTGGTACTTTTGATTTCGGGGAGATGGATAATGTTACCGCAGGCTTTGGATGATCCAAAACAATTTCTCTTCCCTACCAAACCTTTTGTCAGACAAATTACTACCCACTCAAGTTTCTCCAAACGCTACCCACTCAAGTCATATGTTTGTATCTACACAACATCTCTGGATTCTTAAGTACCGGCGCACGTACTGAGTCATCGTGGCGGTTCACATTCTCGAGGGAATAAATTAAATGAATGAAATTTAACCACAATGAGATCCTCTCTCCCTCCTGCCAACAGCCGAGAGCAGCCCAAATGCACTTGGCGTGCTTTTAAGACAGGAGGGCAAAGGGCAGAAATGAAGCAGAACTCTTCCCTTTGCTTGCACAGCTCAGTCCCATAACCTCCGTGCCACTTTCCCTGCCCTTCAGCCCTCCCTGGAAATCTCCCCGAAAAGACACCCTGGGAAATCTGCAAGCCAGGCAGCCTCCTAGACAATCATTTATTCATTCTTTACAGTGAAAATATTTTAATCAGAAAAGAAACACGTTCTGAGAGGTTCGAAACTGGCATTTCCCACTAACTGGTCGAACCACCTGGCTACCCATTAAGGATCTCCCTCAACTCAGCTGACCTGGCATGAACTGAGAGTTGTCAATCAAGGTTGATCTAAGCATGAGAATCATGCATGCAGAAGCTAGACTGAGCCTCTGCTACCCTCCCACCCCAACCAGGACTAAGGAGAGGATGGACAGGAGGGCCAAATCCCAAATCCCAGGGAACCCAGCATGACAAAACGGTCTATACCAGTGATGGCTAACTTTTTTGGCACTGAGTGCCAACTGATGGCGCAGGTGCTCAGCACATGTGCCCAGAACTCCAGGCATGTACATTGAGCCAGGAACGCCAGGAACCTATTGTGCATGCCTAGGGTGCTCCTCTTCAGAGCAGGGCATGCTTGTGCCCAGCGCACATGTCCAGATCTCTGGGCATGCGCATTGGACTCAGGGCGCTCCTGGCCCAATGTGCATGCCCAGAGCTCTGGGTATGGATGCTGGGTGTAGGGTGCTCATCTGGGGGTGCTCTGACCAGGTGTCAGCAGAGAGATCTCAAAGTGCCCGCTCTGGCACATGTGCCACAGGATTGTCTATACAGTACAAGACAAATTTATTACAAAACTAGCAGAATGAATCCATCATTGCAGGAGTAAAATTTCAAGAATATTTGTGGGCCCATCATGTCTAGGCACTGTTGGGCGCTGTTGGGCGCTGCTGGGCACTGGGCACTGGCACCAGGAGGTGGGCATTGAGAAGTACCAGCCAGGAAGCATCAGCAAGCACTGGACACCAGAGGGTACTAGGGGGCAGTGGAGAGGAGTAGCAGGCACTGGACATCCCTACTGGGCACCAGACACTCCTACTGGGTAACATCGGGCACTCCTGACCAATTATCTCTTATAGACCCAACCCTTCTTCCCCAATGGGGATGCCCATTCCAGTGCTACCAGTATATAGGAAATATCACCTGACTTGACCTTTTTTCACACTAGACACAATATTTTATAGCAATGGTTCTCAATCTTCCTAACACCGTGACCCCTTTATAAGTTCCTCATGTTGTAGGGACCCCCAACCATAAAATTATTTTCATTGCTACTTTGTAACTGTAATTTTGCTGCTGTTATGAATCGTAATGTAAATATCCAGTATGCAGGATATATTTTTATTGTTACAGATGAAATGTGTGTTCTATGCACACATTTAACACAATGGGATTTATTTCAGAGTAGGCATGTATAGGATTGGGCCCTGAGCCTGCAATCCTATCCACATTTACATGGGAGTAAAGGCCCCCCTGACTATAATGGGATTTATTTTTGAGTAGGCATGCATAGGATTGGGCCCTGAGGCTGTCAGTCAGCCCCAGGGCATGCGCAGCTACAGCCAGAGGTTTGGCAAGCCTGACCTGGCCCCCTGCACCAGGGGTCTTTAGGCGACCCCCAGGAAAGCTCTAGGCGACCCCCAGAGGGGTCCCAACCCCCACTTTGAGAAACACTGTTTTAAAGTAAGGAGAATGATGCGCTGTTGTTTTTGGCGCATGTGCTCATCCCGCACATAAGTGGCTCTCCCTATCCAGGCCACTAACCCCATCTGCATCCGCCTACCAGATGCTTCAGCACCTCTGCGCTCACTGGAACAGAATAATAAGAATGCTATATATTGCTCACACTTTTATAAATTACCAGGCAAAAAATGAATGAGATGCAACACACAATACTGTAGAGGTTGCGGAGAAAGACAAATTGGGGGGTGGGAGAGAAAGGCGAGGAAGCTTGCTGACAAACTGGAGCGAGGCATCATGTTCCATTTCAATCTGCATGCCTTCAAATATTTATAAGGCGAGCTGAGGAAATGAACACTATTGAGAGCAAATGGTCACTGTCTTGAAAGCCCCCCCCCCCCAAAATATACATTATGAATCTCATGTGTATGCAAGTATTGCTTGATTTCAACATTTCTGAAGTTGGGGGGGGGGGGAGTTTGAAGTTAAATTTTAAGCAGCATTAAAAATGTGAAAATGATTATGATTAATATTTTAAAAATATATAAAGTACATAAAGCGATAGGATGTAAACAGTAGCATCATTGTGTGTTACTTGGTATAGGAAACCAGAGCATAACCCAAAAGATGGTCTTCAATCTTTGGGCAGGGGAATGCAGTGGGTAGAGCAATGCCTTGGGAGGTGGGCATGGTGCCATAGTCTTGCCAACATAGTCTTGGTTTTTTGGTTATGAAAAACTGGTTTTTTGGCTATAGAGATACAGGTGTAACCTTAGTATCAGCATTTTATTTATCAATGATTTTGTCTCAACACAAATGAGATTGGCTCCTTAAATTTAAAAAATATAAACATTCCTTAAAGGTGTCGCCGGCAGGTTGCCCTGGTAGTTGTGACCGACTGTAGAGTGTGGTGGTTGTCCCCATTTCTAAGCCAAAGAGCCAACGTTGGATGCCTTGGGTGCCCTTTGGGGAGAAAGGTGGAGTAGAAAGCTAATCAATAAATCAGCCAACCAACCAACCAACCAACAAATAAATCTATAAATATAAAAGAGAAAAGTCACTCACTGACTGACTCACTGACTCATCAACGCCCTGCCAAAACCGCCCGGCCTAGAAGCATGAAAATTGGGGTAAGTGTTCCTTCCATGACCCAGGGGTGCACTAAGAACTGGTTTTCAGAAATTCCATCTGGAATGGGGTGAAAAGGGGTGCAATGCGTTTTCCTCCCTATACTTTGCATTGAAGAATCGATGATTGAGGGATGTTCTGCCCCAACCCCCAGACCTAGAAGTGTGAAATTCGGAGAGAGTGTTTCTTCTGTCACATGAACACCCACCAAGAACCGATGTGGAGAAATTTAACCCTTAAGGGGCTGAAAAGGGGTGCCATGTGTTTTTGTCCTATACTTAACATGGGAGACTGACCAACATCCAGCCAATTTGGTGTTCGGTGCCTGGTGCACTGGCAGGATGTTGTTCGAAGGAAGAGGTTGCACTGGGGAGGATGCTGCGCATGGGAGATGTTGTGCATGGGGGGTTGATGCGCATGGGGGGATGTTGCACATGGGGGAATGTTGCGCATGGTGGTTTGATACGCATGGCAGTTTGATGCACATGGGGGATGTTGCGCATGGGGAATGTTGTGCATGGTGGACTAATGCGCATGAGGGATGTTGTGCATGGGGGTTGATGCACATGGGGAGATGTTGCGCATGGGCGACAATGTGCATGGGGGGATGATGCGCATGGGGGGATGATGTGCATGGAGGGATGGCATATGGGGGAATTTCACTCCGGCAATGCGGGTACACTTTTCACTAGTTAATAAATAAATGGGTAACCATGGAGGTTCCTAGGACTAAATAATGCAGACTGCAAGGTTCAACCCATATTTCAACATGATTTGTTTCATTGCATCCCCCATGAAATTCCACATTGAATGACATATAACATGATGGCATTATTCAAAAACACCAAGATTTTGGCTGCAATCCTAAAGACACTTTCCTGGGAGTAAGACCCACTGAACACAATGGGCTTACTTTTGAGTAGACACGGTTAAGATTGTGCTCTTTATAAATTTTGACCACAACCAAAATCTTATAGACACAGGCTGCAGAGCCTGGGAGTAAGACCCATTGAACACAATGGGGCTAGTTTTGAGTAGACATGGTTAGGATTGTGCTCACAACCCTTGTTCTCCAACGGGGATGCCCATTTCGATGCTACCAGTATAAAGGAAATATCACCTGAAATACCTGTGCACATTGCATGGTACGACGTGCACCCCCTAGTAATGCCGCTGGATAGGAACAAAAGAAGTAAGAAGTACACAAACTGAGGTTGCGGTCCTAAGCACACTGCCACGGATGTAAGGCACATTAAACTCAATGAGCCCTACTCCTGCGTAGGCATGGCTAGGCTTGCCCTGTGAATGTTTTTTGCGGGTCTACACCCGTGCGACTGAATCATGTCATAAAGAAGCATAACAAACTACTACAGGAAATGCAAAAAAAAATCTCAAGGTGAACGAGGAAAGGACCTGCAACTGGTTAAATACAGGTCTCTTGAGCATCCTTGCAGAAAGCAAGAATTTTCTGTTGTAATTTCAGCCCGCCCCATACATACACACTTCCTTGTTAATATTTGATTTAGGGATTACATCTGTCCTGGCCTTATCTGCCTTATCAGCACATTTTGCCATGTAGAAATGCGCTGCGGGCATTATCGCCTCCCCCGCCGCATGCACAAAATCTTCTTGAAATATGCTTACCACCTCCTTGCTTTCTCCATCCTGCATTTTTTTAGAAGGGGGGAATTACAGCTGGTGATGGTTTGAAAATGCCCCTCATCTCAGATTTCCAGTGGAAGTGAGGGACATATTTTCAGCTGTTCATTTAAAAGTTATACAGGTGTCCCCACTTATCTAACAAGTTAGGGACCAGGGCGGTGATGAAAACTGGAAGTGGTTGAAAAGTGGGACATGTTTTTGTTTTTGAGTTTAGAACTTTCGCTTCTGATGCTTTTTTAACTAAGCAAATCCAGAGTAACTACAGGGAGTCCTTGCTCCGGTGTAAGGACAACTTACTTTGGATTCCAATATGAATTTCCCATAGGTTTTCACTAGCTGGTGCAGTAACTCCGGGGTGCACATAAAGTCTCTTGCATGTGCTTTCATGACACCCCAAAATGGCACTGCTACAGCAGCACTATCATAGCTTGCCAATAGGTTTAATGTTCTAAGAGATAAGAAAGCTGAGTGGTTGGAATAGGGTGACCTTCTTTTTCCAGGACACGTCCTCTTTTTTAACCTTGTGTCCAGGAAAAAGAATCTTCGTTGTCTTTCATTTCCGTGTGAGCAGGCAGCATATAGCCTTCCTGTAATTAATAAATTATGCATAATAAATTATATATAACTGTTTTAAATTTAATAATATATAATATACTGTTTAAATTAACAACATGAAAGCAATACACATGTGTTTTTAGCTTTTATTTTGTCATGTCCTACATTTTCTTGGATGTTCTACATTTTGGGGAGCCCTGTCCTCTTTTGTGATTATGGGCTTAATCCAGAGTAACTACGGGAGGACGTAAGAGACATTACGTGCACCCGTAGTTACTGCACCACCTAGTGAAAACTTATGGGAAATCATATTACAATCCAGAGTAACTTGTTCTTACTCCAGAGCAAGGACTCCCCATAGTTACTCTGGATTTCACCCTATGACATATAGAGCACAAGCCTAACCATGTCTATTCAGAAGTAAGCTCCACTGTATTCAGTAGGTCTTACTCCCAGGAAAGTGTCTTTAGGATTGCAGCCAGAGTCACCCTAGGTTGGAAGATGGAAGGAGAAAGAAGCTCTCAACCATATTATCTGGAAACTCAAATCATGACTTGGGTTCTAAACCAAGGTTAGTGTAAACCATGGTTTGATTCAACATCTGAACAGAGCCATTGATATTGGCTTAAGGGAGGGGAAAAGAACTCCTGTGAAGCAAGTGAGTTATGTTACCGTCAAGCATTTATTTATTTAAAGTAAAAGCATCATAATTCTATTACAAAAGGTACTAGAGCGGCAATATGGATTCATAAAAAAATGAGTTGTTAGCTGACTCATGTAGCTTTATTGCCACTATTCCAAACCTTATAGCACCAGGAAGATTAATAAGTGTGAAGCATTTTAACAACAACAGAAATCTGCACCTAAGAAAAATAATTTGCTTCACCAAATGGATTTTTTTAATTTGAAAATTTTATTGTGTTCATTGTTTGCTAAAAACAAATGCAACGAGAAAGGAGGGAGGGGAGAAATAAACGATTTTATATCAACGTGAATTGTCAAATGATACAAAGCATATAGTTTTCCCCCACACCGCAAACAATTTAGTCTTTTGCTGTAAGAATATATCAGAAATGAGCTGCCATTAGGGAATTTATATGGCAAGGACATAATAGGGCAGTTAGAAAAAGAGACCAAAAAAATAGAGGGGGGGGGGACCAGCTTGGCTTTGATCCTGCAAACAAATGGCTCTTCTAACTAGGGTGACCAGATGCCCAAACCTCAAAAGGAGGACAAGGTCTTGGATTCCTCTCATTGGTGGACAATGGCATGTTTGCCTACTCACAAGTAAAACTGCAATATTGGGCACTTTCACTTTCCTATCAAGCTCAATGCATATTTTTTATTTGTAGTTTCTTGGCCATAATTTTTAATAGGAAGGAGATACCGATTTTTGCACTGGATTCTGCTCTTCAATATGAATCCAACAACATCTGACATGATGGGGTTCTGCACACCATTGCAAATTCCAAGATGAAGCCAAATCAGAGGACAATGAAGCCCTTTTGGAGGACACCTGAACAGGAGGCTAAAAAAGAGGAGAAATCCGGAAAAATCCTGTCATACAGTATATACAGGTGTCCCTAGTTATCCACTAGGATTCCATTCCACAACCTTCAGTGGACACAAAAAGCACATGGATAAAAAAAGAAGCCAAATCAGAGGACAGTGAGGTCCTTTTGTAGGACACCCGGACAGGAGACTAACCCTACAATCCAGAATAACTATGGGAAGACATATGAGGCACTTACTCTAGATTCCCTTATCCATTTCCCATAGGTTTCCTATAGGTGGCACCGTAACTACGCCAGTGTAAAAGATCCTGTAGTTACTCTGGATTGTAGCCTAAAAAAGAGGACAAATCCAGAAAATTCCACTCATATTGTCACCCTGCTACTAGCTCCTAAATACTCAAGGAATAATATATGAAAGCAATACCTGAAGGCACTTTTGTGAAAACCCTGCTGGAATCAATTTGGTCTACCACCCTGGCTACCTGGAAGGCTACCTGAGATCTAATGTGGCTGTGCTTCCTTCTCACCTTGAGTTGAGGAAGTCTACAGAGAGGGGCAAGAGAAGGAGAAAGAAGCAACCTCCTTCTCAGTGCGGAAGTCTGGTTGAGGATTCCCATTTCTGGGCAGCACCCCCTCTTGGTTTCTCCCCTTTCCTTACCCTGGGGGTAAGGAGGACCCCCCAGAAGATGAAGATACACCCTGCATGCATTTCTACCTAGAAATGCTATCGTTCTCCTGTTGACTATGACTGCAGTCAACTCAGCCCAACATCTTTTCCATCACTTGCCGCTGATTTTTGGTGCTGGTGCTTGGATGGTACTACTGGAGAGAAAAGTGGTGTAATTCTGGGCAGTAATGATTCTGGGCAGTAATTGTCTTCACTGCCTGGAATTGCTTGATCACTGAGTGAGGGGCCACTTACATGGTGGAAATAAAGACCTATCCACCCTGAAAACACTATTTTAGAGAAACACTCTGTCCCCCACCTAGACCACCCCACTCTGCACCTCCTGTTCAGGAAATACCATATTTACTCAAATCTAATGCACCATCAAATCTAATGCACACCTATACTTATAATCAAAATACCACATTTACTCAAATCTAATTAACCATCGAATCTAATGCACAACCTGATTTTGTAGACTGAATTCAACTGGAAAAGGTGAGGATTATATTTGAGTAAATACAGTAGCAGTTTTGCAAGTGGCTTCCTGCAAAAGACCTTTCCTTTCAATGACTGATAGACCTGGTTGTACAGTATACATACAACATACATACTATATTTTATATAGTTGATACAGAATAGTTGTAGTATAGTATAGATATTGATCTACTTTAAAAAAACACACACCAGCAGATTGTATGTGTACAACATGTTAATTTAGGGAGCAATCCAGAGTAACTACAGGGAGTCCTTGCTCCGGTGTAAGAACAATTTACTCTGGATTGCAATATGAATTTCCCATAGGTTTTCACTAGGTGGTGCTGTAACTATGGGTGCACATAGTGTCTCTTACGTGCTCCTGTAGTTACTCTGGATTGTAGGGATAATTTCATTTGTTCTCTTCTATCCCCAGAACCACTGAATTATCTGCAACCCCCTTGAGAACAAGAGTGTCAGCGTTGGGGAACCAAAACCTACCATGAGCTGCAAGATATAAATCAAGTACAGAAAGAAACATCTCGGACTCCAGATTAAATGTTACTCCTCATCTTGTTTCCAAACTGAGAAATAGATCACAGATTTATCTTCTGCCTGAAGAATTGTACGACAACTTTAATGAATTAATTTTATAATGCTGGGAATCCTCTCTGGTCTCCAAGGAGTTCAATGGTTATCCCTCCATCAGATTTCATGGCTATTGCGTTCCCACCAAGCAATCCTCTTGCCTCTCTTTGGCCAACTGTAGAACCAGGTGGTTCTTTCAAGTTACCATTACCCCCCATGCGCAACACCCCTTACCCTTGGCTAAGGGGCTACATTATTGACTCCTTATTAGAAAACACATGCTGCTTTTCTTACAACACACCTCTTTTGAGTTCTAAGCACTTCCACCATCATTATTCTGGAGAACACACCAACGACAATTTGCTGGAAGTGATTTCAGCAGACAGATGCCTCCGTGGTTTCTCTGCCAGGTAATTGAATGAAAAATGTAATTCCCAGAGCAATAACAAGTCTGGATTTATTGCTTCACTGTATAGATCATTGTCAGCATCTTGCATGCTTTGTCATTCCCAAAGTAACACAAGCAAAAGCGACGGAGGTCAACTTTCAGAAAATACATTCCGTGCTTCCCTTTGTGCTTTTATTTTCCTTCCAGTGACCCAAACCAGTTCCTGCAGCTGGTGTCGCATATCTTTGCCTGGAAAAGATGAGCCCTTCAAAATTCTCATTCCCAAAATCATTCCTTCAATGAAAGGCCAACCACCTGTTACCCTTCAACCACATGCAAAGAGTCCCGGCGGCCCGTTCCCATTGCAAAGCACCTGTCGGATGGGGACCATTGCTCTACATTGCTTTACTCTGTGGAGATTCATGTTTGAAAAGTATACTTGTCCCTCCTTTTTATTTATTCCAGAACCCCTCATACCCTACAATCCAGAGTAACTACAGGAGCACTTAAGAGACATTACATGTACCTGTAGTTACTACACCACCAAGTGAAAACCTATGAGAAATTCATATTGCAATCCAGAGCAAATTGTTTTTACACCGGAGCAAGGACTCCTCATAGTTACTCTGGATTGTGCTCATAGATTTTAAAAAATGCAATGTCTAAACAATGGAAAAATAGGTTTGAAGACCCACTTTCTGGTTTCTTTCGCCTCTGTTGCACCAAATGGAATAAGTAAGTGACTCAACATCTGCAGGGATTTGCTTCTGGTACTGAAAAACTGAGTGCTTGCTTGCCTATCTCTCTACAACAGTAGAAAAGCAGTTTTTAAAAATGTGATTTGCAGTGGCCATTCGTGTTGAATCAAATTTGTGTATAAAAAAATCAGTGTATAACAAGGTTGGACCTGCATTACCAGGTACAACTTGGATGGTACTACTGGAGACAAAAGTGAGGTAATTTGAGGCAGTAAGGATTCTGGGCAGTTTAATTCTAGGCAGTTATTGTCTTTACCACCTGGAATTGCCCATCATAAAGTGAGGGGCCACTTACACGGCGCATTGCGGAGTCTGCAGTACTTAACTCCACCACTACCCATAGGTATCCCACTGACAGAGGCTGCAATCCTAAAGACACTTTCATGGGAATAAGACCCATTGAACACAATGGGGCTTACTTTTGAGTAGACATGTTTAGGATTGCACCCAAAATCAATCAGGCAATACCAAGGGTGTTGGTGCACATGAAATTTAAATTGTTTAGTGGAACACAAAGTGGGGGCATTTAAAATGCCAATGAACATTCTGGCCAAACTGGGTTCATCTGTGGTTGTTAATTTAAAAAATTTGAAGAAGTTACTCTGAGTAGTTACTCTGGATTTTGCCCTTAGTCTTTGTGCACTTCAATTTTTTTAAATTAACAACCACAGATGAACCCCGCTCAGAATGTGCACTACAGACACTGCACTGCTATTGCTAAGAGGTTCATTTAATCTTCTTTTGCACACCTAGATGTGTAATTCTCCATTTCATTTCCCTAACTGATGGGTACAACTGACGCAGCAACATTGTACGGGGAAGGAAATTATGATATGCCATTTGGCTGACGATGCACAGAATTTCAGCAAAACGAAAAAGGGGGCCCTTTGACATTAATAATAAGCACCCGCCTAAATGTCTAGGGCCAGCCTTACCAGCGAAGTAAACATTTCAGACCAGTGGTGTAGCAAGAGGAGGTGGAAAACAGTAAGTTCTTCAGGGATCCCCCTTCCCGTTCGTAGCCGTTTCGGACAGAGAGAGCAATACACCTGGCTCTGAAGTGGGCTCTAGGATGCCGTGGTGAGATGTAGGCTGTAATCCTAATCTCCAGTTAGGCAAGCCTAAGCCCTGGCATGAGGCCTGTGCTGACCAGGATGTGTCACAAAAGTCTGTAAGACACTTTTGCATCACTCCTGATGGGAGGGTTAGGCCAGTGCACAAACATGCGCTTGCCTTCCTACATCACCACCACGGGAACGAGAAGACTGATGAGTTGTGCTGGCCTAAGTTAAGATTGCACCCTTGGGTGTTTTGCACCTCCTCGACCCATGCCACGACTATCTAGAAAGTGCCACATGTTCGATCTCGAAAGTGGGCCGTTTTCCTGCATTAAATCTCTATACATTAAGAAATCAGCTCCAGTATCATTGTACGTTGGGAACTGTACATACAATTTTGACTTTTCAATTCTAGTTTTAAATGTTCTAAAAGGCTAGACTAGTTATTATGGTCCAGGTCCATGTTTGGAATGGCCAACATAATTTTCCTCTTGCAAAGGTGATCATGGGAGGGATTTGGACTGATAGAGAGGC
Organism: Cryptoblepharus egeriae; assembly: GCA_030015325.1. Taxonomy (NCBI): domain Eukaryota; kingdom Metazoa; phylum Chordata; class Lepidosauria; order Squamata; family Scincidae; genus Cryptoblepharus; species Cryptoblepharus egeriae. The sequence goes on along the minus strand of JAREYC010000007.1, from coordinate 7,507,445 downwards.
AATGGAGGCAGGGGTCCAATCCTTTCTCCCGGTTTGTAGGTTTTTCCATTCTGTGGCTAATAGCCAGAAGGAAAATTAGGTTCTGAGACATTTTCATGAATCCCTGAAATACAACCTACAACCTGAAGATGCAATAAGGCTAAAAAAGAGGACAAATCCGGAAAATCTGGTCATATGGTCACACTGTCTGATCTACACACCAGGCCTCTGTCTTTTGCTCCCACGAGGCCAGGTGAGATTCCAGGATATTTCCAGTTCCTCTCCTCTGGCATCTTTTTTGACCACAAATCCAGGTACACTGTATCCCCCGTAGCCAGTGGTAGACTTCAGGGGGTTCTCACAGGTTCTATAGAATCTTTTGCTAATGAGCGCCTGGTTCTGAGAACCGGTTATTAATGGGACATAGAACCTGTTGCTAATTTAAATTATTAGGACATAGAACCTGTTGTTAATTTATTTGAATCCCACCACAGCCCATACCCCCTCATGAAGCTCCTGCCTGCAAACTGGCACTGCCAACCACATCTAGAGCTGAACAGACCCCTTCTCTGCAAACCACTTTATGCTTTTTCTCTGCAAACCACTTTATGAACTTTCTGTTGAAAAGCAGTATATAAATACTGTTGATTGATTGATCCACTCCAATAAACTTTGTAAGGGGAAGAGCAGAGGCGCTGCCTTACAGTGACTATCTCCATACAATTTTGGCTGGGTCAAACGTTTGCTGCCAGCCTTACACATTCCCAAACGGGAAAGCTTGGTGAAAATCTGAGCTACCCTGTGAATTTTAGGAATCGTTTCTACATGGAAACCAGGCACCAATGAAAACATAATATGCATAGATAGAAGTCTACTAGTGAAAGGAAATTGCACCCCTTCCTTCCACCATAACTTCTTTCTATCTTTGCTGATAGCTCTGGACAATTAATGCTCCAAAATATTAAAACTGTCAGACTCAATCCGTGGTGTCTTGCATAAAAAGCTTTTAGGGGGATGGAAATAGAACATATTATCCTACCTGGATGAGACCAAAAAACCTTCCAGACCAGTGACTGTTTCCCACACTGACCACAGGCTTCCAGGATGTCCTTAAGCACAGTGCGTAAGACTCAATTCTCCCCTTCGGTTTACTCCCACTGTTGATACCCAATGGCATCTTGCCTCTTAATGGGAATATTCTATGGAGCTGAAGACTATTGAAACCTCTTGCCTATGAATATGTCTAATCTCCTTTCCAAGCCACTTACGGTAGCGGCCATCACCACATCTTGTGGCGGAGAATCCCATTACGGTCCTGAATTATGCATCGTGCACAGACATACGTTGTTTTATCCGTCTCAGATCGAATGCCAAGCAATTTCACTGGCTGACCTCAAGTTCTCCGGCTCGGAGAGGCAGAGAAGTTTTTCCTTGTTGTATATTCCATGCCTGTGTGGGCTTCGGTGAAAAGTCACTGAAAGCAGGGATTCATTACTAGTGTGCCAGGCAAAGCTGGCCAGCTTTCCATCACTTACGTAGCCCATCATCAAACATTAAAAGTTTATTTATTTAATTGATTAATAAATTTATGCCCTGCCTTTCCTCCCAAAAAAGGATACCCAAAGCAGCTTGGGTACAAGTTTACAATGTGATGTCTTTTTTTGGCCAGCAATTCTAACTGTAGCCCAAAATACACAACAGTAGCATTTGTTTCTGTAGTTGCTTAGGAAATTAAAAGGTTAAAAATCATGCCACGGTGCAAGTTCAAATGTTCTCAAATTTAAAAGAGTACAACTATTTGTACGCAGGAAGCTTCTATATCTGGGACCACTTTGGATCTCTCACAAATAGCATCCTTCATCTGTTCGCAGTTCCACAAATACCTGACAGTATCACCCTGTACAACTATATCTGTATCGGTGTCATACCACGCTGTTGGGAAAGGTAAGTATTTTTATTATGAACAGCAAGATGAGCAAGGATTAGCTTTCGGCATTTGGCTCCATCGGAATACCGGGTCCCTGTCTATTTTGAGGATGTGGTTGGCATTTGTGTCTGACACCCTACTACCCCTAGTCCACTACTCTGCCAAGGATGGCCCCAGGGCATGGAAAGGATAAAGGATAAATGCATTTGGCTAAAATCCTACTAATCACAGAGAAACCAGGATGTTTGGGGCACAGGAAAAGTCTGTACTGTCAGTAACTGCAGGGCTTCAACCAGAAGTGAAATCCCAAAATACTGTAGTTTTATGGCCTAAAACTAAAGTCCCAGCCTAGGCTACAATCCAGAGTAACTACGGTAGCTCATATGTCAACGTAGTTATGGGGCCACCTATAGGAAATGCATAGAGCAATCCAGAGTAAGGGCACAATCCAGAGTAACTAAGGGGAGTCCTTCCTCCGGAGTAAGAACAAGTTACTCTGGATTGCAATATGAATTTCCCATAGGTTTTCACTAGGTGGTGCAGTAACTACGGGTGCACGTAATGTCTCTTACGTGCTCCCGTAGTTACTCTGGATTGTACCCTAGGTGCCACTTACGTTGATGTAGTTACTCTGGATTGTAGCCTACTTAGTGAGCAACTTGAGATCTTTTTTCTGAGCGAAATTGCATTTGATGGGCAATCCTATGATTCTTCCTTGTCATGTTCTTTAAAAAAGGAAAAAAGTAGCTTTAGGAGACAAAAAATAAGAGTAGAGAAGAAGGGGAACGAGCTGCTTAACCAGTCTTCGTTGTCCACCTTTTCCTTGTGAGCAAGCAGCCTGTAGCCTTCTGGTAATTAATGAATTACTTATAATAAATTATATGATATAAATTATAATAAATTATATAATAAATTATAGGATATAAATTAAATTAAATAAATTAAATTATATAATAAATTATATAGTTTTACATTTAATCATAAGAAATTTTCCCCCCAAACCAGAGTAACTACAGGAGCACGTAAGAGACTTTACATGCACCTGAAGTTACTACACCACCTAGTGAAAACCAATGGGAAATTCATATTGGTATCCATTGTAAGTTGTTCTTACACCAGAGCAAGGACACCCCGAAGTTACTCTGGATTTTGCCCTTAGTGTTTAAATGAACACAATATTTTCAGTAAATATATTTTGAGTAAATACATGAAAGGAATATGAGCTTAGGGCGCAATCCAGAGTAACTACGGGGAGTCCTTGCGCCAGTGTAAGAACAATTTACTCTGGATTGCAATATGAATTTCCCATAGGTTTTCACCGGGTGGTGCAGTAACTACGGGAGCACGTAATGTCTCTTAAGTGGTCCCGTAGTTACTCTGGATTGTAGGATTAGTCCTCCACCCACCATGTTCTTTAGCTTATGCTGTCACATCCTCCATTTTTCGTGAGTGTCCTACGTTTGGGGAGGACCGTATCCTTTTTTTCTGTCATGATATATGGTCGCTTAACCCTTTCTTCTCTACTTTTTTTTTTTACACCAAGAGCGCCAGCCTCGGCCTTGAGTGAGAGCATTTGTTTGCCCTCTTGGCCAAGAAATATATTCCACCAGTTAATCCATTCCCCAGACCCACCCTTTGGTATTCACCTCCTTCACGTTAATGAATCAAAACTGAAAGGTTGTCTTAACACCACACTTTTGACCCCCTTGAGCATGGCCATATTTTATTGGGCTTGTCACATACCACAGTTTCTTTTTTCATCCAAAGGAGAGGGAACAGGAGGGATATGTTGTGTTTTTTCAAAGGAAAGCAAAATCAGGAGGCCTCCATGATTTATCGTTACCTCACATAACTTCCAACACAAATTATACCGTAGTGCTGTTTAGTACATGGTCAGGGTAGACACTCCTACACAAAGGCTGCGATTTGTCATAATTACCACAGATTTGTACACTCAGCATTTCTGAGGGAGACGTGTGTCTGTGTGTGTGCGCGCTGGAGCCTGGACTCCCTCCCTCACCTCCATCATAACCAGTTAAATCTCAGGCAACTAATCCTTCTTTTAAGCCAAGGTGAAGTTTTAGAAAATGCAGAGAAAACGGAGTGTGCGGCACATGTTTATATCTCCACAGCTTAGGAGGCCATTACCATCCATCTCATTGTCATGGGGTTGTGTTATCATGCGGTCAGGATGCTCCCTCCAGATTCCCTCACATGGTATGCAAGACTCTTTCATCTGCCTAACAGAGTAACTACGGGGAGTCCTTGCTCCGGTGTAAGAACAATTTGCTCTGGATTGCAATATGAATTTCCCATAGGTTTTTACTAGGTAGTGCAGTAACTACGGGTACACGTAATGTCTCTTATGTGCTCCCGTAGTTACTCGGGATTGTAGGGTTAAACTGGTAATGAAATAGACCACACCGGCTGCTGCCATCATACAAGATTCAGTATTCAATAGTTCATGCGCTTCTCCGAGACGGAAACAGCCCACCATGAGTAACAACTTCATGTTCTTGGGTTCCCTACTTTCCCACAAAGTCTAGGGTTTTGTAGTACAGGTGGGACCACCATATCGGCAGATCTTGCATCCAAGGATCTGGCTTATGGAATCTGTAAAATTACCATATTAAATAAAATCTAACGCACACATCTGTCAGCCAAGTTATCCCTACAATCCAGAGTAACTACAGGAGCACGTAAGAGACATTACGTGCACCCATAGTTATGGCACTACCTAGTGAAAACCTATGGGAAATTCATATTGCAATTCAGAGTAAGTTCTTCTTACACCAGAGCAAGTTAGTTACTCTGGATTGCACCCTTAGGGCAAAATCCAGAGCAGTTATGGGTCCACGCAGTTATGTCACCCTCTAGTGTTATCTTATGGAAAGTCACCTTAACTGCTCCAGAGCAAAGGGCTTAATTTGTCTTTAGGATATGGGGTTAGGGTGCAATCCTAACCATGTCTACTCAAAAGTAAGCCCCATTGTGTTCAATGGGTCCTACTCCCAGAAAAGTGTCTTTAGGATTGCAGCCTTAGGGTAAAATCCAGAGTAACTACGGGGAGTCCTTGCTCCAGAGTAAGAACAAGTTACTCTGGATTTCAATATGAATTTCCTATAGGTTTTCAGTAGGTGATGCAGTAACTACGGGTGCACATAATGTCTCTTACGTGCTCCCGTAGTTACTCTGGATTGTGCCCTTAGTCTCAAAAATCAGGGTGCACTGTAGATTCAATTTCACATTACACTGAAGTAAATACAGCATTCTGTTTATAAGTATAGTTAAGTATTCAGTTTAACAGTTTGCTATAATGTAATAATACTATAATGTAACATAAACCCATTATTGTATCCAACTCATTGGTGTCTGCAGTAAAATTAAATTTTGCACATTCTTTGCAGCTATGCATTATAGTCACCAGTAAACATTTTTTAAAAATCTCAAGCCTTTAAAAATATGGGTGTGCATTGGATCTGATGGCACATTACTTTTGTGTAAATACGGGTAACTCCCTCATGTGTCACTTTTAATCTGCCTAATCAAAAACTGCACTTACCCTACAATCCAGAGTAACGACGGGAGCACGTAAGAGACTTTACGTGCACCCGTAGTTACTGCACCACCTAGTGAAAACCTATGGGAAATTCATATTGCAATCCAGAGCAAATTGTTCTTACGCCGGAGCAAGGACTCCTCGTAGTTACTCTGGACTGCACCCTTACCCTACAATCCAGAGTAACTACGGGAGCACGTAAGAGACTTTACGTGCACCCGTAGTTACTGCACCACCTAGTGAAAACCTATGGGAAATTCATATTACTATACAGAACAAATTGTTCTTACACCGGAGCAAGGACTCCCCGTAGTTACTCAGGATTGCGACCATCGTTAAAGTGGTGGAATAGCCTTTCCAAAGGTACTGGATACCTTTGTAAGCAAACTGTAGTCAGGCATACAGCTTTAGTGTTAATGGTTCCTGGAAGATGAGATTCCTAGAAAGCCCGCTCAGCTATTAATAGTTCTGACAGTCATTTTCAAGGTAAATCCCCACATGGTGATGCATCAACACCAGCATGGACTATGTTGCATCCTACAAGGGATTTTTGGCTGCCAGAGATCTCCTTGGGGTAAGGGAACATTTGTCCTGTTTACCCAGAGTAAGCCCCAACGGTCACAACATGTCAATGTAGACCTGTATCTAGCGATATCGCAGTAATATCATGAATAAAATTCACTTTGGCCCATCAGGTGAATCAGCACCAGAGTGATTGAAACAGTAGCCTACCTCACAGGGTTGTTGTGTGGACAAAAGCATGAAAGCTATGTAAGCTATCTTGGGCTTTTGCTTCAGTTGGGGTATAAATCCCTTAAATAAATTCATTTTAATTGGGAATAATTTTGTAATTTCAGGCATCCCCCACTTATAGGACTTGAGCACTGTCCAAAAGTGAACACCTTTGAGATGGGATTTGAGCAGGAGCTACAACATGGAAGAAGGCAATTTTGGTCTTAAGAACAGCAGAGCGGTTGAAAGAGTGGAACATGTGTTGAATGAATGAGTTCTGGATTTAATTGAGTTTAAAGAGTAGATCACCAGAAAACAAACGGTCAGGAAGCAGGAGATACCTATGCTCAAACCTTTTGGCTAAAGCTAATGTATTCAAAGATCTTTGGATTTACGTTAAATGCATCAAAGCCTTTGTAAATTTCTTCAGTGCTACTCCGCTAACATATATTTATGATCTCTCTTTTACAGTAAACAATGGCAATGTCATATTTTGTATGCTGTAATATATTTTTGTGCTTTAATGGTTCCAAAGTTTGAGAGCATCGTCATTAACGCTGATTAAAATGGCAACTTAAAATCCATTTATTTTGGAATTGTTCTCTTAGGGCCCAAACAAACAACAATGCTGGTGTTTTCTAAGAAACAGCTGGAAAGCAACTCACAAAATGTTTGCGCCTGTTCATTCATGCCTCGAGTTGCCCAAGAATTTCTCTGTACTGACACCACATTCCAAGTGGCCCTTTTCACATGGCTAATGTGTCAGTTGCAACCAAATTAAATTTAATGGAAAGTAACCTGTTCAGCTCTAGTAACCATCTTGGATCCCATGTATGTCGAATCTAGGAAACATATTTTCTGACCTTTTGAGAGGCTCCCCAAACTTCTCAATATATTGAAAAAGTTTTTTTTTTTTAAATACACACTTCTTTTTTATCATGGAACTGGAAGTGTTTTAGCAATGAAACTAATTTTTCAGAAGTTTGAAGGCTTGGGGAGTCCCAAGCAACAATCTAGGGTAACTATGGGACCTTTTACACTGACATTAGGGCAAAATCCAGAGTAACTACGGGGAGTCCTTGCTCCAGTGTAAGAACAACTTACTCTGGATTGCAATATGAATTTCCCATAGGTTTTCACTAGGTGGTGCAGTAACTATGGGTGCACGTAAAGTCTCTTATGTGCTCCCGTAGTTACTCTGGATTTGGGGGATAGTTATGGTGACACCTATGGGAAACCTATGGGAAATGCATAGAGCAATCCAGAGTAAGTGCCTCTTATGTCTTCCCATAGTTACTCTGGATTGTAGGGCTATAGAATGGTCCCCAGTTTGAGAACCCCTGATCTGGAACAAGGGTCTCCAAACTATGATCCATGGACAGTCTTCTTCCTGTGATGTAGTTTGTCCAATAGTCCTCCCCTATTAGGATTTCCTGACCCCCAAGTAGCAAGAAGCGAAACCACAAGCTTACCTATCGTATCACAAACAAACCAGCCTCAAGCAATGAGAACCACTCATGGACTATCCAAGTGGTACCACCATACAGATAATAGCATCCACTGGCACAGTGATGGAGATCCCAAATAACAGTAATAAGGTGGGGCAGGGGGAATGTTCAAAGGGCAGCTGGGCATTTAAAATACCAGTTGCATCCCAGCATGAGGCCAGGTTGGGTGCGAAGGATGAAGACTTCCACCTGATGGAGAGAAGAAGCTAGGAGAAACGGAGAGGGCAGGTCCACACCAGCAACACACCTCTCATTAATAAAATAAATTTGTGTCACCCAAAAAATGTCAGTTGTTATACGTTAAATAAAAATTGATGTTTTTTAACTTTTTAACAAACTTTCTTCACCTAGAATGTGACATAAGAATGATAAACGGTAGTATACATTTTTCTCCCTCTCTGACATATGAAGCCCTCAAGAGACAAATCCCCGAAAGTTTGGAGACCTCTGTCCTAGAAAGATACATTCCACCTGAGACCAGTGTTAAAAGACTACTATAAAGGTATAGACAGGAACCTTGAGCACTTGATCTTCACTCTCCCCCAGAGGAAATTACAATAGCTCCAACAAAAAGTCATGATAATTAATTCCATCCCATAAATTTTCCCCTTGCTTTTTCTGCCTTCAGCTTCATGATATCAAAAAGGAACTGCTTTCACCATATCAAATAAGGCATGATCTTCTGCTGACTAAGAAGAATTGTGATCAGACCAGCCAAAAGAAGATTATTCTCAATTCAGACAATGTGGCCGTTTTAAAAAGGTAGAGGATTTAAAATAAATTTTCAAAATGCATCCTAAATCAAAGTGTTGCTGTGTGATAGATTTAGAGAAGGGATTTTAAAAACTTTCCCAAGGTAAATGTCACATTTCCAGATGACATTTCAACAACGTGTCTTCCTCATCCCACAACTGGGCACTGGAAATATTAACAAGGCTGCAAATCCTAAACACTCTTTCCTGGGAGTAAGATCCACTGAACACAATGGGGCTAACTTTTGAATAGAAATGGTTAGGCTTGTGCTTCAAGTCTACCAATTCGAACCTCTTTAAGAGCACAATCTTACTCAGAAGACTGCAATCACTTACTTACTGAGTCACGTCTACTCAGAAGTAAGTTCCATTATGTTCAATCTTACTCCCAGGAAAGTGTGTTTAGGATTGTAGTTCAGCCCTGCAATCCAGAGTAATTACAGGTGCACGTAAGAGACATTACATGCACCTGTAGTTACTGCACCACCTAGTGAAAACCTATGGGAAATTCATATTGCAATCCAGAGCAAATTTTCTTACACCGGAACAAGGACTCCCCATAGTTACTCTGGATTGCGCCCTAACGCTGTCAATTTAGGTATAATAAGGGTTTCCACCACCCCAATAAAATTTGGACTTGCCTACGCACAACCAGCCCATCAACATCTAGACGCACACATCTACTGCCATGCCCAAAATTGGTTGTACATATCTGCCACCATTAGTTGTACATATCTGTCACCATATCTGCCAAACTGAGCTATCAGGACATATTTTGAAATATTTCAAAAGTTCCACACAGGCTCCTACTTGATTAGAAGTATTTCCCTAGACCTGATCATATAAGCGATCACTTGTCCAGAATGCACTTCAATGGGTTACATCAGGGACTTTCAATCTTTTTCATCTCATGGCACACTAAAAAGGCACTGAAACTGTCAAGGCACACCGACAGTTGTTTACCATTGACAACGCACACCATGTTGTTCAAATCCCCCAATTTTCCTATTAATTAATGCTCTCCCCAAATTCCCGTGGCACACTTGAGGACTATCCATGGCACACCATGGTGCACTGGTTGAAAATCACTGGGTTACATGTCACCCTTTGGAGAAAAAGGAACAATTGCAAATCTGGCTTATTTCAAGGGGAAAATAACTGATACGCATCACTTGCTTGCACTGGCATTTTGAAGGAGGGTCTCAGGACTATATCTGCAGACACAAATTATTTACTGGCATGGAATCAACGTTGCTATCTGACTTGTGCTTGAAAAAGAATTTCTAAACGAAGAATTAATGAAGAATTAATATTGTTTATCGTAAAAAACCTCCAACCCAACATTCATGTCTTCTTATCTTGCATCTAAGGTCCTAGCACGCTCCGCAGGTCAGTCTCCTAACAACTCCCCTTGCGAAAGGAGATAGTCATGTGCTGGGGAGAAAACGTTGGAACCTCTTCCAAAACTCAATGTGTACATTTTTTCTACCTGACTCATGCCTGACATTGAAGACTATCTCTATACCTTTAATATTTACAGGACAAGACATTCCATTACCTGGATTCTGACTCCATTACCTGCTTCTGACTCCATGCATATTGCTTCTCTCAAATTGGATGGGGGAGACTGATCCAAAGCTGGTTTGCTATTTTTCCTATATCCCACAACTATCAAAGGCACAGGAGCATTGCTGCATTCCTATTTGGCCCTCCATCATCACATTTCAGTGGTCTCCCATCTACAGCTCAAACACCCCTGTTACGATTCAGGCCACGTGATGCACCTCTTTAAATCATAACATGGGCTTCCCCTCTCCTTTCCCAGCATCACCTCTGTAGCTTTAAAGCAATCCATGGTTGGGTTCCCATCCACAGCTTCTGTTTGTGTCCTCCCCCCCCCCCCCATTAGAACCCATTCAGTGTCCCTTCTTCATAACATTATGACATCAACCATTGCACCAGACTGAGGGTGTGATGCTAGTTTGCCTCCTCGTGGTGCACCCTGAACAGCACAAGTGTGAACTAAATGACTGGCAACAATTGGCAGCCAGACTACATTGAAGAAAGGGCGACAGTCGGCAGCCAGACATCAATGTGGAATTCCTGGCTCTCAAAATACATGGCAATGGAAAATTAACATTTGATTTACCATAAGCCTATGCATTTGACATATACCAAACAAACAAACAAACCACTGCTAAAGGTTTACGCTCTTCAAAATCTTTCTGGTGCAAGCTTTCTTGTTGACATGATTTCTTCAATGTTATATCCCACCTTTCTTGCTAGAAAGGAAACTCAAGGTGGCTAATGGATTTTTAGGCTGCAAACACATTCCTGGGAGTGAGCCCCCCATTGAATTCAGTGGGGCTGACTTTAGATTGCAGCCTTAATACTCCTCCCTTGCTAGTTGTGACCTATCGGCACCCTCTTAACTTTCCTTCGCTCCTTTTGTCTGACAAAATTGAGATTGTTAGCTCTACCTTCCGTGCAAGGAACTTCTGATTACATCATCTGGAAAGCATCTTATGTACTGATGACTCTTTCATAGGTATTGAATATATAAAATATACATGCTCTTTCTGGATTGTGTCTATAAGAACCATGTTATCCTTCAAAAACCCTTGGATTCCAAGCCAAGAAATCCCCATGGCCCCAACATACTGAAATATATACACAAACCCTTCTTTTTATTTGCCACTTCAAAAGGCACAAGTGCGGCTTTTGAAATCTTTTCCACTTAAAGGAACAGGAAGAGACATCCGACCAGGTGGTTCTGCCAAACTAGCAACTTCCATCCAAGGTCCACCATTAATGAGAGAGAAAACGGGCACAGGTAAGTTTCCTGTGTTCAATCAGTGGATAAAAGTTTAATAAGCACCTTGATGCTAAACAGAAATATAATTAAAAGGTAAAAGGCAGGTGTCCCAACAAACTGATGGGAACTTCTGCCTGGGAAAAGATGTGCTACCACAATTTCCATCATTCAGTCAGGAAATATATCTATAATGAAGTGAAAAAGGATCTCAGGATAGTAAACAAGCCTAAAGGTAGGTCCATAAAGTCTGCTAGCCTCTCCGAGAGCATTTTGATAGCATAGCTACAAAATAGCATATGGGGCCTGCTCCTTTAATTTAAAATTTCCCATCAGAAGAAGCAGTTCTTGAGTTTTGCTGTTGGAGATGATTGGTTGTCCCTGAGGCTGTGTATACAGGATATGGGATTTGGGATATAGGATATGAGAACCTAGATTTTCCTAGGTTCTTCATTACGTGCTTCTGACTCAACCGCTCTCTTTGTAATCACCATAAGAAGTCGCCTGATGCAGAACAGCCACCAAAAACAACAGGCTTGCACTGAATTAATCTCCCCTTTTAACAGGAAAATTACATCGGGCAAAATCCAGAATAACTACGGGGAGTCCTTGCTCCAGTGTAAGAACAACTTACTCTGGATTCCAATATGAATATCCCATAGGTTTTCACTAGGAGGTGCAGTAACTACAGGTGCACGTAAAGTTTCTTACGTGCTCCCATAGTTACTTTGGATTTGGGGGTATGTACCCCCAAATTTTCAATACTTTTCTTCTCATGGCACACTGATCTCTATGATCCTCATGATGATGTCCACCTTTTGTGAATCACGTCTGGGTTCCATGAGACTCTTCCAGTTGCACATACCTATCATGGCTTGTAACCCGTGATGGACGTTTCCTCCAGAAATTTGTCCAGTTCCTTCTTAAAGGCATTGAGGTTAGATGCCATCATCTTGTGGCAAGGAGTTCCACAGACTAATTACACAATGGATAAATCAAATCTTCCCAAGCAGTACAAGTAGGGTTGCCATAATTCTCTTCCACAAAATTGGGACAAGACCCTCTTTCCCATTTGCCAATATGAGAATACAATCCCCAAAAGTTGTGATTGTCCCTGTTTTTCAGGATATATGGCAACCCCATAGGAGAAACTATAGGAGAAGGGAGAGCTGTTGGATTGAGAGGCAAACCCCACAGGTCTCTCATTCTAAAGGATGCTGACCCAGCAAAAAGCAGGTTTTCAGCCTCCCACAAAGGAGTCTGATATTTGGGAAGAGCACAATATAAAATCTTGCTCTGAAGCCTGGAAAGCACATTTTCACATTGAGATGTTATGAAGGAGTACATTTTCATCATCTCGAGTCACTCTTGGAGCTATAAAACTGTCAGATTTTCAGCATCCAATTTGCAATCGCTAAGCTGCGGCCTCCCGGATAAGCTCATCAGGCAGCTTTAAGAAAACCCCTTCCTGGTTCCTCAACTTCCACTTTGTAAAACTGGGTAACCCTAAGCCTTAACCTTACACAGCGATTCTGTTTTTCAATTCTGTACGTCCCATGGCATCCAAGCTAGTCCTGTGTGATCCTCCTAAAACTGGATTGCTGGGTTCCAATCCACAGTTTGAGAACCGCTGGACTAGGTAGTATGGCACACACCAACTTTATGTAGGGTTGCCATAATTCTCTTCCACAAAACCGGGACAGGACCCTCTGTCCGATATGCCAGTATGTGAACACAATCCCCCAAAATTGGGATTGTCCCTGTTTTTCGGGACATATAACAACCCTAAATTTTATCCCATATGTCCATATATATCCCATATGTCCAATTATCCCATATGTCCCGTATCCCAGTAAACAAACCATCTATCCAGAAGCTGGATAGATGCTACAGCATTTTACTGCAAGCCTCTTCTTGTTTATCACCATTTGTTGTGCAAAATCAAGAGAATTCGACACACAAAACATTTGAGTGCACCTAAATGTTATTGGAATTGATGGGATTTAACGTGTTTTGCTGTACACATCGATTCCATGGATGTCAATGGAATACAGTGCCTGCCTGTTTGCCTGCTGTTAGAGATTTCAGTACAGTACTGAACTTGCTCCAGCTCTCAAGTAAATGGTTAGGAAAACAATCCCGAGTCTGTTTACTGTAAGGATTTCAAGTGTGGGTTAAAAATAAAAGGCAACTCAAGTAGCCACGCTTTCCCCTCACCTTTTAACCCTTTCTGGTTGCAGTCAAACTACTTTTGACATTTCGAACAACGGATGGCAAAGGATGATTTAATGGTTTTTCTAACTAATTAGGTGATTTGCATGCGGGCATCTGTTTGGGGGGATGTCAACAGCTGGCCCTGAAAGCAATCCAGACCTTTGAAATACGGCAAACTGGATGATGCCAAGAAGGTTAATCATAAGCCCTTACATTCAACTTATTTGGGCTTTGGTACAGATTCCCAACAAAATTCCTATACCAAAAAGATAGCCCTTCTACTTAAAGAAGCCCCAAATGTCATGTGTTGGAATGAACTTTGATAAGCCAATAGTAACTCAAGCAAAACCAACATGAGATTTGTGATAAGTGTATTATTTTAAACCACTCTTTCCATTCATCACAGGTATTTATAAATAATTCAACTGCAGAATGATTGCAAAATAATTCAACTCAAGAATAAAATGCAAAATAATTCAACTCAAGAATAAAACATTTCTTGAACCATTGTTTTTAAAGACATAAGACAGGATCCTCACCTCTTCCTGGCGGGTAGGGTTGCCATAATTCTTTTCCACAAACCCAGGACAGGACACTCTGTCCTATTTGGCAGTATGTGAACACCGGCAATTGGGATTGCCCTGTTTTTCATTAGGGCAACCCTAATGGAGAGTAATCTAAACCATGGGGAAAACGGCGATAAATGGTCGAACCAAATATCATTATCAAATATCAAACTGTGCCAAACCAAATATCATTATGGAAGCTTAACACTGCTTTGGTTTGTTTCTCAGGAGTGAGAAGTCATGGTTTGTGAAGGGTCAGCAAATCAGAATCAAGACATATGGTTTAAAACAGGTTTGTAGGTCCTATGGCCTTTGCTTATAATCAGTGGGGGGGCTTCAGGGGGTTGTCACAGGTTCTACAGAACCCTTTGCTAATGAGCTCCTGGTTCTGGTACTAATGAGATACAGAAACTGTTGTTAATTTAGGTTATTAGGACATAAAAGCTGTTGTTAATTTATTTGAATCCCACCATGGCTTATAATGTTCAGCCCAATTCTAAGGTGCCTTTACAGCAGTGGATCTATCTATCTATCTATCTATCCATCCATCCATCCATCCATCCATCCATCCATCCATCCATCCATCTACAATATTTATATACCGCTTTTCAACTAAAAACTTCAGAAAGTGGTTTACAAATAAAATAAAAAAATTAATGGCTAATGGATCTTGTTATCCACTATCAGTATGTTCTTCAACCCATGAGTCGGGACCTCAGTGAGACTCCAAAGCCCCATTTTGAAGGTTACTGCAAATTTTCAAAGCCTGTGCAAAAGAGGGCTCTGATCTAATCCAATGATTGTCCTGCCTTTTCAAACCTAAGTTCTTGATCCAGCTTCAGTATCCTGCACAGCCTCTTACTGTCTTGCCCTGCAGCTCCAAAAGCTGCATAGGCTTCTACCTTGCAGGGTTGACCAGGCCAACCCATCCAGTAGAACTGAGTCCCATCCAGTGATGGGATTCAAAGAAATTAACCGGTTCTCTGCCCATCTGGCAGCCACTTTTAAATGGCTATTTTTAAACTTTATATGTCCTATCTCCTGTTAATAACCAGTTCTATAGAGTAGGTGCGAACCTGCTGGAGCCCACCACTGGTCCCATCACAGAAGAAAGGCAGGTTACAGAAATTTTTAATGAATTTCTAGGTGATCCAGTTTTGTCTCACCTGGATATTTACTAGCATGTACATTGATTACTGAATATGACCCCCTGCACCCATGATTTTCAACCAGTGTGCCGTGGCCCACTGGTGTGCCATGGGTGGTCCTCAGGTATGCTGCAGGAATTTGGGAAGTTTCAATTATTAGAGGGATGATTGGGGGATCTGAGCCCCCTACCAACAGCATGGTGTCCCTTTTCAACGGTAAAAATGGACAGTGTGCCTTGGCAATTTCAGTGCCTCGCTAGTGTGCCATGAGATGGAAAAGGTCGAAAATCACTGCCCCGTACTGAAAACAGAATCTCAAAACTATGCCCCCGATTGAAATATCTTGGCATTTCACTGGGATGCCAGCTCAAAGACTGGAGCCTTTCCCATTAACTTTATTATTCCTCTTATTGTATAATTCTGTTCTGCCTTCAAAGCCCAGCAGCCGCTGTCCTTGTCAAGAGGTTTGGAATAAACTCCAGAGTGTTCTCTCTGCACCACGAGCTGGATCACTACCAAGCCCGCTGATTCTTAAGAGTCAAGACAAAAAGATTTCAGAAGAAAGAAAATTGCTTCCTTCCCCCCCCCTTCTGATTTCTCCCCCCTCCTTTAATGATCACTACGCTATAGACTTCCAGAGGCTTTTCTGATGAGATTTCGGCCTCCTTGTGTTTCAATTGCTGGTTTATTGAGAACGTCTTGCGCAAGGTGACCTTGGCAATACAAGCTTTCCGGCATAGCCAGCTCTATAAAATCTGCCGCTTGCAGAGCAAGGAGGCACCAGGGAGTTCTCCATGCCCTGTCTTCCTTCCATCCATCCTTTCAGAGATACTTTTATTTAAAGTCCCAAGGTCATTCATGAATGGAGCAGGGAACCCAGAACATCACCAACAAGCATGGTGTCTACAAGGTGTCCACCTGAAAGGACAAGCATGGCGTCCACCTGAGTCTACTACAGCATCAAGCTTCACTTACAAAGTATCTCCAGGTGTGTGTGCTCAGGATGCTTCCAACAGCACACAAAAGGGGTCAAACTACTAGACCCAACAACCAGTGATCCTCTTTTCATATGTAAAAATGTACAGTTGATCCACCTTATCCATAGACACCACATATGTGTGGTCACAATTAAAAGCAGTGATTGTCAATCTTTTTCATCTCATGGCACACCATCAGTTGATTTTACCATTGCTAAGGCACACCATTCTGTTCAAATCCCCAAGTTTTCCTATTAATAAATGTCCCACCCTAAATTCCCACAACACACCAGAGGACTATCTGATGCACAACACACTTTTTGAAAATCACTGGTTTAAATTTTTTTAAAAATCAAAATAAGTCTGAAAATATCCTTTCCTACCACAATGCTGCAGAACTATTCTGTTTGCAGCCAGGAAAGAGGGACGGATCATGTGAATCACTGTGCAATCCTGTGAATGTCTTATTCAGAAGTAAGTCCCATTGGATTCAATGGGCCTTACTTCCAGGAAAGTATACATAGATTTGCTATCCTAAAGGTTTGCAACCCATTGAACACAATGGGGTTACTTTTGAGTAGGCATGGTTAGGACTGCGCTCTAAGTGGTACTTCTGGAGTACCACTTAGAGCCCTGCAAATGGTATGGTTTTGCAGCATTGTGATAGGAAAATAGGTTGTTTCCTATTTTGACTTTTTAAAAGACATTTAAAAGCAGACTCCAAAATCGTGTGTGTGGATGTGGATGTTTATGTTTGTATTGTTTTTCGCTTCTATGTTTTAATTGTTTTTTAATTGAATGCTCTATTGAATGTTTTTAATTATGTTTTAATGTGAACCGCTTTGAGTCGGCTTTGAGTCCCGAGAAAGGCGGGATACAAATTTTTTAAAATAAATAAAAAATACACGGTGTGACAATAAATAAATAAAAATAAAATAAATAACATATATGAGGTGTGACGATAAAGAAACGAGACTTTTCTCAAAGTAGTTTTATTACAAAATCTATAGACAAATTACTTATTGTCCCCTTCAAAGTAATCCCGCCAGAGTTAATGCACTTCTGAGCATGGTGTGTGCAGGAACGTTGTCGTGTGAGACAGTTCTTGGCATCCATCAGTCTTGAAAGACTATGGTATTGTGCTCAATTCTGCATGCGAAGCTTGAAGGCCTGGGTAGATTAATATGGAGGATAGGCTATTACCCAAGCAGCAAATCCCCCCTCTCCACGCCACTGCAATAGTCCAATGGAAAGGCAGAGCCAATACAATTGGTTCCAGCTGCGTCGCAGAGCTGGGCTAAGGACAGGAGCTGAGCCTGTGTTGTGGGGACCCGGGTTGTTGTACAACACCGTGACATAAGCGGTTAGCCAACTGGCATTGAGACAGGAATGTGGCTTCCACAGTCTCGTTTCTTTATTGTCACACCATATACTCATCAGGGTCAAACTACATATAACAAGAAATGTGCAGTTTCTTTTAATTAAAAAAAATAGCTGCAGGGACCCACATTAATATTAGTCGTCCCCCACTGCACATGGGGAAAAGGGTTAATCTGTTCCCTCCTGCCTTTTTCCTGATGAAATTGCTTCCCCCTTTCATCAAGGGTGTTATTTGGAAAACGGGTGGGCGAATTCGGTGGCCGGAGGTAAAGAATTTTTGACTCAGCCCAAGTCTGAGCAGTTTATTATTACAAAGTCTTCAGGACAAACAGACCCAACAGAGATGCAAGTCTGACGTCTCAGAGGTTTCACGGAAGCTGATCGAGGCCAGCCATAGTCAACCACACCTTCCCTTCTTCGATACGATGGCGAGCTCGATATGGCCTACCTTGCAAATCTGTGGACAAGAAACTCCTTACAAACTCAGGAGGGTTTCCTTGCTATTCTCTGACCATCACCTCCCACCCTCTGAAATTATGAAATTAAAGGCCATCTTGCCGAGCAAACCCCTTTTTGCAAAGGAGCAGAACAGATGCAGAATCCAGGAAGCATGTGGGGAACGGAGATAACAGGGTAAGACGAATGGCTTTGAATTCTCCACCCTCTACACACTGCCCATACCAGCCTGACGCAGCACAGCGAGTGCTGTGCAGACTTTGTTGGATGGGCTAATTTCTTTTTTCCAGAAAACGGAGCAAAGCAGAGCCCTGAAGCGGTGGTTCTCTCATTAAGAGAGCCGGCGCTGTGCGCAGCCTACCAAGTTTCACGAAGGGGACAAAGATGTGAGTCTCCGTTGGAAGAGATGTTCGCTGCTCCCTCTCAGTTTGGCACAGCCAAAAGGCAACTTGTGGCACATTCAGAAACATCAAACGCAGGGAGGTTAGACGGGACGGATTTCTGTGAGCACCTCCAGCATGGTTGCCTGAGTCCATCCGGAGAACCTACTGAGAACTTCATTCCAATTGCGATGGAGTGGCGACAGATTAAAGTTACCACGTTGTCTTGTGTGCTCCCAGATGAGCCACTGTGAGATGCAGGAGGTAGGAAGGGAGGAGGAACCACTTTGCAGACTGCGGTGAGACTCCCTGCAAAATATAGTGCATTGCACCCCCTCTAGCTATGCCACTGAATCCAAAACTGGTGTTTAATTATCTCAGGAAAAATCATTCATCTTCCCTATATGTGATATACCAAGTATAATGTGAAAAACATCTCTGTTTTTGCAGCTGTCGAGGCTAAACGCTGTTCCTTCTGTTGAGAGAACAGCACATGGATGAATCTCCTGTGACTTATTGGGATTACATTTAATACACAGGCCATAAATAAAAAACAGCTTATTGGAGCTACAGAAGGGCAAAAAGATTCAATTACCTTGATTACAATTAATTTTTTTTAGATACCCGAGCAAGAATAACTGAGCTTAAAGGGTGAGACCTACACGATCAGATGGATCAGGCCAGATGCTCATGCGGCTTCATTTTCTGTTAAAAGGTTTCCATTTTTAAATGGAAAAAATATCATATGCTAGTGACTATACTATGCCAGTGACACAAATACAGTGGGAAAGCCCTTCCAAAGCAGGAAACTTACCGACGCTACAGCCAAAATGTTAAGAAATATTTATCTACTAAGGCAACCCCCAGTTAACCAAACGTCAAATATCCCAATAGTCCCAATTGTCCAGATTTATTATATTCCTGCCACGGATCTCCATGTTAGTGTAAGCTGAAATAAATGGTTCTTTTATCTCGACTCTATTATTGGGACAATTATTTGACTGTAAATTATGGATGCTTTGAACAAACATTGCATTCATGGGCTTCATGGAGGCCTATGGCCAGGGAGGAACAAGATGCAAGGCTAATATGATCTGGTACAGCAGGGCTCACCATATATTCTTGTGAAGTTATACTGTTTTTACTTGAATATAATGCTCACCTTTTCCAGCTAAATTTAGGCTGCAATCCTAAACACACTTGCCTGAGAGCAAATCGCATAGAACAGAATGGGACTTCTGAGTAGACATGCTTAGGATTGCACCATTAGCATCCTAAAATCAGGGTGCACATTTGATTCGATGGTGCAATAGATTAGAGTAAATGTGGTGTTTTGCTTGCAAGTATAGGGTGCGCATTAGATTTGATGGTGCATTAGATTAGAGTAAACACAGTATATCTCATCTCTGTCCAAAAGAGTGGTCACAGGTCCATCTAGTTAAGATACAGATAAGATTCACTATACATCTAGATACAGTCAGTGGTGGGATTCAAATAAATTAACAACAGGTTCTATGTCCCATAAGTAACTGGTTCTCAGAACCAGGCGCTCATTAGCAAAGGGTTCTTTGAACCCCCTGAAGCCCCCCACTGGATAAAGTATAGCATAAAAGTTCAGATAAATCTAGATACAGTATAGGAATTCCATGACTGTAACTCTGGAAGCACTTTTTCAAAATCTTCTTGTAGGGGTCTCCAGATTTGGATCTGGGGCACAGAATGAGAAACAAGGATGCCATAGGGCTCCGTTTTGCTCCCCACTTCTTGGTATGGCTCCAAAGGGGAAGAGGCTTTTGCATGCCACGATGAAGCTCCCTCCAAGACTGACTGCTATGCCCCCCTCTAGTATGCCACCCACTGTGCTAGCCATGCCACACTTCCTCTGGCAATCCAGAGCAGTCCCCTGATATTGTCGGTACCCATAAAAAGTGGGGGGTGGGGGTGGGAAATTGTGGCATAAAACAGGCATAAAACTTGTGCCTGTAAATTTTCTTCTCTGCAGCTAACAGTAGCTTTGGGGAGATGATTACAGAGTAGAATAAGCCCACCAGATCTTTAATGCACACACATCCCACACTGCACATGCATCCCTGATAGCTGCTTTTTGGAAACGATGATCCACAAATCCAGTTGGAGGACTCCCATGCAGTAGCACAGCCATAAGCTATTAGCTATTAATTTTTTTATTTACTTGTAAACCGTTTTGTGAACTTTTCAGTTGAAAAGCTGTATATAAATACAATAGATGGAGGGGAGGGGAGGGGTGGAGGGAGGGAGGGAGGCATGGGTGGGTGGATGGGTGGATGGATGGATGGATGGGTGGGTGGGTGGGTGGATGGGTGGATGGATAGATAGATAGATAGATAGATAGATAGATAGATAGATAGATAGATAGATAGATAGCCACAAATGGTTTCATCCATGAGCAAGAGTTACACCACGTGTTGCAGTGCCTGCTGTACTTGGTGGAATAGCTAAAGGGGGGTAGAGAAGTCAGTCACTGGGTCATGAAAGATACCCCTCCACTTTGGAGCCATTTGAGCCATATGGAGTCATACCATATAAACGTGAACACAGTGTGCCATTTTTTCACAGCAATAACCTTAAAAAAAAAAAAGAACTGACATTTGGGGCAGTAGGAAGAGAGCTCAGTTCTCTACCTACAAACAATCTCTCCCATGCTCCGAGGTCTTGGCTTTGGTTTTTAAAAATCTCTGCTCTTAGCTGACCGAACTGTACTCCTGAAGAGCAAACAAATCCTGGCTGCTATAATTCATGATCAAGCTTGAAATAGAGGAACAAGGTTGGATGGTTAACGATCAGCCAAGAAAGAAGAGTAAGATAAAACAGGGCAATAAATTCTAAATAAATGGAAAGCAAACTGCCTGAGAAAAACTCTGCTGGTTACCTTCCTTCGTCTCAAGGGGGAAATTCCACAAAGCACTCTGCTTACCAGGTGGAGTTCGGCATCCAGCTCATCCTCACCTTTTTCCATTTGTATCCTGACACTGTACTCTGAACAAATGAGCAACTACCTCCACTAGCCTGGATGGCTATAAATTGAGCCAGAAGCTTCTTAGGATGGCTATTTTTGCTTTAGGGGTGCTAACGGTGGAACCGGAAGTACCATTTTAAAATTCCCCCCCAAAATTTTCAAACATTAACATTGAAGTCAGGTAGAATTCAAGGGTCAGAGCAATAAACAGAAATCGGTGGTCCTAGAATCAAGCACAAGACTGAGATCAGGTTCTAGAAAGTGGCACTTCCAGCAGCACCTACTTATGTGCATGACACTATTTGACAAAAATATTTAAATTTGGGTTTTTTAAATAATACCATCATGTTATATTATTATTTTTTAAATAATACCATCATGTTATATTATTATTTTTTCATTTTTAAATAATACCATCATGTTAATTGATTTGAGATGTCATGCAGAATGAAAAGCAGGCCTCCGTCAGTCTTGGAAGACTATGGTATCGTGCTCGGCGCTGCATACGCTGCATGCAAAGCACGAAAGCCTGGGTTGGATTGTTATGGAGGATAGGCTGTTACCCAAGCAGCAAATCCTCCCTCTCCACGCCACTGAATTAGTGGAACGGAAAGCCACCAGGTGGCCAGAGTGACGGTACATCTGAAAGCTGCTCTGCTGTACCTACACCCAAATTCTCTGATACAAGACCCCTGACATTTTGATAATTTGGGAACTGAAAATACATGGCTTTGGGCCAATACCGTGGGGGTTTTGTACCCCAACGTCGCATGGTCAGGAAGTGGGCACTGAAGAGCAGGGTGACCATAAGACCAGAATTTTCTGTATTTGTTCTCTTTTTCTAGTCTCCTGTCCAGGTGTCCTCCAAAAGGGCTTCATTGTCCTCCATTTTGGCTTCATTTTGGAACTTTAAATGGTGTGCAGTACTCCATCATGTCATGTGTTATTGGATTCGTATTGAAAAGCAGAATCCAATGCAAAAATTGTTTTTGAACTATCTCCTTCCTATCAAAAGTTATGGCCAAGAAACTACAAATAAAAAAATATGCATTGAACTCTATGGGAAAGTGAAAGTGCCTAATGTCGCGGCATTACTTGTGAGTAGGCAAATGTGCCATTGTCCACCAGAAAGGCTAGGATGAGAGGAATCCAAAACCTTGGATTTGTCCTACTTTTGAGGTTTGGGCATCTGGTCACCCTGCCCAAGAGGGAATGATTTAACCAGATCTCCCTGCCCAAGTGATCCAGGTATTACTGCAGTGACATGCAAAGAGGCTACGGAAAATCCATTTCTTTTCTATGCCTTTAAGATCATTGAATGGGTTTCACATATGAAGCCACTGATTATAATTAAAGATTTTTTAAAAATTAACATGTTGTTAGAAATTTCAGCCATGAAACCTTTCAGTGCTGTTGGGCTTCTTTGAATTGAATCACAGAACAATAAGTCTTGAACCAGGTTGGCTCTGTGATGGGGGCAACATGTAAAAGTGTAACCTGAAACAATACTGCAGGCATTAAAAACACCCTTCCTAGCCAAGAATCAGAAGGACTAGGAGATACTTTCTTCCTTCTTTTCCTTTAATAATGCATTTCCTTTAGGACGAGAAGCCGAGCATCTGAAATTCCATCCCACCATAAAGAGAACCAACCTATAAATGTGTTCAGCAGCCAACAAGCATCCAGCCTTTTAGGAATATCTGCAGGAAGCAAAGAATTAAAAGGCTCTTTTGAGAGTCACAGAATAAACCTCTCTCCACTGAAAGACAGGAGCGCAACCGAGTTGTGAATCCACGGAGGGAACACAACTAGGACAACTCTCTTTCTTGCCATCATCAGCTAGTTAACATTCATCCATTTACTTTTTCCTTCCTGCAAAGTCCAAAGCATGACAGTTTTCCCCCCCTCTTTGACCACGGAAGATGCAGCTTCCCACTATTATTCTGCTCAGAAGGCCCTTGGGCAAAAAATAAATATTAGACAAGAAGAGCCAGAGGTTGAAGCACACGTGATCTCAGAACTGCACGTACCCAAAGACTTGCAGAGGGAACAGAGCCTTGCTTAACTGCATACGATATTTTATATCAAACAATGCCAAGACTTTAAGTGCAATCCTAAGCATGTCTATTCAGAAGCAAGTCCCATTGTGTTCAACAGTACTTACTCCCAGGAAAATGTGGTTAGGATTGCAACCTAAAGTGCAGATTTTGGTAAGAGAAAAAGGTTCAGATGAGGAATTGAGCTTACTTTTGAGTAGAAATGGTCAGGATTGTGCTCATACCCTTCTTACTCCAATAAGATGGCTCTATCATTGGCTTTCAGATCAGGACCTGGTTTCGCATTCTTCGGCTACCACATGAAGGTTGCGCTGTGTTCTGCAGTGGTGTATCTGGGAGGACTGCAGGTTCTTCATCATGTGATGTGCACAGATCACATCATGTGATGTGTGGTAGCCAAAATTTTAAAATCTTGATATATCTGAATAAAACCATCATGTTATATATCAAGCAGGCCTCCGTCAGTCTTAGAAGACTATGGTATCATGCTCGGCACTACATATGCTGCATGCGAAGCACAAAAGCCTGGGTTGGATTGTTATGGAGGATAGGCTGTTACAAAAGCAGCAAATCCCCCTCTCCATGCCACTGAATTAGTCCAATGGAAAGGCAGAGCCGATACGATTGGATCCAGCTGGCGTCGCAAACTTGGGCTAAGGACAGGAGCTCACCCTGTCTTGTGGGGCCGACCTGGGTCTCGAACCCTGGCCTGCTGGTTAACAAGCACAGTGTCTTAGCCACCTGCGCCACCCACAGCCCGTTATATATCAATTGATGCACAATTTCAAGAAGGATGCAGTGAAAGGAACTCTGTTGAAATATCTCTATTCTATCAAAAGTTATAGCCAAAAACACGGGGCAGGGCAAAGGTGCAATACCATGCGCAGCATGGGTAGTGACCCATCATAGGGATGATGCGCTGGTCTCCTGTCCCAGTGATACAAACCTCATGATGCCACTGATGCTAAATACTACTACATATGATAGTAGCAATGTGTGTGGCAACTCCCTCTATGGCTTAGCACCTGCACAAGGAGCCTAAAATACAACCAACATACTTCAGACTTGCTGGAGTATCTCCTTTTTTGCCTGGCCCTGCATCTCACATGTACCTGGCCGACTCTTTTTCACACCAGTGCTGCATCCCTTTACTTTTGATGCATATTTCTCATTTTTACCCCAACTCAAACAAAGCCTTTTTGTCTTCACTATACTTGGATTTCACATTTTTCACAACCAAGTTGTCAGATCCTTTTTATTAAAATAAAAATTCAAAAAGCTGGATGTATAATATGACTGTCTTTTTATATTTTTAGAAAATAACAATAAGAGAGTGTGGGCTCCTGGTATAATTATAAGGTGACGTTTTGAGGAATTATCCCCTCTGCAGCAGGCACTATTTGCCAAAGATAAGGCAGGCCAACCTACTCTGTGGGATTCCATTTGCCTAAAATGTAACTTACAAAAAGAGAGATAATGGATCGGTTGTATCCTTTTTTAGCACCAAAATAAATTCTCCCAGCATCTGCTTGCATAATGACAGGGTGAAAAATCTCCTCCTTTCTGTTCAACTTTAGCCCACGCGCATCATTCATTTTGGCGTTAATGGCCCCACACTTCAGATGACGAGCACTGGATATTTTTTTTCAGTGTCACAATGTCCCCGTCAAACTGCGCTGTTCGAAACGGCTGCAGAGACACAAGAGCTGTCCTCATCTTTCCAATAGTGCAGGGATAGAAGTTTCCAGGTTCAAACCCTGGCAGCGTCTCTGTAGCCCTAGAGAATGGATGATACAGTGGGGACAACATGGCCCCGCTATCTGACTTGGGCTGCAATCCTAAACAAGCTTTCCTGGGAATAAGACCCATTGAACACCATGGGGCTTACTTTACAGGACACATGGATTATGCTCTGAATGAAGAGGCAGTAGAATAGAGTCATATAGAATGGAAGACAGAGTGCCTCTACCTTTAACCATTGCATAGAGGAGGAACATTGGTCAACTTCAATGTTGAGCTAAACCTGCACAAATTTCCTCCTCTATGTAATGCTTAAAAGTAGAGGCACTCTGTCCTCCATTCTATATGGTCACCCTGAGTAGAGTGGAGTTGGATTGTACTCTTAATGAAGGGATAGTAGTGTAGGATTGAATAGAGAAGCATAGGATTGTGTAGAGTAGAGTCGGACTGTGCTCTTAATGAAGGGGCAGAAGAGTAGGATTGAGTAGAGTAGCATAGGATTGTGCAGAGCATAACTGTGTGGAGTAGAGTAGGATTGTGTAGAGTAGAGTAGGATTGTGCTCTTAATGAAGGGGCAGTAGCATAGGATTGAGTAGAGAAGAGTAGGATTGTGTAGAGTAGAGTAGAGTAGAGTAGAGTAGAGTAGAGTAGAGTAGAGTAGAGTAGAGTAGGACTGTGCTCTTAATGAAGGGGCAGTAGCGTAGGATTAAGTAGAGAAGCATAGGATTGTGTAGAGTAGAGTCGGACTGTGCTCTTAATGAAGGTGCAGAAGAGTAGGATTGAGTAGAGTAGCATAGGATTGTGCAGAGCATAATTGTGTGGAGTAGAGTAGGATTGTGTAGAGTAGGATTGTGCTCTTAACGATGGGGCAGTAGAGTAGGACTGAGTAGAGAAGAGTAGGATTGTGTAGAGTAGAGTAGAGTAGAGCAGAGTAGGACTGTGCTCTTAATGAAGGGGCAGTAGCGTAGGATTAAGTAGAGAAGCATAGGATTGTGTAGAGTAGAGTCGGACTGTGCTCTTAATGAAGGTGCAGAAGAGTAGGATTGAGTAGAGTAGCATAGGATTGTGCAGAGCATAATTGTGTGGAGTAGAGTAGGATTGTGTAGAGTAGGATTGTGCTCTTAACGATGGGGCAGTAGAGTAGGACTGAGTAGAGAAGAGTAGGATTGTGTAGAGTAGAGTAGAGTAGAGCAGAGTAGGACTGTGCTCTTAATGAAGGGGCAGTAGCGTAGGATTAAGTAGAGAAGAGTAGGATTGTGTAGAGTAGAATAGAGTAGAGTACCTCTTAATGAATGAGCAGAGGAGCACCCTATCAAGTTTGCAAATGACGCACAATTTTGATGCCGGGCTCTTGCCTTCGAAGCCACCTTCTCTCCACTCTTTCTAACTCCCCAGTTTGCCTGTGAAGTGTGAAGGACTCTGGCATTTACTGCCATTTAAATTCAATATTCCTTCCCCCACCCGGCGCAGTTTTAATTAGTTCACAGCATGACATGCGGCTTTCTTCCCCTCTCTGGGTCAACCAAATTGAAGCAAGAGGCTTCTAAAAATTCCTAATCATCATCAAGCAGACACATGGCTTCACTTCTACTTCTTCCATGGGTGGACCATGATTAAAGAGGAGACTGATAAGAGTGGAAGAAGGCAAAATCAGGGACGCAGTGGTTTGTACTTAATGGACCTTTGGCATCCACAAATTTTGACATCTGCAAGTTTTGACATGGGGGATCCTGGAACCAAACCCCCACAGATGAGAAGGGCCAACTGTACAGCATTATATTTATGCCACAATTCTCACCCGCTGCTTCCAAAAAATGTGGGGTGAGCGTCTCCTTTTCTTTCTTTCTTTTTTGAGCTTATCTCTGGCCTGCATACACAAAATTCACACTGTGTCCTTTTCCCATCACAAAACTCAAAGCATACATGGGGTGTTGCATCAGACCAGATTTTGAGGATCTGGTCCCCTATATGCTCACTGCAACAGATTTAAAATTCACCCTCCAAATCCATCAAACGCATGGCCTTCCTTAATGTTCCAAAAATACACCACTTTCATCACCAAAGTATTTACATGAGCACTTAGGGATCATGTGTGGTTTTTTCATTACAGTTGGGTTTGCCCCCAGGTGTGCTGTAGCCAGTGAAAGGTGCATAAAAAGAAAACTTTTGGGGTTACCTTTTCTATTCTTTGTTTTAAAGAAATAATACGAATCATTGGTCTTTTATGGCGTGCGCTAACTTGTCATATAAAACAGAATTATTACGAGGCAGCAAAATGGGAGTCTCAATCCAGAAAGCAATTCACGTCTGATTAATAGACAAGATTATCCTAAATCCTCTTGGGAATCTTTCTTTGTTGCGCACTTTCGGGCTCGATGCTTCATGCCATCAAAACAGAGACAATCCCTCCACTGGCAGCCAATTATAAATCATTTTTTGTTCAAAAGCAGCAAACTCTTTGAAAAATGTTTTTTTTCACGACTTCTTTTAAATAACAAAGTTCGCTTTAGCATAAGCTTTTAGTATAAGCTTCTGTAGGCACAATAAATTGCTAAGTCTTATAGGTAACATAAAACTGAAGTTTTTGGTGTTTCTCAACCAGTCGTAAGGGTATCACTAGTGGTACTCGAGGTGGTGCTTGGTGGTACTTCCAGGACTCCTGGAGCCCCATTCACTCAGCATCAAGACTAGGAGTGCAATCCAGAGTAACTATGGGGAGTTCTTGCTCTGACTCAGAAACTGTAAAAACAATTTACTCTGGATTGCAATATGAATTTCCCATAGGTTTTCACTAGGTGGCGCAGTAACTACGTTGACGTAAATGTCTCTTACGTGCTCCTGTAGTTACTCTGGATTGTAGCATAGGGATGCAATGCAACAAAGAGCACAATCTAACCATGTCTACTCAAAAGTAAGCCCCATTATGGGTCTTACTCCTGAGAAAGGTCTTTTGGATTGCAGCCAAAGAGTGATAGAAGGCTCTCTGGGCAATACTGATGCCTTCCATGATTTAAAAAGCCCTCCCATCCACACTGATCAGTAACCTGATCTTACTGACCAGGTTGTATTTGGTCTTCTGACCCAGAAGTAACTGGTGATCATGCCACCACTAGTTACTTCAGGTGGTACTTGAAATAAATGGGCCACATGATGTGGCAACACAGACAAATGTGAAAAACACTGCAACAGACCAATAGTCTTGATGTTTCCTACTCCTTGGGTCCTATTCCTTGGGGTGTTACAAGAGTAGAATGGTATAATCCCTTGTGTACCTTCCCTAAACTCTTTGGTGAAATAGCATGTACAGTGGTGTTGCTAGAAGGATGGAAACCACACTAACCCTAATGCTACCACTACACTTAGGTTCAGGGTGATCAGATGCCAAACCCAAAATTCCCGAACCCAAGGCCAAAATTCCTACCACTTTTTAAAAATAGCCAAAAAATGTATTTTTTTATATTTTTTGGTTTTTGGTTTTGATAGGAAGGAGATAACTTTTGATAGGAAGGAGATATCTCATGATTTTTGCATTGGATGCTGCTCTTCAGTACAAATCCAATGACATATGACATGATGGTGTACTGTGCACCATCGTGAAGTTCAAAAATGAAGCCAAAATGTAGGACAATGAAGCCAAAATGTAGGACACCTTGACCGGAGGCTAAAAATCCAGACAAATCCGGGTTTTTCCAGTCATATGGTCACCCTGCTTAGGTTGTCTTAGGCTGCAATCCTATCCGCACTTTCCTGGGAAAAACTCCATTTACTATAACGGGACTTAATTCTAAGTAGACAGGCATAGGATTGGGCTCTTAATTTCCTATCCCTGGCCAAAACACATGTTATCAGACAGCAAAAACGGAGGTGATGAGGTAGCAAATACAGCTTCCATCCGTAGCTGGATTCCAGCACTATTTGGCAGTGGGGGCAATGGTTTGATATGAACCCCTTTTTATACCTTTTTAAAGATTAGCCTCCTCCTTATACTATTCAATTCATTTTTAATTTAATTAATCAAATTTCTTCTTCCTCTCCAACTCATTAACTTTTAAATTAAATTATCAATTTAAATTTTGAAAATGTATTCACTTTAATTACATTAATTAATAAGAAAATCAGTAAAGTGAAACATATTTCCCTCGATAGCCTGTATCCTCTATATACCTTCCCTTCTTCCTTTCCAGATCCTGTGTTGAGAAAACAGTGGGCCCTTGTTCATGAGTTTGGTACCCACAGATCTGGTCACAGGTGCCCACATGGATGCCAATGCTGAGTGTTGAGGGTCTCAAGGTTCTCCAAGATGCCTTTGGCATCTGTACACCTGTGGCACGGTTCTCCAAGATGCCTTCTGGAAATGCCTTCTGGACACCTGTGGGAGGGCTTTTGAGATCTGGGGAGGCCACATCTCCAAACCCTCCCAGATGTAATTAGAAGATTTCCAGTCAGATCCGGAGCATCCTTCAGACCCTCCCCACAAATTCTATTACCTTCAGAAATTGATATCCACAGAGAGTCCAGGAATAGATCCACGTGGGTAACAAGGCCCATCAATATACTAATTTGTACTGTGAAAGGAGCTGGAAGGAGAGAAGGTGGAACATCTCAACTTGGACAGCTTGGAAGACCTCACCAGAATCTCCCAGCAAGAAGAAGCAGCATGAACATCAGAACTGCCTTATATATGAACGAATGAACGAACGAACGAGATCAGCAGAAAATATGTCACAATGCGGATGAATTGCTAGTCTTGCAACAGATCCCTGTCATGCTTTTCATCAACATCTTTGAGGCATGTTGACCACTTTTTTACAAGTTACTCCATCACAGATCCCCTCTATCACATTCTTGTGCGTTTCCTCTGATCTTTGCACATAGATAAGGCAAAGTAAGAAGCATCTGGCTTTGCTCGCTTGCTTTCTCCATCGTCCACACTGGGTGCATCCAAGCCATCAGGACAAAAATACAGGAATGGTGTGTTTTAATATCTGGAACTCCAATCCAAAGTGAATAAATATCCTTTACCATGTCCTAACAGTGCACTCAAAACACTCCTAGCCTTTGGGACTTTGTGATCATCAGGGAGAATCCTTTGTAAGATGTCAAACGGACAGATCTGGACTTTGTCAGATCTTCGCACTCAGAGCAACATGGGTCTCTCTCTTTTTTTTTAAGGCACAGGATGCAAAAGACAAATGTTGCTACCAACAACTCAGCTGGGATCAATCCTATGAGCTGCAAATCACTCCCGTTCACTGGGAGGCTGCCAGCATTTTGTTCGGCAACCAAAGAGTAGGGAAATTCAAGCCTCCAATAAAAAAGACGGAAAGGTCAAATGCATTTGGAGGTCTCTTCTCTGGAGGAAAAAGAGCCCGAATACTGCTTGACCCTTGGTATTTAAATGAGACGCTAACTAAATCAGGTGAGACGGAAGGTGTGTGCTGAGCCGCAGCGTTGCCTTGCGCTCCTTGCATCTTGTTACAACTTCAAGCCCTCTCCAAGCAGACCTACATCCGTTCAAAAGCTCAGGAGCCGCTTCGATGGGCAGACAAACAGGGACCAGCCATTAGACTGACCTACAAGGGCCTCTGGTTTCTTTCTCATTCACAGTCTTGTGCTCAGTGATGCAACCAAAGCTTTTCCATGCCTGATCGGGGTGATAGAATTCAAAAATGTTGTGCCACGACAATCTGAGCTGTATACATTGTACAAATTCGCACTCGATTCTCCCATACAATTGACTCTTCTTCTTATGCAGAGGGGCCAAAAAACAGGAAAAGGAACACACAGAAACATCTTCTAGAACAGTGTTTCTCAAAGTGCGGGTCGGGACCCCTTTCGGGGTCACCTAGAGCTTTCCTGGGGGTCGCCTAAAGACCCCTGGTTCAGGGGGCCAAGTAAGGCTTGCCAGACCTCTGGCTGTAGCTACGCACACACTGGGGCTGACTGACAGTCTCAGGGCCCAATCCTATGCATGCCTACTCTGAAATAAATCCCATTATAGTCAGGGGGGCCTTTACTCCCAGTCTCAGGGCCCAATCCTATGCATGCCTACTCTGAAATAAATCCCATTATAGTCAGGGGGGGCCTTTACTCCCAGTCTCAGGGCCCAATCCTATGCATGCCTACTCTGAAATAAATCCCATTATAGTCAGGGGGGGCCTTTACTCCCAGTCTCAGGGCCCAATCCTATGCATGCCTACTCTGAAATAAATCCCATTATAGTCAGGGGGGGCCTTTACTCCCAGTCTCAGGGCCCAATCCTATGCATGCCTACTCTGAAATAAATCCCATTGTGTTCAGTGTGTGCATAGAACACACATTTCATTTGTAACAATGAAAATACATCCTGCATATCGGATATTTACATTACGATTCATAACAGTAGCAAAATTACAGTTATAAAGTAGCAACAAAAATAATTTTGTGGTTGGAGGTCCCCACAACATGAGGAACTTATAAAGGGGTCACTGCGTTAGAAAGATTGAGAACCACTGTTCTAGAACATCATCAGGTCAGCTGTTGCTTTCCAAATAGGGTTCCCATATGTCCAGGAAAACCAGGTATTTCCCAGATTTTGGGGACTACGTTCACATACTGGCAAGTTTGACGGGGTTCCTGTCCTGGTTTGGTGGAAGAAAATTATGGCAATCCTATTTCTGAAGGATGCAACCCTTTGAAACATCAAGCAAAGTGTTCTCAGAATCCTGAACCTTGTGTTCAACAACAGATTGCACCACTGTAGGCGGCAATCCTAAACACACTTTCCTGGGAGTAAGACCCATTGAACACAATGGGGCTTCTGAGTAGACATAGTTAGGATTGTGCCCGTAGTGGCATGATCTGCACCTGGTTCTGTTAATAAAAAGAAGCCAATGTTGGAGCAGATCATGTATGAAACACTGTATTCCTTCACATGACATAAAGAATTTCCTTGACAACTTACTCCTTACTCCTACTCCTGTAAAATCCTCTTACTCCTTTACTCCTTACTCCTAGACACAGAACAGGATATATGGTCACCCTGCCCCAGGCATTCTCCCACCCCCACTGCCCTCTCACTTTCCCCCCACTGCCCTCAAGTCCCCAGACTCTCTCACACCAATCTCCACTACCCCCAATCCCCATACACTCTCTCTCTCACACACACACACACACCTTTCCATATGCACTGTCACATATACACACACAGCTTTCAACACGTGTGCACTCACAGTTTCCAACACATGCACAGCACACTCACATAAACACACAAAACATATACAGAGCTTTCAACACATGAACTCTCACCTACCACACACACACATACACACACACACCTTTCAAAACATATGTGCACGCACGTGCGTTCACACACACACTATGGTACAATCCAGAGTAACTACGGGACCTTTTACACCGACATAGTTATGGTGCCACCCATAGGAAACCTATGGAAAATGCATAGAGCAATCCAGAGTAAGTGCCTCTTAAGTCTTCCCATAGTTACTCTGGATTGTAGGGTAACAGTGCAATCCTAAGCATGTCTATTCAGAAGTAAGTCCCATTGTGTTCAATTGTACTTACTCCCAGGAAAGTGTGGCTAGGATTGCAGCCGAAGAGTGGGAACTCCTCTCCCCACTCCACTTGTCTCTCTGCCTGGGAGTTGCACACATGGCAAACTCGGAGGATCACTGGAGGTGGACCAAGATTGTGATCCCTCATTATTTAGGACCTCTCTGGAAGGAGGTTGTGACCCCTACTTTGAAAACCACTGTTTTAGATTGTGTATGCTTTAGAAAAAGGCAACCAATCATTTATATTTGCTAGGTATACAGCTTTGTGAACCATTTTTTTGGTTAAAAAGCATTATATAGATCACAATCCTAACCATGTCTACTCAAAAGTAAGCCCCATTGTGTTCAATGGATTTGATTATCTATAGGTCCATCCTCAGAAGGTGTTCTAAGGAACCCACATGGAGCCCCTACTGTTCAATTCCCATCACTTCCAAAGGGTTATAGGTGCCCAGATTCACATATCTGCAGATTTCAGGATCCATAGGGGTTCTAGGTATGGAACACCCACGGATAACACAGGACACCTGTACTCATAATAACAACAGAGAAGTAGAAAGTAAATCTAAGTAAGCAGGAAATTTTTCTGTAACTACCCCCAAATCCAGAGTAACTACAGAAGCACGTAAGAGACTTTACGTGCACCTGTAGTTACTGCACCACCTAGTGAAAATCTATGGGAAATTCATATTGCAATCCAGAGTAAGTTGTTCTTGCACCGGAGCAAGTACTCCCTGTAGTTACTCTGGATTTTGCCATAAGTAAGTGAGTGCGCAATCGTAATCATATCTACTCAAAGGTAAGTCCGATTGTGTTCAACGGGTCTTACTCCCAGGAACATGTTCCCAGGAAAGTGTTCCTAAATTGCCTTAGGCTGCAATCCTAAAGACACTTTCCTGAGAGTAAGATCCATTGAACGCTATGGGGCTTACTTTTGAGTAAACATAGGATTTCGTCTCTGAGCTTTGAGAACTCGGCCTGAAATCCATCCACCTCCCCTGAGTTTCCAAAACTTAGGAGCTTTCAGCAGACCTGTGACGGATTGCTTTGCTTCCGAGCTCATTTAGCCAGCGCATCACACCACAAGACAGGGGCTGCAGTGTTGATATGTGGCCCGCTAATGACAAAGGGCAGACTCTCTGCCAAGCTGTGATGAAAATGCCAACCTTCAAAACCTTGTGGGACTTTGCTGCCATGAGACATGGCAAGAGCCACGCAAGGCTGGCAGCCTCAATCACCGGCCCCAGCCAAGTTTTTCTGGGCAAGATGCACCTCATTAGTGCAAAAGCAACAGGGGAGGAATTGAAATGTGGCAGCAATGATCACACAATATGAACCAAACCTTGACAGCAGGACAACATTTAGGCAGTCCCGAGACTGTGATGCTTTAAAAGAATAGACAGCAAGCTGTTGGGAAATCATCAAAAGCCTCCTATGCTTTGAATGGCTGATCCACATTTATTCCCAACTTTTTATTCCTGCAACAGATCCGATCCCTACAATCCAGAGTAACTATGGGAAGACATAAGAGGCGCTTACTCTGGATCGCTTTATGCATTTCCTATAGGTTTCCCATGGGTGGCTCTGTAACTACATTGGTGTAAAAGATCCCGTAGTTACTCTGGATTGTAGCCTGAGTCGCCAAGGCTGCAATCCTAAGCTCCAGTTAAGACCTGTGCTGACTTGGGGGTGTCACAAAAGTGATACAAGGCATTTTTGCCCCACTCCTAGGGAGGTTAGGCCACTGCACAGGCATACGCCAACCTCCCCACACCACCACAGGGAGATATCCCAGGTTTGCCCTAAATTAGGATTTGCCAGTGGTGGGCTCCAGCAGGTTCGCACCTAATCTATAGAACCGGTTGTTAATGAGAGATAGGATATATAAAGTTTAAAAACAACCATTAAAAGTGGCTGCCAGGTGGGCATAGAACCGGTTGTTAATTTCTTTGAATCCCATCACTGGATTTGCCCTAAATTAAAGAAACATGTTACATATGAATATGTATGTTTTATTTCTAATAACCTGACAACATACAGTAGTTCCAAATTCAAGTGTTGTACCGGTTAAGACAGAGGGTGCACAGCATCCATTGTGACACAAGAAACTCAGATGAATTTGTTTGTGGTTAATATAATACAATTATATTGAATATAATACAATATTCTGGCAAGATTCGGTAGGTAGCCATGTGAATATCAGGTTTATTGTACTTAGCTTGTCCTCCCTGCCTTGTCATCCTTCCTGCCCTCCAGAATCAGTCCATACGGGGTGGCTCAGTCTTCAGACAGTTCTTGCATATTTTATGAGACTGATTTAGGCTGCAATCCTAATTATATTGGCAGTTAGGCTGGCACAAGTCCTGTGTTGGCCTCAAGGTGTCAAAAAATTGCCATAGGACTTCTGCACTACTCCTGGGGAGGTTAGGTCTTGCACACATACATGCTGTTCTTCCACCACCACCACAGGAATGGGGAGACAGGTGAGTTATACTGCCCTAAATTGGGCCAATTTAAGTTGGCACAACTCACCCAGGTCCCCATTCCCACGGTGGTGTGAGAAGGTCGGTGCAAGTCGGTGCACGGGCTTAATCCAGGGCTCTCAAAAAGCTGGAATTGGCTGGACTTGTCTGGATTTTGTCTGTTGGACTGGACTTCCAGACCAATAGATAAGTGTCCAAACATCTGGGGGGTGCTAAGGTGCTTGTGGGCACTTGGGGACACTTTAATGGCAGGCGCTTCTTGGAGTGGCTGAGCTCCGGCCAGCTGTGCCACCATTAGAGCTTGGATTAAAGCACCCATGCTTCCTAATGTGGAAGCCGGCAACATCACCAGATCGGATGCTCGGCCCACACCAGCTTCAACATTAGGATGCATTGCTTCCTACAAGCAAACAATGCATGTACATGCACTGTGCACCCCAGATGTGTATGCGCGCTTTAATCCAAGTCGTAATGGTGGTGCAGCTGGCCGGAGCTCAGCCGCTCCAAGCCGCGCCTGCCATTAAAGTGTCCCCACCACCCTCACCAACCACCTCCACCCTCCATGGCAGCCCAGGTAAATCCCCTAGCCATAGTATGTCTACTCAGTGAATGAGCTTACTCCTGAGTAAAGGGCTTACTCCTGTGTAAAGTTGACCATATCTGGAACTCAAAAAGGAGAACAGGGTCCTCCCCCCAAAAATGTTAAGTCCGGATTTTCAGCAGAAAACCCAGACTTTTGGGGACCCTGTCTTACTTTTTGAGTTTCAGATATGGTCACCCTGGCTTAACCCGTTAGAAGTGGTGTAGTATGCCTTAATGGCACTTTTACGACACCCACCGAGCCAGCGTAGTACTTATGCCGGGACTTGTGCCAGCCTAACCAGGGATTAGGATTGCACTGACAGTCCCCGGAGCATCACATAATCCAATCCAAGGGCTGGACATTTTAAGTGAATAATAAAATAAACACCACAAGTGTGAGACAAACAACAATATCACAGAGGGGTTCCTGCCCCGTTTCTCTCTTCCCAAATCCGCATCAGAATTCGGCCTCAACTTCCTTGAAAAAACCGTTTCAAACCCGAAGCCAATATTCTTTTGTCTTTCTACGGAGATTGTGATTATTCTGTGTCGCTACAAACGATAGCCCTGAGCCATCCCATTCAGCTGCCACATCCTCTGGTAATTAAAGGTTATTTTCCCCCATCTGCTGGGTCTGCAGGAAGAAATAATTATCTGTCTGATCTTGTTTTCCTTCCAACATGTTTCAAGTTTCACCTGCCCAGATTTTTTGTCTTGATCAAATCGGGAGAAGGACACACACACACACACACACACACACACACACACACACACACACACACACACACACACACAAATGTGCATGCACGAACACAACCACCCAGGCTTCAGCAACATCCCATACTCTTCAATCTCATACCAAGTAGATGTGTGTAGGGTTGAATCAGGGAAGACCACTAGGACTCACAGCACAATCTTAGACTGCAGTCCTAACTTAAGCCAGCACCTTGGTCTTCCTTTCCCATGGTGATGTAGGAAGGCAAGCGCATGTCTGTGCACAGGCCTAACCCTCCCATAAGAGTGGCACAGAAGTGTCTGATAGGTCACCACAGGACTTATGCCGGGAGTTAGGCTGGCCTAAATAGAGTTTAGGATTGCTGCCTTGATCTCCATTCATTTCCCTAAATGTGTGCTAGTATTGATGATAAAATTTTAAATCTTTCTTCTTATTATAAGTTATTAAAAATATTAAAAATAATATAATATTAAAAATATTGCCCCCTCCAAATAATCTAAAATACAGACATATCCTACACATAAAAAAGATATTAAAATTTCCCGTTTTATAACTCTAAGCTCAGGTTGGACATCAAAATGCTCTAACCTAAATATTCAATTACTGGGTTCCTGCAGCATATCGGTTTTTTGATATTTCAAATTAAGTTTCTTCCAAGCTGTCAATTTTACCAGCTTCAATTCCCACATTTTATTAAACCATCCTGTCTTTTTGGGGCTGTGTTCAGCACAGAGGATTTTAGCTGATATTTCTATTTAACAGTGATTTTCAACCTTGGCGCACCAAGAAGGCACGAAAATGGTTTTTTGACATTTGACATGACACGCTGCACAGTTGGTTAGGGGCTCCCATCCCCAAATGTCCCCGATAACTGAATCCACCTTATTCTCTATCATATCTATCAGTGGTGGGCCCCACCTTACCCAACAACCAGTTCGCCAGAAGTTGGGGGCGGGGCTAGGGTCAGGGGGTGGGGGTGGGGCAGGGCTAGGGGCGGACCCAAACCCCGACGTACTGCGCATGCACCAGCAGGAGGAGACGCAAGGCAGTCACGTTGGCGCTTGTGCAGTGCGCATTGAAAAAAGATGGTGGCCGGCGCGAACTGGTCCGCCCTCTTTTTGACTTTCCCTGCTGCTGGCGGTCTGCCAGCGGCAGGGAAATGGGAAGATCCGGTTCGGGCAAATAGGCCCAAACCGGTAAGTGCCCACCCCTGATATCTATCTATAAGCAGGTTTTCTTTCCAGGGCTATTTCAAAGTTCAGATCAGATTTAAACACTGATGATTTCACTTTCCAGAGATGTAGATGAGTTAAAGACCAATCTTATCCCCAACCGGGCACTGCCAGGTGTAGCGGCACAAAAACGGCAACTACTATTTCCAGCGACCCCACTGGGTTAGGGTTGCCATATGTCCCATAAAACAGGGATATTTCCTATTTTGGGGGGTTTGTGTTCACATACTGGCAAGTGTGATAGAGAGTCCTTTTCTGGGAGTAGGCCCCTTTGAATACAACTTACTTCTGAGTAAACAGGCTTAGGATTGCACTGTTAATCTCTTGCAGCAAACACTACAGATAATATGTTGCACAGTAAAATCACTTAATTTCAGTTTAAGCTTATGTGTACTTCAAAGCCACTTCATCATATTGATATTTCAATTTTCAGGAAAATTCCAAGATCTTATAGCTCCAAAAGTAATGTGGAGTTTAGCAAAATTCTGTGGTCTATGCAGTTCTGTGTCCTGCATTGCTCTTTGGCTGCAATCCTGAAGATGTCTACTCAGAAGTAAGCCCCATTGTCTTCAATGGGTCTTACTCCCAGGAAAGTGTGTTCTGTATTGCAGCCTTTGCCTAATGATGAACAAATGCAAAGTAAATTATGAAAAATATGGCAATGTATGCAAACACATTATGAGCACAAACCTAACCATGTCTACTCAAAATAAGCCCCATTGTCTTCAATGGGTCTTACTCCCAGGAAAGTGTGTTCAGTATTGCAGCCTTTGCCTAATGATGAACAAATGCAAAGTAAATTATGAAAAACATGGCAATGTACCCTCCAATCCAGAGTAACTACGGGAGCACATAAGAGTCATTTACGTCGACGTACTTACAGCACCAGCTAGTGAAAACCTATGGAAAATTCATATTGCAATCCAGAGTAAATTGTTCTTACACAGGAGCAAGGACTCCCCGTAGTTACTCTGGATTGTGCCTGGTAGGGCACATGATGAGCACAATCCTAACCATGCCCACCCAAAAGTGTGTTTCCCAGGAAAGTGTGTTTAGGAAATACTCCCAAACTTTTCTGGGAGTAAGACCCATTGCACACAATGGGGCTTACTTTTGAGTAGACATGGTTAGGATTGTGCTTTCATAGCTGCAGACTCCCACTCTTTTGGTACAAAACTCTGAATTTTTTTTTTTTAAGCAAGAATATACTGAACTCTGATCATACTCCCTGAAGATGACTGCGGGAAATAAAAGATGCTTTACCTCGAAGGCAAAATCTTCCAATTAAGGCTGCTTGGTGCAGTTGAAGATTGGGTTGCCCGTTATCTCTGTTGTTAGAGCGTAGGTTGTGTTGTTGTTGTTTTCCTAATTTTTGCAGAGCCCGTTGCTTCCGACATGATAAGGATGTTTCATTACAAATTTGTTGGCAGACACATTGCTTTGAAATATGGCATTTGATGGCGTACAGCTGCAGTTTCATTATATTGCGACTGCAGGCAGGACTGAAGAGTAGAGCGGTAGAAATAGTAGCCACAGGGCTACAACTTTCTTACACAATGCTGGCAGCACAGGGCTGATGGCCATCATCCAGGCTCATGCTAACATAAGCCTAACAACTTTCATTAATAGCCTTGATAGCCTTGACTTTTGGAAAGTAACAGTTGGAAAGCATCCTATATAGCAGCGATTTTCAACCAGTGTGCCTGGGCACACCAGTGTGCTGTGACTGGTCCACAGGTGTGCCATGTGGGGGGGGGGGTTTGGAAAATTTATTTATTAATAAGATAAATAAGATACTGTATTTACTAATGCTCACCTTTTTCAGCTGAATGCAATCTCCAAAATCAAGGTGCGTATTAGATTCGATTAATCCGATTTGAGGAACAGCACAATCCTAAGCATGTCTACTCAGAAGTAAGTCCCACTGTGTTTAATAGTACTTTCTTCCAGGAAAGTGTGGTTAGGATTGCAGCCTAAGGGCAAAATCCAGAGCAGTTACCGGTCCACACAGTTACGACACCCTCTAGTTTTATCTTATGGAAAGTCACCTTAACTGCTCCATCGCAAAGGACTTAAGTTGACTTTAGGATATGGGTCTAAATGTGGTGTTTTTATTATAGGTATAGGGTGCACGTTAGATGAGATGGCACGTTAGATTCAGGTAAATATGGTATCATTTATTAATAGGGCCATTAAGGGATGTGAACCCTCCACCAGCAGCATGGTGTGCCTTCTTAGTTGTCAAAGGACTGATGGTGCGCCTTGACAATTTTAGTGCTTGTCAGTGTGCCATGAGATGGAAAAGGATGAAAATCACTGCTATATATGTTTGCCTTATGTTCTGGAAAACTGGAACTGTCCAGGTTTGGGGGGTTGTGCAAGTGTCCCATCCAATTAGGCACAAACCCTGGATTTATGTGCGTGGTATGAGTAAGGTGTGTGTGAGAGAGATGTGTGTGTCTGTTTAATTTGTCTATTAAGATTTTAATGCACATCTGTTCAGAAGTCCCATTATAGTCAATGGAGCTTACTCCAAGTAGAGATAGGACGCACTATATGCCCCCCACCAGCACATGGTGTACCTTGTCTATTATAGTGCCTTGACCATTTTAGCACTTTGGCAGTGTGCCCAGAGCTGAAAAAGATTGAAAATCATTGCTATATGGGATTACTTTTGAAGGTTGCTCAGAAGACAATGTTGGTGCAGGAAAGAAAGATCCCAATAAAACTGCATCTTATATGATCAGGATCTTCTTAGAAAGTCTCAGTTGGCTCCCTTCCAGGCTCTCATCAATGATGGTCATAACCAGTGGCACAGCTGCAGGGGATGCAAAGCACTAGGTTTTGCAGGGATCGTCACTGTAGCATGCAAACCTCTGCTTTGGAGATGTAAACCTCAATTTTGCTCCCTCCAGTCTGGAATGGTTCCAAAAAGGAGGGGGGACCCCATCACTGTGGTGATCATCTCTGCAAAATGTAGTGCTTTATACCCCCTAGAGCTATACCACTGCCCCCCATATACACTAGATTGGTTTCCTGGATGAGAAAGAATCTGGGATGCCTCCTTTGCATAGAATACCATTTACCACTGCACATAGCTGTAGGTGCTCTGGAAGCAGGTATTATAGCACGTAATCAATCCTTTTGAGAATCTGCTTCCTTCAAAGCCTCACAAAGACAAAAAGAAAAGTAGCTGAGCAGAAGGAAAGTAGCTGACTAGTCACTCATCCATCTATTTTATATTTGTGAGAAAATGCTATGGGGGGGGGGGGGTGAACAGGAGAAGCTCACAAGACTGCCACTCAGAACTGATAGCGCCATTTCCTATACAGGACATACAGGATGGAGACCTACCTGTAACCACAGCGGAATTCCAATCTCTCATAAGGGCATGTTTGGTTTTAATTCAAGATACATTTTCCTTTGGGAGCAAGAGGATGGATATCTTCAAGACGGCAAAACGTGCCCCGCTTCTCAACTCAGAGGATCCGAAGGCAGCAGAGCTGAGGACATCCTCCACCTGGAGACTTTGCACCCCCGCTGCCGGTCATCACAGACAACACTGGACTCAATGGACCAATTATCTAACACCATATAAGGAAGATTCCTATATGCAGGACACATCAAAATATGCAGGCTCTGGAATTCACCACTATCTCCTCTCCGTATTTCATCTTCTGCTCACCCTATTTTTTCAGAAGGAGGTGGAGGTAACTAATTAGATGCTGGCAGGCGTTCCCTGACAATCTGCTGCCTGA
The DNA here is from genome assembly GCA_030015325.1 of Cryptoblepharus egeriae. Lineage (NCBI taxonomy): Eukaryota > Metazoa > Chordata > Lepidosauria > Squamata > Scincidae > Cryptoblepharus > Cryptoblepharus egeriae. The sequence goes on along the minus strand of JAREYC010000007.1, from coordinate 7,465,919 downwards.
GGCAGTGTTCTTAGTTGGCTTCACAGATGGGCCAGCCTGCAACTATATGAAGCTTCCTAACTACTGAGTCAGACTGGTGGTCTTTCAAACCTTATATCATTTGCTCTAAACAAACTGACCCTATAAACCAGAGTAACTATGGGAAGATGTAAGAGGCACTTACTCTGGAATGCTCTATACATTTCTCATAGGTTTCCCATAGGTGGCACCGTAACTGCATTGGTGTAACTACTCTAGATTGTAGCCAATGCCTCCATGGGTCCTCCTCCCCCCACCTGCTACCTGTTAGTTGCTCAGGATCCAACCTGGAATAAGTGGCATCACTAGGGCACCACTAGGGTGGTGTGAAGGGTGTGAGCCATACAATGCATAGAGGGATGAAACATGCAAAAAAATTTAAAATCTTTATATTTTCAAAGAATTTTATCATGTTATGTATCATGTGATGCACAATTTCATGCAGAATGAAATAAACTCATTGAGATATCTCTATTTTATCAAAAAATTATAGACAAAAATCAGCCGGGTGGATCGATGGTGCATTAACTATTCTGGACGTCGTTCTACCCACTGCCCGGGACAATGAAACCTCTCAGAATCCCTGTGTTCCCAGTATCCCGAGGGAACCCACAATCCCTTTAGATCCTGGGTTAGGTTAGGGTTAGGATTTACAGGATCCCTCGGGTTAGGATTTACAGGATCACTGAGTTAATGTTCCATTGTGGGGATAGCATGCTGGCCTCCTGCACTGGATGATGCAAACCCGATTGGTACCACCATCTGGGACCTTCTGGATTCAAAGCAGGTACTCTCCAGAGATGTATGGCCCTTCACCCACAGTGATTTGTATTTTCCTTCACACATAGATCCAATGGTGTCAGGAGAGCTATGTGGATAGAAACTAACACTCCATCACATGTGAAGGGCTGGGGGAAAATATCAGTCCCATACTGTAGGCTGTTCGACATGATGAAAAGATGCTTTGTATGTCTCACGCAGCACCATTGTCTTAACCCCAGATAGACGTACAAGACGAGTAAAAAAAAAAGTTGTGAATATCACCCACACGTCAACACACAGCAGTGACATCTTGATGTCTCATTTCCGTCCGTTCTTGGAACACACTATATTATGTTACTTATTGAAACAAAATGTGGAGGAGAGAATTATCTGCCGCAGGATTTATTAGAGTTGATGGAGTGTAGGCAGATCTCTCAATAGCCTTTAAAACACTGTGATGCTCCACAGTATATTTTTAATGGAAACAAATGCATGCAATCTGCTTCGGCTTTGCGCCAAGCCGTCCACTAAAGACAACGTACCGTAAATCAATTTCATCTCGTTCCACCCTCTCTTTGCATAGGGTGGCTTTTTAAAAAAAGGGACGACGTCAGCCATGGGAAGCAAAAGATCATTCAGTTTCGGAATATATGGAAAGGTTATTCGTGGGGAGAAAGGAGAAGGTTGCAAAGGGCAGCAAATGAACCAACCTGAGCATCGGTACTAAACGGGGATGTACATCTCATTTAGCAAGGTCAAACACAGAACTGTTGAGGCCAAACTCATATTATTTGGCACTGGCAAGAGCAAAAAGTAGGGTGATTGCTCACCACAACATCTTGGGATGCCGGGAACTACCTTTCCAGGTGCCAAACCAGAGCCCAGATCAAAGTGGGAGAAGATCTCAGTGGGTCCACTCATCACTAGAACCAAATCAGCACATGACACCAGTCATGCGCAGAGGGTAAAAAGACAGCAGTGACACGTAAGTTACATTTTTTGGGTAAAAAAAATGAAAGTCACTCTGGCTTCTCTGTAGAAGGAACACGTTGCTAGCATTGGCATCTCAATAGTGAAATCTCCATTGCATTGGAAAAGGTAGTGGAAAACTAGTTCAGCATCAGGCCAGATGTGAGTGTGATGGGCATGTGTATGTGTGCATCTGTGGCGTAGCTAGAGGGGGCATTGCAGTCAATCTTAGAGGGATCCTCACCCCTTTGAGGATATTCCAGACAGGCTCCCTCCAAGAATAACTGCTCTACCCCCTCTAGCTACACCACTGAAGCGCATGTGTGTGATGCTAGCCTTTATTCTTTGCATGGTGCCACACACATACCCAAGACTGAGATTGAAAACAGGTCCTTATATATCCTTAACACACATACATCCCAAAGAACCAAGCCATTCCAGGAGATACTGACGAAACTGGCATATGTTTTCATATATAATGGATAATTTTAAAAGGTGGCTGGTCCACCATGAGGCCACCTAATGTGGGATGCATCAACGGGAGATTGCGAGGGGTCCAAGGAGGTGATGTTTAGGGCAGCAGACCCAAGACAGGGTTGCAGATCAAGACCCGAGGGTAGCAAACCTGAGACCCGAGAGTAGCAGATCAAGGAACATTTCAGGTGGTACCAGCCCTGCTTCCAAAGATAATTCATTATATTGCAGTATATAATTGAATCTTGAAACCTATCATGAAAGTGCGCTCTCTCTCTCTCTCTCTCTCTCTCTCTCTCTCTCTCTCTCTTTCTTACTCACACACAAATACACAGAAGCATGAATATGTTACCTACTTACAAATGAAAATGTAATATTTCTGAAATCTCACACTGATTCTGTGTCACAGGATTGGAAAAAAATTGTACAGGATATTAATCTTGTGCAATAGTAGGTCGTTTTCCTAAAAATAAAAACTTACTAAAATACTAGGTCCTTAAAGTAACTAGGAAAACTTTAGTAACTTAGGAAAACTTTAGTAAGAGACCACTCTGTAATTTTAAATCAGTTCTGAATTTTTTATTTTTTTAAATCTTTATGACTTTTGTAACAAAATGCAACAAACTGATATAAAATAGAAACCATGTGGAAAAATACTTTCTTTTGGAGAAGACCAGAAATTTTGTCAAGGACACAACCTCATTTTGTGTAATAAAAAGAAAACGAATTCAAGTTGAGTGAGGAACAAACAGCATTAAAGCTGACCTACCTCCAATGATGAGCCTCGATAGACACATACACCTGAAAGACCAGAAAGGAAATTGTGTTAGACGGACATAAAACGAACATGGTAAATTAGGAAGGGCAGTAAAAACAGCTCTTTAACAACCCACATGACCAAATAAAGCGTGTGCCACAAACGGTGCTATTTTCTGCAGTTACTCCAGCAGGTTGTTCAAACTCCAGCCCCAAAGAAAGTGTGGTGTGGAATGTGTAAGGTATATGTGGTGTGGGTAGCAGGTGAAACAGGACCACCCCTTACGCATCCTCTGAAAATCGCCACAACCTAAACTGGTGGTGGGCACATGTTCCCCCCACTTGCACTAAGTAAGCGGGTAGAATGCAGGTGTGAACCCCAAGTTATACTATGGAGATTTTTTGGAGAAACAACTGGGGTTGTCCTGTGCACCTGTTGCATGTCTTCTTCATATGGTCCATGATATATGTTAGGCAAAGACTCAACCTGTGGGCTAACATGGTGCTCTGGCTAAAAGAGCAGGGTGACCATATGACCAGAAAAACCCGGATTTGCCCGGATTTTTAGCCTCCTTTCTGGGTGTCCTATATTTTGGTTTCATTGTCCTACATTTTGGCTTCATTCTGAAACTTCGTGATAGTGCACAGTACCCCACCATGACATATGTCGTTGGATTTGTATTGAAGAGTAGAATCCAAGGCAAAAATCAGTTTGGGGATATCTCCTTCCGATCAAAAGTTATGTTCAAAAAACCAAAAAACAAAAACAAAAAAATACACTTTTTGGCAATTTTTTTAAGCAGGTAGGAATTTTGGCCTGGGATTAGGAATTTTGGCCCTGGGGTTCAGGAATAATCTGGTCACCCTGCTAAAAGAGGGACATATAAGGAAAGCCTGCTCCTTGCCAGAGGTTTGCCATGCAATAGTGCCAGGCTATTTGGTGCTTCAGGCAAGACTAACAACATGCAACCCCATCCCCCCCATTTTTTTCTTAAGCCTTTATAATTAACTAGCGGAATGTACCCACTGTTGCAGGAATAAAATTTCAAGAATATTTCTGAGCCCTGGGCACAGCTGGGCACCAGTGGCTACCACTGGACATCTCTGGGCACTGGAGGGTTCCAGGGGGAAGTGGCAGGCAACGCTGGTGGGCACACAGCAATGGGCACTGGCCACCATCATGCAGCAGGGACCACCAGGGACCACTGTGCAGTGGGCAGCAGGCACCACTGGGCACCACCAGGAAACAGGCACCACCAGCACCAGACATCTCTACCAGACATCAGCGGGCAGCAGGCACCAGCAGGCAGCAGACACCACTGGGTAGCAGTGGGCAACAGGAATCTCTACCAACTACTGGGCATCCATATGGGGCATTGGGCACCACTGAGCACCAGCACTTAGTGGGAAGCAGGCAGCACTATGCACCATTGGGCATGGCACTATTGCATACCAGCCACCAGCAGACACAACAGGCAGCCGTCACCTCCAGGCAGTGGACACAACCAGGCACTGGGCACCACAAGGCACCACTGGGAACCACCAGGCACTGCTAAGCACTGGCGGGCAACAGTGGGCAGCAGGAACCAGAGGGTATGGGGCTCAAGTGGGCACTGGGCAGTGGCAGGCTCTGGGCACCGGCAAGCAGCAGGCACCTTCCAAGTACTGGCACTACCAGGCTGCTGATGGCACTAGGCATCTCTACTGGGCACCAGGCACCACTGACAACAGGGCAGCAGCATTTTTTTTTTAATCCAAGCTTCCTGCAGATAGAAAATTAGTTTGCACTGAGTGATCTGAGCTAGACATTTCATGCTAGCTTTCTGTTAGCAGGGATTATTTTTTAATTCAAAGGGGAATTCAAAAAACCATCTTCAAGCAGTGCAGTTCATTCAGCCACCTCCAAATACAGCCACCTCAGTTTGCCGTACGCGCGCTCGAGCAGAGATGCATGGACGATGAATGTTTAAAGCGCTATCTTCCCCCAGGGAGGAATGCAGGATAGGAAATGAAACCTCTAGGGTTTCTTAAACAGCAGACTTTACCGTAACAGAAAGTGTGTGGCCTCCCTGTATGTATGTATGTATGTATGTATGTATGTATGTATGTATGTATGTATGTATGTATGTATGTATTTGTTTAAAGGGGCTCAGCTTCTAAAAGCACCAGAGGAATTATTTTAAAAGTCAGGAAACTTGTTTGGGGGGAAAGAGATGCCCGTCCACTTTGGCAAGACGAACATGGACCTGCTGGCCGGGATCGTCCCCAGGAAGTCTGGAGAAGACGAGGATTGCCTGAGGAAGAAGAGACAAAGAAAGGGCTTGTGGCCGAGCCGCAGTTGTCCTCCCAGAGGAGACAGGAGACACTTTTGCGCGACACCTGCCAGACCGTTAATGAACGCATCGGGGCTGCCGGCTTCGCAGGAAACCGCTTGCCCTGTTTCCAAGTCAAGCTCAGTGACCGTAGCTGGGAACAGAGACTGTCCCAGGAACACAATGTCTGGAACGGAACCGAGCCAGGAATTTAACATCTGAAATAACCAAGGACTTTGGTTTACCACCCATCAAAAAAATTCAGAACAGCACAACTACAACAGCCTATTTATTCTATTAAACCACTCGTGTCAAACCGATTTTGCCGTCCTGACCTCTGAATCATGAATGTGCACAGAAGTAGTCTAGGTGCGGCCAGGACGACCAGATCCCTGAACCTAAGAAGGAGGACAAGGTCTTGGATTCCTCTCAGTCTTGGATTCCTTTCCTTTGCCTACTCACAAGTAAAGCCGCAATATTGGCACTTTCACTTTCCCATAGAGCTCAAAGCATATTTGTTTTATTTTTAGTTTTTTTAGCCATAACTTTTGATAGGAAGGAGTTATTTCAAAACCCATTTTTGCATTGGATTCTGCTCTTCAATACGAATCCAACGACATATGATGGGGTTCGGCACACCATTGCAAAGTTCCAAAATGGAGGACAATGAAGCCCTTTTGGAGGACATCTGAACAGGAGGCTAAAAAAGAAGACAAAACTGGAAAAATCCTGTCATACAGAATATACAGGTGTCCCTAGTTATCCACTAGGATTCTGTTCCACAACCTCCAGCAGACAAAAAAAGTCCATGGATAAAAAAATCAATAGAAAAATAGATTTAAAGATCCACTTTCAGGTGTTTTGTTCCTCCATTCATTGCTCCTAATGGAATAAAGTTGCACCTCACTAACTAAGGGATTTGATTCTGGGACAAAAAATATGTTAAATAAAAGCAGTTTTTTAAAAAATGAGTGTGTCCCTTTACATTTAAAAGCTGAAAACCAGTAGTTATTATTCCAGGAGGCGGCAAGGGGTTGGACTAGATGATCTCTTAGTTCCCTTCCAACTCTATAATCCTATGACTCTATGAGAAACCATTTCAAGTCCCAACTTCAACTCTCAAGTTTCAGAAAGGATCCGCACTTAAGTCTCGCCTACTTAAAGCAGTGACAATGCCATAACCAAAAAAAGAGGACAAGGAAATCCCAAAATGTAGAACACCTAAGAAAAATGTAGGACATAACAAAAAAAAAAGCCAAAATACTCATGTATAGTGCTTTCATGTGATTAATTTAAGCACTATGAGACTAAGGTTGCAATCCTAAACATAGTTTCCTGGGAGTAAGATGCATAGAACACAATGGGACTTGCTTCTGAGTAGACATGCTTAGGATTACACTCATCGGGCACAATCCAGAGTTACTATGGGGAGTCCTTGCTCTGGTGTAAGAACAATTTACTCTGGATTGCAATATGAATTTCCCATAGGTTTTCACTAGGTGGTGCAGTAACTACGGGTGCACGTAATTACTCTTACGTGCTCCCGTAGTTACTCTGGATTGTAGGACAAGGATACAACCCAGAGTAACTACAGGACCTTTTTCAACCAACATAGTTATGGTGCCACCTATGCGAAACCTGTGGGAAATGCATAGAGCAATCCAGAGTAAGTGCTTTCTACGTCTTCCCATAGTTACTCTGGATTGTAGGGAAAGGCTGCAGTCCTAAAGACACTTTTCCTGGGAGTAAGTCCCATTGAACACAATGGGGCTGACTTTTGAGTAGACATGCTATTAATATTAAATTTAAAACGATCATATGCAATTTATTACATATATTAATTACAAGAAGGCTACATGCTGCCTGCTCACAAGGAAAAAAAGGACAATTGAGATCTTTTTTTCCAGGACATAAGACTTTAAAAAGAGGACCTGTCCTGGAAAAAGAGGACATCTGGTGACCCTGATTTAAGGGCAACCCAACTCCTATTTCAAAGCGCTATCTGCTTGTTCCAGCACAGTTCATTATGATCCCTTCCCATGATGTACAGGCAGGTCTGCGCCTCCTGATGCTGAATGAATAATGCATGGAACCAAAGAGGTGGAAGCAGAGCGCATTTCACAACGCCAAAGAAAAGAGGGAAGGGAAACCTGGTCCCACCTGCTTCATCTATGGAGCATATACTCAATTGGTGAGTATACACAAGGTGATTTCAAGATGGAAATTTCTCTTTTTTCCTCCTAATTCATTCCCAATTATCGGCGCGGTGGGGGTTCTAAACCGCATTAGTGGAATCACATCAGAATGGGGCAAGATCCGTTATTTTGAGCTAATTAATCTGGAATAAAACAGGTAGGTCTGTCTGAGCTGCTGCTCCACTTTCGCAGGTGTCATGCTAATTTTACATTGCTGTGTCTACTACACTCAAAATCAACTTGTTACTATCCCAGCTGTTAGACACGATCAGAGGCTGTGAGATTGAAACTTGCCTCACACTGATGAGTTCATAACTGTATGAACACATATATATCTGTATGAGTTCATACAGGTATACCTTAATTCAGATCTTAATTCAGATCTCTGACTAGGGAGTCAGATTTACCCCCAAATCCAGAGTAACTACAGGAGCGAATAAAAGACTTTACGTGCACCTGTAGTTACTGCACCACCTAGTGAAAACCTATGGGAAATTCATATTGCAATCAGAGTAAGTTGTTCTTACACCGGAGCAAGGACTCCCCGTAGTTACTCTGGATTTTGCCCTAAGGCTGCAATCCTAAAAACACTCTCTTGGGAGTAAGACCCATTGAACATAATGGGGCTTACTTTTGAGTAGAAATGGTGAGGATTGTGCTCTAGGACCTGGAAGATCCTGGTTCAAACCCTCTCTCAGCTAAGAAGCTTCCTGGGTGTCCCTGGTGCCGTCGCTCACTCGCGGAGTGGCCTACCTCACAGGATTGTTGTGGAGACAAAAAGTTAAAGCTTTGTAAGTCACCTTGGGCATTTGCTCTGGCATGAGAAAAGCAGGGTATAAATCCCTTAAATAAGGCCAATTTTCTATTACAAGACCATCCTGGCTCTTGTGTGAATTGAGAACCCAATCCTATGCCTGTCTACTCATCAGTAAATCTAATTATAGTCAATGAGACTTACCCCCAAATCTAGAGTAACTACAGGAGCATGCACCAGGAGCATGTAAGAGACTTTACGTGCACCCGTAGTTACTGCACCACCTAGTGAAAACCTATGGGAAATTCATATTGGAATCCAGAGTAAGTTGTTCTTACAATAGAGCAAGGACTCCCCATAGTTACTCTGGATTTTGCCCATACTCTAAGGAAAGTGGATAGTATTGCAGCTGCAGTTTCCTGTTCCACGCTACACTGTCAAGCTGCGTGCATCTAACCCCCATCCACCAAGAGGACAGGTATCAAACAGTTGCAATAAAGCCCGGCCAATATCCTATAATTTCTGGATACCAGAGGTTGGCAGACTGATCCGCTGATAATGACAGGATATGAGGTTTTTCACGGGTATTGTATGAGAAAAGTGCAGAAAAGGGCAACCAACATTATCTCAACTGCATAGAGCAACTTCCCTACAAGGAAAGCTAAAGCATTTGGGACCTTTTAGTTTAGAAAAATTACATTTGGGGGAAGGAACAGATGCACCTGAGCTCTACAAAATTAGACTTAGGGCGCAATCCAGAGTAACTACGGGGAGTCCTTGCTCCGGTGTAAGAACAATTTGCTCTGGATTGCAATATGAATTTCCCATAGGAAATTCCCACTATATTGTGCAGTAACTACGTGTACACGTAATGTCTCTTACGTGCTCCCGTAGTTACTCTGGATTGCGCCCTTAGTGTGCAGAGAAAAGCAGTGTATTTACTCGAATGTAATGCACCATCTAATCCAATGCGCAGCTTATTTTTATAACCAAAACACCGTATTTACTCAAACCTAATTAACCATCGAATCTAATGCACACCATGATTTTGGAGACTGAATTTGGCTGAAAAAAGGTGAGCGTCAGATTTGAGTAAATATGAGTAAATACGAGTAAATTTTGATAGTCTTTCTCCTCTCTCATCATATTAGAAACATAGAGCACAATCCAGAGTAACTATGGGAGCATGTAAGAGACATTACGTGCACCTGTAGTTACTGCACCACCTAGTGAAAACCTATGGGAAATTCATATTGCAATCCAGAAAAACTTGTTCTTACTCCGGAGCAAGGACTTCCCGTAGTTACTCTGGATTTCACCCTTAGTGTAGGGCTGTGGGCGACGCAAGTGGCTAACACACTGTGCCTGTTAACCAGCAGGCCAGGGTTCGAGACCCGGGTCGGTCCCACAAGACAGGGTGAGCTCCTGTCCTTAGCCCAGCTCTGTGACGCAGCTGGATCCAATCATATTGGCTCTGCCTTTCCATTGGACTAATTCAGTGGCATGGAGAGGGGGGATCTGCTGCTTGGGTAACAGCCTATCCTCCATAACAATCCAACCCAGGCTTTCATGATTCGCATGCAGCGTATGCAGTGCCGAGCACGATACCATAGTCTTCCAAGACTGACGGAGGCCTGCTTTTATAGGCCTTAGTCAACCAATGAAATTGACATGCAAGTGTTCCTATATGGACAAATAAAAGGACCTCTTCATACACACATTAACATCTGGTGCCAACTACCATGGGATGGGGTGATGACCATTGGGTAGTCATGAATGGACAGAGATAGACATCCACGCTACTGCCTAAGGCAACCTTCTCAGTAGACCTCATAAGCTAGTCCTGTGGAAACTGCCAGCTCAAAAATAGCATTGAATAATATTTACTGGATTGCTTTCATCCAGGTTCCTCTGATGTTTTTAGGGGAATATCTGAATCCAACAAGCCACATTTACCCCAGGCTAGTGCATTAAACATTTTTCATGGCAAACGTCCTAAAAATTGAATGTCATAAAAAATGGTCTTGTTGTATCATCAACATCATGCCTCAACAGTAGCCATAATTTAGAAGTTCACAAGCAGGGCAGAAGAACTTGCAACCCCAGCACTGAGCAATCAAAAGTGTATTGCTTTGAAGAGAAAGGTTTTGCTCTCAGGGTTAATAGCCATCAATATCTAATTGTTCTTAAAGTAATCTAAGGCAGTGGCCTTCAACAGATCTTTGCTGCAATCCTAAAGACACGTTCCTGGGAGTAAGACCCAATGAACACAATGGGACTTATTTTTGAGCAGACATGGATAGGATTGCGCTCAGTGTCCAACAACTTAATTATTATTTGCATCTTGGAGAACTTTCTTTTGTTTGTCTTCAACCTACCGTCGATTAATGCGTTCAAAGAGAACAAGTTTTGAACTTTTGGGGCTTTGAAACTTTCCCGTTGTTCCCTCCCGATCATGCATAGGATGCAATCCTAAGAATTTTAGGCTGGCCTAACTCACCTGGCCAATCTTTCTGTGATGGTGTGGTGAGGTCAAGACATGCCTGTGCATTGGCCTAATTCCCCCAGGAGTGGGGCAGAAATATCTTACTGCACTTTTGTGACACCCCCAAGGCAGACCAGGACTTATGCCAGGTCTTAGGCTGGCCTCAATGGAGGTTAGGATTGCAGTCATAATCTCACAAATTTAGAGCCCATGAAAGTTTTTCCCCATGAAAGCTATCCCCCAAGTCAGATACCACATGTGGGGGAGCTTACATCTGAGTAGACATGCATAGGCTTGGGCTCTATGTATGCTACCACATTAGTAAATAGGGTAGCTACCCCTAAGTAGGCTACCCCATTTATGTGACCCAATATCATTTCGGGACACCTACACCAGGCCAGATTTCCTTCCAGATCAGTGGATCTCAAGCCTTTAAGCCCCAGTCTAAAAACTTTTTAGAACATTCTAGAAATGTTGTCATACTATAAGTGATGTCATTAACCCCAGAAGTGATGTCGTGGTCAGAAGTACCATCATCAATTTGGTCTTCAGACTTGGATCCTTGTATTCAGCATCCCTTCTTCCCACCTATTCAGGGCAAACACCAGAGATCTCTCCCACTGGGACCCCCAACCTGCCCAGCAGCTTGGTACTCATCATCATCATTCTTTTTTATGGTCATACAAGAAGAAGAGGAGGAGGAGGAAGAGTTTGAAACCCTGTATTTTTAACTCTACATTTCTAATGGTGGCTGAACTAGGTGCTATGTGACCCACCTATTGCGTCCCTAGCCACAGTTTCTAGATCTAGAAACGGGTGGGAAAACCTCAGCGTGGTGTCCATTTGTGGCTCTCAGCATCCCCCAATTCGAAGAAGCCCCCCAAAGGAGCCCCCATTCTCCAATGCACCTCTGGCCTGTTGGAGCCTATACTGGCCCCACAACTGCTGATCTCAACCACCAGATGTGAGCAGTGGGCAAGTTAGAGCAAGGAAATCCCATTTTTATAGACCTATGACCTTATCGACCTGCTGGTTTTATAGACCTTGAGCTCACCCAGGATCTACCACTGTGCAAGAGGTGTGGGGTGAACAGTTCATAATTCTCATACAGTTCTATATGCACGTACTATATACATGCACTATTTACTGTACATATTTGTACTATAGTATGCATGTTTATTATTATGCATGTTTATTATGCAGGTTTAATTACTCTAAGCCACCTTGAGTTCCCTTATGTGAAGAAAGGCAGGATATAAATCAATAAATAATATTAATAATATTGTTAATAAGCTCAATCTGTTCATTCATCTGAATCCCACCTCTAATATATTCATATATGTAAGTTTATTCAAATTTGAAATGTAAATTGATTATTTTTCCCAGTATCAGGGAGATGGTGTGGCCCTCCTGCCAAAATGTTTGCCCACCCCTGCTCTACAGTGTTCTGTTCTAGGTTATTTACGTTCTAGGTTATTTACGTTCTAGGTTATTTATGTTCTAGGTTATTTATGGCCAGTTCACAAAAGTATGTTCATCTTTTGTTGTGCATCAGGCGGTAACCTGGACGGATGAATGAGCATCACAGGCGCTATCTTCATAGACAGAATTTTCTTAACACCAAGCGTCAGCTTAATTTTATATATTAGATTTATATCCTGCCTACTTAAGTGAATACCTAAAGCTTAAGTACTGCAACCTTCAATGGTTGTACCCGGACAAGTTGTACTTGTACCCAGACAAGTATCCAGACAAGACAAATGGTTGTACTTGTACCCAGACAAGTATCCAGCGCGAGTATACGGGGGATTGTATCCACTGCAGGTATCACAAAATATTCTGAAATTGTGTCATTTAAGGAAAAGTGATGTAAATGAATATATAGGCCTATATCCTAAAGTGAAATTAAGCCCCTTGCTCTGGAGCAGTTATGAAGACTTTCCATAAGATAACACTAGAGGGTGACATAACTGCGTGGACCCATAACTGCTCTGGACTTACTAAGTGAATCAAACCTGTGCTTCGTGCAGAAGTACTAACTTGGGGGGAACAAAAGTGCCACACAGGTGCGTCCTTCAGAAAAACAAACTTAAGCATAAGTGGCCATAGAATGGGAAGCAGATTTTTCGGCAGTTATGCTGGTAGGTCTTGATGGCATCCAGACCCACCCTTTTACCACTCCAGGCAGCTAAGACAGCAATAAATCTTACTACTCCCCACGAGCCCATCAAAGATAGGGAAGAGTTCATCACCGAGTAATGTTGGCTGTAATGTTTACCGCACGCCTGCCTTGATGGATTAGTTTCCAAACAAACAAGGCATCCCAAAAAAAAATTGCTATTGGCGTACTTAATTCAGGCATTACATGGGACATAATAATTTCATATTCTGCGCAGCACCGAACCCTGTTAAAAAGCAACAGTACAAGAATAGCAAGCATGGCTGCAATCCTATCCTCTTCCTGGTAGTAAGCTCCATTGAATGCAAAGGGATTTACTTCTTGCACTGGATTGTGCAACATACCCCTAAATCCAGAGAAACTACAGGAGCACATAAGAGACTTTACGTGCATCCGTAGTTACTGTACCACCTAGTGAAAGCCTATGGGAAATTCATACTGCAATCCAGAGTAACTTGTTCTTACTCCGGAACAAGGACTCCCTGCAGTTACTCTGGATTTCACCCATACCCTCTTTCCATCTTTTCTTGTGGACATTGTTAAGAACTCGCAAATTTGAATTTATTCATCAATGGTGGAGAGCAATTTGTGTCCTGACTGTAGGGTTTTCAGAATCAGGTGTCAGGCCTTTTTGGGGATACATGATGCCGGACGAGGCTGGCCTGTGGTCCGATCCTGAAGGCTTTTCTGATGCCACTGACTGCATGCTTGATTCTCTCGGTGGTACCATCTGCACATGTGAATATTGTTCAGGCTACAAAGAAAGCAGCCCATTTTTAAGGAAACGCATTCCTGGCCACAGCTTGGTTTCCATGCGCACTGAAGATATGGGGAAGGGCGGAGGTGCCTGTAGCATTTTGTGCAGACACACCCCTTTACTAGTACATGCCATATTTTAAAACAGTAATTTAAAGTCAGGCAGAGATTGTAGTTCTTCTCTCCATAACTACTAAGTAAACATTTCTGCATAAGTGCAATTTGTAGGGAATGAAATAAGAAAGGGTCAGGACACACAAGCGCACTTATGGGGTTTGCTCACTCTGAATCCCCCCCTCCCAATAAAATGTGCCCCATTTGCTCTGCCAAAACGAGAACAAACAAGTTGACAGGTTAAAAGGTGGATCACCAGCCAACATTTCAAGTCATGCCAACTATATACAGGCTGGTCAGAAGATGGATCACGGTGCGCCAGAAAGCCACTGGTAGTGGCATAGCTATTGGGGGTGCAAAGCAATAAGTTTTGCAGGGAGGTTCACTGCAGTGTCCCCTCCCCTTTGGAGCCATTCTGGGTGGGGGAGTTAAATGGGGTGTTAAAGGGGTGGACTGCTTGCAGGATGTGCTTTGCACCCCCTCTAGCTACGCCACTGGCCAGCTTTTGGTGGATCACCTCCTGGTGGCCTTTGCCCTGATCTCACATGGCACTTCCTATGCGCACCAGCCCACACTGGAAGGCTGCATTCATTGAGCAGAGTCCAGTCCTAGGCACTTTTAAATAGAAGGAAGTCCTACAGGCATCTCCCACTTATTAAACAGGTTAAGGACCAGAGCACTGCCCAAAAGTGACAACGGTTGAAAAGTGGAACCCATTGCTTCCAATGCATTTTTAGCTAGCAACTTGCAAATGTACTTTTTATCTTGCAAATTCCTGCTGCACACCAAGATTTCTAGAAATGAATTCTCATTAACTCCTTTGGGAATGGGATTAGACCTGGAGCTACAACCTAGAGGAAGGCAATTTTGGCCTGCAGAACAGCGGAGAGAGGTTGAAAGAGCAGAACAGGCGATGAATAACCGGCTATAACTGAAAGGTGTTGAAAGAGTGGATCAACAGAAAACGAACTATCAGAAAGCAGGGGATACCTGTACTTTGTTGGGGAGATATCTAGGGCTGTGGCTCAGTCATCAGCACCTGCTCGGCACAGGGTGACCATATATCATAACCAGAAAAGAGGACAATGACCCCTGAAATGTAGGACACCCAAGAAAACTGCAGGACACAACAAAATAAAAGCTAAAAACATACATATATTCCTTTCGCGTGGTTAATTTAAACACTAGATGACTTATTATAAAATTTAAAACTATTACATATAATTTAATGCACCTAATTAATTAATTAACTGCAAGAACTCTACATATTTATATTGCTTTCATGTGGTTAATTGAAACACTATATGACTTATTAAATTTAAAACTATTACATATAATTTAATGCATGCAATTTATTAATTACAAGAATTCTACCCATAAGAAAAAGGGGGACAATAGAGATTTTTTCCCCCAGGGCTAAAAAAGAGGACATGTCCTGGAAAAGAGGACAGATGGTGACCCTGATCCTTAGGCACATTTAAATGGTTCCCCCAATTGTTGTTGGGGATTTAATGGATGTCCACTTTGTTGGGGGGATCTACGTTTAAACTGATCCTTATTTTGTTGGGGGGATCTAGGGCTGTGGCTCAGTGCTCAGCACCCGCTCTGCATGCAGTGGGATCCCTGTGGGGTAAGCCCCCTTTTGGGGACCCTGATGGCCCTGATCCTGACACTGAGCACTTGCTGGGGGTGAGTCCCCCTGTACAAGCCACTTGATCAGGAGGGTGACAGGACCTAGTAGGGCACTCACCTGCACATCGATGGGGCAGCACCACCAGGGTGGCCAGCTCCAGAAGAACCAGGGTCCAGCCAACCATGGGGAGATCCATCACCTCCTTCTCCTCCTAGGTAGCAGCAACCCTTCTCTGCCTGGGGAATCCCTGCCAGGAGAAGTTGCACAGTCCACTTTGGGGACCCCCAAGCAGGGGGTCAAACACACTGGGGGTGATCTCCCCAGGTAGCCCCCTCTTTTTTTTCCTCTCCTCCTGGAAACTTTGCTGGGAGGGCAGCTAGATCCCCCTTCCAGGAGGCTGGAGAGCTTTCTTTGCGCCTGGATCTGGGTGTCCGCTGCTGTGTGTAGGGTGTCCGCTGCTTCCAGTCCCTCTGCAGCACTGTGTGTCCTGGAAGCCCAGCCAGAAAAAAAAGATGCTGGCAATCTGCAGCTTAGGATCTGGATCAGATGGTGGCAAGCTTAGGATCAGAGGGATGCCAGCAGCCCCACACCCCCCCCCCAAAAGAGATCCCCTTTCCCCAGCCTTCTCTAGGGGGATCTCTCCTCCAGAGGAGATCCTCCCTCTCTCATGCAGTCTCAGTGTGAAAATGGACCCAGGAAAGGGGGCTGGATGGAGCTTGGCAAAGATTCCTGAGAGTCACGTGGAGCAGAGCAACCTGATCCCCCTGATTCATGCTGCAGGAGTTGATGGACCATGCTTTGCCTGCTTTTGTCTCTGGGAACTGGAAGCATCTCTGAATGGGGCACACCCACCCACACTCTGCCTGCCACCCAGCCAGGGCTTCATGTGCTGCTGATGTGGCTGCTGATGCTGCTGCCACTGGTCCCATTTTCCTGCTGCACACAAAGCTGAACACACTCAGGATCAGACTTAAGTACTGGGATACACTCAGTACTTAAGTATCCCAGTACTTAAGTCTGATCTGGGAGTGTATCCCAGTATAAGTATCCCAGACTTATACTGGGATACACTCCCAGTATAGGATTGCCATAGTTCTCTTCCACAAAATCAGGACAGGACCCTCTGTCCCATTTGCCAGTATATGAACACACAATCCCCCAAAATCAGATAGTCCTTTTTCTGGGACATGTGGCAACCCTATCCCAGACCCACCAGATGCGATATCCCTATCCCAGTCCTATCCCAGATGCAATAATAGGTTGCCATGATTCTCTTCCACAAAATTAGGATAGGACCCTCTGCCCATTGCCAGTATGAACACAATCCCCCAAAATCTGGATTGTCCCATTTTTCTGGGGAATATGGCAGCCCTATCCTGGTTCCACCACACCTAGTGGTTGATAGGGTTGCCATGATTCTCTTCCACAAAATTGGGACAGGACCAGTGATGGGCTTCAAAAAATTTAAGAACCGGTTCTCTGCCCATCTGGCAGCCACTTTTAAATGGCTATTTTTAAACTTTATATGTCCTATCTCTTGTTAAGAACCGGTTCTATAGAGTAGGTACGAACCTGCTAGAGCCCACCACTGGACAGGACCATCTGTCCCATCTGCCAGTATAGGAACACAATCCCTGTTTTTCAGGACATCTGGCAACCCTATTTGGTGAAGGATTCCATCTGGACAAGTTCTTCCAGCAGCCCATAAAACAATTACCTACCTCGCAGGGTTGTTGTGAGGAAAAAAGAATAATGGCTGTGTAAGATGCCATGTGCATGGGTGTTTGCTATGGCATGGGAAAGGCAGGGTATAAATTCCTCAAATAAAATATAATAATCATGATAGGCTACAATCCTAGCCAGACTTTCCTGGGAGTAAACACTATTGAACTCAATGGGACATCTGAGTAGACGTGCTAAGGATTGCACTGCTAGTGATAGTTTCACCCATGTGAACCACCAACTTACTCCAGGGTGACCAGATGCCATAACCAAAAAAGAGGACAGGCCCACCCACCACCCAAAAAAGGAAGGGCACCCAAGAAAAATGTAGGGCATGACAAAATAAAAGCTAAAAACAATCATACATTAGCACCTGTCGAAGATGCTCAAGGAGATGCTGCAGGCATGGGTTTGGACCAGATGATCTATTAGGTCCCTTCCAATTCTGTGGCGGCAATCTAACCCTCCAGTTAGGCCGGCCTAAGCCCCAGCACAAGTTCTGTGCTGACCTGGGGGTGTCACCAAAGTGTTGTAAGACACTTGTGCACCTCTCCTTTGGAGCGTTAGGCCAGTGCACAGACACGCGCTTGCCTCCCTAAATCACCATGAGAATGGGAAGACCAATGAGTTGTGCCGGCCTATATTAGGATTGCACTCTTATGATTCTGAGTTTTGATTTCATGTGGTTAATTTAAACACTAGATAACCTATTATTAAATTTAAAATTATGCCATATAATTTATTAATTCCAAGAAGGCTACATTCTGCCTGCTCACAGGGAAAAGGAGGACAATTAAGATTTTTTTCCCAGGGTGCAAGACTAAAAAACAGGACATGTCTTTGACAAAGAGGGCATATGACCTCCTTACCCTGACCTACTTACTACTATCATTTATACTACTTACCACCTATATACCTACTGGTATAATTATACTATTTACTTGTGTGTAGGGCTCACCTATATTTTACTCACTGCTTAGAATCTGATGAAACTGACACAGTTGTGCCACTTTCATCCATGTCCACGTCTGGATTCCAGAGGAGATGGCAACCTTTGAGACAGTGTTAGTTTTATCAGAATGATTCATACTTTAATTTTTTTTAAAGAAAAAAATTGTTATTGCCAGTAAAACTGTTATTGTCAGTAAAACTGGGAAAAACCAATGGTGGAAACACCAATGGTTTTGATTCACCATAACTTAGCAGTCAGTTATAACAAATGACACCAAAAAATGATGAAGGACAAATGTTGAAATCTATTCCGAATCTAACTTCTACATACCCTATAATCCAGAGTTACATTACATGCATCCGTAGAGACATTACATGCATCCGTAGTTACTGCACCAGCTAGTGAAAAACCTATGGGAAATTCATATTGCAATCCAGAGTACATTGTTCTTACACTGGAGCAAGGACTCCCCGTAGTTACTCTGGATTGTGCCTAGACACGAATTCGTTAAAATAATCCTGGTTCATGGAGTTTGTTTTTCTTTCACGTATGCACACCGTGGAGAGGAGAGGTGTTTAAAGAGGCATGTGTAAAATTAGTAATACCCTCCAGTGGTTAATTTCAAAGGCGCAGCTCCTGACTGTACACGAGCCAGCCTGCCTCCTTAGATGTCACACCCAAATTGCTGATATGAAAAAAGAGAGATGGTTTATTGAATTATAACTATTCATCGCAGATACAAATACCACCAACCTCCCTCACCCCGGGGCAGAGGAGTCCTGATCATGTAAATATATGCTTTTGAATTTCAATACTATAGGTCAGTGATTTTCAACTGGTGTGCCGTGGATAGTCCTCAGGTATGCCGCCATGGGAATTTGGGGATTGACATTCATTAATAGGAACGTTGGGGGATTTGAACAGTCTGGTGTGCCTTGTCAATGATAAAAACAATTGGTGGTGTGCCTTGGCAATGTCAGTGCCTTGTTAAGTGTGCCGTGAGATGAAAAAGCTTAAAAATCACTGCTATGGGTCTATCTGTCTGTCTGTCTGTCTGTCTGTCTGTCTGTCTACAGTATTTATATACCGCTTTTCAACTAAAAACTACTATAGGTATACATGATTGGAACTCCGCCACTTAATTTTTTCAAAATATGTTTTAAATATATTTTAAATTATGTTTTAAATATTTTGAATTGTTGATTGGCATGTGCTTTTATTTATTATGGGCAAAATCCAGAGTAACTACAGGGAGTCCTTGCTCCGGTGTAAGAACAACTTACTCTGGATTCCAATATAAATTTCCCATAGGTTTTCACTAGGTGGTGCAGTAACTACAGGTGCACGCGTCAAGTCTCTTACGTGCTCCCGTAGTTACTCTGGATTTGGGGTTAGGTTGTTATCCTCCTTGGTTCCGCTTGCGGAGAAACGTGGGACAGAAATCCGATAAATAAATAAGTGAGTAAGTAAGTAAACAAACAAACAAACAAATAAATAAATTTATTTCTCTGCAACACTGTGCAAGATCACAGGGCATCACCAACCATACCATCTGTGGTCCAAACTTTATGCTTTTGGGAATACTTTCTACATTGCATTTTCTGCTGAGCATTCACACTGTTCTGGAAGCTTGCACATGACCGAGAATATTTTGGGGGCATGTTCATAACAGTTCATTCACCTGAATCATCATTCAGATTTCTTGTACTCAACTAAGGAATGCCTCATTCTTCTCCATCTCCTAGGCCCTTTTAATGTTCAAAGTTTGCACAATGGGGGGCAAGGGAGATTTTGGGTGCAATCCTAACCCAATCTTGAAATTATATTCAATGGGACTTACTCCCAGGAATGTGTGTTTAGGATTGCAGCCTTTATTGTTTTCCTCTTTGTGCATCTTTGATGCACGCTCGTATTTGACTGCATAATGCAGGAAAGATAGCTGAGGCTAAGATCCTAAACTTTCCTCAGATAGCTGAGGCTGAGATCCTAAACTATGCAGGGCAGTATAGGGGCAAAAGGCACCCTTCATTCCAAGGGATCTGCTAGTGATGCGCATCCTATACTTATAATCAAAATAGTGCACTTATTCAAATCTAATTATAGTATTAGTATAGTATTGGCATCCATCAGTCTCGAAAGACTATGTTATTGTGCGCGACATTGTATGCGAAGCATGAAGGCCTGGGTAGATTGATATGGAGGATAGGCAGTTACCCAAGCTGCAAATCCCCCCCTCTCCACGCCACTGAAATAGTCCAATGGAAAGGCAGAGCCAATACAATTGATTCCAGCTGCATCGCAGAACTGGGCTAAGGACAGGAGTTCATCCTGTCTTGTGGGGACCTGGGTCTCGAGCCCTGGCCTACTGGTTAACAGGCATATTGTCTTAACCACTTGTGCCATCTAACCACTTCACCACTTGCCCATTAATCTAATTAACCATCAAAGTTAACGCACACCCTGATTTTGGAGACCAAATTTGGCTGGAAAAGGTGAGCGTTAGATTTGAGTACATACAGTATTCCCTCGCACTTCAAGGCTACAGTTTGCTCAGCCTTATCCCTCCTCTTATGATTAAATCAGTGTGAGACCTCCATAGCACCCCATTTTCAGGAACGAGCCCTGCGATCAACCCACAATTCTGTGAACAAGGCAAAGGGGCAAAGGTGTTATTCCAGCAATGCACAACTAGCAGGGATTTACTCGGGATCTTGTTTGGGGCTGGGGCCTCCAAGTGCTATGGTAACAGTTGTAATCATTAACCATGCCGTGTTCCGTTCCGGAGCATTACAGGGAAAGTCTCCCTGCTTCGATCTTGCTTTACCTATAAGGTGGTTTGGTGGTATAACCCCCAAATCCGGAGATAAAACCCAGCCCAGCAGCACTTCTAATGGAAACCTTCTCTCTTTTCGTGGGTTGCAGTATCAAGCTCAATAAACACATTAATTATTTTCCCTCTTCCCTCCGCAGGCCTTTAATAGAAAGCAACTCCTCTTGCATGGAGTCTTACATTTTTGATATTAAGAATATGGTCATTAGCTCTCCAGGGAGAGCAGAGAAGGGCATTTTCATTTCTTTTTTCAAATACATCAAAGCATTAATGTCGGGAAAATAGAATTGCGTTGTCCTGGCATAATGGTCTCCCGGTAGCGCATACATGCCGCTTAATGGAAAATAAATGTCAGGGCAAATCCAGGGCACCTATTATCAAGGCAGGAGGTGCTGATCTTGTGCCAGGCTCGGATTCTTAAGACTTTCTTTCAATTATATCCGATGAATGACTGGCAAAGTGTTGCTACTTTAAGGCCAGGCTCCAACCCTGGTATTCAGAATGGTCTCCTTGATCTCCTAAGTGGTTCCATTGCAAGTTAGGGACCTCCCATACATTCTTTCCCGACTCATTCCCTTGCCAGATAAATAGGGGGGGGGGTATGCTGAATACACAAACAGATTATTTTTCACATTTTTTAATTATTATTATAATCAACAAACAAAACAATACATAAATACATAATTCATTATATACTAACTTAAGTGGAGTAATATTAATTATAAAGTTTTCTTTTTGACAATCTCTACATCCTATTTACAGTCAATTCCACATTTATAGTGAATACACAAACAGATTATTGAGGAAGAAGAAATTGGAAAAGTGAGGGTGCAATCCAGAGTAACTACGGGGAGTCCTTGTACTGACATGAACAATTTTCTCTGGATTGCAATATGAATTTCCCATATGTCTTCACTTGTTGGTGCCATAACTACCTCGACGTAAATGTCTCTTACATGCTCCCATAGTTACTCTGGATTATAGGGTAAGTTTTAAGTATCACTGTTGAGAAGGTTCCTCTACCTTCTCTGTGATAACCTACACTTCTCATATACACAAAACAGTAAACAACAATATCGCAGAAGAACAAGAAAGCAAAAGCCATTCGATATTGAACCACTTTCTGAACTTTTCATTGAAAAACAGCATATAAATACTATTGATGATGATGATGATTATAAAAGGACATTGATGCAATAGGAACAGTTGTATGCTCCCTCCCTTTGTTAGTAAACCCTTCTCTGGTGCAGAGATTACCCATTTCATAAGTGAGCTTCACCTCCCCATTTGTGCTTATGCCCTTCAGTGCCAACAGTAATGCACACAGGGAGCAATCCAGAGTAACTATGGGGAGTCCTTGCTCCGGTGTAAGAACAATTTACTCTGGATTGCAATATGAATTTCCCATTGGTTTTCACTAGGTGGTGCAGTAACTATGGGTGCACGTAATGTCTCTTACGTGCTCCCGTAGTTACTCTGGATTGTAGGGTTAATTATGAATTTAAAGACCATCATAAGTGAGCTGTTGGACAGTATTACTTGGTCTGTTGTGTGGATGCTTGTGTGTTTTAGTGGGGGTATTTTTTGGCAGGTGGGGATGTGTTTGGGGGTTGTACAGTGTGCGTTGGGTCTGGTCTCTGGGTGTCTTGTGTGAATTTCATTGTATGTGTACACTGTGTATACATGTACAATGACAATAAAGAATTTATTATTATATTTATTATTATAGTTTATATTTAATATATTTTTCTATATTATTATATTATATTTATTATTATCATCAATTAATAGTACAGAACAAATTTCATTAATCCACCTGCTAGTTTCAATGGTCCACCTTCATTAGTATATAACAGAATACTAGTATTCTGTAGTATTACAGTAGTAAGTAATTTTACTAGTTTTCTAGTGAATACTAGTATTTACTAGAAAAGCTTTAATAGTAGTAGCATTCTGTAATGTTACAGATTATTAGTATTTTGTAGCCCTCCGCAGTCTAAAATAGAAAATAACAGTGCAATCCTAAACATGTCTACTCATTGTGTTCAATAGTATTTACTCCTAGGAAAGTGTGGTTAGGATTGCAGCCTACTGCTACTACACATGTTCACCTAAAGATAATAACGGCTCACCATAGGTGAGCGAGCAAAGGAATATACAAGGTTGCCTTCTTCACTTTCCTAATCATTTGTGGTAGAGATCCGGGATCAGGATTTTAGGGTAGCATTAAGGAGAAGGCTGGCAGGTGTGCAGGAGGAATAGGTTTGAATGCATCAGTGACAATAGGATCTTTAATCTCAATGGTGTATTAAAGCTTCCCTCCCTCCAAGTAGGCTGGCTCTATTTTTTTATTTTTATTTTTATTTTTTAATTTTGGGGGGTTGGGGTGGGAAACGACCATTTATTGAGCCCCATCTTTGGAAAAGCAACAAAGGAATTAAACTTATAAAATGCTGCCTGGATCCCAAACTATATCTGGCAATTTGCATGATGAATTTTATTGCTTTAAGCCAACTATTGCTCATTAGCAATCAGCAGGAGGTATTAATTGCATATGACTAGAGTTGCGACTACTGTAATAAAGGGCAGTACAGTACATATTTTAAAACATTAAACACCATTAATACTTCACACTTCTTTTTAATAAGGTAGTTGAGCAGTTAAGGCTGCAATCCTAAAGACACTTTCCTGGGAGTCAGACCCAGTGAACACAAAGAGGCTTACTTTTGAGTAGATATGGTTTGGATTGTGCTCTTACCTAACCACACATTCCTGGGAGTGATTACTAATGAAAGCAATGGGACTTACTTTGTGTAGATATGTTTAGGATTGCATTGCAAGGTTAAGAGCCAGGATGGGAAAGTGGTTTGGGAATAAGGCTGCAATCGTAAACACCCTTTCTTGGGAGTAGTTCCCACTGAATACAATAGGACTTACTTGCATAGGATTGCACTGGAGGACTCCAACCTGAAAGATCAAAGGTTCAGGTCCTTACATAGCCATGAAGATGCCTGGCTGACCTGGGGCCAGTCTCTCTCTCTCTCTCTCTCTCTCTCTCTCTCACCTACCTCACAGGGTTGTTGTGAGGACTAAAGAAGGGGTGGGACTATGTATAACTGAGCTTCTTATAAAATAATAATTATTGAGGATGAATTTTCTCCTGTGAAGGAGTACCATATTTACTTGAATCTAATGCACTATCGAATCTACTGCACACCTTATACATATAATCAAAATACCACATTTACTCTAATTAACTATCAAATCTAATGTGCACCCTGATTTAGGAGAAATCTAAAATGCACCCTAAATCTAAAGTGCATTAAATCTAATGTGCACCCTAGCCCTACAATCCAAAGTAACTATGGGAGCGCGTAAGAGACATTTACGTTGACGTAATTACCGCACCACCTAGTGAAATTCATATTTCCTAGTGAAATTTATATTTACTGCACTACCTATGGGAAATTCATATTGCAATCAAGAGTAAATTATTCTTACATCAGAGGAAGGATTCCCTGTAGTTACTCTGGATTGCACCCTAAATTCAGCTGGAAAAGGTGAGTGTTAGATTTGAGTAAATACAGTATATCTGCATTCAAATTCTCACTGAGAACTTTGAAGTACAATTAAGGCTGCAATCCTGTGCCTACTTACCTGCAAGTAAACGTAAAGGAACATAGCAGGACTGACCTGAATAGGATTGTACTGAAATGTTGATTTGTTATATAAGGTGACATCTGTCCTTACGCTTTGTGTTTCATTCTGTAGAATCGATTCGGCCACCACCACCGCCTTATCTCTGAAAACATCCCCAAATTGGAATTCATTCAATCTGCTTTTTGTCAGGCTGATCAAGAGTGTTGCTGAAAGTCAAAGGGACGCACTACAGAAACATGAGCCTCTGGATATCTTGAGGCTCTGGCCTTATTACTATGAAAATACAGGCATCTCCCACTTATTGGACAGGATAGGACCGGAGAACCGCCCAAAAGTGAAAACCGTTGAAAGGTGGAACCCAGTGTTTTTCAGCTTGCAAAAGCAAAATGCCACCAAAAGGACAGAAATCTCACTTTCAAGTAGCCTACATAACATGTATCTGTTACAAAATACATCACAAATCACAGTAAAATACAAAGGCATGTGTGGCAATAAATATCTTATGTATTTAAATGACGGTCATTTATTGAAGAAAGTCATCAGGAAATGCCAAGAACTATTTGATCATCACGTCACATGCAAATCAGAGAATACAATTGTAGCCTTTAGACAATTGTAGCCTTTTGACCGGCAGAGAGATGTTGAAAGAGTGAAGCACGTGTTGAATGAATGTGTTCTGGGTGTAAGTGAAAGGTGTTGAAAGAGAAGAACTGTCAGAAAATGAAGCGTCAGGAAGTGGGGGATAGCATGGTTGATACCGGCGAACTGAGGATTCACTGACTAGGAGCACAATCCTAACCCTGTCTACTCAAAAGTAAGCCCCATTGTGTTCAATGGGGGAAATTCTGAGGATGACTAAGCAAGGAGATATTGTACTGCTATATTGTACTGCCTGGGATTCCCTCTCTGTAGAAACAAGAATTGCTAGTTCAGCACAATAGAATCAATACACTGAAATAAATGGTTCTACGTCCCTTGTTCCCATTCCGATTATTAACCACTTCTGCCTTTGATGCTATTTATTTTTCTGTCCTCCCATCTTCGGGTTCTGCCTCTTCATCTTCCCAACCTTTCTCTCTCTTCTTTGTCTTTGCTTCATATCTTTCACCCGGCTGGTCCCTGCACACATTTTGCAACTGCCGATGCTTTAACAGCTATAAAGTGACAAGTCCGGGATGAATCCGTCGCTTGCTTGCCAAGGGCCAGAAGACAAATATCACTGGTATCGATGACCAGCTACGATGGAGGCAGCCGCGGTTCTTATTCCAAAGTATAGAAAACAGCGAGACAATAATATAGGGTTGCCAGATGTCTCGAAAAATAGGGACAATCCGAATTTTGGGGGATTGTGTTCATATACTGGCAAAGGGTCCTGTCCCGGTTTTGTGGAAGAGAACTTCCTGGCTGAATGCATCCCCAATACTTTCCCGTCTAAAATAAAATTATGCAAGATGCAGGCCTCCATCAGTCTTGAAAGACTATGGTATCGAAAGACTCTGCATGCAAAGCACGAAAGCCTGGGTTGGATTGTTATGGAGGATAGGCTGTTACCCAAGCAGCAAATCCCCCCCTCCACGCCACTGAATTAGTCCAATGGAAAGGCAGAGCCAATATGATTGGATCCAGCTGGCGTTGCAGAGCTGGGCTAAGGACAGGAGCTCACCTTGTCTTGTGGGGCCAACCCGGGTCTCGAACCCTGGCCTGCTGGTTAACAGGCACAGCATCTTAACCGCTTGCGCCACCCACTAATCTTTATGGTGCTCAATATATTCATGCACATTTGAGGGCAATGCCTTATATAATCTGTGGAATATTGATTTTATTGTTATAAATATTAAGATGTTGTTATAAACAGGTTTCTTGGCCCTGCACAGAGTGAGTGTGAGAGTGTCATTAAATAGCAGCTGAATGTCACAACCTACTTCAAGGCTGCAAAGGGCAAAGAAATCCCATATTTACATTGTGGTCCTGATTCAGACTGGCATATGTAACAGTAGGAACAATACTGTGTGTATGTGTTTCCTCTGTGTGTGTTCATGTGTCTTTAAATCGGCTTCTGCCAGGTTATGTCACCAGGTCACCATTAGAGTTGGCGAGGTTTTTTTTGCGGGTTCCTTGTGTACCCGCGCAGGCGGCCAGCGGGACAAAGTAGTTTGGCTCGGACCATTGTGTGAAACAGCCCCAGATCTATTCTGAACTGCAGCCCTGTTGTCTTCTACCAAAAGGGAAAGAACCGGCAGGGCCAGGATTAAGCGAAAAGTGCACGCTGCCAACAGTGCGGAAAGAACGGCCAGCGCATGTCACTCCACCGGCAAACATGTCACTTAAGGCTTACCTGACAAGCTCCTCAATAGCAAAGACATTCAGCATTAAGAGCAACAGGTTGTTAAACCGGAAGGCTAACAGCAGCTCCTTTTGAATTGCCCCCAAATCCTCTTTTGTTTGGATGTTTTCCTTGGCATGGGGCAGTAATTCAAGATAAGCTTTTTGTCTGCTGCGGCCACAAGCGGCAATTGTGCTTCCGCTAATTCATGGCTTTTGGAAGGAGAGGAAAGCAAACAAGCAGCAGAAAACGGCACCCCGTTTTTGAAATGGTTCTGCAAACATTTTCCCTAATCACAGGTTGGAATATTATTTGTGTCCGCCTATTTCGTTTACCGGATAAGAGTGCGCTATCAGGAACCATGACGGATTAAGTGGTGTCTTTAATTACCCCCCAAAAGGAAGGAGTTAATCCAGTTGGGATTAACTCATACAAGTGATCACAGTTTGCAAGTTAGCACGGTGATCCGGTGCCGTTTGGGGATTTGCCATAAGAAAAACAATGTTTTGCACACCTCATTTCCCTGAACCGTGTGATATCCTAGGACACCTTTGCAGAGAGCCATTTTGTTCATGCGGGCCAAATAGCTGTCCAAAAGCACAATCCTAACCACGTCTACTCAAAAGTAAGCCCCGTTGTGTTCAGTGGGTCATAGGCTCATATCCTAAAGTCAAATTCAGTCCATTGCTCTGGAACAGTTAAGGTGACTTTCTATAAGTTAACACTAGAGGATGATGTAACCGCGTGGACCCATAACATAAGGGATTTTGCCCTTAACCCCAGGAAAGTGTCTTTAGGATTGCAACCTGTGTGAATCGGAACTTTGGCCTGATCCAACATGAGTCTTATATTCCCATGTGCTCGTAGACTTAATGCAATAATAACTGCTCTAAGGCAGTGATTTTCAACCGTCCTCATCTCATGGCGCACTGAGACAAGCTGCTAAAATTGTCGAGGCACACCACCAGTTATGGACCATTGACATGGCGCACCATGCTGGTGATGGAGGGCTCACATCCCCATTGGCCCTATTGAAAATGATCCTTCCCCCAAACATCTGTGGCACATTTGCAGACCAGTTGCGGTTGAAAATTGCTGCTCTGAGGTCTTCTACGCAGTGGAACCAACCCTGAAAATATGGCCACAGCTTTCTCGCAACACCCAGATCAATAAACCATCTGCAGCAGACAATGTAAGATCAACACATAAAACCCCTTGTTGTTTTTAAAATGTCAACCAGGTAGGATATAACTTTCATGAGCTGGAATTTTTTGGCCCATGAAAGGGCTTGATTCAGCATTTTAGGAGGAGCTGGTCAAAGCCGATCATTCCCCTTTTGTCTTTGTACAATTCTTTTTCCGCATTACCACCAGCCATTAATTAATCAGTGAAGTTTCCCTTACTAAGTATTTTTTACTTAATTATTTTGGCACAGGAATCTTCAAAGGAAAGCTGTTCGCTGTCGAGATCTTCAGGCTGCCGTCAAAAGTCGGGTGTGAATCAAGAAACCCAAAATATTATTGGGAAGGTGAATCAACTCAGCAGAAATCCTAGGAAATCCATACATACATCGGAGATGCTCTAGGAGGATTTCCTGCAACAGGCAGGGGGTTGGACTAGATGACCTACTAGGTCCCTTCTAACTCTAGGATTCTATGATTCTATGAGTGATGACCACAGAGTATCCCCATTTGTGGTTCAGCAGCCTTTCCCTCCACCCTGGCTGTTTGCTTAGGTTCATACAAAAAATCAGAATTAAAACTTTAGAATAGGTTTACTTACCGATCATGAAGGCTCATGTTCCAAGATTGTCTTGAAAATTTTGGAACCAAGATTGTCTTGAAAATGGTGGCGTAGTTCATGATCGCGTCATCCCGTGGGATGTTCAGAATGATGCTCCGGAAGTGATGTCACAACATGAAGTGATGTCATGCACAGGCACTTAAAAGAAGTGAAAATTGGAGAAAAGGTCACCTCCCCCTTCCTCCAACACCTTGGCACCCATTGCTGCCTCCCCCCAGCCATAGACCATCTATCTGCAACCTGGAGTCAAAGAATATTTGGTAGTCCCCCATGAGAAAATCAAATTTAATTAAATACATTAAAAATGTGCCCTTTTTAGGTTAGACAGTAAACACAGAACACAATCCTAAGCATGTCTACTCCAAAGTAAACCCCATTGTGTTCAATTAATCTTACTTTCAGGAAAGTGTCTTTAGGATTGCAGCCTTAATGCAATAATTGCTTCCGTTTTGCTCCCACTGCCTGGAATTATTCCCATAGGATATGAGCTAGGTCATATGTGACATATGTGACCTGACCATGTGTCATTGGCATATTGACACCGTGCCTGTTAACCAGCAGGCCAGGATTCGAGACCTGGGTCAGCCCCACAAGACAGGGTGAGCTCCTGTCCTTAGCCCAGCTCTGCAACGCCAGCTGGATCCAATCGTATTGGCTCTGCCTTTCCATTGGACTAATTCAGTGGCGTGGAGAGGGGGGATTTGCTGCTTGGGTAACAGCCTATCCTTCATAACAATCCAGCCCAGGCTTTCGTGCTTCACATGCAGCGTATGCAGCGCCAAGCACAATACCATAGTCTTTCAAGACTGACGGAGGCCTGCATGTGTCATAGCTGCAAATAGAGGACACCCAAGAAAAATGTGGAACATGATGAAATAAAAGCTAAAAACATTCCTATGTATTGCCTTCATGTGCTTTATTAAAACATTATATGACTTATTATTTAATTTAAATCTACATATTACACATATATGAATTGCAAGAAGGCTAACTGCTACCTGCTCACAAGGAAATGGAGGACACTGAAGATTTTTTCCAAGACAAAAAGTTAAAAAGGAGGACTTGTCCTGGAAAAAGAGACTTATGGCTAGGGCCGCTTGCATACTGTGATGAGGCTCCCTGCAAAATATAGTGCTTTTCACCCCCTCTAGCTATGCCACTGAACTCAGGCGGTGGAACTCAGACCATTTGTTATTTACCCATCCATAAGGATTACAAGGTGACTTGGGTACACCGAGACATATGTAGAAGCAACATCCCCACATCTGCCCAGCAAACTTCCGAACACTTTGCATCTCCCACACCAAACACTGACCCACAGAAATATGGGATGTCAGCAGCATCCAGCCACACATCTTTGTGCTGCACATCGAGCGAGCTACGTTAAATGATACTCTCATCACATGATCACCTGCTGCTCCCTTTTTAATTTAGAAATAGCAGCTGCGGAAGCCTTCTGCTCCTGATTAGAATTAGGGTGTGGGGGTTTAACCTCTTCCATGGTCCCAATTTGGACCCCTGGACCCACACAGCTACTGTCGGTTCTGGAAAGAATACTGCCACTGGCCCTTACCCCATAACCAAGATCATGTTCATCAAGGTCACTTGATGATGAAGATGTTCGCCACTTAATGTTGTTCATCAAGATCATCCAAATCACAGTTGCAATAATTTCTGAACTGCCATTCCAGTGGCAGTGGAATGGCAGTGGCATCCTACAAGGATGGCAGTGCCCAAGTATTGCAGGCTATGCAACATGCGGTGTAACCACCCCACTTCACTCACGATTGGAGCCATTCTGGGCTCCATACATTGCCATCACTTCCGAGAATGGCTCCAACAGCAAGTGGGAGAGTGCGATTACACAACACAGGGTGTTATTGAACTTGTAATACTTAGGGCACAATCTAGAGTAACTATGGGGAGCCCTTACTCTGGAGTAAGAACAAGTTACTCTGGATTGTAATATGAATTTCCCATAGGTTTTCACTAGGTGGTGCAGTAACTACGGGTGCACGTAATGTCTCTTACATGGTCCTGTAGTTACTCTGGATTGTAGCCTAATAGGGTGGCCATAATTCTCTTCCACAAAATCAGGACAGGACCCTCTGTCCCATTTGCCAGTACAGTGGTGCCTCGCGTAACAGAATTAATTCGTTCCGGAGGCAGTTTCTTTACGTTAAACTTTCTTTACGTGAAGCGGATTTTCCCATAGGAAATAATGGAAACTCAGACGATTGGTTCCACAACCCCAAAAATATTCATATAAAAATATTAACTGGATGTAAAAATGATGACAAAACACTGGAATTGAATTCAAAACATGCATTCAATGTGCATGATCTTATGAAGTCTACTTAGGCTGCAGTCCTAAAGACACTTTCCTGGGAGTAAGACCCATTTAACACAATGGGGCTTACTTCTGGGTAGACATGGTTAGGAGGCTGCAATCCAAGACACCTTCAAAGTGTCTCCCCACTTTCTCCTTCTCTCCATCCTGAGCCTCTCTCTCCCCTGCTCCCTTCTGGCTAGCCCTGAGCTGCTTCCCTCTTCTCCACTGCTCTCCTCTCCCTCTGCCCCGCGGATGCTCGGCCACAGGAGGAACAGCGCAGAAGTGTTGCTTTCACTATGGGCAGGTGCGCTAGGCAGCCCTGACGCTTTTTAAGCAGGCTGCCGGCCAGCGCGTCTGCCCCAACTGCCAACTAATGTGTTCTTTACATGAAGCACTTTCTTTACGTGAAGCAGAATCATGGAGAAATTTTTGTTTGTTACGTGAAACATACTTTACGTGAGGCATTCTTTATGTGAGGCGCCACTGTATTTGAAACAATCCCCCCAAATTGGAATTTTTTGGGGGACTTTCCCCCATAGAAGTGAATGGATTATTTGGGAGGGCATTGGATTAGGAACAGGTTCTAATATAGCAGCAGGAAACCTTGCACACTGCTTCTAACTGTAGGAGCACAATCCCAACCGTGTCTACTCAAAAATAAGCCCCATTGTGTTCAATGGGTCTTGTTCCCAGGAAAGTGGAGTGCATCCTAGCTTGTCAGCGATGTGTTTCTGTAGTTATTGCCTCCTCTCCGCACGTACCCCATCCTTTACTGGGAAGAATTCTCAAGGCATTCAGTTGCATCATCTGGAAGAGGTGATCATTTACGGTTGTATCTTCGTAGACCATGAATGAACCATTTCAATGAATGCAAGTGCTTAACCTTATATGCATGACACTTAAAATAGGTGACAGGCAGTTGTCCGTTCATTCCAGTTGTTTGGAATGAAAAAAAAATTAAGCTTTCTTTTTATAGGGAGAGAATGAGAGCATGAAACCATCGCTCTGGAGTAGATAGCGTTTCCTTCATGAATCCGAGGTATGGCATTCATGACCCACAGATAGTTTTCTGACATAGGGCAAAATCCAGAGTAACTACGGGGAGTCCTTGCTCCAGTGTAAGAACAACTTACCCTGGATTGCAATATGAATTTCCCATAGGTTTTCACAAGGTGGTGCAGTAACTACAGGTGCATGTAAAGTCTCTTATGTGCTCCTATAGTTACTCTGGGTTTGGGGGATACTTTTCTTCTCTTTTTCAAGGGAGGGTTTTAAGGGGTTAAGGGCAGTGATGGGCTGGCCCCATCCCAAGATCCGGTACGCCGGAAGTGGGAGGGGCCAGCCGGGGGTCAGGGGGTGTGGGCGGGGCAAGGGGCGGGACTGGGGAGGGGCGAGGGGCAGGGTGACGTTGGCGCCTGCGCAGTGCCTGCTTAGAAGCCGGCCTGCCAGGCTGGCCTGGCAGGCCGGCTTCTAAGCAGGCTCTGCACAAGCGCTGACACCAGCGCTCACGCAGAGCCTGCCTGGAAGCTGGCCGGGCAGGCGGGCTTCCAAGCAGGCTCTGCGCGAGCGATGTCGGCACTTATGCAGAGCCTGCCTAGAAGCGGCCTGCCCGTACCGGTCCGCCATGTTTTTCATAGACCGTACCGGTCCGCCATGTTTTTCATTTCCCTGTCGCTGGCGGTACGCTAGCGGCAGGGAAACGGGAAGAACCGGTACAGGCGCGTAGGCCCGTACCGGTAAGTGCCCACCACTGGTTAAGGGGTTAAGCCAACCCTCCAGAATCTGAAGTTTCCAAAGAAGTATCAGTCACTGTATGACTTGCTGCGACAAGCCAGAGGACCAGAACCAGGCTGGGTGCTATTGCATCAGGAGTCTCAAACTGTGCACAGCAGTGAGTCTGTGGAATTCACTGCCACATGATGTGGAAATGGGGACTAATTTGGATGGTTTTAAAAGTGAATCAGACAGTCAAGGAGACCTGTCAATGGCCTAACAATGATACCTCCAGGTTCAGCACCAGTATGCATCTGAAGACCAGTTGCAGGACAGCAATGGTGGGAAAGAAGCATATCTTTCTCGCCTGCTTGGGGGCATTGATGCATGCGATACTGTTTTAGATGGGCCTTTAACCTGATGTGCTGGAATTTCTATATTATATCATACTATATTAAATTACTAAATATCATGCTATTACTATATATCATTCTATTTTATATTACTATATCTTATACAGTACAATGTATCATACTATTTTATATTACTACATATTATATTATACTATATTAGATCATATCATTATATAACATCATGTAATAATATACTCTCTCTACTTGAATCTAATGCTCATCTTTTTCATCTGAATTTAGTCTTCAAAATTAGTGTGCACTTCAGATTTGATGGTTACTTAGATTCATATCTAGGTAACCATCATAGTAAATATGGTATTTTATTTATACATATAGTGCGCATATTAGATTTGATGGTGCATTAGATTCGTTTAAAAGCGGTATATCATAGCAATATCAAATTATATTATATTGTACAACTTTAAGGATCCAGGTCTACTTTCTCAGTGCACGAAGAAAGTGCATAATAATCCACAATTGACAGGTAAATAAATAAATAAATAAATACAGAGAAAGAAATATGTGAAATATGTGAAACTTCCACGGATATCAGATAAGCACAGTGATAATTCACAGCCATCTCGGGAAAGCTTATCCTACAATTACAGCCCAACCCTATCCAACTTTCCAGCACCTTTGCAGCCCCAAGGAAATAGAATGTGCTCTTATCTGTAGCCAGTAGTGTAAACCAGACTGTGAACGTAACATCTTGAATGTAGCTCGTTCTTGAAAGATAGAACCACTCTCTGTTTGTAAAAATCCCTTTGGGGGTTTAAATCTGCCTGCCTATGTAAACCGCTTTGAATAAAGTCTGAGGAGTAATCCAAAAAGACCAGAAAAGCGGCATAGAAATGCCTGTATCATCATCATCATCATCATCATCATCATCATCAGGCGGAGGTTTTTGATTGCACCCCCAAACCCCTGCAGAATGCAGCACATGCTTCATTGGCCCACGTGTATCAGTGCTGGAAAGTTGGATAGGATTAAGGGCAAAATCCAGAGTTACTATGAGGAGTCCTTGCTCCGGTGTAAGAACAACTTACTCTAGATTCCAATATGAATTTCCCATAGGTTTTCTCTAGGTGGTGCAGTAACTACAGGTACATGTAAAGTCTCTTACGTGCTCCCGTAGTTACTCTGGATTAGGGGGTAAGATGTCTAATTTAGGGCACAATCCAGAGTAACTATGGGGAGTCCTTGCTCCAGTGTAAGAACAATTTGCTCTGGATTGCAGTATAAATTTCCCAAAGGTTTTCACTAGGTAGTGCAGTAACTACGAGTGCACGTAATATCTCTTACGTGCTCCCATAGTTACTCTGGATAGTGTATTAGGACTAAGATGTCAGTGTATTCCCTGTTCATATATAGGATGTTAAAGCAAAGTTTGCACATCACAGGATAACAGGAAGACACAAGATGACAAAGCAATGGATGGATGGATGGATGGATGGATGGATGTTTTGGAATGATAAGCCAACTACGACTATAATCCATGCTGCTTGTTCTTATGACTTTAAATAGCACCATCTTGTTCTCTTCACCTGTTTGATTAGAATTTAATTACTGTATCAGCTAAATTTATATTAAAAACAACTGGTGAGTCTGATCCAGGAAAAGCAACCTAAGAAAGGGAAGGCCTATTTACATAAATTCCTCTTACTCCATTAAAAATAAGAGACATTCTGCATCTGCTCCGCAAAACGTCTCTCTTTGATGGATAGCTGGAAACAAGCGTGTGCAGCTTTGGCTTCAAAGAAGACGCATGACCTTCGCCGTTGTAATCTGATTCAGGCTTTTTTAAAAGCAGTATTAATAGACTTGAAGTCCCAAATGTGGTGTAGCTCGGACAGGCATAAATTTACAGACTCTTAAACATTCGACAAATGGGGCAGAGGGAATATTTTCATAGAGACGCAGCAAACTCATGCGCTGGTTGAGCTACAGGTCAACTCAAGGCATGTTCTAACAAAACATCTCGGCCTCCTGCATCTTTTTTCTAAGCATGGAAAGTTATGCCAGAACAAGAACACTTAACATTGAGTGTGTAAATTGCTGTATATGGGCTGTGGGTGGCGCAAGCGGTTAAGTTAACCAGCAGGCCAGGGTTCGAGACCCGGGTCGGCCCCACAAGACAGGGTGAGCTCCTGTCCTTAGCCCAGCTCTGCGATGCCAGCTGGATCCAACTATATCGGCTCTGCCTTTCCATTGGACTAATCCAGTGGCGTGGAGAGGGGGGATTTGCTGCTTGGGTAACAGCCTATCCTCCATAACAATCCAACCCAGGCTTTCATGCTTCGCATGCAGCGTATGCAGCGCCAAGCACGATACCATAGTCTTTCAAGACTGACAGAGGCCTGCTTTATTATATCAATGTTGTCTTTCTAACCACCCTGTATGATAACTATTATTAATCCCATACTGCAGATCAGGAAAACTGAGGCTGATAAATGTGCAATCCTCACTAATTTAGGCTGGCATAACTCACGTGTGGTGGTGTGGGGAGGCCAGCCCAGCGCATGCTTGTGGACTGGCCTAACCCCCCAGGAGTGGGGCAGAACATGCGCCAGCCTCCCGACACCACCACAGGTAAGTTATGCCAGACTAAATTAGTTAGGATTGCAACCCAATTGACTTACCTACCTAAGGCCAAGAATTCATGAATGAGATTCAAACTTGAGAATCCTGCTTTGCAATGCAAGTCTTTTACAGTATGATCCTATTATGTCTACTCAAATATATATCAGAGGGAATTCATTGAGGCTTACTTCCCGGTAAGCCTGTTTAGGATTGCCTCCTTATCTCGTTCATTATCCATGAAATTCTCTTAGGATCTATCTTGCAAGAATAGATTCTCAAAGAAATCTACGGTTGCAATCCTAACCGCACTTTCCTGTAAGTACTATTGAACACAACAGGACCTACTTCTGAGCAGACATGCTTAGGATTGCTCTGTAAGTCAGTTTATCTAGAAATGCTGATATTGTGGGCACAGATGGCATTAGGGACAAGCACATCCTGTGAATGGGGAACACCAAGACATAACTAAAATGCAGGGCAACAGTTGTGAGTATTGTGTCTTAGGGTGACTTTTCCTTCGATTATTTTAAAATCTGTTTTTTAATTATTAAACAAATCCTTTAATAAATTGGTTGCAGGGATTGCACAATTCTAAGGATATTGACTTTGGTATTCGGTATCACAAATTTAATGCTATATATAATAGAAAACATTATGCAACCATCATTCATATTCAATTACTGTCATCTTCAAGAGAAGCACATGTACTGAATCAAATCCACTTAATCTGTATTATTTTTATAACTATTATATTATATATTATATTATTTTTATAACTAAAATTATATACACCTGTATTGTAGTCTCAGTGAATTGTAGCTGGTTAGAAATTTGACTGGGGAATGAGCGCCACCTGGTGGCAACAGTGTTTAAAACAGTAAATTTATAGAATACCAACATCTTATGACTACTGTATAGTTAGTTATAATAGTTATAATAGTTAGTTATTCATGGGTCAGAAATAAAATTGCATAGACTTTTCAGTCCTTCAGTCAGCTTTTATTCAGGTATTTTGACCGACCACAGAGTTAGGCATTTGGATTGTTTAAAAATAGTCTGTCAATTAATTGTAAAACATTAACATTAATAAGAATTTTTAAAAGCAGGTGGGTTGTCACCAAAAGGTTTGACCCATATGCTCATCACAAGTTTTATTTATTATAATTTTTACCAATTTTGGGCAAATGTCCCATAAATGTGACCGATTTCTTGAGCAGTGTTTACTCTATAGTCATTCATTTGCCTTGGAACAGCAGAGACAGCCCATTGGATCAGATGGGGAAAAAATTCCCAAACAAAATAAAACTCAGTAATAGCAACAAATTAAAAAAAATTCCAAAGGTGCATTGATACAAGCACAGTTGCTAAGAATACCGCAGGCCAATTCTTTGAGTATTATTGACATTGAGACTTTATGGAACATTCCCTGCTCCTGATCTAGCAAGAGAACTAGTTCATTCACCTTGAGCTCCATATGTTCACGTACTATATACACTGTGATGCTTCTCTCCCTGGGATACTTCCCTCCAAGGCATTCAGTACTAACATATGGGTTGCAACAGTGGACGGCTGTGCTGGACGTCTGCCTGCAAAGCTGCTCACCTCCTGTGTCGTTCCCACCGCATTGCTTTTCTGATCCCAGATCTAACTCAAGCTTGTTCTCCTCTCAAAGGTTTTCAAAATGTTCCCCTCCATTTAAGACTCTCATATCCCCTTGCTCTGCTGCATGAATCCCACAGTAGTAGGAAGTGCCCCCTAAGGGGCATGGAAACTCAGCCATGATGGTGCTTTCAGGTTCCCGTTACCACCTGTGGCTGGACACCCCACAAAAACAGGGTCAATCCAAAACCGCTTTTTATACTTATTGGTAGTGGTGTCCCAACCCCAGAAGTGCCGTTGCCACCGAGACAATAGGAGAACTCAGCAAAGACATCATCATCATCATCACTGAACACCAGAGTCTTAACAGGCCCCACAACCCTGTTCATTCACCTTTAGGTAATGTTTGGGAACCACTGCTCAATTGTCTCTCTTGTGTCCATTTCAAGATTATGAACCCTTCAGGGCAGGAACCATTCCCCTCCATACCACAAAGTACCATGTACACCAGCAATTCCCAAACCAGGGTTTGTGACTCGAATTGTGGACTTTCCCAAAGGTTTCAGGAAGCAGCATTCTTTAAAAACTGTGTGCTATGCCCTATTCAAAGCCCTATATAGCTTCCCTCTTGGAAGCCCTCCAGACTTCGACACTCAGCAATGATGATGATCAATGTTTTTTCTGGGGGTACTCAGGTGAGGGTACTCACCATGAAGATGATAGTGGGGGTACTCAACAAGATGTCATTTGTAATCATAAGTATGACTACTTGGGGGTCACAGAGGTGCCAGTGCTCAGTACCCTTCAAAAAAGACCCATGGTGATGATGATGATAATATTGCTGAGTGCTGAGTATTTTTATTACGGTATTACTGTGCAGCAACTCCATGGGTAACCAGACTAACCCTCAAATCCAGAGTAACTATGGGAGCATGTAAGAGACTTTACGTGCACCTGTAGTTGCTGCACCACCTAGTGAAAACCTATGGGAAATTCATATTGCAATCCAGAGTAAGTTGTTCTTACATAGAAGCAAGAACTCCGTAGTTACTCTGGATTTTGCCCTAAGAGAAAAATGGTTCCTGACCTGAAGGAGTCACAAACAAACCCTGGTTGGGAATTGCTGGTGTACATGGTATGGAGGGGAACTATATTTTCCCAAAAACACTTGAAATATTGATGGCTCAGTAAGAACAATAAAACCGCTCCAGAGCAAGACGACATGCAATTATTGTGATTACATCACACCCTGTTCAAAGCCACAACCATACCTTACAACACCTGAGCCACCCACGGAGTGCAGCCATGATCAAGCCTTTTCCAGACAAGTAATGTCAAGCTAACTGAAGCTGATCCATAGCAAAAGCCGTTTGATTGAACTTGTCTGCATGCAAAAACTGCAGACAATCTATTATTGCAAAAATAATAACGACAGCAGGAGATTTTTCATGTCTGAAATTGTTGTCAACATAAGGGTTTGGGTGCATCTCCGCAATCGCTCTTCCTTTAATAGAATGTCAAGTTAACATTTAAAACAGAAAGATTGCCCAACAGAACCACAGACGAGGCAAAACCCGGTGTTTCATCACTGCTGCGGTCTACTCAACTGTCGCAGCCGGGAACCGTAGCCAAATGATCATAGTTCATCCTGTTCTGAATACTGAGGAACATCATTGACAGTGTTTCTGGGTGAAACACTTGGGTTGCTGCCGCTCCTGCGGCTGAAAGCAAAAAAGCTGGACGTTTTCAATCATTTACCATAATTTTGGCAATGAGATCAATTATGTGACGTTCCAATGCAGAAAGACTCAATCCAACAGGTTTTGCCTGTTAATTTCAATTGTCAATGTGGGGCTCTCACAAGAATCCCCATAGAAATAATAGGGCCAGGCACCATCCTGAATTTGATAAGCAAGGTGCTGATGTCTTCCTCCTGGACGAGAAGAGAAATTGCATTCCCTCCTCTATTAAAGGAGAAAATTGTTTGGTTAATCAGTTTTTATTATAGATGTTTTTATTGTTTTAAGATGCTTGTTTTAACTGTTTTAATGTATTGGATTTTATTGTTGGTGTTTTTGTGCATTGTTTGTAAGCTGCCTTGAGTCCCTCTGGGAGAAAGGTAGGATAGAAATAAAAGTTGTTTATTATTATTATTATTATTTTATTCAAAAGTAAACAGTAATTCACAGCGAACAACTTCATGCTGGTCTCTATCACATCACCAGTCGGACCCTTCCCAAGAGTCTAGGACTGTGTGATGTAGCGGCATATAATACGTGCTGATCCCAGAAGTGTGGCTTCCTGCAGTTGTCAGATTATTGTTATTTTATTGAAAATCAAACATAAATACACAGCAAACAATTTCGTGCTGGTTTCATTCACATCACCAGTCGGACCCTTCCCAAGAGTCTAGGACTGTGTGATGTAGTGGTGTATAATTTGTGCTGAACCCAGAAGAGCGGCTTTCTGCAATTATTATTATTATTATTATTATTATTATTATTATTATTATTATTATTATTATTATTATTATTTCCAAGCCATAAAACAGACTTGGCCAGAATACTTTTGATCATGACACAAGAATCCCCATAGATTCAAAGGATCCAAGGAGATAAGGTGATCCAAAGGAGATAATTCCACATCATTTTTTAAAATGGTGCCAAAGTCTAAAGTGTGCAACCCCCAGCTATACCAGACAGCATGTTCCCCATCTACCCCTAACCACCTTCTTTTGCTACCTACAAAAGTTCACATTTTAAGATTTTGCAATAAATCCTGAGCTGTGCCTATCTAACACCATTAATGAAGATGTGAATTACCGCTTCACTTGCTGGCAAGCAGTGAAAATGGTGATAAAAGAAAAATCACCCTCCTACCGCATGAGCATTAATGTGCGATGGTTAACAGCAAATCAAGTATAGAGAAAGGGGAAAGTAAAGGCCATTGTGGTGCCCTTCAACAAAGTAGCTTCATCAGATTTTGCCAATGGTCCATGTATTGACTCTCCTTCCTGCTCAAGTATCCTTTGCGGGAGCTCCAGGTTTCCTAACACTCTACTCATGGTTTGTCCTACTTCCTAGACTCCTTTCCATCCTGTCCTGCCCACTTGTATCCTGTCAAGCCCTCAGGATTAGGAATTTCTTGTTGGGAAGTCACCACTTCTGCTGAGCTCACCAATATATTTTTCACTTATTAGGACCAGTCCTAATCTTGGCCTTCTACTTGTATCTTACTAAATTTACTTGATGCTCACCTTTTTACTTGACACTCACCTGTATTAACGTTCACCTTTTTCCGCTGAACTGAGTCTCCAAAAATCAGGGTGCACATTCGATTTAATGGTTAGATTTGAGTAAATGTGGCATTTTGATTATAAGTGTAGGGTGTGCATTAGATTGCAATGCACATTAGATTCGAGTGAATACAGTGTTTGCCTTTTCCTCATTTTACAGTTTGAGTAGCAAAGCTAAGAGACCACCCAAGTTTTCGTCTCAGGTGGGGATCAGAAGATACATCTCCAAAGTCAGGTGGGATCAGAAGATACATCCCCAAATTTGAACATCACCATCCAAAAGATAACAATAAACCTCTCAGATAAGTGTTTTCATGCTTTTGTAGCCCCAACCCACTCAGCTACAGCATGAATTATAATCCATAAAACAAACTAATATAATTTGCTGGATTTGCATAATTTTTTAAAAAGACAAAGCTACAAAAAAGGAAATACAATATGTTTTAACAAGTCCCTTTGCATTTTAAAATTCTTTTTAGAATTATATGAGCTCTTTTATGCTAAGAGAAACAACTTAGGAGACATTAGAGCAAAAACAACTTGGGCATTTGGAAATCCACAAACATGGCAGATGCAAACTTCTAATTAAAGTCATGACTGCATTTAACCAGAGTTTCTAATGTTAACTGTGAACTGAGAGGCATCTTCATAAACAATCAATGTCATCTTCATAATTAATACCTTCAAAATTAAATATTAAACCAAAACTCTTCTTACACACTTTATAAAATTGCTGAACTCAACTTATAAAGTTTTGCAAAGGAGTGGATGGGCAGATGGATGTGAACTGTGTGTCTTTTGCAGTCCTGAGTCCCACTGAACAAAGGCAATATAAGCAGTCACAAAATTGCTCCATCAAGATTTTTGTAGAGAAAGATTAAAGACATATATAATAGAAGATTATTTGGCCTTTCGTATCTTCCCTTTTTCTTCTTCTTCTTCATCACTATCACTGTCTTTTTCTTCCACCTTTTCCTCTTTTTCCTCTTTCACTTTTATTTTCACAGCTTTTTCAGGAAGAAAGCGCTCAAAGTGTACATCTAATTCTTCACTGGTTGAACTCTGCATAGTCAAATGTGTCACAAACGGTCCTTAAAAATATACAAATAAGGAAAATATAAGTTTTTTGTACCTTGGTGTGCTTGTAATTGCCAACTTATACATACTTAGGGCACAATCCTAGATAATTTAGGCCAGCAGTTGCCCCCACAATTCATGATAAGTCCCCTTTAGTTTCAGTGGAAGAGATTTATATATATATATATATATAAAAATATATATATAAAAACTGGTATGCAAGCATAGTTTGTTCCAGAAGCATGCTTGTAATGGAAAAATTGCATGCTAAATCAAATTTTTCCATAAGAAATAATGGAACATAAGACGATTTGTTCTACAACCCAAAAGTATTCATATAAAAATGATCACAATACTGTAATAAAATACAAAAAATTAAGAAAAATAAAACAAATGAACATGCACTTAGGGTGCAATCCTAACCAAGTCTACTCAGAGGTAAGCCCCACTGTGCTCAATGGGTCTTACTCCCAGGAAAGTATGAACCTTTTTGGCACTGAGTGCCAACTGACGGCACCAGTGCCCAGCTGCTCCTCTTCGAAGCAGAGCTGAACTGAATGTGCCAGTGCCCAGTGCACATGCCCAGAGCTCTGGGCATGCACACTGGGCACCGGCATGCTCTGGGTAGGAGCAGATGCCAGTGTGTGGCAGCGCTATAGCCACGTGCCAGCAGGGAGAGCTCCGAGTGCCCTCCTTGGCACATGTCCTATAGGTTCACCACCACAGTACTAGAGTGAATGGCCCGTAACTGTTCCTTACTGCCAGTCAAGGCTTTGCATTCATTCTACTCCTTGATGGAGGAAGGAAGCACTCTTTCATTCAGTCAAGTAATAAAATAAGCTGTTAGTGTCAATTAAGAGAAAGAAAGAACATTGGCTTACCATAGCTCAGAGGTTTGTGTTTACAAATGTTCTTAATAAGCGCATCCAGATTGGCAACTATCTGATCATTAGGCATATCCAGCTGAAAGGCGTTAATGCAAAATTAATGAAGCGAACACATTAAATGCTCCCAGATTAATAAAAATTGCAGCAGCCGGGGCAAATATTTAATCAGCGTTCTGGACTCTTTTTAATAAAAGGAGAAATATTTTCCCCACTGTTAAGAATGCAAAGAACTGTAACTGCCACTAACACCACTAATTCAAATATACCCTGCTATGCAAACTGGGAAAATACATACTTTTTCTGGTGCCCCCACACAACACCCTGAAT
This sequence comes from Cryptoblepharus egeriae, assembly GCA_030015325.1. Lineage (NCBI taxonomy): Eukaryota > Metazoa > Chordata > Lepidosauria > Squamata > Scincidae > Cryptoblepharus > Cryptoblepharus egeriae. Next base: position 7,422,999 of record JAREYC010000007.1, on the reverse strand, counting down.
GCATGAGACAAAGTATGTATGCAAATGATAAGCATATTAGCCACAGCAGGGGTGCGTGTGGGCCGAGTGCTATGGGATGGAATATCATAAAAAGACAAAACACTTCTCTGTGCAAAATCTAAGCTGTAAGATGTTCATATACTATAATCTGACTGTGAAAAACCTGGGGAAAATGTGATCGTCTTCAGGATAAGGGAATAGTAGGAGAGGAAGAAACTCCAGAGCAAAAATACCAGTCTCTGATAAATCAGTGACATAGAAAAAAACTATACACTGAACAAGGTATATAATATCCAGCGTTAACAGTGAGAAATCTGTGAATCTTCTGTAGCGCCTTGTCAGTCAAGGACTAAGGATCAACTTCCTTATGCAGGCAACAGTGTCTGGCAAGAGGATTATTGCACTACAAAAGCTGAAGGTTTGAATTTACATATCACATGCAGCTGTATACAATCTCAAATGTATTTTATGAATGCCTGAAATTAGATATATTTGTTCTCGTTTTTCTCTGGTGAAGGTTGATAATTATGATAAGGCCACTATCGACACAATTTTAAGAAAATTTTTAATGTATTTTCAAATATATATATATATATACAGGCAGCTGATATGCAGCTTGTATCATTTTGGAAGAAGCATCCCTGCTTCTGTCTGACCAAGGGCAAAATCCAGAGTAACTATGGGGAGTCCTTGCTCCGGTGTAAGATCAACTTAGAGCACAATCCTAACCATGTCTACTCAAAAGTAAGCCCCATTTTGTTCAGTGGGTCTTACTCCCAGGAAAGTGTCTTTAGGATGGCAGCCTTACTCTGGATTCCAATATGAATTTCCCATAGGTTTTCACTAGGTGCTGCAGTAACTACGGGTGCACGTAAAGTCTCTTACATGCTCCCGTAGTTACTCTGGATTTAGGGGCTAAAGAGAATCTATCTTTTAAGAGGATTCTGCAATGAAACAGCACAATCCAGAGTAACTACGGGAGCTCTTACATAGTCGTAAGAGACATTTACGTTGACACCTAGGGGAAACCAATGGGAAATTCATAGAGCAATCCAGAGTAAATTTTTCTTTCATCGATGTAAGAGCTCCCATAGTTATTCTGGATTGTGCAGATAGGTGCTTAATCTAGAAACAATAAAGGTACATTTTCTACATCAGAACTGTTACATACCTCTTGCTTTCTAGTAATTCAGAAAGGAAAACTCTGACGTTAGCAAGGGGTAATCATTGGCCAGACTCTTTTAAATGATTGAACTAATCTGTCCTGCTGAATGAACCATTTCAAAGTGCTCTTAAAAACCAATACAACCAACACCATTCCAGAGCTGAATATATGTTCTTACTGTTGGCAAATTATTAACACAGAATAAAAATTTAATCAGGATGAGATGCCAATCTTACCGTTGCAATCTGAGACCGGATGGAGTTCTCATTCTCTACTGCATATTCATGGCACGCTTTAAAGAAGCTAAGCATTTGGGGAATGTCGTTACTCAGAGAACCTGGTAAAAAGGAAAACAAAAGGTAGCAAACTAATGTTGTTGGATCCAGCAAAGCCACCCAATTTTTCCAGGATGCAAACAGACCCTTACAGCAGCAAAGTCCTCCTTTGATTCTCTCTAGCATTTGGATACACACCAATGAGGTTTTTAATAAAGCATTAATGGACACTGAAATAATGGTGGAGTTATGTGGTTGTGACAAGGTCTCGTGGACAATGCTTGTGACTTTAAGATGACCCGAGCCTAGGGAACTAAAACAAGGAATTGACATTCACATTTCACACTCTTAAGGTAATCCATCAAATCATCAACTCTCTTTAAAACACACAGAAGAACAATTGTGTTAGTGTTCTGTAGCAAAAACACATTCTTGTAGCACCTTGAAACTGTCTTGGCCTAGATCCAAAGAACTGTACAATTAGTTCCATACACTCAAGGCAAGTTTGGACCTCTCAAACAGCAGCCTCCATGAGCCACATCTCCTCTAAACCAGAGAGAAATTTCATAAGCAGCCTGTGCTATGATGTGGGGGACTAATATTGCAGAATGTATGGCTGTCTGACCTGCTTATTAGCTACAAAACATCCATGATACAAACCCATAATAATTAAATCTGCAGGTTGTGGTCAAATAAGGCATCTAGATGTGCCCAGAACTTTATTCTGGTCACCTCTGGAGGTGTTCTGAGGCCCATTCCTTCTGATGGGCCGCTTTCTGAAGCCCATAAAGGCCTCTACAGGAGTGAGAAAGTCCCCCAGATGTGAATAAGCTTCTGGATGCATGTGGGAGGTCCTCAGTGGTCTTCCAGCTGCAAGTTTGGAATTGCAGGTTCCGAACTGCAGATAGAGAGGATCCATATGTATATGCAAGATACTCTCTATCCACAAAAAGTGTTGTGGAAATGTTTATTACCATTATCATTAGAATTACAAACTAGCCATGACTACACTAGTCAAGAAGCTTTTTTCTTATCTAATCCTTCGCTGACTTGCACCAACCAAGCAATTCCTCCTCCCTCCCTCCCCAAAGAATGCGAAGAATATCACTCCCACACCTGAAACCTTAATTCTGCTTCACTGCTTTGCACTTCCTCCCTAAATGTTTTAGTGAGCATGACAGCTGTTGGGTGTTATTTTAAAAGGGGACCAAGAAGCCTGAGAGTTAAATATAGGTCTCAACTGGCTAATTCCCTTCTAATACATTACCCTTTACACTTCCGGCAGTTTTATAATTTATAACAAGGTTCATGACGTACGCAGTGTAAAGGTGCACCTCACAAAGGGAGCAGGCAGCCAAAGTATGATGAAAAATGCACACACTTTGTCCTAATTTCCAAAGCAAAGCAGAGCTGATCAAAAGGAAGAGGTAGGAAAAGAGGGACGAGACCCATCAGGTCTCCAGAGGAAAAGATTTTGCTGGAGAATTTGTGTTGCTCTTAAGTGACTTTGGCTAACCCAAATGCCCCCCAAAAATCGATCTGGGGCATAGGTGGCCAACTGATAGGCCCTCAAAACCTGATCTCTGGGATCTCTGATCTATCTGATCTCTTGGACCTCAGTTAAATTTAAGGTGCCATAAAATACTCACAATTTCACTTGTAAAAAAAATAATTTCATATAAACCGTAAAGCACTGCTATCTCTGGTACCTTTTGGGGGAAAAAGGAAGACATCAGTGACCCACTCATTGCTTGAGAAGTCATTCAGGAAGCTTATTCATTCTTCCAACCACAATCTTCCCCTCTTATTAGAAAAAACAAGGGTGCAATCCTAACCTTTAAGTCAGCACAACCCACCCTGTTCTCATGGTGGCATGGTGCATGTCTATGTACTGGCCAAACACCTTCCCCTCCATGAGTGACACTGAAGTGCCTCATGGCACTTTTGTGACACCGCATACCAGCACGGGACTTGTGCCGGCCTAACCAAAGGTTAGGATTGTGCTGTGATTCTTCTAAAACAGCATTATAGATACAATCAGTTGACACTTTGTGGGATGTGTCCACAGGATGACCTCACACTTCTGATCTTCCACAAGGTAAATGAAATGTGAAATATACACCATGATGGCAATCCCCTGCATTAGGGGAAAGTAAGACCTGGTGAGCTCAGTCAGTATGTACAGGAGCGAACCCTTAGATTTCAAGGGAAAAAACAAAACAAAAACCAGAGACCTTACCATCTTTGATCTTTGGGAACTTTTTTTTCAATGTGCTCCTTAAAGCAGACAATTTGGATATCATTGTTGGCACAGCTACATAAAAATCTGCTCTGATTTCACCATCTAAAATCTGAAAAACATGAAACTGATTGTGATTTATGTCCACTAACACATAAATAATTTAGCACACATCCTCAAGGTCTCCCTTACTCACATACACAGCCAAATTCATCTCCTTATTCTGCTCACTGGTCAAGAGATTAGAGCAATGAGCATCCATATCAAGGTGAACTGAAAATGTGCCAATTGCATTTTCCCCAAACAGCCACACAGAAGCTACATTTACACCAGGATAATGGTCCTCAGGATAATATGGCCATGGAAGAGAACTATTCTACTCCTGTGGGTTCTGCTCAGGAGCTTCGCAGGAAAATTCACACTGCTCTCCCTAATACCCCATTGTGCTTATATATGGAGCCCAAGTATCCACAGATCCCATATGCTTAGGGTGCAGGCCACATGGGATGACATGCTTATGGGAAAGGGGACACCGCTATTGCCCCAAAATTTAAAATCTTGTTATTTTTGTATAATACCATCATGTTAGATATCATTTGATGCATAATTTCATCAGTATCTCAAATTTTCAACATCTCTAATTGCAGAATGCAATCCAATTCAAACGCTATAGCCAAAACTTTAAGTGGGATAGGGTGATAGGGTGTATCATTATGCCCTGGGCAATGCACCATCAACTGTGTGCACTTGTTTTTTAGCCCTTTTTGCTTTTACTAGAATAGCATGATGCAGTGGTGTCACTAGGGTTTGCATCATCTGTGTAGGAGACTAGCATTTTACACCCATGATGACCTCCTCCTATGCAGTTGGTGTGGAAACATCCTGGTTGGTGGGAGTGGCAGCTCTAGCCACACACACCAGGGAGATGGTGCATTTGCTCCCTTAAAGACATCATATATAGCCAGGTGATCAAATAATCTAGACATTTGCAGATTTTAAAAAGCAGAATGCCAATGTATACTTTTGAAAATACCTAAGGAACTATTCTTAAGGGTACTTAGAGCAGTCTTCAAATACATAGTCCAGCAATTTTCAAAAACTCTGCCATGGGACATTGGTGTGCCACAAATGATCTGCAGTGTGTGCCAAGGGTGTTCATGGGCCATGTTATGGCTAAATAATATGTACATATGTTAAATAAGTACAATGTGGAAGCTTTGAGGAGAAAGAGAATGTGGGACAGAATAAAAGCTACAATCCTATCCACACTTACTTACTGCAACCCACACCACACTTATTTGTGCTCTAAGAGCACAATCCTAACCATGTCTACTCAAAAGTAAGCCCACTGTGTTCAACTCATCTTATTCTTTAGGACTGCAGCCTAAATCTGCTAAGATCCAATGCTTCTATTTTGTTTAAAGGAACTTGGTACATCTTAAGATTTCAGGCACATGCTGAAAAGGATGGGAGCACAGGTCGTTGAAAACCCACAAAACAGAAAGGTGGATGCATAAAGTTGTCCAATGGCAGGATTTTAGTGTCCTGCTTAGTCCCTGTATAGTAAACCCTACTAAAGAACAAAAAGCAAAAAATAATTTACTTTTATTTAAAAAGCCTAATTCTGGTCTTTGTAATGACAAATCAGATGACAAAGTGCAGAACAAAGTTTTTATCTTCAAGTGCAGAGCACACACAGTCCTTTTCAAGGTGAAATTCCTTTGTTGCAGTGCCAGGGTTTGGCCAGTACTAAGACAAGCCTCAAGGATAAGTAGCTAAGGATGAACAGCAGCTAAAAGAACTGGTGTCAGTCCTTTACAGTTCTACTCAAATCCAAGATGGTTTTTTGGAAGTTCAAAGCATTGCTAGTGTCTAGTTAATTACCGGCTTGATTAATTCAGTCCCTCCTACCAATGCAGCTCCATGCTCTTTTGCTAGGGCAGCATCTTCTTTCTGTAACAAAAGTTCAATCTAATGACATTGAAGCATCAGACATCATGACAAACAGCCATGTTTCCCCTACCCCATGCCTAAAATGTAGATGATAAGCTCCTTCACGCTTATATTACCCTGTAAAATTCCAAGTACACCAGTTTATAACAACCACAATACTGATTCCCCAAGCAGCTGATAAGCGGAGGAGATCAGACATAGGGCACAATCCTAACCATGTCTACTCAAAAGTAAGCCCCATTGTGTTCAATGGGTCTTACTCCCAGGAAAGTGTCTTTAGGATTGCAGCCATACTCCTGGGTGGAAGTAGGCAGAAGGCTTTGGGGACAAGGAACTTGGTGGTTTGTAGGAAAGAGCCAGCATGACAGGGACCATTTAGGGCAGAGGCCAGAACATTCTCCCATATAGGAGCCAGACATTAGTTTCATCAGTGGTTAAGAATGTACACATGTTCAGTAAGTGATAGATTAATAAGTGCTTGGTTCAGAAAGTTTGGGGACAATATTTAAAGGAAATTTGAGATGTTCCCTTTCAGATGTATTTGTTCATTTGGACACATCTGCTCTCATACTTGGTGAGCTTATCTAAACATTTCTGTGAGACAGAGCACAACACCAATTACTATTGCAGCACTTTCCTGTCTAAAGAATACACAAAAGTTTACAAAATCCTTTGCAAGTCTGCATTTGAACTCACCTCTGTAAACAGCAAAACCTTGTGGGTGTCTTTGGTAAAACGATATGGAAGAAGAAGAGTACTGACAAACTGTTCCACCGTTTTCTGCAAGGTGTAAAATGGAAAAATAATTATTCACTCTAAAACACACAACAGTCTTTTCCTATTCATTTTTTAGGACAAATGAAGGTATATATGTGGAAAATAATTCATGTATTTGTTTTTCCATACACTGTGATGATGGACGGCAGGAATACTCTACCCTATCATCCCCACTTGCAACCTGGTTTATGTACTTCATGGGAGGCAACTGTCACAGTAAGAACTGGTGCAGAAAGAAGCATGGAGTTGACATCAGCAGCCCTGGTGGTGGGTGACATGGTCTAAAACCTTCCTCCTTATTAGCCTCCGAGCTGGCATGCAAAATGCATCTCTTCTACTTTGGCTGCAATCATAACTTTCACTTAGCCCCAGCATAAGTTCTGTGCTGACCTGGCAGTGTCACAAAACTGCCGTTAAGACACTTCTGTGCCACTCTTAGGGGGAGGTTAGGCCACTGCACAGGCATACACCGATCTCCCCACACCATCACAGGAAGAAATGCCGGGTGAATTAGGCTGGCCTAAATTGGTTTGGATTATGCCCTTTGTCTTTGTTTTGGCCATTCAGCTCTTTGGCCCGTGTTCTCTCTGATCTGACTTTAAATTCACTTTTAACCACTAATGCAAGCCACTCTGAGTGTTGGCAAGATAGCCAACATGCATTTTTGAGAACAAGGGAGATTAAAAATTGCAACAATACACAATGGCCATGATGCAATTAACTGCTTGACTACAGCTGCATGCGCCAAAAGTGGATGAGTGTTTCTCCAGCAGCAGAATCCCTTGCCAGATAACTTGGCAAACCAATTCCAAGACTATTGGGAAAAGTAGGATGCCCGGATGGCTGAGCAGCTGTTCAAACTATAATAAATCTCTCCGATTACATGGGAAATCCATGGGCATACTTAAAAAAAATTGCAACCTTATTGTGTGCTCTTTGGGACCCACCCTTTGAAAATATAAGAAAAAATTTCCATAATGCTCTCAAAGCATCACCACTCTCCAACACCCTGCAGTCCACAGAAAGCAAGGCAAAGAATGTTATAGAGGTTTACTCGTACTTCATTTTCCCCTTATGATAACTGATTGTGCCAATAATTGCATCAAGATAAGCTGCAACTTTGGCAAAGCTCTCTATAACGGAAGCACAACATCCAATGATAAGAGACGGGCAGAAATGTTGGCACAATGCAAGCACGTAAGAGAGACAAAGGCTACAATCCAGAGTAACTATGGGATCTTTTATACAGATGTAGTAACGGTGCCACCTATGGGAAAGGCTTAGAGCAATTCCAGAGTACTGGTAATTGCCTCTTACATCTTCCTGTAGTTACTCTGGATTGTAGGGAAAGGGATTTCAGAATCCCTTTCAAGATATCAGGCCTAAATGAACAGCCTCTGAACTCATCTAAGTTCAGAGTTCAGATGTATGTTCTTCATTCATTCAGACATAGGCTGCAATCCTAAAGACACTTTCCTGGGAGTAAGACCCATTGAACACAATGGGGCTTACTTTAGAGTAGACCTGGTTAGGATTGTGCTCTTAATTTGGTTATATATTATTACAAACAAACAGGAAAGAAGCTGCATGCAAACTAGGAGGACTTTTTGAGCGTACCTTTTTGTCCATTGCCATATCTAGGATAATATTGGCGTACACGTGCTGGTTGGGGGAAGTGAAGTCCAGCTGTTGAAACTTCTTCAGCATATCCAAAACCACTTCTGCCTCATAAACAGGTCTCTGGTAGCACCATGTCAAATAAACGTCATCCGTGGGCTCGCTCGGTAAGGGAAATCTGTTACGCTTCTTTTTTTGCTTAGATTCGGATTTCTGGGGGTCATTTTTGGATTTTTTTCTTATCCTTTGGGTAAACAGAAGCAATAAACAAAGTAGTCTAAAATTCACAATGTAAAATACACATATTTTTCCTGCAGTCTGTTGAAAACACAGGAAGAAACTGGTGATCCATAAGAAAAAAAAGAAGAAAACTTCCTGATGATATACCTTAATTGTTTTATTTTTAGAAAATTTTTGGAAATTTTTAGAGAATTATTAACATGTTTTGACGTTGCTGCTTTTTTACAAGGGTTTTGTCCTCTGAGAACTATTTTGAAAGCAGAGAATAGTTTTTATCCATCGACATTTAAAAATAAAATCAGCTTTTTAACCCTGGTCTTCAAGTGGGCAGCAAAAGAGGACAGCTGGATTCCGTGACTGGATCATGCTTTGCTCTAAAATTAGTTGCACTGAGGTAACACTATTTTCATATCCTATTTAGGATTTTTAAAATTTTCTTTAAAGAAAGTATAATGTTAAAGCTTTGACATTATAAAGCATTTATAAAGCTTTAACATTACAGAACATTTAACTTTAAAAGAGAAAGTTTAATGTTAGAGAGAGCTTTATATGTTAAAAATTAAAACTGGGTTCTTTGTTGCAGGTTGGTTGAAGGAGGCAATTAAAATATATAGAAGAGCACTGTTTTTCAGTGCTTTAATACCGCAGTTTAATATTCTGGCTATTCCCTTATTAATATCTCAGCATAATTGGACCAACAAACAGTGGGTTCTCCTCCTCTGCAGGTTTGGTACCTGTGGATTTTCAGCTATTCCAAACCTGCACCTGAAGGCTCTCACCAATTTTATTAAAATCAGGTTACAAAAAAATTAAAATAAGAAACCAGAAATATCTATTTTCACCATATGTTTTAGTAGGAAATCACACTTTCTGGGGGAAAAAAACCTGCTAAAAAAGCAGCATTCTGAACTTGTATGGAGTTTCTTTCTACAAGACAATTAAAAAAAAACTTGAATGACTCACCCTGCAATCCAGAGTAACTACGGGAGCACGTAAGAGACATTACGTGTACCCGTAGTTACTGCACCACCTAGTGAAAACCTATGGGAAATTCCTATTGCAATCCAGAGCAAATTGTTCTTACACCGGAGCAAGGACTCCCCGTAGTTACTCTGGAGCGCACCCTCAGGGTGCAATCCAGAGTAACTATGAGAAGTCCTTGCTCTGATGTAAGAACAATTTACTCAGGATTGCAATAGAAATTTCCCACAGGTTTTCATTAGGTGGTGTCGTAACTACATCGACGTAAATGTCTCTTACGTGGTCCCGTAGTTACTCTGGATTGTAGGGTTAATGATCGAAATAGTTTGTGGCTCAGGGAACCAAAATAGAAAATAGCTTAAATTCCTCAGTTATGAATTAGCTAGACTTCTACCTCTCAACAGCTAGTTTTCGCTTGTCTGGGTAGCAATTACTATCCCAGTGGGAGGATGACTAAGTTAGTGTGGAAAAAATTTTAGCTACATCATGTTGGCTCATTACACAAACTAATAGATTCCACATGAAAACAGAATCTGAATATAATTTAAACTCAAGAGCTGCACAACTAGGGGCATGATCCACCAAGAATTACTTTTGTGCACACTCCACTGCAAAGAATGGGCCTCCGGCAAGAGAATGACTCTGCTTTCATTCATTGTTTTCAATGGGACTTGCCACTTGCCTATGAGAAATTCCCTATAGATTGTATCTGGTTGCTAAAAATAAAAGGCATCTTTCAGCTATATCAGTGATTTTCAGCTTTTTTCATCTCATGGCACACTAACAAGGCACTGAAATTGTCAAGGCACACCATCAGTTGTTTGTACCATTGACAAGGCACACCAGGCTGTTCAAATACCCTAATTTTCTTATTAATAAATGACTTTTCCCAAAATCCCACAGCACACCTGAGGACTATCCATGGCACACCAGTGCACCATGGCACACTGGTTGAAAATCTCTGAGCTATATTAACAGGGCTTCCAATTTTAAAATTGCTAGGCAATTCCAATTAAGAAGACAGTAATCATGACATTTTATTATCACCAAGATTCAATATAACATAGGAAGCTGCCTCATTCTGGCACAGACCATTTGCCTGTTCGCACAGTCTTGTCCACACTTATGAGTAATGGCATTTCTATCCCAACTTGGAGCTGTCAGGGACTGAGCCTTGGACCTGTACGTAAAGTAGGTGCTCTAGCAATGAAAAACAGCACCTTTCCAATTTATCTCACCAGGGCTGCAATCCTAAACACACTTTCTTGGGAGCAGACTCCACTTAATACAATAGAATTTACCTCTGAGTATACATGCTTAGGATTGCACAGTGGGTCTGTTAAGTCTCACTATGGGCAAAATCCAGAGTAACTATGGGGAGTCCTTGCTCCAATGTAAGAGCAACTTACTCTGGATTCCAGTATGAATTTCCCACAGGTTTTCACTAGGTTGTGCAGTAACGACAGGTGCACGTAAAGTCTCTTATGTGCTACCGTAGTTACTCTGGATTTGGGGGTATGTCGGACAGTCAGAGTGATGAGAACAACTGAACCAAACCAGAATCAGGGAATACAATGCTGAATCTGACTATTGATAGGATGCAAACAAGGCATTATTTTCACAAATGACTCAGCAATGTGCAAACAAATACACTCCACTGATACTGAAACTTAGTGGACACTATACAATAACAAGCATGTTGCAGAGAATCAAAAACATTGACTAAAGAAAAGTGGTATGAATTATTCAGGGGATTATTCAGTGCTGTCAGTATATGACATCTCTGAACTCAGTATCAGTATCACTAGCAGCATGTTTGTTCAAACCATCCTCAGTGTATCAAAAACGGTTTACGCATTGAAACTTTAAAAAAAATATTTCAGTACAAAGAAATAAAAGGATATATACTTACTTTACAGCGTAATGTCTACTGGGGATCCACAAGTTGGCAAGAGTGGGAACTACTGCAGAACGATGAGCAATTCTGGAGAAGAGATGTCTAGCACAATGAGCTGAAACTGAAGAAAGAGTGAGAAACATGTTTACAGTTAGGATTAAACTATCCCTATAATCCAGAGTGTCTACAGGAAGACGTAAGAGGCACTTACTCTGGATTGCTCTATGCATTTCCCACAGGTTTCCCATAGGTGGCTCTATAACCACGTCAGTGTAAAAGATCCCGTAGTTACTCTGGATTGTAGCTTAAGTTGCAAATCAAACTACTTAACAACATTCACTTCAATGGGGCTTCATGCCTTAGTTTTAGGATGCAATTTTAGCTTGCAATAGTAGAACCAAAACTTCCAAATTGTGGGAAGATCTGGTTCTGCTTTACTCTGCATTGGTCAGACCTCATCTGAAGTATGGTGTCCAGTTCTGGGCATCTCACTTTCAGAAAGATGCAGACAGACTGGAGCAGGTTCAGAGGAAAGCAAGGAGGATCGAAGGATGAGGGGAAGACTGAGATATCTATGTTCAGCTTGAAGAAGAGGAGGCTGAAAGGGGCTATGATAGCACTCATCAAATACTGGAAAAAGGGACAAATTTAACTGAGAACAGAACTAGAACCAACAGGTATAAACTACAAGAGAAGAGATTACAACTGGATAGCTGGAAAACATTCCCTTTACTAGTTCAGAAACACAATTTTCTTCAACTTATTATTTGTTAATTACTATGACTAAAGTTATCTTCCTTATCCTTTCACTAGGTTTAATATGAGTTACGTTTATCAGTCATGTTTGCAACACATATGTGGCATCATTCCAAAATTATTAAATTAATTTTTACAATAAGTAAATAAAATACAATATTTATTGTATTTTTAATTACAGTACCTCTACTAGGTTCATAGTGTTTTATTTCTCCGAGATGTTATTTCATACTCAAACCTCATCAAACAGAAATTCATACTTTGAGTCTATAAATATGAACCAGGATATTTAGATGTCACGCTGCCACTGTTTTCTGGGTCTTCTACTGACAGCAGTTCAACGTAACTATACATAAGGTAAAGAAATCAGAGGGTAAAATCCTGGGGGTGGTCTAACCCAAGGCCCTGTGCAAAGCAAAGTTGGGAATTATTTTGCCCAATTAGCTGGAGGATTGTATTCTTTGTGCCCTGGAAAATCTTGCATGACAGATTTATCATCAAAAATAAACAAGATAAACTTCGCTTCAAAGAGAATGGAGCAATTATAATGCTAAGCAGTGACAAGTCATGACCCAGTTTCTGGTGGTTCACAAAACTGACAGGATGAATTAGGCTATGGCTACAATCCAGAGTAACTACGGGAGCACGTAAGAGACAGTGCATGCACCCGCAGTTACTGCACCACCTAGTGAAAATCTATGGGAAATTCATATTGCAATCCAGAGTAAATTGTTCTTACTCTGGAGCAAGGACTCCCCGTAGTTACTTTGGATTGCGCCCTATGTTCATAAAGAGTTAAACAAACTGCGATGGAGGAGCACTGCTCCCCGATCACCATTACGACTGCACCCTTCGGCATTCATAAACCAGGCAGATGCCTTTAGGGCAGTTTGATTTCAACCTTCAGGACCTGGTCCTGAAGCCTCAGTTTTGGGGTTGAGGAAACTTACAGGAATGAAATAGGTTGAAGGCCTCTGGACGAGAGCACCAGTGGGTCCCCAGTCCCATACTTTCTTTTTGGTGGTCAGCAAACAAAAAGGTTTAAGCCCACTCCACTAGGGGGTCTGAAAAGTTTGAGGACCACTGAATTTAGATAAGAACAATATTCACTGCAGTCCCCCTTCCTGCAATTCCCCTTCCTATAGGGATACCCTGAACTTTATTGAAAAAGCTTCCCACCACTTTTCTATTCCTTTCCTGCACCCAGAAGTATTTTTTCCTCTAATGGCCCTTAATACAGATCCCTTTTTAATGATAAAAAGCCGCATATCAGACAGAAATTCCACAGGATAGCTTTTCTCTAATGCAGAGAATGACTTTTTAATGATGTAACTTTGCACCAGTCAAAATCCTACCTGTCCTAAAACTATGGAGAGCACAGCATAGGGAGAAATTCAGTGGCACCTTATTCAAGGAATCCTACCCCAACAACCTGCTCAAGGTGGTGCTTTGGTCAGGCACCATAACCAAGATGACACCCATGTTGGCATCAGAGATGACACCATGTTCACGCCTAGCCTAGCACATGAGTCAAACACTAGGCCACCACCCTAGTCACCATAGCTTATCAACATAGCCAATGCGGCATCCTAGTCAACACTGCACCCTACCTCAGCACCCTGGTCAATGTGGTACACGATCCCAGCACCCTGATTCAGGTGGTATCCCTGGGCCAGGTGGCAAACATGGGTACAGTGCACCCCACCCCAGTCTAGTGAAATGTGCACCCCACCCCAGCACCCTGGTCAACATAGCATCCTAGTAATCAATGCAGGTTCCTACTCAACATCCTGGTCAAGGTGGCACCTGGGTCAAGATGTCATCCTAGCCCACCACCCTATCCAATGTGACAGCCTAGCCCATGATCGTAGCCAAAGTGGCACCCTAGCCGACACAGCACTCTGGTCAAGATGACAACCTACTCCAGCAATCTGGTTAAGACCTCTTACTGCTGCTGCGGCAGGCTTTTTAGATGAAGTTTTGAAAAAACTGCTTTATTGTAATAAATGTTATTGACTGTTTTACCATTTTATCGTAATTGACATGCATATTCCATATTTCCTTGTTGGATTTTATGTATTTTATGCTATTTTATACATTTTGACATCAGTGAATAGCAGTTTTTTGGTTACCCACTTGTTTATCTGTCTTGATACTTTGTCTTGTTTTATTGTTTTATGCCAATAAAGGTTTTGGAATGGAATGGAATCTGGTTAAGATAGCATCCTGGTTAAGATATTACCCTGCTCCAGGTTGCACCCTATTCAAGGTGACACCCTAGATCACCACCCCCTAGACCATCACCCTAGCCAATGTGGCATCCTTGTTGTTGCTGCACCCTACCCCAGGACCTTGGTCAAGGTGCTATACACCCTAGTTGTATAGCACCATACCCTGATCAAGATAGTCCCCTGATCAAGTATAGCACCATACCCAGCACCCTGATCAAGATAGTACCCTGGTCAAGGTGGCATCCTAGTCAAGTTGATACTCTAGCCATCCTAGTTGACACTGCACCATTCCAACACCCTTGTGAATGTGCTACCCCGGTAATTGATGTAATACCCTACATAGCACCCTGGTCAAGGTAGCATCCTAGCCCACCACCCTTGCCTGTCATGCTAGCCAAAGTGGCACCCTATCAATGCTTTACCCTACCCTAGCAGTCTGGTCCATGTGACACCGTAGTAGTCAACACTGTACCCTACTTAGCACCGTGGTCAATGTGGAACACTGACAAGGTGGCACCCTAACCAACCTCTGGCCTGTCACCATAACCAATGTGGCACCCTATCAATTCTGCATCCTACCACAGCACTCTGGTCATTGAGGCACCCTTGTCAAGTGGCACCGTAGTTGACATAGCACCCAATCCAGCACACTGGTCAACACGGCACCCTAAGGGTCAGCTTGGCACCCTATCTAGCACCCTGGTCAACATGGCACACTAGGGATCAGCTTGGCACCCTATCCAGCACCCTGGTCAACACGGCACCCTAGGGGTCAGCTTGGCACCCTATCCAGCACCCTGGTCAACACGGCACCCTAGGGGTCAGCTTGGCACCCTATCCAGCACCCTGGTCAACACAACACCCTAGAGGTCAGCTTGGCACCCTATCCAGCACCCTGGCCAACATGGAATCCTAGGGATCAGCTTGGCACCCTATCCAGCACCATGGCCAACATGGAACCCTAGGGATCAGCTTGGCACCCTATCCAGCACCCTGGCCAACACGACACCTTAGGGGTCAGCTTAGCACCCTATCCAGCACGCTGGCCAACACAACACCCTAGGGGTCAGCTTGGCACCCTATCCAGCACGCTGGCCAATATGGCACCCAAAGGGTCAGCTTGGCACCCTATCCAGCACACTGGCCAACACAACTACCTAGGAGTCAGCTTGGCGCCCTATCCAGCACCCTGGTCAACACGACACCCTAGGGATCAGCTTGGCACCCTCTCCAGCACCCTGGCCTACACGGCACCCTATGGGGTCAGCTTGGCACCCTATCCAGCACCCTGGTCAACACGGCACCCTAGGGATCAGCTTGGCACCCTATCCAGCACCCTGGCCAACACGGCACCCTAGGGATCAGCTTGGCACCCTCTCCAGCACCCTGGCCTACACGGCACCCTATGGGGTCAGCTTGGCACCCTATCCAGCACCCTGGTCAACACGGCACCCTAGGGATCAACTTGGCACCCTGTCCAGCACCCTGGCCAACACGGCACCCTAGGGATCAGCTTGGCACCCTATCCAGGACCCTGGTCAACACGGCACCCTAGGGATCAGCTTGGCACCCTATCCAGCACCCTGGTCAACACGGCACCCTAGGGATCAGCTTGGCACCCTGTCCAGCACCCTAGCCTTGCATCCTAGGGATCAGCTTGGCACCCTATCCAGCACCCTGGCCACGGCACCCTAGGGATCAGCTTGGCACCCTATCCAGCACCCTGGTCAACACAGCACCCTAGGGGTCAGCTTGGCACCCTATCCAGCACCCTGGTCAACACGACACCCTAGGGGTCAGCTTGGCACCCTATCCGGCACCCTGCCAAGATAGCACCTGGTGAACATGCGCCCAGCCTAGCACCCCGGCCAAGGCGGCACCCCAGCCAAGCACCCAGCCCAGGTGGCACCCTTGTGGAGGCGCCTCACCTGCCCAGAAGAGGCCTCTCCTCAGGGGCGCCGCCATCTTCTGTGTGCTGGAGGCGGAGCGGTGCAGGCGCGGCCCAACCAGGCTGCTTCCCCAGAAGACACGCGGGCAGAGCCTCCACGAAGGTGTCTCCTCCTCCCCTCAGAGCTCGGCTTGGCCTGGGGAGAGAAGCCGGCCGCTCAATGCAGGCCCTACTCTGGAGTAGACCTCACACCTGCAGCACCTCCTCTGCCTCCCCCTGCTGGCCTAGCCATGCCTACTCGGAAGTAAGGCCCATTGTAGTCAGTGGAGCTTACTCCCAGGTAAGGGGGATAGGATTTCATCCTCAGAGCCCAGGTCTATGTGTGTCTACTCAGAAGTAAGCACCATTTTAGTCAATAGAAGTAACTTCCAGGTAAGGGTGGACAGGATTGCAGCCTCATAGCCCACGTGTATGTGTGTCTACTCAGAAGTAAGTCCCATTGTAGTCAGTGGAGCTTACTCCCAGGTAAGGGGGATAGAATTTCATCCTCAGAGCCCAGGTCTATGTGTGTCTACTCAGAAGTAAGCACCATTTTAGTCAATAGAACTTACTTCCAGGTAAGGGTGGACAGGATAGCCCAGGTGTATGTGTGTCTACTCAGAAGTAAGTTCCATTGTAGTCAGTGGAGCTTACTCCCGGGTAAGGGGGATAGAATTTCATCCTCAGAGCCCAGGTCTATGTGTGTCTACTCAGAAGTAAGTCCCATTGTAGTCAGAGGAGCTTACTCCCAGGTAAGGGGGGTAGAATTTCATCCTCAGAGCCCAGGTCTATGTGTGTCTACTCAGAAGTAAGCACCATTTTAGTCAGTAGAACTTACTTCCAGGTAAGGGTGGACAGGATTGCAGCCTCAGAAGTAAGTCCCATTGTAGTCAGAGGAGCTTACTCCCAAGTAAGGGTGGATAGGATTTAAGCCTGACAGCCCACTGTTAAGTATAACTACTGAGAAGTCCTACTGTAGTTAGAGGAGCTTACTCCCAGGTAAGGGTGGATAGGATTTCAGCCTCAGAGCCCAGATCTATGTGTGTCTGCTCAGAAGTAAGTCCCATTATAGTGAATGGAGTTTACTCCTAGAGCAGCTTGCATATTGTAGTATTGCAGCCTGACTGCCCGAACTTAGGTATGCCTACTCAGAAGTAAATCCCATTATAGTCAGTGGAGCTTACTCCCAGGACAGCATGCGTAGGATTGCAACCTGACAGCCCAAACTTAGATATGTCTACTGAGAAGTAAGTCCTATTGTAGTCAATGGAGCTTACTCCCAGGTAAAGGTGGATAGGACTGTAGCCTCATAGCCTGATTCTCTGTCTTTCTTACAGGGAAAGGGGCTTAATCCCAGGTCAGAGTGAATAGGAGTGCAATCTGACAGCTGGACCTAGGTATGCCTACTCAGAAGTAAAATCCAATCTAATCAATGGAGCTTACTCCCAGGTAAGGGTGCATAGGATTGCAGCCTCAGAGCCTGATTCTGTGTGTGTCTTCTCAGGAATAAGTCCCTTTACAGGGAAAGGGACGTAGAGCACAATCCTAACCATGTCTACACATAGGTAAGCGCATTGTTTTCCATGAGTCTAACGCCCAAGAAAGTGCCTTTAGTATTGCAGCCTAAATCCCAAGTCACTGTGCATAGGATGGCAGCCTAACAACCCAAGCCTAGACAAATCTGCTTAGAAGTGAGTCCCATAATAGCCAATGGGGTTTACTCTGAGGTAGCACCATTCAGACCATTGAAAAGTGGAGCCTCGTCTTTTTCAGCTTGCAAATACAAAATGGCCACCAAAAATTTATTTTATTTTAAAAATTTATATCCTGCCTTTCTCAGGCCATAGCCAGACTCAAGGCGGTTCACAGCAAAACATAATTAAAACATTAAATAGAAACATTCAATTAAAAAGAACACAAATATCCCTTTAGACCAGCAGGGAGAGGTTGAAAGAGTGAAGCATGTGTTGAATGAATGAGTCCTGGGTATAACTGAAAGGTGTTGAAAGAGCGAAACCATCAGAAAGAAGGTGAAGCCTGTTGTTTTTGCTGATCTCAGCCTCCACACTTCTTACGGCAGTGGTACTAAAGTGGGGGTTGGGACCCCATTGGGGGGCCACAACCTCAAGTCAGGTGAGTTGTGAGAGGGTGGGATCCACCATCTTGAAATCTGGCACTGGGACTTCTTGGGAGTAAGTCTCACCGCCATAAATTGCCAAGAGTGGAAGTGCAGTGTGAATGATGCACAAAATCCAGCAGCACCTTGAGTAACATATTCGTTGAGAGGACAGTCCCAATCGCCGACTAAGGACTAAATAAGAAGTCTCATTGAATACAATGGGACTTACTTCTGAGTAGACAGGGAGGAGCTCTGGTGTCACATGCAGGTAAATTTGATGGCGTCCCGGATAGATTTTTAAGTTTGAAAGGCAGTCCTGGGCTGTAATGCCTGAGTGTTTAAATTATTTAATATATTTATATTATTTAATAATACATTTAATTAGTATTTAATTAGTAATTTAATATAACATTAATTATAATGTTATAATAATATAATTATAATGTTATAATGTTATAATTATAATATTATTATATTATTTAGTAATACATTTAATTAGTATTTAATTAGTTATTTAATATAACATTTAATTATTATATCATTTAATAAGACATTTAATTAATTAAAATTTAAATATTTATTTAATTATTAATAAGTATTTATTTAAATAAAATTACGGTAAAACAAAAGGGAGGCAAGAAATCAAGTCACTGATCTTGTATTTATTTTTAAAATTCAATTCATTGCTTGCCTCAGTCCTTCATCACGCACTGGTGTGAACGCTGAGATTTCAGGATTGCGGTTGGCCCCTTGTGTAGTTGTGTTGGATTGTGTTGGCCTCTTGTGTAGTTGTGAAATAAGAGGGTTTGTGCTTAATTTAAATAACCTGAAGCTCCCCTGCTACCTGCAGAGCAGCATGCGAAGGTCTTGCTTTCATGCTCGTCTATTTTTCTTTAATTAACTTGACTTTGATCATAAGCCAAATGAGGTGAAATGGGGTCACTTTTTCATCTTCTACCATCTGTTGTAATGGTTGGAATTAATTAGTGCAACTGAGGACACAATCCCAAACAATTTTTCGGCTCCAGGGTAGGGGCAATACAACTCCCTGGGTGTCCTCCCACTTCAGGATACAGCAGATGCCCCATTGGCACAGCGATGCCAGTAGTGGAAAGTTGGTTAGGATTGTGCCTTGAATGTGGGAACACAATAGGGCCAGGATTGAGAGGGATTCCTTCATCTGATCTGGGACAGAGTGATAGGCTGCAATCCTGAGCTCCACTTAGGCCGGCCTAAGTCCCGGCATAAGTCCTGAGCTGGCCTTGGAGTGTCACAAAAGTGCAGTAAGACACTTCTAGCCCACTCCTGGGGGGCAGGGGTTGGGGTTAGGGTATGAGCAATGCAACTCCATGGGTGACCCCCCACTTCAGGATGTAGCAGATGCCCCATTGGCATATTGGCATACATTGGGATGCGCTGACCTCCCCACACGATCACGGAAGGGTCAGGGGGTTAGGGTACAGGCAATGCAACTACATGGGTCCCCCCACTTCAGGATGTAGCAGATGACCAACTGGCATATTGGCATACATTGGTATGTGCTGACCTCCCCACACCATCACGGAAGTGTCAGGGGGTTAGGGTACAGGCAGTGCAACTCCATGGGTGGCCCCCACTTCAGGATGTAGCAGATGACCCATTGGCATACATACATTGGTATGTGCTGACCTCCCCACACCATCACGGAAGGGTCAGGGGGTTAGGGTACAGGCAATGCAACTCCGTGGGTGTCCCCCCACTTCAGGATGTAGCAGATGTTCCATTGGCATATATTGGCATGCGCTGACCTCCCCACACCATCAAGGAATGTCAGGGGGTTAGGGTACAGGCAATGCAACTCTGTGGGTGTCCCCCCAATTCAGGATGTAGCAGATGCCCCATTGGCATTATTGGCATACATTGGCATGTGCTGACCTCCCCACACCATCACGGAAGAGAAGCCAGATGAGTTAAGCCGGCCTAAATTTGTTAGGATTGCACCCTTGCCATTAATTCTTCCACCTTATCCTTTTATTTTTTTCTATGAAACGGTTTTCTATGAAAACATCCAAGTACTGTGGTTATAACCTGGGAAACAAACTATAGGGCACAATCCAGAGTTAGGGTAGTGAGGAGCAGCCTAGCTGAGCTGCCCCAACTATTCCGTATCCAGAGCAGAAAGTTATGCTGCATCTGGAGAGCCAGGAAGCCTGGGCTGCCCTAGTTGCTCCAGAGCATGCTAAGTAGGCACCAAGTCAGTGACACCTGGGAAGGGCTTGCTCCTGAGGAGACCCCCCTCAGATCATACTGAACAAGGAACAGCTGTGGTGCCTGCCTTATAAGGAAGCCCAGAAGTTCCCACAACCAGTAACAGCTGCAACATGAGACTCCAGTACAGCAGTACCTCTAGTGGAGTGTGGATGCTTGGAGTGGCCTCCTGTATGTACAAGTGTACACATATATGCTCCTACATGTATTTGTATACTTGTACAGATACCTGTACAAACACATACACACAAGTGTATACAACCGTATATACAAGTGTATACACACAAGTGTATACATACACACATACACACAAGTGTACACAAGTGTATACACAAGTGTATACATACACACAAGTGTATACATACACACATACACACAAGTGTATACAAGTGTATACACACAAGTGTATACATACACACATACACACAAGTGTACACAAGTGTATATACAAGTGTATATACAAGTGTATACATACACACAAGTATATACAAGTGTATACATACACACATACACACAAGTGTATACAAGTGTATATACACAAGTGTATACATACACACATACACACAAGTGTATACAAGTGTATATACAAGTGTATACATACACACATACACACTAGTGTATACAAGTGTATACATACACACATACACACAAGTGTATACATACACACATGTGTATACAAGTGTATATACAAGTGTATACACACAAGTGTATACATACATACACACAAGTGTATACAAGTGTATATACAAGTGTATACACACAAGTGTATACATACACACATACACACAAGTGTATACAACTGTGTATACACACAAGTGTACACATACACACAAGTGTATGCACTCATGTACGTTTGTGCATGCACCTCTGCACATATTCACATACACACACGTGTACACTCAGACACATACATACCTACTTGCACACATATCTGTACTTATATACACGTGTGCACTCACATGTACACTTAGGTGCACATATCCACTTATACAGGCCCCTTCAGGTGTATGTGCCTGTGGAGGTATGTGTGCGGGTGTTCCTAGAGAGCAGAGTGTGTGCAGTCAGTTGCAGAGAGGTGTGCAGGTGGGTGAGGGAGGGACACGTGTACAGAGTGGTGTGTGCAGAGAGGGAGGCTGTAGAGTCTCCTCTGGAGTAGGGGGCAGGGGTGGGCAGAGCCTGGGCCTGCCAGGCCATGGAGGGGAGGGGGCGGGAGGGCCCAGCCAGGGAAGGGGGCGAGGAGGGTGGTGCTTGTGGCTGAGGGGGGAGGGAGGGGGAGGGAGGCGGGCTGAGGCCTGAGTGCCGCTCCCTCCCTCCTTCCCTCGCTCCCTCCTCCCTCCCTGGGCGCTCCGTCAGCCTGAGCGCGGCCCCCTCCCCGCATGTCTGCGCCGCCCGCACCCTCCGCTCGCCGTCGGCCTCCCGGGCGCCGGATGCAGGTCAGACTCCGGGCCCAGCGGGGGGGGGAGGGGAGGGGGCGCCGGGCCTCTCCTCCGCCCTGCTCTGAGGAGCCCACGCAGGCCCAGCACCGGAGAGGAGAGGAGAGGCCCCACTCAAGTCCCCTCAGAGGCAGGCAGGCAGGCAGGGCCGGTGCTGCTCCAGACAGGCCCTCGGGAGCCCTCCTCGCCCCACAGACCCCAGGCCTGGCAGAGCCCTGAGGGGACACGCACCGCCCACACGCCTCACCCAGCCCCGCTGCCCCCTCTCCTCAGGGACTGCTGCACACCAGGCTCCCTCCCTGGACACGCTCCACAACACCGGGGTTGCAACTCTCAATGTACACCTCTCTGTGTACACAGACATGCAGCGCGGGTGTATACAGGTGTGAACGTGTTTCTAGGAGTGTGTACACAAACGTCTGCATAGGTGCACATCTCTCTCTGTATACAAATATGCACTGTACGTCTGTACACCTGTCTATACAGTGGTTTGTGAACATGTATGTAGGGGTGTGCGTACACCAGTTTGGGTGTGTGCACGCAAGTGTGTACAGGTTTGTCTGTGAACATGTGTGTTGGGGCATGTGTACACCAGTGTGGTGGGTGTACAGGTATGTACAAGTGAGAATGTACAGGTGTCTGTGTACACAAATGTGCAGTGTATATGTACACATGTGTATACAGGTGTGTCAACATGTATTTAGGGGTGTGTGTACAGCAGTGTAGGGGTGTACAGGTTTCTGTATGAACATGTATGTGGGGCATGTGTACACCAGTGTGGTGGGTGGACAGGTATGTACAAGTGAGAATGTACATACAGGCAGTGTTTGTGTGTACACGTGTGTATACAAGTGTGTGAACATGTATTTAGGTGTGTGTGTACAACAGTGTAGGGGTGCACAGGTGTCTGTGTACACAAATGGGCAGTGTATGTGTGTACACATCTGTATACAGTTGTGTCAACATGTATTTAGGGGTGTGTGTACACATGTGTATACAGGTGTGTCAAAATGTATTTAGGTGTGTGTACAACAGTGTGTAGGGGTGTACAGGTGTCTGTGTACACAAATGGGCAGTGTATGTGTGTACACATCTGTATACAGGTGTGTCAACATGTATTTAGGGGTGTGTGTACAGCAGGGTGTAGGGGGTGTACAGGTATGTACAAGTGAGAATGTACAGGTGTCTGTGTACACAGATATGCAGTGTATGTATACAGGTATGTCAACATGTATTTAGGGGTGTGTGTATAGCAGTGTGTAGGGGTGTACAGGTATGTACAAGTGTGAATATACAGGTTTGTATACACAAATGTGCAGTATTTACAGGTGTGTCAACATGTACGTAGGGATGTATACATGTGTAGGGATGTGTTTGTGTGTACTCGGGTGGGTGTTTAGAAATGAATATGTGTGTACAATTTCAAACATATGTAGGGGTGAGTTAACACCAGTCTGTGTACACAAGTGTGCAAGTTTGTGTACATATGTGTACAGTTCAGTCAGCTGTTTGGTTGTGAGGAGCATGTATTTGTTATTAGTATGAGGAGTTTGTATTGTTATTAGGGGTGGTTCTTGTTTGTTAAAACCACTTAGAACGGCAGAACACTTTTGCTGTCAAAATAGCCCAATAAAAGCACAAAGCACTACTTTCCTGGTGTTAGAATAGAGCAGTGATTTTCAACCAGAGTGCCTTGGCACACTGGTGTGCCACGAGTGGTCCACAGGTGTGCCATGGAGTTTGGACAATTGCTTTATTTATTCAATCAACATCATTTATTAATAGGGCCATTGAGGAATTGAATCCCCCACATGGTGCACCTTGTCATTTGTCCAAAGATCAATGGTGTCCCTTGACAATTTTGACACCCGGTGGGTGTGACGTGAGATGAAAAAGGATGAAAATCACTGCAAGTGTATCAGGACCCACCTACATTTACTAACCTGTGAGAATAATCAGAATAAAATAAATAATCACTCACCAGAATAAAAATCCCTTAAATGTCTGTTTCCTGTACACACAAGTTTGCAATCTGTAGGAGTTGAGCTGTTGTAAAGGTAATCAATAGTTACAGTGTGTGATTTGTGAACAGCCTCAGGGGCTGGGGGCATCACCCTTTGGCGACCTACCCAGTATCATGTCGCAATCCACAACTACATCACAATCGCCTGTGTGGAAAAACACAAACATGACCTTTTATGATATTTTTAAGATATTTCCCAGAAATTAAAATAGTTTGATTTTCTGACTAGAAATTATAGTATGGCTATATCTGCTGACACTATAGCATCCATCTACTGTAGTATATTATTAAAGAATATATAATTAAAATATATTATGATGCACCCATGGAATTAAAAAAAAAAGTTTGATATTTTAATAAAGATTTTTTTAAGTTATCCCCCCAATAGAACACACACCTGTTTTCATTATTTAAGAAACAATATGCAAAATCACTATGAAATGTAAAGGTAAATTATTATTTATTTTTTGCCTTTTCTCAGCAATCCAAGCCAAGGTAGCTAACAACCCCTACAATCCAGAGCAACTACAGGAAGATGTAAGAGGCATTTACTCTAGATTGCTCTATGCATTTCCCATAGGTTTCCCATAGGTGGCACCATAACTAGGTTGGTGTAAAAGGTCTCGTAGTTACTCTGGATTGTAGCCTGGAGGCAAAATCCAGAGTAACTATGGGGAATCCTTGCTCCGGTGTAAGAACAACTTCCTCTGGATTGCAATATGAATTTCCCATAGGTTTTCACTAGGTGGTACAGTAACTATGGGTGCATGTAATGTCTCTTACGTGCTCCCATAGTTGCTCTGGATTTGGGTGTATATCTCATATCTCTCTGTCTCTCTCTATATAATACAATATATATATTGTGTTAATATAACACAATTAAAAACAATTTTTAAAAGCCATAAGTTAAAAGCAAAAACAACACCCCCTAAACAATAAAAAATAAAAATGGCAGCAGTGTAACCATATAACTCATTAGTAGATGTTTCTACTAATTAGTAGATGTTTCTACTTAAAGTGATGAAAAACTCACTTTAAGGAACTGTCCTTTTCATTGTGTAAAATGTGATTTTTATGTACATATGCTCATTTTTTTTAAGTTTAGAAGAGCAAAACATGCGCCATCCCCTAAATTGATCAGTCTGATAATAATTAACCAGAAAATACAGCAAGATTGGGCTCAGGAAAGAATGCAAACCTACAAGAGACAAATTAGTACAAAGTCAGTTGACTCCTATTGTAGCAGAAAGAGCCTCCTCGTTCCTGGCATTTTTCTTGGCACAGTCCAGTATATGCCGTAATTTTTTTTCTTGGCATCATTCAGTATAACAAGAATGGCTTCTATTTGTATATCCATTTCTAATTAGAGTACAGTTTTCCAGTCCACATCTCTTGGTGGAAATCAGTTGGTTTATGAGCATAACTTGCCAAGCTTTCTATTTTCAAATGTCAATACTAAACGGTTGTGGTTGTTTCCATTCTGGACCCAACAATATCTAAGGGCAAAATCCAGAGTAACTATGTGGAATCCTTGCTCCAGTGTAAGATCAACTTACGCTGGATTCCAATATGAATTTCCCATAGGTTTTCACAACGTTGTGCAGTAACTCTGGGTGCACGTAAAGTCTCTTACGTCCTCCCGTAGTTACTCTGGATTTGGGAGTATGTCACTGTTAGCAAATGTATAGCACAATCCTAACCAACTTTACAATAATGGCATAATTGTGCCAGTGGGGCATGTGCTGCATCCTGCAATTGGGGGGCAGTCATAGAGGCCTCAAGGTAGGCAATGATTTTTATCTTGTATTGTCTTTACCCCAGAGCTAGAAATTTGGTTAGGATTTGGTTAGGAAAAACCCTAAGCTCCAGTTAGGCCTGCATACGTCCCAGTATACATCCTGTACTGGCCTGGAGGTGTCTCAAAAGTGCCATAAGGCACTTCTGCCCTGTTCCTAGGGGGCTAGGACAGTACACAGGCATGTGCCAGTTTCCCCACACCAGCACGCAAAGTTATGCCAGATGAGTTAGGCTGGCCTAAATTGGCTAGGATTGTACTCTTATGAAAATAATCCTCTGTTTTGTGTTTTTATTCTAAAATGGTTTATCGTTTTAAAACTTAATAGGCTCTGCAAACAGACTTAAAAATGAAGACATTTCATTTATGTGACTTTAAATTATTGCTACAAGTCACCCCAAGTTGATTTCGAAGGAGGGCTATAAATATTTTTACGGTAAATGCATTAATATGTTGGTGAAAGCCTGCATTTTCTGAGGATTGTCATTGGGAGTATTTGTGAAAGACAGCAGTACGTATATACAGAAGAAGTAGTTATATTTTAAAGACTATTTTACATGTCACACAGACAACAAAACAGCTGACAAAAAGCTTTCTGACAAATGTATGACATGCATGCTTTCAAACACCTGTTTGTTGCATTTAGACCTCACATTTTAGTTGTTCATATTTAAAAAAGGTCAAAATGCAGTATATACTCAAAACGTATAATGGGGTCAAATACATTTACTCGAATATAATGCATCATTTAATATAATGCACACCCTATACTTATAATCAAAGTATGTATTTACTCAATTCTAATTAACATCAAATATAATGCGCACCCTAATTTTGTAGATAGAATTCAGCTGAAAAAGGTGAATGTTATATTTGCGTAAATACAGTATATACTCAAAATATATAATGGAGTCTTATATGTATGTTGGTGAAAAAAATAGAAATTCTGTTGATTTATGACTGTAGAGGCGTGTAGTGGAAGTTGGGTGGTAAGAGTTCTAAGATAAACTGGCATAGTATTTGTAGAGTGTACACACATAGGTTGTATAGAAACATGTACTATGCATAAGGGATCTCTGTTGAGTGGAATTATCAGATCACATTTCAAAAAATGTGGGCTGGTTTGGAGATATACCCTACAATCCAGAGTAACTACGGGAGCACGTAAGAGACATTTACGTCAACATAGGCACCACCTAGTGAAAATCTATGGGAAATTCATATTGCAATCCAGAGTAAATTGTTCTTACGTTGGAGCAAGGACTCCCCGCAGTTACTCTGGATTGCGCCCATAGGGTGCTCCTTGAGCCAATGTGCTGTAAAGTGTTAAGGTGTTGGACTTGAAACAGGAAGATCTTAGTTATACCCTACAATCCAGAGTAACTACAGGAGCATGTAAGAGACATTACATGCACCTGTAGTTATGGCACCACCTAGTATGAAAACCTGTGGGAAATTCATATTGCAATCCAGAGTAAATTTTTCTTACACTGGAGCAAGGACTCCCTGTAGTTACTCTGGATTGTGCCCAGTGTGTGTATATGGGTGCAATCCTAACCAATGTTCCAGCACTGACATAGCTGTGGGACACATGTTGCAACCTGCACTGGGGGGGGGGGGGCGGAATCACTGAGACTTCCTTATGGTAAGGCAGTCTTTGTTCTCCTACCTTGGAGTTACCTTACCCTCATGCCAGTGTGTTTAGGATTGTGCCATAGGTTACTGTAATGTGCTCTATGTGGAGCTGCTCATGAAACCCTTAGAAAACCAGCTATTCAGGTTAGTGCCCATTTCGTATGAGATCCCAGAGTGTAAAAGAGAAGCTATGTATGCTCATAGAAATACTGTATTTTAGGCCACCTCAAAACATGTTATTTGGCTGTATCTACACACATGTACTTTACATTCTAGTTACATTACGTTCATGTATGAAATATGCCTTGCAGGATCAAACTGAGGAAATCGGTTCCATGTTTTTGACAAAGCCTACATGCACAGTATTGTTAGAGAATTAGAGCACAATCCTAAAAACCATATCTACTCAAAAGTAAGCCCCATTGTGTCCAGTGGGTCTTAGGCTACAATCCAGAGTAACTACAGGACCTTTTACACCACCATAGTTACGGTGCCGCCTATGGGAAATGCATAGAGCAATCCAGAGTAAGTGCCTCTTAAGTCTTTCCATGGTTACTCTGGATTGTAGGGACACTCCCAGGAAAGTGTCTTTAGGATTGCAGCCTTATGGTGTCATGAATCAACCGCCCACCCAAAACAGTGTTACACCCTCTTTCTGTATGAAAACAAATTCACAAATTTACATGTTATTAAAACCAAATGAATTTACAAGTGATAACTTCATTTTATAAGTTATTACTTTATAAAGTTAATAAAGTTTTATAAAATTATAACTTTATAAAGTGATAACTTTATTTTTAGCGGGCAGTGGTGAGACAAGTGGTTATGAGACTGTGCTTGTTAACCAGCAGGTCAGGTTTCAAAATTTGGGTCCTACAAAATGGGGTGAGGTCTGATCCTTAGCCCAGCTCCTGCCAATCTAGCAGTTCAAAAGCATGGAAATGCAAGTAGTTAAATAGGTATCACCTCTGTCACTTCTTCAGTGGGAAGGTAAGATAATGTTCCATGTGCCTTTGGCAGTCATGCTTACCCCATGACTTTGGAAATATCTTTGGACAATGCTGGCTCTAAGTCTTCTAAATAGGGATGATCACCGCACCCTAAAGTCAATCATAACTAGTAGTATATCCTGCGGGGTTATACTACTTTAACTTTATTTTTAAAAATGAAAAGTCCAAAAACAAAAACAGATTTAATATTTTGAGGCTGCAATCCTAAGCACACTTTCCTTGGACAAGACCCACTGAACACAATGGAGCTTACTTATGGATAAGATTGTGCTCTGATTTATTGATAAATATTTTTATATTAATATAGCAAAAGCAAGGAAATCTGGGCTTATTCCATGGGAGGGGAAAAATGTGGTGAGCCTTCTCTTGAGGTATGTTTATACATATTCTTACTGTGAAGTAACCTCCAAAATGTAAAATTCAGCATAAAACTTAGTACTTATCCTGAAACTTTCCAGCACAGAACTACTGTTCCTTACTCCAGCTACCCTTCATGTCTAATGCATAACACTATCCAATCAGACTATTTTTTTCAAAATAAAGGTTTGGGATACCTTTCCCCTATCTTGGGAGAACAAAATTAGCATGAATTTTATTGGTGCTTTTTCAAATTTAGGATTTTCTGTTCAACATACAGTTCTGCAGTTCTTTAGGATTTGCTTGGACAGTAGTGCAGGCACCCTAAAGATAAATTTTGTGTATGATATTAAACCAAAGGTGGGGTGGAAAATACCAAAAGGGAGTCTATTCCTTATTTGTTTTGTTCCTTATCTACCATTTGGATCAGGAGGAATCTGCAGAGTGTTTATAGTAACTGTTTCCACGTGGGCGTGAATGTTTTTTAATCTATGCTGAATTAGTGTCTATAACATCTAAATAAAAAAGCAACCTTCACAGTTCTGTGCTGAAAACCAATTTACTGGATAGTTTGGAACGCAGAGCCAAATACCTTGTGTAGAGGATTGGTCGTAAAATCTATCCCTTCTGGTAATATAATGCAATATATAACATAAGGGCTGGTAATTCAACTTCAGTTCATCCATTTTTGAAATACGCCTCCTTATAAACTTATACTGTTTTGATTTTAGTATGTATACTTTTGAGGGCCGTTTTATGTATAATATAACAAGTTTGTGTATCTATCTGCAGACTTAGAGCACAGTTCTAACCATGTCTACTCAAAAGTAAGCCCCAGGAAATCGTCTTTAGGATTGTACCAAAAATCAAATAATTAAATGTCTATCTCAAAAGGACTCAGGGTGTTAAAAAGATGCAGAACAACACCAGCAAAGACCCCTGTGCTGGGGTAAATAGGGACAATTACTCTCCCCCTTGCTAAATATAAATGGAGTACTAATTTAAAAGTGCCTGTTGCCCAGGTAGCCGCGGGT
Organism: Cryptoblepharus egeriae; assembly: GCA_030015325.1. Taxonomy (NCBI): domain Eukaryota; kingdom Metazoa; phylum Chordata; class Lepidosauria; order Squamata; family Scincidae; genus Cryptoblepharus; species Cryptoblepharus egeriae. Next base: position 7,393,288 of record JAREYC010000007.1, on the reverse strand, counting down.
AGATAAGCTGAATGTACATAAGCAGTGCTTTGACTTCTGTCGCTTTCCTCTTTTGTCCTCAGCCAGCCATCTGGCCAGTGCAGAGGTTGGCATGGGAGGCAAAGCTTCCTTCCTATATCGCCTTGAGAGGCACCAGGATGCCTTGAGACTAGGCAGGCATCTCCACCATTCCCCATCCAATGTGCAGGAAACTGGATCCGAAGTTGTGATGAAATGGTTAACAGTTGTGGTTTCTCTGGTGCTTCAGGCTCAAAAGGAGAGCCCCCCCCCCCTTAGAGAGCTGGTGAAGTGTGGTCAGAAGAAGGTCTCCAGGTCTAAGGGAGACCCTCTCTTCTGCCTGGTTGAAGCAGGGAAAGCCACTCTCTGGTAAGTACAGTGAACACATCAGGGAAATAGAGAAGGGACCAAAAATAAGCTAGGCAAATTAGGTTTTGCTTTTTTTAGTTTGTCCTTCACATCCAGAAGTGGTTTAGTTGCCTCAGCCTGCACATCATGGAGAGGGATTCTGGATTACACAGACTAGGGTCGCAATATGTCCCCCAAAACAGGGACAATCCCAGTTTTTGGGATAGTGTTCACATACTAGCAAATGGAATAGAGGGTCCTGCCCTGATTTTGTGGAAGAGAATTATGGCAACCCTATGCCAGATCCAGCCCTCAAGCAGTGGTTTGGCACATGCTGTGTAATATTCAACAAGGAGATTTGGTTTATCCCACCTTGGTATGTACAGGATATCCATAAGACATGCACAGAGAGACATGTTTGCATTCCTTTTTAAAATCACGTATGAAGCTAGCCTAATCCTAGCCAGCTTTCCAGCATCACTCCAGCCCTGAAGTAAAGAAACAAATGTTCCCTTACTTTGAGGAGACCACCATAATTGTGCCACCCTTCCTTGCAGGATGCAATTCTCACCCCAAGGCACAACTGCACAAGGGCTGGAAAACTGGTTAGGATTGGCTGTAAATCAGGTAACATTCACAGTTGTGTGCTGAAAATCAATTTTATAGACTTTTACTTGATTGTTTGGCACACAGAGCCAAATACTGTGTGTAGGGGATTGTGTCATGCTTAAGTTTATGCTTTTATGTATTCTGACTACCCATAAAATATTGGAAACTGCTACAAGGTGCAGAGAGCAGGGATTTTAGATGTAGTTGGAAAGAGATTGTAAAATATAAACTACTTGTGTTTATGGTACTCTGGAATGTACTAAGTACACAAAACCTGCCATAAATAATAATAATTTTCCAAAGCTTAGTAGAAGGAGTTCTCACAACATGGCTAAGTGTGAGTTCTTTTAATGATATGTTCGTCTTCATACACTTGAATTGTCCTTGTTGGTTTTTGTAAACATTGTAGTTGCTAAATATGCTTTTTAAATTTCTCTGAACGGGGCCAAGTTAGATTCCTTTTATGGACATGAATTGAATTCCTTTATCTGATTTTTATAATGGCTACAATCTTTTCCAAATGCATTCCCAAGAAAACATACGTAGGATTGCATGTGCTGTGGGAAGGAACTCCCAAGAAGCCTTGCCATTTAAAGAGAGGAAAAACATTGTCAACTAACCCTGAGTTCAGAATTGTATATTATTGGCTGATTGTTGTTCTGCTTTAAATGTTGTTGCTATTTTCTATAACCATGGTGAAATATTCTGTAAAGCAGCAATTTTTATTTTTCGCACACTAACAAAGTTCAAAAATGCTTCAGAGGCAGTGGTGGGATTCAAATAAATTAACAACAGGTTCTATATCCTAATAACCTGAATTAACAACAGATTCTATGTCCCATTAGTAGCTGGTTCTGAGAACCAGGCACTCATTAGCAAAGGGTTCTATAGAACCTGTGCGAACCCCCTGAAGCCCAGCACTGCCCAGATGTTTTTTGACAATTGACAATGCACACTGTGCTGCCACCATCATATATCCCAAAAGCCACGCTAATAAATGATCTTATCCCAATTTCTCATTGCACACCAGTGTACTATGGCAAATTGGTTTAAAATGGCTGTATAAAAGGATTAGTAAAAGAACAAATATTACAAAATGGACAGCGTAGATTGAAAAAGTACATTCTTGGAAACATCAGTGACCTCTTTAAATATCTTATTTTTCAGCCTATTATATATACATGCCTCGTTCTTAACAAATAGGAAGTGTCACTGATTAAACAATAGATAATGTTTTAATCTGATTTCATCACTTACCCCAAATCCAAAATAACTACGGGAACACATAAGAGACTTTACGTGCACCCTTAGTTACTGCACCATCTAATGAAAATCTATGGGAAATTCATATTGGAATCCAGAGTAAGTTGTTCTTACACCAGAGCAAGGACTCCCCATACCCCCAAATCCAGAGTAACTATGGGTGCATGTAAGAGACCTTAAGTGTTACTGCACCACGTAGTGAAAACCTATGGGAAATTTATATTGGAATCCAGAATAAGTTGTTTGTGCACCAGAGCAGGGATTCCCCATAGTTACTCTGGATTTTGCCCTTACTCTACTTCCATCCATTGATTTGATGGAAATATGTAACAATAAGTTAACCTCCTCACACTGTGTCAATGTACGTCATACATAATTTTTAAAATCTGTCATTGATAACAGATTTTTTAAAATGGTTTTAATTTAGAAGATAAGAATTTGTTTCTCTTCTACTTCAGCAAATAACTTCATTTCATGACACGAGGCTTTTAATTGGAAGTTTCATTGTTCAGATACTTGCAAATGCAATCTTACGCGTGTTTTCTCGGAAATACATTTGGAAAAGATTGTAACAGTTCTAAAAATCAAAGTAAAAACAAACACAAAACATTGTTTTGTTAGCAAAATCCCAACGTATCTCCAAAGTATTTTTGATAACTTTTAAAGGAAGATAATAGCTGAACAAGAGTTTGGCATTTGTCAGCTAGTTTAGCACTATAATACGTGCAGCTTGGTCTTTTTGTGTGCTACTGTGCGGACTTTTTCTGAGACTCCCTTTGCAGTTTTTCTGCACACTTAAGTGCAAAAGAACAAAAATAAACTCTGACAATGATAATATTGTTCTCCTTTGTCCCTTCTATGTCTTCTGATCTCAAATGAGATAGCTTTCTGACTAAGGCTGCAATCCTAAAGACACTTTCCTGGGAGTAAGACCCATTGAACATAATGGGGCTTACTTTTGAGTAGACATGGATAGGATTGTGCTCATAGTGAGAATATTCATGTGCAACAGGTGCATCAGATCAACCTATCCTTCTAACAGAACAGGGATTATAAGGCATTCAGATTGAGCACCAGCTGCAGTCTGGCATTTGCTGCATTCAGCTAACTTTCTTTGAAATGCACTACGTATAAATAAAATATTTATATTTTATTCTCTTGAAAATATTTAGTTTCCAAAACGGCATCATGTACTTATTTTGGTAGCACCTATTTTAGAGCAGTTTCTCTACTTAGAAATTTCTGCTTTTGTAGTTTATGTGGTTCCACGTATGTGTGACAAGAGTTGATCACCAACTGACCTTTGATCCAGTGTTACCGTATATTATTTTTGCTTTCCTCATAGGAGAAAAGGGTACATGATACATTCTCCAGAGATAAAAATAGTGTCTTGTCACATACATGGTTGACACATGGTTGTATAGTTTATTTCATAGATTGGAAACAAGGGAAACTGGGCCTTTAGTTGGTATGTTGTAGGGACATATCTGTACTTGAATCCAAGTACAGGGACATACCTGTACTTGGTATAGGGATATACCTGGGTAGCTTTTCCCTTTCACAGTATTGGGAAAGATCACATCTGCTAAACATTTTCTTAACAAACAGCTTATTAGAATAGGAGCTTTCTTTAGACGTAGCATTGACAACCTTATTAATGGTTTCTCATATAGTCGTTCATATAACATATGCCTGTGTTCATACACTTGGGTTAGGGTGTTGGGGAAATATTTAACTTCATCTGACAACCTAGTAGAGTTGTTTCACACACTTATCTAAAACACACACTATTACACACACTTACTCTCCTGATTGTACATTATTTATCATTAAGACTTTATTTTAATGGGCCGGCTTAGCAGGGGTGTGTTGAGGGCATGTGGGGCATGACTTGGAACAGTGCAGTTTGGTCATATCCAGAACCTGTTTCAGGGCAGACATGACCTGCACAGCTCTTCAAAGTTAGGCCACCTCAGGAGCAGGAATAAATCTGAGTAGACCCATAGGGGCCAATGATAAGCCAGAATAAAAATGGAAGTAAAAAAAAAGTTTTAGTATAGCCTAATTACCACTCCTGCCTCTCATCCTCAGGATTAAGGCACAACTACCTCAGTCCAGTGAGCAGCAGTTAGGCCAGCTTAGAGCCCTCTTATTTGGCCTAAGTGTCAGCCTAGAGGCCTCCAAGCCCTGTGGATTTGGCCTGTCAACTCAGGATATGGCCTGCATAGGCCAGCTTAACTGGGCCATTTTTCTGGCCTAAAGTCAGGATTGCACCCATAACTGCATAGTTTTTTTTTAATTTTTAATTACATATTAAATACTTGAAGGAATGTAGTGGTTGATCAGTTATAATTTACATATCAGATCAATTGCACTTTTTATAATTTAGAAAATTATAAATTACCTAACCCATAAGTTATGAATAAGATTTTGGCAATAATCATTCTGTTTTGATAGTTTGGAAAAGGAAAATTGTTCTTGCAAAAGTTCAGCAAACAGTATGAGCTCTTCCCCCCACCCCCCGTCACTGTTTAATTAGATAACTTATTTTTACCACCCTATGAAGTTTGTTCTCCAGAAAACAAACTTTTTAACATAAGGATAAAGTTTATATTTTTGTTTTATTTTATTGGAAAAACAACTTTTACTCTGTCTTCCTATCTCAGAAGGTCTTATTTTATTTTAAATAAAGCCTTATTTTATTTATTTTAAATAAAGTCTTATTTTAAAAGTCTTGTTTTATTGGAAAAACAAATTTTACTGTCTTCCTTTCTCAGAAGGAGACATCCAAGGTAGCTTACAATTATTTAAAAGCAAAACAATAGCAAAAGCTAAAGATAGCACAAACAAGAATGTGATTGAGCTTGTTTGTGCTGCAAGAGACGGGTATGCCTATCTACTTCTTGAAGCCTGTAGGTGCTGTGGGTGGAAGAGCCAGCAGCAGTGAAGAATGGTGGGGAGAGTGAGAGAGAGAAAGAGAGAGCTTGCTCCACAACAGATCTGTCAGTGTCTTGCCCAGTAATTTTCAGAGGAGGTACTTACATTGTCAGCTGAATTGCAGCAGTGACTTGCTATTGGTGAGTTGGCAGCAAAAGGCTAAGGAAGTTGTCCATTTTGGGCTGCCCCAAATCTGAGAATACTTCCCCTCTTTTTTGGTGACTAATCCACAGTGAGTAGGGGGTTGTGTAAAAATCTAGGACTATCTCATCTTCAGAATTTGTTCCCACTGAGAGAACAACACATGGGAGGGTTTGACTAGGTAGCATGTTGTCTGGGTGAGGGTGTTGGGTGCCAGTAATACAACAATAGGTAGAAGGAGGTGTGATAGTGGGAGAAGGATACTGTATATAGGTCGTGACTATAAAAATTTAAACTTAAAAAACCTTTTTTTAAAAATAAATGAAACAAATTGCACAAGACCACATTTTATTGAAAGTGTTTTGAAATGCATTTTTGGCTGGAAAAACAGTACAAAAATAACAATCACAGAAGCAGCATAAGTAAAATAATCAGCAGAAGGGCAACAACAAGTATGAATCTTGCCGTGGTGAATGGATTGGTGTATTTTGAGCATGCTCAGCAGAGGTAACCTGTATGCCTCTGCTTAGCACAGTGATTTTCAACCAGAGTGCCATGGCACACTGGTGTGCAATGGATAGTCCTCGGGTGTGCTGTGGCAGTTTTGGGGAGTTTTACATTTATTAGTAGGAAAATTGGGGGATTTGAAGCATGCTGTGCCTTGTTAACAGTAAAGACAACTGTTGGAGTGCCTTGACAATTGCAGAGCCTCGTTAGTGTGCCATGAGATGAAAAAAGTTGACAATCTCTGGATTAGCCCATTTGTGCTCTCTAATTTTATCTCCTGCTCTTTAGCTGGGAAGGGAAGTAAGTGGGAGAGGAGTAAGTAAGGGGAGAGGATCTCTGCTTTCATTGGCTTGAAAACAGGAGAGAGAATTAAACTGCACTTAGTCTCCCAGGCTGCAAATTGCCCTCCTTGCTCAGGAGTGAGCCCCAATGTTTATAGTAGGGCTTACTTTAGGGTAGATATGCATGGCTAAGTCTCTCGGGCTCCTTTCTACTGCCTCCCTTATGCTTGAATGAGCCCTGATATAGCACTTACTTTAGAGTAGGCATGCAAGTCTAGGTCACTCAGGCTCTTTTCCATTGTCATCCCCGCTTATACAAGATTGAGCCCCACTGATTACATAATAGGACTAACTTTAGAGTAGACATGCAAAGCTAGGTCTCTCTGGCTCCTTTCCATTGCCTCCCCTACATAGGAGAGAGTGCCATTGACTGTAATAGGCTAACTTCAGAGTAGACATGCATAGGCTGTTCTCAGAAGAGGCTGAGCAGGTGCTGGTGGAGCGCCAAAACCAGCCATATCCGGACTATTTTATTTTGCTTGTATTGCAAGACAAAATTTGTTAGAAAAGTTTGCTTGTCTTGCAAAACACTCAATCCAAAAAAAGCTCTCAATCCAAGGTTTTACTGTATTGGGTAGCAGGCAGAAAAATAGAATAAAAGGGTTTTCATCTGCCATTGGAGTTCTGGCAAGGGGAGGATCAGCATAATTTTGGGGCACTAGCCCAGAGAAGGACCTCTCTCATGTAATCGTCAGCAAAACGTTATCTGGTGGCAGCACATGCAAGAGCACATGGATGGAGGCAGGGAGCAGTCAACCCAAACCAGTTTAAAAAGAATGAATACAGTGTACTGTTAAGTTAATGAAATGAAATATTTCTGCATCTACTGCTATGCCAAAAACAAATATTTGAAGGCTGACTATAAATGCTGTTGATGAGTTTCAACAAACTGTCATGGATGGTTGTTTGTTACTTCCAGTGGAGAAGGCGATGTTCCTAGAAGTTAATTTCTTAGAAATGCACTTTACCCTTATTCCTAATAGATATGTAAGAGAGCTTATTTCCTGTACTTGTTTTTTCCTCTCATTATAGATAAGAACATTTATTACAGCTCTAGTTCACAAATGCTTCCCAAAAATGTGTGCATGTGTGTGTTTCAGAAAATACAGTTGAATAGAAATCTCAAGCTTCGTAGACATTAGCGTAGTTAGTGGTGCAACTGAATGCATCAATGTGCCACTAGTTTGACAAATAGAGAATGAGTACAGGATACTAAAGTAAATATACACCTACTTTATAGTGTCAGATTTGTTATGCTGTAATTCACACATATGCTATAATACTATGATTCATATACATAGTATATGGTGTACACAGATGCTGTTGCCTTACCCAGTTAGGGTACAGTCCTAACCTAGTTCAGCACAACTCATCGGTTTTCCCATTCCCATTGTGATGTAGAGAAGCAAGCACATGTCAGTACACTGGCCTAACCCTCCCCCATAGTGTGTCTTATGACACTTTTGTGACACCCCCAGGTCAGCACAGGACTTTTGCAGGGACTTAGGCCAGCTTTATTCAAGATTAAGATTGTAATTAGTTAATAAATTGGACCAAGTACAGTGGTACCTCACGTAACAAATTTAATTCGTTCCAAAGGCATGTTTGTTACGTGAAACGTTCTTTACATGAAGCGGATTTTCCCATAGGAAATAATGGAAACTCAGATTATTGGTTCCACAACCCCCAAAATATTCATATAAAATATTAACTCGATGTAAAAATGATGACAAAACACTGGAATTGAATTCAAAACATGCATTCAATGTGCATGATCCTATGAAGTCTACTGAGGCTGCAATCCTAAAGACACTTTCCTGGGAGTAAGACTCATTTAATACATGGATTAAGCCCCATTTAATAAGGAAGTTAAACATTTAACATGGGAGTTAAACATGGGAGTAAGCCCCATTTAACATGGTTAGGATGCTACAATCCAAGACACCTTCCAAGTGTCTCCCCACTTTCTCCTTCTCTCCATCCTGAGCCTCTCTTTCCCCTGCTCCCTTCTGGCTAGCCCTGAGCTGCTTTCCTCTTCTCCACTGCTCTTCTCTCCCTCCGGCCACAGGAGGAACTGTGCGGAAATGCTGCTTTTGCTATGGGCAGGTATGTTAGGCAGCCCTGACACTTTTTAAAAGGGCTGCCGGCCAGTGCGTCTGCCCCAACTGCTAACGAGTGTGTTTGTTACGTGAAGCACAGTTTGTTACATGGAGCAGAATCCTAGAGAAATTTTTATTTGTTACGTGAAACATACTTTACGTGAGGTGTTTGTTACATGAGGCGCCACTGTACTTGAAATGTTTCTCTTTGGTGTCTATACTACTGGCATTCTTTGCTAAGTGGTCTGGGTACACGAATCATTAAAAGCGCTGGGATGGTTCAACACATCACTTCAGTTCATCTAATGCTTCCCTTAGAAATTTAATCATGTATGAATTAGTATCAGTATTGCTTATAGAGTTTTCCTGTTTAACTAAATAATGTTTCCAAATCTTAAGCTCTTTTCAGAAGTTTGGTCTGGTCCTATATACATTTAGTAAACATGTATAGGATAGAAAGCAATGGTGTGGCAACAAAATCTCACCTTTCACTGGCACATCTGTGAATGTGTATATACTATAGGTGAGATGAATAGACCTTACTCATTCATACACAAAGTGTTTGTGAACATCACAAATTGAAACTAAACTTAATTTTGTATGTTGCATTTCTGTCTTCGGTGAAATAAATAATTCTAATAACTAGAAGTGTTTGTTTCCAGGGGGTACTGTATGATAGGATTCACTCAACACAGTGGGCTTACTTCTGAGTAAAATAAGTTTTTAAATGTCAATAGTAACAACATACTTGAAGATATTTGCTAATCTATGTATATAAAATTGAAGGGTCACTCACTCACTCATCAATTCCCAGCCAAAACTTGGACCTAGAAGCATGGAATTTGGGGAGGGTATTCCTTCTGTGATGTGAGCACCCACTAAGAACCAATTTTGAGAAATTCAAACCAGCAGCGGGTGGAAAGGTGTACAATGTGTTTTTGTCCCTGTACTTAACATAGAAGAATTGCTAACTCATCAACACCCACCCCCCAACCCCTGGATCTGGAAGCATGAAAATTGGGGAATGTATTCCTTCAGTGATTTCAGGACCCTCTAAGAACTGATTTGGTGCACGGTGGTGCCTGCTGCCCAGTGGCCGCTGCCTGGTGCCCAGTAGGAATGCCCGATGTTGCCTGCTGTTGGTGATGCCCTCTTCTGGAAGTGCTCACTGCCTTCTGGAAGTGCTCACTAACACCTTGTTTGGTGGTATCCACTGCCAGTGGTGCCTGCTGCCAGCTGGTGCCCACCAGTTCCCCTCAGTATCCACTGCCATGTGTTTTTTTTTCCAGGAAAAAATATAATTCCTTAGGACTTCTTTTTCATGAACCACATGGGTCAACAATTCTTGTGTGATTAAGTAGGAACTTTAAGTGGATCAAAAATGAAATGTCAGAGGGGATTTTTGTTTTCAGAGTTTCAAACATCACTTGTGCCTTGCTCTGAATTTGGAAACTAGATTATAAATTTCCATGAATTTTTTTTCCAGATCCAATTTGTTCCTAAGCTTTACTACTATACGTGTAGTGTTCCACTACTTGTGTAGTGTAATCATACACGTGTACTAGTACCGTATATGGCTATACTTTCATAATATAAAAAAGTATATTTTACTGTAATTTTTTGCATATTATGGTAAAAGTTTTTGTTTTGTGAATGTATGTGGATATATCAGGGCCTTTCTATTATCTGCTAGTGGTGTTTAACATATGCTTAAGTGTACTTCACTAGTGTTTTTCTCATAGCTGAAGTAAGAAGCTGAAGATATCAGCAGGCCTATAGACTGAGAACGAAGTGCCATATAAACTGAGTTTGTAAAGCAAGTTATAACCTGTTTATGCACAGCTATGCTGAATCCAATCCAAGTTCTCTAGTGAATTTATGACTGTGTAGTATGAATACTTACATGGGAATCTCTTGCTATTATTACATGATACATCCTCAAGTTCCCGTGCAGTCTGCTTTAGACTGGAAAAGTTATCTTTCTTTGCCCATGAATCTTCTATTTTTTTTTAAATATGCTTCCCATCCACTCACAGATTTCTTATTTGTTAGATGTTCATGTCAAAATGAGTCTTGCCCTGCCTTAACATGGGGGTTTGTTTACGTTTTCCCCCTTGGTTTCCAAGCTTCTTTCATTTCACAGAAATCTGAGTAAAGAAAAAGCAAATGGAAGAGCTTCTATTTCTTTTCTGTTGTGTACATTCAGTATCTTGTATTTGCTTGTAGTTACATGACCAGATAGAATGGTATATTGAAACTGTAAAAGAAAGGAACCTGATAAACAAGCAAACAGCTGAACAATTTAATTTGCAGCTGTAGTGTATAAATATATACCATCACAGCAAGTCAAACAGTTATTTGTTGCCCAGTTGTTATGTGTGTGCTTTAATAAACTTTAATAAGCTTCCATTTGTAGGATATTAAAGTGGATAACCCAATTTGCACTATCAAATCAATATATTCAGAAATAGTCTGGGCAAAATCCAGAGTAACTATGAGTAGTCCTTGCACCGGAGTAATAAAAACTTACTCTGGATTCCAATTTGAATTTCCCATAGGTTTTCACTAGGTGGTGCAGTAACTACGGGTACATGTAAAGTCTCTTACGTGGCCCTGTAGTTACTCTGGATTTGTGGGTTTGTTTCAGTACAGTTGGAAGTCTGCAGCTTGTTTGTAACTGAGGAGAGAGCAATTGCTCAACTTTTTGTCCTTGGATTGAATTTTCAGAAGTATTTGGCATGTTTGAAACCGAAGATGTTGGGTGATGCAACCAGTTGTTGACTACTCTCTGTCTTGATTTATAGTCCAGCTGCCCATAATGCGTATAGCTTACTGCTTTACAGTTCTTGATTTGACTTGTGAATGTTTTTGCAGTCATTCTTGCTCATTTCAGCAATGGTCAGCCCAAATACCAGTATGTAAAATAGATCTGCATTTCTGTAAACACAGTAGCAGCAGCTGTTTAGGAGCATAGTAAGGGGCAAACATTAATATTTTGCAGGGGGAAAAGCCTTTTTCTCTCTTATCCCACCTGTCTTTGCAATGACCCCATTCTCTTTCTTAATCCATAATTCTGAAATATAGGTTGATGCCAAAAAATATTCCTCTGTCAGTTCTTCTCTGTATAAATTAGTATTTAAAACAAAAAAAACTTGCTTACAGAATACTTTATTTGCTTAAAAAAGTATGGGGAAATATGATCCGACAGGTTCTTGGTAAGACATTTTGAAAGTGGTGGGCTGTTATATGAGTCTGTTTGCAACTGGGTTTTATTTTAATTTATTGCAGTTAATTCTGGAAATGCAAGAATTACCACAGGATGTTTATTCTACCCAACATGATTTTCCACTTTTTTCCTGCTTTTCCTTGACTTGCTTTCATAATTTGGGAACATTTAAACACTGCTTCCGGGAAGCAGGAAAGAATTCAAATCATAAAGAGTTGTCATGAAGGCTCAGGACTGCTAGTGCACAAAGAACAAATTGGCTTCCACCCCAGAAAAGGAAAATCTCTTATTTTTTTCTGTCTCTCACAATAAGATAATTGAAGCTATCAGCTACTGAGGATTGGTTTAGCTGCTTGCATATCTTAACCTGGTGAGCCATCAGTCATGCTTCTATACGTTTCACTTTTCCTCATCCTAACTGGCAAAAGGGCTTTCTAGAAAATCAAGGCATGGAAAACAATTCCACCTTTTTCTGTTTTCTGAAGCTGTATTAATAGAATCTGGAGCTGTTTACCTTGCTTAAAATAAACTTTTTATCATTTTAAAGTTGGAGATTAAGATCTAGGTCAGTGGTGGCAAACCTATGGCATGCGTGCCAGAGCACGCACTCAGAGTCCTCTCTGCTGGCATGTGGCCATAGTGACCCCAGACAAGTGCTCTAAGCACAGCACGCATGCCCAGAGCTCCAGGCATGCGCATTTGGCCAGGAGTGCGCTGAGAACCTGTGCGCTCAATTGGGTCAGCTCCGAAGAGGGGCAACCTGCTCCTAGCAGACCTGACAGACAGCGTTCGTGTCCAGCGCACATACGCAAACATAATGAGGTTTATTATTTAGTAGACACAGGATTGTACCCTCAGTCCAAGATAGACCTCTCAGCCCTTTATGTAATTAAGTAAAAAGGAGAATTGTGCCAGCACAGATTCTATAAAACTGTCCTTGCAGATTTTCCCTTTTTTCCAACTTGCCCTACAATCCAGAGTAATTACGGGCGCACATAAGAGACATTATGTACACCCATAGTTACGGCACCACCTAGTGAAAACCTATGGGAAATTCATTTTACGATCCAGAGTAAATTGTTCTTACACCAGAGCAAGGACTCTCCGTAGTTACTCTGGATTGCGCCCTTGGTTAGTTTGACTTCTCACCACTATGTTCAGAAGAAAAAATGACAGTAGACGTTTTGTTTTGGTTTACTTTTTTGTCTTATGATCCTTTGTTCTCAGTACCATCATGCTAGAATGCAACTGTTTTGGCATCTTGTCTTTCAAGGCTGCCCTTGGGGATCTCTGGCCAGAAGGATAGTTTAGTGTACAAGTGCGAACTGGTGAGGGATATATTTGTGGGAACGTTTTATGAGAATGTTTCAGCCAAATAGGCCACATTACATCGTTCCTTAAAACTTTTTTCACAGGACTTTGTAATGCGCATATAATATGGGTTAAGAATCCATTGTTTAAAGGGCATAACAAACTGTTCAACACTCCCAAAAGTCCACCTTTGTGTGAAAAAACACAAATGCTTAGTACCTTGTTGTTTATAATTAAACTCACAATTCTCTTGCCAACAGTGCATCTATAAATTATATATGAATGATTTGGTCACAGGGAAATGGTCTAGATGTTTTTTCCATCAAAATTTTTCATCAAAGCCTCTGTTTTCATGACACCACAAACTTTCCCTTTTTCCTAGTTGTGGGGATCTTTGCAAGCAATCTGCAGACCTCCCCAGACCCTGGTATAGCCTGACACAGAAAATTGCCCCCATTCCCTTGAGGCAGCAGAGAGAGTCTTGATCAGTCTGCTGCTTTTCCCCATCCCCTGCTTCAAAGGGAACAGGGAACTTTTACAAGAACATGGGGGGAAGGTCACAAACCCACTGTTTGAGTACCACTGTAGTAGATAACTTACCCTACAATCCAGAGTAACTACAGGAGCACGTAAGAGACATTTATGTCGACGTAGTTACGGCACCACCTAGTGAAAACCTATGGAAAATTCACATTGCAATCCAGAGTAAATTGTTCTTACGTCGGAGCAAGGACTCCCCATAGTTACTCTGGATTGCGCCCATAGTGACAAAAAAGGGGAATGTCACTTCCATGTGTTGTAGTAATTATGTGGCTTATCTTCCAGACTAACAGGGATGCCAAAGGAAAAATATGATCCTCCAGATCCTCGCAGAATTTATACTATCATGTCAGCTGAGGAGATAGCCAATGGGAAGAAGTCCCATTGGGCAGAATTGGAAATCTCGGGTGAGTTCTACTTATTTTAAATACCTGTATCTTATTGCCAGCTTTTAGGCTCAAGGTGACTTGCAGCACAATCAATAAAATGGCATACAGTCACTGAAAACATTTGCAAAGGCTTGGAGAGGCTCCTCTCTTATCCACCTCTCTTACAAACCTCTGAATGGTTCAGTTTGTGTCATGGCAAGCTGAGCAATCTGTGAAAATCAATATGGCAGGCATACACTTCAAATTTATGTTAAAGATTAATGTGGTTATGGATATCGTCCACTGAATTCCCGGGGGGAAAGCCCAAGAAGCAAACATTTTAAGAAATGTGCATGTGTTTTTTTCTGACCCAACAATCCATTCTGTTGGGCAAGGCTTTTTTTCTTACAGAATATAGAAAAACTATATTCCACAAGTGAAAAACTTATTCCACAAGAAAAACTATATTCCACAGTATCATTCACAGTTCCTTGAATCAATCTCATCCATCATGTGTCGTGTTTTAGTACATGCCTGAGTGTCTTACTTGCAACAGAATGCCAGTATACATGTCGGTCTTTCTAGAAAACACTTCCTGATTGCTCAGTACTCTCTGCCCGATCTTTATTTTAGGTAGAGTGCGGAGCTTAAGTTCGTCACTTTGGTCGTTAACACACTTGACTGCTCTCCACCTCAATGACAACTATCTGACTCGCATTCCTCCGGATATTGCCAAGCTTCATAATTTGGTTTACCTGGATCTGTCGTCCAACAAACTCAGAAGTTTACCTGCAGAACTAGGAAACATGGTATCTCTCAGGTGAAAAATCTTGTTGCTTCTTGCAAAATAAATTCAGAAAAAAATTGGCTTGCAGTTTTAGCTCTGGTTTATTTATAAAAGTGAATATTTGTTTCAGTTCTATAAAGAATGCAAGCATTTTTGTACTGAAATTTGAACCATATTCTGACATTGCTCCCTTCACAACTTTCTCTGAAGCTACATATTAGAATGTAGATGTTTTCTGACATCATGCTCCAAAAGCGTTGTCATCTATAAACCTGAAAAGCAACGAGAGATTATTGTATGCTTTTTCTCTCTACGAGTAACTACAGGACCTTTTATACAGATGTAGTTACGGTGCCACCTATGGGAAACCTATGGGAAATGCATAGAGCAATCCAGAGTAAGTGCCTCTTATGTCTTCCCATAGTTACTCTGGATTGCAGGGTATATCTCAGTTCTCATTGAGCCTATTTACACAATCGTAACTCCAAGATAACAATCCACGTCTGGTTGATTAAAGAATAAAGTATTTAATTTTTCATCCCAAAAAAGAGACAGGATCTCAAAAGTTTGCCAGAAATTAGGATTTTTTAAACTTAACTACAGATTGACTTTTTTTCCAATATATAAAGCAAATCAGGAATAACTGATGATGTCGTCCCTTCTCTTTTTTACATGTTTTTGAAGTTTAGGTGTGGTGCGTTATTTTGCATGGGGTAAGGGGGATGGTGGTTGCTTTCTGCTAATGCATCCAGACCTTTTCCTTCTTCTGTACTGGGAGAAATGTCTCATGTTGCCACTCAAAAGAATAATAAAATTAAAGGTGGCATTTTGCAAGATGCAAAACATCATACATGTTCATTAATCTTATTAAGCCCTCTTATTAAAGTGTTTCGTCTTCTTTTTTAAAAAAAGGGAATTGCTTTTAAACAACAATCTGTTACGAGTTTTGCCTTATGAACTTGGACGGCTCTTCCAGCTGCAAACACTAGGTTTGAAAGGTAAGAGATGCCCATGTGCGGGCATTATACATACTCCATTCTGCACATGCATGCTTAAGGGTGGAATCCTAAGCATATCTACCCAGAAATAAGTCCCATTGCATTCTGTATGACAGACCCTACAATCCAGAGTAACTATGGGCACACATAAGAGACATTACGTGTACCCGTAGTTACTGCACCACCTAATGAAAACCTATGGGAAAGTCATAATGCAATCCAGAGCAAATTGTTCTTACACCGGAGCAAGGACTTCCTGTAGTTACTCTGGATTGCACAAATACTTTCAGGAAAGTGTATATAGTATTGAAGTTTTAGTTTCTCGAACTTCCTCATCTGTCAAGTTAGTCAAAGTTTATAGGATTTAAGGACAAATTTTGTGGAAAATACAGGTCCTATTCTCATTTTCTGAGCCCGTTGTTTCAATTTTCATTTCTTGATTCTGCAAAAAATTATATAAATCTGGGATTGTTTCTCCCATTTTCTTTCCTTTTTGCTGTATCCTTTCTCTTTATCTAGCTTCCTGCCCAGGTCCTTTTGGGACAAATGGGACTTGCTGTTGTTAATTTTTGCGTGCCACCTTGAGTAGATCTATTTTAATTAACCCCATTGTAATTAACCCAAAAAAGGTTACTACCTGTGAAATTTCTTAACCAGTCTGCTTGTGGATATAAAAATATGTATGCAAGAGCATTGCAGGGTAATTCTATTAGTTATGGGCAAGCTGTTTTCCTTGGCTGATGGGAATCAGAAATTTGCTGCTGTTTTACTGAGGTTATATTTATGTGGAATTTTCTTTAACTTATCCCATCCTGTCAGTGACTTTGTATTTTCCTGAGATAATTATTTTTAAAAACTTTGTATAATGACAAGATAAACGTGAAACATTAGGCAACTAATGTCAACTATCTTGTTGCTGTCATATTAGAATCCAGATGCAAGAGGGTCTCTGTAATTATCTTAGCTTTACTAATGAGATCTATATGCAGTGTGGATTTTAAACATTTTATTTTGATTGCAGGCAATCCTTTGTCACAAGATATTCTCAGCTTGTACCAGGACCCAGATGGGACACGAAAATTATTGAACTACATGCTTGACAATCTAGCAGGTAATAACCTATTTTTATTTTGATACTTGCAAATGCCCATAATTTTGATAAATGTGCATATAGAGGAGTGATTTTCAATCTTTTTCAGCTCAAGGCACACTTAACAAGACACTGAACTTGTTAAGGCACACCGTCAGTTATTTTTACCATTGACAAGGCACACCAGACTGTTCAAATCCCCCCATTTTCCTATTAATGAATGTCAATCCCCAAATTCCCGCAGCACACCTGAGGACTGTCTGCGGCACACCAGTGAGTCACAGCACTCTGGTTGAAAATCACTGATATAGAGTATGTAGGAAAGGCTTTATATTGCAAGTCTTTATCAGTTGGTACACTGTGCTCACAGAAACCCATTGCATCTTATGATGGGTGAGAGGGGACTTGTACTCTGCATCCTTCTTCTTCCACTCAGTTTTGACATAGGGGTACTAATTACTTTCACCCCCATGGCTAGGGCAAGTAAGAAGGAGGCTGGCTGCTTTAGCATTTGTCCCTTAAAATTGTGTGGCAAAATCTAGATTCCAAGGAGGTACCCAACAACAGATTTATAATGTGAAGCTAATGATCAAAGAGGCATGGCAATACGCTCTCCTGTGTGTTGGCCAGATTAAAAATCACAGTAAGGAGGTTACAAAAAAGGAGTAATAGGTACAAGAAAGCATATACCAAAAGGCTTGGGCTATGAAAGGCCTAAGCATAGTTCTTACAATGCTAGGAAAGTAGTTAAAAGTAGTTAAACATTGAAAATGAAGGGAAATCTGGTATGATTACACTTACCCTTCAATCCAGAATAACTATGGGAGCACGCAAGAGACATTACGTGCACCCATAGTAACTGCACCACCTAGTGTAAACCAATGGGAAATTCATATTGCACTCCAGAGCAAATTGTTCTTACACTGAAGCAAGGATTCCCCGTAGTTACTCTGGATTGTGCCCCTAGTCTCTGTTCTTAGTTCCTCCAAATGATGCTTCCCGTAGCGCTTCTCACCCTGAAAGGTGGACTGGATCTCAATAATCACTCAGTTGAGGTCAAAATCTGAGAGCATCCTTCAGCTTAATCTTGTATGCCGCTTTGTTTGATATCACTGTTCTGCCTCATTGGTTATGGTTTTGCCACTCCTCTGGACATCCTTAACTTTCTTCAGATGCAGATCAGATGCCCAGTCTGGTTTAATGCCAGTTTCTGTAGGGTTAACTATTGCCTTCTGGTATGAAGGAGCTTCAGTCCTCAGCAATAGATTTAGGGCACAATCCAGAGTAACTACAGGAAGTCCTTGTTCCGACATAAGAAGAATTTACTCTGGATTGAAATATAAATTTCCCATTGGTTTTCACTAGGTGGTGCCATAACTACATCGACGTAAATGTCTCTTACATGCTTCTGTAGTTACTCTGGATTATAGGGTATGTGCTGATCCCCTAATGATGATATCCTGAACCCATTTTGAAATATCAGAGGAGGAAATCTGTTTTTTTAAACCACATGTACCCTATGGAAATTATATTTCAGAGGGAAGATTTTGCACAATTGCCACAAAGTGCAATGCTTCACTTTTTCCCCCTCCTAGTAATAAATGCCAGCCATTTGTTTATATGTAGAGATGAGGGGAAAACTGTGATAACAAAATAAGATCATAACATTGATTTCTACCTCTTGTTAATATTGATTGTTAATAATCTTTCAGTTCATCCAGAGCAGCTGCCTCCAAGGCCATGGATTACATTAAAAGAACGTGACCAAATTCTGCCGTCAGGTAATTGTACATCCATTTTTCTCTCTTTCCTTTGGTGCTTTCAAGAGGGTTCTCAATATTTAGCAGCAGAATTATGCTTTTAGCAGGCTTTTTGAAACCCTTGCTTCTGAAAGAAGTTCCTAGTGCTCATGATTTCAAAAGCTCCTTGAAAATTTGCAAATCAGTCTAAGGCATTTAAGTTTTAAAAGGCTGTGCTCCTTATTCAAGTCTCATTCATCTTTGATATTAAGTACAGAAAAATCCTTCATTGACTGACTACCCCTACAATCCAGAGTAACTGCTGGAATATGTAAGAGGCACTTACTCTGGATTGCTGTATGCATTTCCCATAGGTTTCCCATAGGTGGCACCGTAACTAAGTATAAAAGGTCCCGCAGTATATCTGGATTGTAGCCTACTTCTTTAAACAAAGAAAGATGGGAGGATGCAAGGAGCTGAAGAACCATTTCTGGAGTTTTCTTGGGCCCATCTGTTTTGAAGAAGCTACCGTGGCAGTGGGGCAGGAGAGCCATTGAGATGCACATGCATAAAGGGATGCATGTGGGATGCACATGTATTGTACGCTTTAAAATGATCTAGTACAGTGTTCCTCAACCAGTAAAATATTTGGTGGTCTTGTGATACTTGTAGGAACTTTTGTCACCTACCACCTAGTAGCGAGACCAGGAACATGTTAACAAACAGCGGTAGAAGATGCTTAGCAGACAGAGCTCCAAAAGTTTCTTTTCTGCACTCAAAAAGCCTTTCTGTCTATATTAGGCTTTCAATTACTGGTATGTTTGTTGTTTCACATCTGGCTGTATCACATCTGGCTGTATGTTGTATCACCCAAATGTAACTGATGATATTACTTCCAGTGGTACTTCAAATAGGTGGACCAAGTGAAGTGTTATGGCTCAGATGAAAACCATCAACACTGAACTGATAGCGGCATGTGTATGTTATCTAACATTTCCTCAGACATATTCTTATATATATATGATCTTGGTAGGTATGCTAGAAAATTCATCAAAGTCCTCTGAACTAAATGCCTTGTGATAACTTAACTTTTGTCAAAAAGAGCAGTTGCCTTACCATCTTGACCAAAAAAATATTTGTTTTTTTTCCCCATCCCAGCTTCATTTACCGTCATGTGTTACAATGTGTTGTGTGACAAATATGCCACTCGACAACTCTATGGCTACTGCCCATCTTGGGCATTAAATTGGGAATACAGAAAAAAGGGAATCATGGAAGAAATTGTGAACTGGGATGCAGATATCATTAGTCTTCAGGTAACACCAACCAAATATTCTTGCTTTTACAATGTAGTTGGGCTGTATTTCTCTTAATCCTTTTTAAAATACTGATTGTGACCTCAGAGCATCTCTGTGAATTATTATTAGGAACAATATATATGCACATCCTTCTATATGTTGCTTTAGAGCAGGGGTCTCTAAACATTTTGGCAGAAGCACCACAAAATCTTTAAGGTACTGTGTCAGGGGCCAGAAGAAAAAATAATTTATTTAGTTAATAAATTATTAGTGACAGAACCTGTGAATGAATGAATTTCAAATCAGTTCATAAACACTTTCATATACAAAGAGAGGAGCCTTCCTAGCACCCAGAATACCCTCTTGTGGTGTAAAGATCAGAGCTCACCTATGAGGGATTGCAGGGCCTGCCTTAAGGCTGGATGGAGGGGGCTTGTTAAGGGCCGGATGGAGACTTCCCAAAGTTCATCTCTGGCCCCAGGGCCAGGGTTAGGGTTTGGAATTCCCTGCTTTAGAGGAAAAGTATAGCAAACATGGTACAGATGAAATTATAGCAAGAAATGGAAGCACAATATTTGGTAAAGCAAATATTTTCTTCCTTAAATATGATGTGACTGAAGAAGGTTGTTTGTTCTCTCTCTTCCATAACAGTATCTTGTTATCTAGTGAAATGGATTGGCTTTAAATTCAGGACAGTCCAAAGAGAGGACATAATAACTTTCATAATCCATTATGATGGGCACTAGCTTAGATGGCTTGAAAAGGGGTTAGTCCAGTGTGCTGTGAACTCACCTATCAGTGGTGACCATAAGCTGTCATAGCTTCCTCTTCAGAGGCAGGATGGATTTGGGGGGCTGAGCAGAGGAGGGGAGATGGAAGCAGAGAAGGGCTGTTGTCTTTATCTCAGTGTCTGGTCTTCCCAGAATTATCTGGCCGCTGTGGGAAATATGTAGGATGCCAGACTTGATAAACTTTTGATCTGATCTTTAATGATCTCTTAGTGTTGCCACCACTATATCATAATACAGGCCCCTTAGGAACATCCCCATGCTGTGGACCCTTCCCGTACTAGCATCTATTTTCCAGTAATGGACAGCAGTGGAAAAAAATCCCGCTTTCTCAGCAGAGCTTCTTTCAGTGTAATCTGTGCTTGTTTCCAGGAAGTTGAAACTGAGCAATACTTCACCCTCTTTCTGCCAGCATTAAAAGAACGGAGATATGATGGGTTTTTCTCTCCAAAGTCACGTGCCAAAATCATGTCAGAACAGGAGCGGAAGCATGTGGATGGTTGTGCAATATTCTTCAAAACTGAAAAGTAAGACACCGGGACGGAAATAGTACAATTGTCTGAAATAGTACAATTCAGAGCAATTCAGAGCAAATATGGCTCTTATTTCTGGCACTCGTATTTGCTTTCTTCCTTCTTTAAATTGCATGCGTTAATGGGAACATTGTTTTAATGAAGGTGGCTTATAAAAGTAGTGATGGTGATGGTGTGGGCATGTTTCAGGTTCACATTGGTGCAAAAACACACAGTGGAGTTCAACCAAGTGGCAATGGCAAACTCTGAAGGATCAGAAGCTATGCTGAACAGAGTGATGACAAAAGATAACATTGGAGTTGCTGTGGTGTTAGAGGTGCACAAGGAACTATTTGTAGGAGGTAGGTGTCCAATTGTTTCTAGCCCTTTATGCTAAGAGTAGATAAAGCTTTTAATACATAAATTCTTCCAGTGGAATAGATTCATCATCTAAAACTACAAATTGAACCGTGTTTGTTTGCCGACGCTGGTTTCAGAACAGGAAAGAGGATCATACCTAGATCAACAAACAACTCTTCAGTGTTTTGGCCTCTTCATTTTGGCCTAGACTAGTGGCAGGCAACATGCTGACCACTGCGCATTGGAAATGTATTTCTGGGACAGCCAGCACTTTGCATTCCACAGCATTGTGTGTCTTCCCCTACAATCCAGAGTAACCAAGAGAAGATGTAAGAGGCACTTTTCTCTGGATTGCTCTATGCATTTTCCATAGGTTTCCCATAAGTGGCACTGTAACTATGTTGGTATAAAAAGTCCCGTAGTTACTCTGAATTGTAGCCTTCATGTCCAAAGATTGGGAGCATGAGACACTAGCCCAGTGATTTTCAATTTTTTTCAACTTATGGCACAACGACAAGTGTTAAAATGTTCAAGGCACACCATCAATTTTTGAATCATTGACAAGGCACACCATTCTGCTGTTTGCGAGGATGGGGGGGGGGCTAACACCTAATTGGCCCTATTAATAACTGATTCTTTCCCCAAACTTCTGCCCCATTCTTGGGTGGGGGGTTTAGACCAGTGCACATGCACACACCGATCTCCTCACACCATCCTAGGAGAGTATGCCAAGTGAGTTAAAGGTAAAGGTGTCCTCCACATGTTATACTGCTAGTTGTGACTGTAGGGTGTGGTGCTCATCCCCATTTCTAGAGCAAGTGTTGTCCAACATGTGGCTCTCATGCACACAGAAGGCTGTTACCTTCCCACCAAAGTGGTACCTATTTATCTACTTGCATTTTCATGCTTTCAAACTGCTAGGTTGGCAGGAGCTGAGCTAGTGAGATAGGCTGGCATAAATTGGTTAGGATTGCACCCTTAATGTTGAATCCTCACATTTGTGCCTTGACTGTAGGTATGAAGCCACTTCATACAGTCGACAACCAGCTTCTTATTGTTGCAAATGCCCATATGCATTGGGACCCTGAATATTCAGATGTAAAGCTTGTCCAGACTATGATGTTTGTCTCTGAACTGAAAAATATCCTTGAAAAAGCCTCTGGCAGGCCTGGAAGTCCAACAGCTGATTCAAATTCCATCCCTCTGGTGCTTTGTGCGGATCTTAACTCACTGCCCGATTCAGGTAATTAGAAATATTTCTTCATATTTTGTTACCGTCTTTGTTAGCAATATGGAGACTGGTCTTTTAAAGTGTTTTGTGCTGCAAGCAAAGATTGATACAACGTATAGAATATTTAATAAATTATTGCAACTCACAAAATTGGTAAACCAAAAGTTGATCATGATCATTTTTAACATTCTATAAGCTGTGGGGAGCCTGCAGTGCACTCTATAGGGTTTGCCATAACTCCATAGTGTAAGGTAAGGTAAAGTATTGCAAGGGTGGTATCTTGGTTTATAAGAATAATTCATTCCAGAAACCTGCTTGTAATCCAAAACACTTGTTTATCAAACCAAATGTTCCCATAAGAAATAATGGTAAGAGCAATGCTGCTCGAATGTATGGGAACAAACACTGCTTTAACTTATGGAGGTTTCTGTTACTGCCCCACAGCTGCATGATGCAGCATGTGCCACACTAGCATAGCTATGCCAGTGTTGGAAAAGTTGGTTAGAATTGCACCGTTAGAGCACAATCCTAACCATGTCTACTCAAAAGTAAGCCCCACTGATTTCAATGGGTTTAACTCCCCAGAAAATTGTCTTTAGGATTGCAACCACAGTCTTTCAGGTCTCTCAGGCTGCAGTCTGTCCCCTTAAACAGGAGTGAGCCCCACTGATTATAAAAGGGATTACTTTAGAGTAGACATGCAAGATTAGATATCTTTTCCATTTTCCCATCATACAAAAATGAGCCCCATTGACTGTAATAGGGTTACTTCAGAGTATACATGCATAGGCTGATGGCTTAGCAGGTGCTGACAGAGCACCAAAACTAGCTGTATCTTGGCCAGGACTTGTATTGCAAGACAAAATTTATTAGAAATGTTTGCTTGCCTTGCAAAGTGCTCTCAATCCAGTGTTTTACTGTAATGTAAAAAAAAACCCCAAACCTGACCCTTCTAAGTTCTGTACACTTAACCAATTTATTTATTTAGTGTATGGGAATGCATAGTTTAGTGATAAAATCAGATGTCGACATCCTGACCCCCATGTTAACATCCAGACCCACTCAAGGACTGAGTAGTCCATATTGATGAAAAAGTCAGACATTGGGCCATTGTAGGCTCCTGAAGGACACTCGAACACAATGTGATGGATATTTTGTCAAGGAGCACCACAGTTGCACTGAGATACAAGACCCTACTTAAACAGTGAGTCCTGGTAGACACCATGCTGGGTCCAGATCCTGTTCAGAGTTGACCAGTGCTGGTGAGAGAAGTCAAAACCTGGCATCGTTTGTAAGATCTTCTATGTAGCTGCCTGTATCTGGGTGTTCAGCAGCCCATTTAGCTTTCCATTGAGTGCTGATGGTATTCAAGTTGTTGGTTTCCTGTTGTGTGAGTGCCAGAGAGGGCTTCCTGCATTTAAGCCTACCATTGATAGATGGGAAAGATCAGCATGCACAGGAAGATGTGGGTTTCTCATAATTTTGTTGTACTCCTTCACTAAGGCATCCTGCCTTTGTAGAGCTGGTGGTGCTGTGTGGCTCAAAACAGGGAGCTAGCAAGTAGGAGTAGATTTTATACACCCACTTATGATCCTCATGGTGTCGTTTAGTGTGGCATCAATCCGACTAGTGTGGCAGGTATTAAGCCACACAGGGGCACAGTATTCTGCTGTGGAGTAGATCAACCCTTGTGCTGGTATTCTGAGAGTAGAGGCTGAAGCTCCCTGCCTTGATCCTCTTAGGGTGCAATCCAGAGTAACTACGGGGAGTCCTTGCTCCGGTGTAAGAACAATTTGCTCTGGATTGCAATATGAATTTCCCATAGGTTTTCACTAGGTGGTGCAGTAACTATGGGTTCACATAATGTCTCTTACGTGCTCCCATAGTTACTCTGGATTGTAGGGTCTGTTTCTGGAGTATGTTGTTCCTGGTATTAATTTTTGCAGACGTTTTCTCTAGGTGTTTCTTATAACAGAGAGTCTAAAGTTCACACTGAGTTTATCTTAACCTAAGACAACCTATGTGGTACAGGGCAGCATTTAGGGAATAACAGATCAACTGTTTTTGTTTTAACAAACAGGTGTTGTTGAATATTTAAGCAATGGAATAGTAGCAGACAACCACAAAGATTTCAAGGAGTTGCGGTACAATGAGTGTCTTATGAACTTCAGCGGCAATGGAAAGAACGGAGCTCCTGAAGGAAGAATCACACACGGTTTCCAACTCAAGAGTTCCTATGAAAACAACTTGATGCCTTATACTAATTACACCTTTGATTTCAAAGTAAGGAGTAAGGATTAAGTAGGAGTTTGTGCAAATCTGCCTTGACCTGAAATAGGGTTGTGAATTTTTGAAAAACAATTGATTTCTTTAAATGAAGCCCTAGCCACAAACCCCCTGATCATGGTATGAAAGCTTTTGTCAGTACTCTAAGGCTACAATCCTAAACACATTTTCCTGGGAGTAAGTACTATAGAATACAATAGGACTTAATTCTGAGTAAACATGCTTAGGATTGCACTGTAAGTGTACTGTCATTCAGCTAAAACACTAATGGAGGTTTCAGCTCTATATTGTATATTGTCTGCAGCGGTTTCACAACAGATACGGGCATTGTACACAATAGATATGGGCATAGTACACCAGCCTGTATATCAGTTCCAAAACCAGAGATTCAGTAAAAGATTTGTTATCTGTCACTTAGAGCACAATCCTAACCATGTCTACTCAAAAGTAAATCTGATAGTGTTCAATGGGTCTTACTCCCAGGAAAGTGTCTTTAGGATTGCAGCCCTTGTTAAGCAGCATACAAGTATAGCTGGTGGAGATACCAGTTAAAAAGTGGGTTACTTAAGACTCATGTTGCATATACACAACAGGGAACAAATGTCTATACCTGTGAGTCTGGAAGAAATGGGTTTTAATGAAGCACCTGTTAAGCCCCTTCCTCACTTCCCTATCAGTGTCCAGGTTTCCTCAGGGTATCCCTCCACCCTGTTTGCACCATTCAAAACCATTCTAGGAATTGAGATGCTCCACTGGTTTCCATACAAGAGGAAGGAGGAATGTCTCTATTCCTAGAAGGCCCTTGTGAAGAAGGCAGGAGGGCAGGAAGGCATCCCTGAAGTACTCCTGCCAGGTAAAGAGCAAGCTGTGGGCATCGTGGAAGCTTCAATGGCATAATTCAGTAATGGTTTAGATTTTACTGTGTTCTGTTCTGTTTTTAATCTGTATTTCTGTTTCTTTCTCCAGGGAGTGATTGACTATATTTTTTACTCCAACACTCACATGAATGTGCTTGGCGTCCTGGGGCCTTTAGACCCCCAGTGGCTCATCGACAACAACATCACGGGGTGCCCCCACCCCCACATCCCATCAGACCACTTCTCACTGTTGACACAGCTTGAGCTCCACCCTCCGTTCCTGCCTCCTCTCAACGGCGTCCACTTGCCCGTCAGGAGGTAGTGGAGCCCTGCCCCGTTTTGTGGGCTGGGACCTGTTTGTTTGTTTATGGACCTGTACAGTTGTAAATCAAAGTATATAGGAGTGAAGTATGGCCAGCCTTTTAAAAGCTGTTGCTTCAAGCTCCTTTTCATTATGTGTTTTGATAAGATTTTGCACATTTTTGGTGCATTTGGTACCATTTGGCACTAGGGCTGGAACCAAAGTTGTTGTTTGTTCCCTTTCCAGGTTTTTTGTTTTTAAGATATATATTTATATCTATATTTTAAACTGGCAGGCTTTGTTGGTTTCATTGGGAAGCTGCCTTTATAAATGGACAAATCAGATGGGAGGATTTGCTTATATGTATACATCCATAGCTAATGCTTTGTCCCCCAAGATCATCGCATAATGAGCCATATGTCCTCCCCAACCCCACACTTGTGTGTGGCTTTTTTTTAAAAGCATCTTTAAATAAGAGTGGTACAATTGCTATATTGGGAAATGTTTATAATTGGAAATAGCACTTATTGTTAGTTTCTTGAGCAGTACGGCCTGACGCCCCCCCGCCCCCACATAAGCTCTCACATGGACTAGAAATTCAAGTGTCGCCTGGCTCTAAATAACTTTCTGCCATTGAATTAATATGAAGTTCCATGATGTTGTTTGAGTTAGATGCGCAAGTTTGCAGCAGGACAGCTTTTGTACCCCTTAAAAACCATGTGCATCACTGACTCCCCATTTATTGGAAGGCACAAGCCATTCCCCAAACCCCAATGATGGGAAAGTTTCCATTCCCCTTGTGGCACACCCCAGCCACAACCATCATTGTAGAAGAACAACCATGTTTTGAGAAACCCGATCTCGACAACCCACCAGATCCTACAAAGCAGGGAGGGAGGAGAGATTGGGGAGAGGGAGAATCCTGTGCAAGAATTCTTGTGGGTGGTTTCAGAAGGGGAAAATATTTTCTTTTAAATTGGAACTCCACTCAGTTAAAAAAAAACCCAAAACAACCCATTTAAATTATTTAGCCAAGAAGGGAACAGGGAAAAAACCCGGAGATTATTTTATCACTGCTTTCTCTGTGCACGAGAATTGACACGTCTGCATATTACTCCACGTGAAAGTAATAGTAGAGCCATAATCATTCTGGGGATTATATTTTCCTGGTCCTAGTTGCCAAATAGCCATCTCATGCTTTTAAAAATCCTTTTTGTTTCTCGTTCCTGTTTTTCTTTCTCTCTCAAATGTAAAACACTGCTGGTTCATTCCCAATGGTTCATTGCTCTCTTTAAAAGTGTGTTAGAAATGTTTCCTTCTCCCTGCTCCAGGTGGCCATTTTGAAACCCTTGGTGCCTCGAGAGCGCAGTAAAATCAGCTTTAGAAGGCTGGGACTGCCATCTACTCTGAGCTGCCGTTGAGTAATCCCCATTCTTTTCATTGGGGTTTGGGTAGAATACACTCCCAGCCCATTGAAATCATGAATGGAGGTGGCTTAACCGTTGCTCTTTAGTGGATTGACCTTTTCCAGGCAACAACAAAGGGCACAGTAACAGGAAAGGTTGTGTCTGTGTTCTTTAAGTTTTTCTGTATTCTGCTCCTTTGCTGCTATATGAGATTCCTTGAGCTTATATTTTAAACTTTTCATGCACTTTACTGTTTCTAGTCTCAAAATGTGATATTTTTAATAAAGGAGATTTTTTTTTCCATTATGTGATTGAAAATTTTTAAAAAGCCTATATTTGTCTCATTCGTACACATCAAAAAGAAAGAAAATCAAATGTGTAAAACAAGTTTAAATACTAAGACACAATTGTCCATTATGTTGAAATGTATATCTTTTAAGCTCTTTTGAGTTTTTTGTTGTTTTTTTCTTCTCAATTTGCTAGCTGTGTGTCAAATGACAAAAAATTGAATCAGGCGACTGTAAAAATTGCTCCCTCGTTTTAATTTGTGTTTTACGGGATGGGGGTGAGTTGCAGCAGTTGCTTTGGTGAAGACTGTATGTAATTCCCTTTCAAAAGTGCCTACCACTGGAGAGGTTTTGGTCTTCATCCATTGGAAGGAGGAGGTACACTCTGCAAAGAATAAGAAACTGCTGTTGGAAACGGTACTCTCGGGTTCTCCCATTTTCCAGTAATGGTGTAGTGAAACTTGGAAGCCCTACTGATCTTTTGATGTGCATTTACCTATTCCACTGATTGGATCCCCTAGTGGGGTGGGAAAATGGTCCACATGAGGACATCTGGAGAAGATCTAAATGGAAATGGGGAGAATTTGATACCTGCCATTTTTTGGCTAGCAGCTCCTTTTCTTGCACTGTGTAGTTCCTCCTTCAGTGTAAATAGCTCACAAAACACAATAAAAATTATCCTCCATTAACAAAAACAACATTTTCTCTCTCTCTCCCCCCATCTTGGTGCAGGTATCTCCTTTAATATACCTCAGAACTGTAACATACGTGGCCATGTATATATACATTGACAAAGCAATTGCAATATAGTACTGGAAAGTAGAATAGCATGAAAAACTTAAATTTTGTGGACATTACCTTTTTTACTTCGTTTTTTGTAAGGAAAACAGTCTGCCGGACGGTCTCCTGCTGCTTATGGTAATAATGCGAGTTGCCAGTTCCGGTCTTCTTCTGAGGTCTTGAGCAGGAGCTCTTCCTGGTAAACTGTGATCCAGGTCATCTACTGTAACTTCATCACTTGGAGTCATTTAAGTCTGTCTTTTTTTCATGCTCTGGAGGTATGCACTAACAATTTCCTCCTCTTCACATGTGCATGTTAACGAGCAATGTGAGCAATATTTCCTACCATACTTCACTCCCAAATATTTTTTTGAGATGTTTGTATAAAATGGAGTTTAAAAAAAACAAATTCACCTGTGATTGTATATGAATTGCAGA
Source organism: Cryptoblepharus egeriae (assembly GCA_030015325.1). Lineage (NCBI taxonomy): Eukaryota > Metazoa > Chordata > Lepidosauria > Squamata > Scincidae > Cryptoblepharus > Cryptoblepharus egeriae. The sequence goes on along the minus strand of JAREYC010000007.1, from coordinate 7,364,443 downwards.
GGAACCGGTTTATTAAATAATTGAAAAAAACACAATCTTTTGTAACGTTGTCGGGGCTGGGTGGGAAATGAAATAAAAAGATTGGGAAACATTGTAAACTGCTCCAGTTCTTTTTCTTTTTAGTTGTCGTTCACCTGTGTGCTCTCACAAAATACCTTTTCAGAAGTTGCAAAGTTATTTTTAAGTTGGTTATTATGGGCAAAATCCAGAGTAACGACGGGGAGTCCTTGCTCCTGTGTAAGAACAACCTACTCTGGATTGCAATATGAATTTTCCATAGGTTTTCGTGCAGTAACTACGGGTGCAGGTAATGTCTCTTATGTGCTCCCATAGTTACTCTGGATTTGGAGGTATCTTAGCTCTGACCCAAAGAAGCTCAAGACACAGATTCATGCTTGTTGGCAGAACTTTTTGGCTTACTGTTTTTCTGTATAATATTTTTATTAAATTTTATAAAGAGCAAACATTCTGTTCCATACATTACAACAGCAAAGCCATAAGTTCAGTCATTTAAATTTTCTAACATATCTAACATAACTATTCACTAACAACCTTATTTATTTTCAACATATTCTTTTCTCCTATATAAAATGTCTCTAGACACCACTGTTTTCCAAATAGAGCCATATTGTAAGCCAGTGTTGTTTAGACTTTCAACTTTAGGGCTCCTGAAGCTTGTGGGAGAGGGAATTTCATCAAGTGCAGCTTCTCATTTCACAGATCACAACCTGCAGCTGCTGAAATTCCCTTTTACACAATGTGCAGGTGGTATCCGTTGATTTGACTCTCTACCTTTAAATGCCTTATAAAGAAAGGGGGGAAAGCACCAAAATCCAACTGCCTGCCTTTGTGCTGTTAAATAATTAAAATTTCATTCCTGTTGTATTTTTATTATTCACTCCAACTAGTGCCTGAATGCAGTATAGAAGCTATAGCAAGGTAAAAAAAGATCTCGCTCTATTGAAGGCTCCTCCCATACAAGATATAGGAAGCCCTTACACTAGAAATGCTGGTGGTTAGCAAATTTCAAACTAGGAACAATTATGATCCCCTTTTTGCGGTTGGGACTATTTGGCCTCTTGATGCTGAATGATAGTAGCAGAGAGAGTAGCAGAAAATACATATTTTGCATTAAATGTATGTTTGCAAGAGTGGGCACCTTGATGGCAGAGGCTATCTTTAACCGAGCAACACTGGTTTTAGGTGAGCCATCTCTGTGTGCAGCTGTGTTGCGTCGTCTGTGTACAAGCTTGCCAAAGCCTTCCTTGTTTTTCACCAGGGAGGAAGGGGCTGAAAGCACTCTTTATTTTTCTGTTTTGACTTACAAGTGAATAAGTAACTAGAGGTAGTTGCTGGCCATTCATTCCTTAATTAAAAATATAGTTCCCTTGAAAATGAATTGCCAGCTAGGGTTCTCCTCTAATGCAAGGATCCTGAAGTGACAAAACCAAAATAAATTTCTAGCATTTATTAGCACAAGATGTACAAATGATCAGTGTTTGGAACGAAGCCTGCAATCCTAGACACTTTCCTGGGAGTAAGACCCATTGATCACAATGGCGCTTGCGTTTGAGTAGACATAGTTAGAATTGCATTGTAAATCAGATCCAGGAGTGTAGGGCAGGAAATGTCTGCTTTGCTTTTCACCCGATATCTGGATTCTGGAGGTTCAAGTTTCCAGCCGTCATGATTGTTGTCACCACTCATGTGATGTTCCAGCAGTCCCTATTTGAAGTATAGTTCTGGACTGGTTGACTTAGTGGGTACATGAGAGCAAGGTGAAATACAGAGAGCTGTGTACACAACATTTTTAGGAACAGAACAGTACCCAGGATGGAAGAGGGCTTGAAACTCTTAATTTAGACTGTAGTATGCTAATCTAATGAGTAACCAGAAACTTAAAGGGCAAAATCCAGAGTAACTGGGGAGTCCTTGCTCCGGTGGAAGAACAACTTACTCTGGATTCCAATATGAATTTCCCATAGGTTTTCACTAGGTGGTGCAGTAACTACAGGTGCATGTAGTCTCTTATGTGTTCCCATAGTCACTCTAGATTTGGGGATTAATTTTCAAATAACCCAGAAATGCAGATTTCATTGCTCTGTAATACATAAATGTCATAAATGCCTTTGAAGTAACATCCATCTAATAATCATAATCATAATAATAATAATCATAATGATAAATTCTTTATTGTCATTGTACATACACACAGTGTACATACACACAGTGTACACATACAAGTACACATCGATATCTTTAAGGCACACTATAGCAGTTTTAGCAGCCTTATACAATAGGTGGTTTTGCTAGATATTGTACACCCTCTTAATGCACATTTACATTCCGTTTTACTTTATTCCAACAACACAAGTGTTAGTGAGGACTACCATCTTCCTCCATTTCCAAAAGGCACAGACGCTGTTTAAACTGAGGTTTCGAGTCGATTTAACTGAAATAGGTAGGTAAAGGCAAAGCTGATAATGGCAGGATGGAAAGGTTTTTGTTGAGTGCTTCTGCGCTTTTCTGGCATGAGAAAGTCAATCTGGGATCATCTGTTGCTATTTTCTTCAAGGAGAAAAAGAGAAAATTGTTAACCGACAATAACAAAACGTTTTAGACTAAGAGTGCAATCCTGAGTAATGTACGGCGCAATCCAGAGCAACTACAGGGAGTCCTTGCTCCGTGTAAGAACAATTTCCTTTGGATTGCAATATGAATTTCCCATAGGTTTTCACTAAGTGGTGCAGTAACTATGGGTGCACGTAATGTCCCTTACATGCTCCCGTAGTTACTCTGGATTATAGGGTTAGGCTGGCATAATTTACCTGCTGTCCGTTCCTGTGATGGTGTAGGGAGACCACCACATGCCTGCACTCGTCTAACCCCCAAGAATGGTGCAGAATGCAACTTCTTAACATGAAGTTAACCCTTCAAGAGGGTATATAAATCTTAATATACGTGTCCCTCTGCTGAGAGTTTTATCATCTTTAGCACTCTTGAGTGACATCTTGGCTTACCATAGCCATTTATTCCCAGCTCTCTCTTATGGAGCAAGGCAACGAGACATGGTGTGTGGCACCCAATGGCAGAGCTAGACAGCGTGCATGCCATGGGGAGCCTTCTTGCAAAACTTAGTGTTTTGCACCCCCTTTATTGATAACCTGGCAGCATCCCTTGCTGCTGTTGGGGTAAAACTCTAGACCGCATGGGGAGAATCCTAACCCCATTAAAACCAACATAAGTCCTGTGTTGAATTGGGGGTGTCTCAAAACTTCATAAGGCAGTTTATTGCCATAGTGTTGGCTGCTGACCTCTCTGCACATCGTAAGTTCTGGAGCACATCACCAGGTCAGGAGGGACAGCAGGTCTTGGGCCGGTCCTGCCTTCAGTTAGCCTTCTGCAAGGCCAGGATCCAGGGCATCTCAGAGATGTCCAGTGGCTCTTCACATCTAAGCCCCAGTGGCTCTTCACATCCAAGCCAGACTTTTCCTGGCCATGTACCACCTTGTGAAGAGCTTCTAGGAGAACAGCACCACTATGATTTGGTCACATGAATGTGTAACATATTACCTCTTGGTCAGCTCTTTAAGTAATTTATTAACCCACTCGGCACTGGGATGGACACAGACTTTCCAGTTGTTTTTAAGAGTTAGTCTGAAACAAAAAAATGGAAATATTAACCATTAGCCCTTCAGTTAATAGCAGAATTTGGGAGAGTGCAGCAGTATATTCATTCATTCATTCATTCATTCATTCATTCATTTATAATACTCCTTTCTCCCCTTAAGGCACCCAAGGTGGCTAACAGCAATAAAAGACTGGCTGCAGTCCTAACCACACTTTCTTGGCAGTAAGTACTATTGAACACAGTGGGACTTACTTCTGAGTAGACATGCTTAGGATTGCACTGACAAACTGCAATCCCAAAAGGGCTTTCTTGGGAGTAAGCCCCATTGAACTCAATGGAACTTCCTGCTGTGTAGACATGAATAGGATTGCAGTGATAACAAATAAAAGATATAAAAACATGACAAAACATTAAACCCGTTTAATAACATTTCAACCGCCCCAATTTGCAATGAAGCGAAAAGCATTCAGCATAATCCGTTAATCACCAGATATGTCAATTAAAATGATACGTCACATGTCAATTAAAAAAACATCCAGAAAATTAAAAGATGCCCCAAATCATTCAAGGTAGTGATGCATTATTTTTAATACGGGACGCAGGTGACAAAAGGCTCAATCCAGAGCAGTTACGTTATCAGATGCACGCTGACGCACGTAAAATTTAATTGCAATATGAATTCCGCATAGGTTTCCACTAAATGGCGCCGTAACTGCGTTAATGTAAAGACAAGATCCATCAACGGATCTATTAAGGTAGCTGGTCTGGATTGCAGCCAAAGCCATTTTAGAAGCATCACCTCTTTTTGAAAGAGAAGGAGGAATGCCTCTTCTAAGATAATATTATTTATTTTATAAATTTTATTATTTATTTTATAAATTTATATCCTGCCTTTATCGGACCATAGTCCGACTCAATGCAGCTCATGTATGCAGCATGACTCAATGCAGCTCATGCTAATAGGCATGTAAGATTGACACACAAAAGAGGATACTTCTTGCGTGCAAAATGCAACAACTGACCAAGAATTCATGTGATGATCTGATTAATTGAGAGACTTACATAATTTCAGTTCTTTGGCAATGCATTCCCTTCGGATATACTTGAATGGATTTAAGTTGCCTCGGCCCAAAGGCTGACCAGGTCTGCTTCCTGCATTTACACCTTCCCACATGAGCGACAAGGGTTTCCATCGGAAGACCTGCAGGCAATCAGTGAAGAAGGTTCAGGCGCTAGCACTATATTCATCCATGGCTTTACCCGGCGTCCTTCTTTCAAATGGCTTAGCAAATTTAATTCGTTACAGAATCAAATGTATGGTTCTGAGAGATTCCCTCCCCCATCCCCACAACGGCCCTTTGAGATAATTTCGGGCACTGGTTCCCAACCTTTAGTAGCCCAAGGACCACCAAGGAAAAAACTGGCATTGACATGGACCACATGCAATGCCAACATATGACCGATCTGTTCTCCGTCCTTTCTGATGGTCTGTGGGGAAGCATCTCCCCAAGTGAGCACTCCCCATGGTCCATCAGAAAGGGAAGGACAGACCTCCCACGTCCACAGCCTTCAGTGTCTCCATCCTCGCCAGTGGTCCCGAGGAAAGCATCTTCCAAGCAAGCATTCCCTTATAGACCATCAGAGAAGGTGAAGCATGGACCACCCACAGGTAGCACATCAGTGCCAGTCTCTGCCCATTCTGGTGGTTTGTGAGAGTGTAGCAACACACTGGAAGTGATCAGATGTGACTTTGGCCCCTGAGACCTCATGGTCTAAGGTTCTTACCACAGGTTGATTTAGGGTAAGATTAGTCCAGTCTTCCAGTGAACATTTTTCAAGGTTGAGCAGGCTCAACCCTACAATCCAGAGTAACTACGGGAAGACATAAGAAGCGCTTACTCTGGATTGCACTATGCATTTCACATAGGTGGCACTGTAACTACGTTGGTGTAAAAGGTCCTGTAGTTACTCTGGATTGTAGCCTCAGTCCCATATTCAACCTGTTAGGATTGTTCTGGTTAGAGACCTTCAACAGCAAGGAAGCGATGCTGCTCCGTCCAATAGCTCAACCCAATCCTTTGAACTATACAAGGTGTATTCAACACTAAAACATATTGCAGTTCTGAATCATACCCCCAAATCCAGAGTAGCTACGGGAGCACACAATAGACTTTACGTGCACCCGTAGTTACTGCACCACCTAGTGAAAACCTATGGGAAATTCATATTGGAATCCAGAGTAAATTATTCTTACAGCGGAGCAAGGACTCCCCGTAGTTACTGTGGATTTTGCCCTCAATCAGGGTTCTGTAAACTTTTAGGCAGGAGAACCACATTCCCTACAATCCAGAGTAACTACGGGTGCACGTAAGAGACATTACGCGCACTCGTAGTTACTGCAGCACCTAGTGAAAACCTATGGGAAATTCATATTGCAATCTAGAGTAACTTGTTCTTACACCGGAGGAAGGACTCCCTGTAGTTACTCTGGATTGCGCCTGTTGTCTCTGATAATGTGTTGGGGGCCAGAAGAAAAAAAATGATATAAATTTCAAATTTGAATCAATATACATAAATGATTTTGTTAGTGATGAAACTTGTGAATGAATGAATGAATGAATGAATGAATCTTCTGATCAACAGGCGGAGCACCTTCGACCACTGAGCTACTGCAGTCCTACTGAATCCAGAATAATCACTCTCTGCCAATTGGACGCATTGTGCACATTTGTCCAAAAATTATAATAAGGAACCATCGTAAATTATTCTGCCCAAGCAGAGAATGCCAAGTTGGGTCCCAATACTAGGGATAGGCAGTTTTCCCCTTTGAACCAGTACTGTGTGACTCTGCCCTGCTGATTTCACCGCTTCTGACTCAAACTTGGCATTTCAGGACAGGGTGACCAGATGCCCAGACCTCAAAAGGAGCACAAGGTTTTGGATTCCATCAGGATTGCATCAAGGTGACTTGAAAGTCACCAGCAGTGCTATACTACTCAACTTCACCCTTCTACGCTCCTATCTCCTTGTGTAAAACTGTAGGCAGACAGACATGCATCCCCTTATGGGGGTGGATTGTGAACCTCTGGCTCACAAATGTGCAAACCTGAAACGGCCTCGCAGTTAGTTACTCACCAAAGAGTGGGGTGATGTTGCTTGTAACCAGCGCTAGGATCAGTACCACAATGAGCCCCTTCATGGCACCTGCGACGTGATGTTCCTAATCTCTCGGTTGAGCACCTTCTCTTTATAACCATCCCAAAAAGGGAACAACCACAATTCTAGCACCAATATATTGCAGAAAGTCCCATTATAGAACAGGAATACTTTTGTAATCTGAATGTTGAATGTGTGTTTTTTTAACTTCCCCCAAACAGTTCTTCTTCCTCAGAGCCGGCAGGACAGAAGGTCAAGCCAGACCATCATCAGGACAAACCAGTTGACTGCAAAGCAGAAGTAATGGGGCTGTTCAACCCACTGAGCATGAATGAACTGGTGACTCTCCCACACTGGCCCCATGCAAATGAATGAGCATCCTCAAAAAGTCCATTCATTTCCACTGGTCTGCTTGACGGCTGTTCACCATGCCTTTCTTCAGTGGGTTCCCTTTCCTCCCTAATAATCACAATAGGGACACTTTTTCGAGGGCAACTATCTATAGTAACAAAATGTCCCCATAAGGAACTAGCATCAAAAGACACACAATTACCGGGTAGTTATTCTAGAGAGTTGCCCTAAAAGCAGAGCTGCAGAACCTAGAATTTTTCAGTGAGCCACCTAGGCTACAATCCAGAGTAACTATGGGACCTTTTACATTGACTAGTTACGGTGCCACCTAAGGGAAATGCATACAGCAATCCAGAGTAAGTGCCTCTTACATCTTCCCATAGTTACTCTATTGTAGGGCTAGAGTCCTTGAGAATAAGGCAGGATACAAATTACCATCCAGGGTGACCAAACCTCAAAAGGAGGACAAGGTCTTAGATTCCTCTCAGCCTGGCTTTTCCGGTGGACGATGACACATTTGCCTACTCAAGAGTAAAGCCATGAAATTGGGCACTTTCACTTTCGCTCAACACATATTTTTGATTTTTAGTTTTTTTGGCCATAATGTTTGATAGGATATTTCGAAACGGATTTTTGCATTGGATTCTGCTCATCAACGAGATATGACATGATGGGGTGCTGCACACCATTGGAAAGTTCCCAAATGAAGCCAGAATGGAGGACAATGAAGCCCTTTTGGAGGACATCCAGACAGGAGGCTATGAAAGAGGACAAATCCGGAAATTTTCAGTCATATGGTTACTCTGACATCATCATCATCATCATCATTTTCAACCGCGGTGGCACAGCTGTGGACTTTTTATAGCACACCAGTGGATCACACTGGTTGGAAATCTCTGCTTTAAGATGCTCAGGTGGCCCAAAACAGTTTGCAAGAGTAACTTTGATTCAAAGATTGTAGGGAGTGAGTTTCTCGGACAGGCTAGTCTTTTAAAATTTGTCATAGGGTAATTCCCTTCTTTTGTACACATGGCAATTTACAGGAATTTGTTGTGTTGGGCTTTCTTTCTTTCACAATAGGCTTGAGTAGACATGGTTCCGATTGTGCACTGAATCTACCTATTGCAAATACCTCCAGATGTAACCAGTGATGATATCATCACCAACTATTTCTGGACTGGGAAGCAAGACGCAACACTGGTAAGAGTCTCAGGACAGAAGGAAGGGCTGAATACTGCTGAGAGGCAGAGGAAGATCACCAACTTCCTCTCCTCCTCCTCTTCTTCTCTCCATAATCTTTGTGATATTTACATACCACAAAGCGGGGAGTGAGTTTTCGGGATCTCCAGATCTCTTCATCAGGCTGGATGATAAGCAAAACAAAAGGAAGGGGAAAAAATATAGGGCCTGATAGGAAAACCCCAAGATCTGCTGGCGTTAATGGAAAATACTAGCTTGGGGAGGCCATCATCTTTGCCTCATCTCTTTTGCTGACACTCCACCGTCACTCACATAACTAATTCCTAAACATAGTGCAGGGACATCACTCAGGTTGGCATCACTCTATGCTGACGGCCAGCACATCACCCGCATGATGGTTCTCCTCCTGGCAGTGCGATGCCCCATTGCCCAATCACGGGTTTTTTTTGGCTATGATAGAGATATTTAAATGAGGTTGGTTTCATTACATTCTGCATGGAAATTACACGTATAACATGATGGTGTGACAGACAGACAGACAGACAGACAGACAGACAGACAGACGTACAACATGATGGTATGATTTGGAAATATCAAGATTTTAAAAAATTGGCTAGCAGTGGTGCCACCACCCTATGTGCGTCATCATCTGGTGCAGCCCACACCATCTGCACCTCCCTGTGATGCAACTGCACAGGACTTATGCTGGTGCTTAGGCTGGCCTAACTGGAGGTTAGGATTGCAGCCATAGTCACCCTGTACGGGCAAGCAATAACCTCCTTGCCAACAGAAACTCTTGCATGTGTGATGCTCATGTTGCACAATCTCATGATGCTCTGTCACCATCATGATGCATGATGTTCAATGAGAGGCAATAGAAATTCATCATGATCTTGCAGTGAGAGAACCAGTGTCTCCCACAACACAAATCCATTTAATCAGCACTGTAAGTATTCAAATGGTGTGCGCTTTGGGGCGAGCCAACCTGCAATGATGGTTAAGGCTGCAATCCTAAAGCCACTTTCCTGGGAGTAAGACCCATTGATTACAATGAGGCTTACTTTTGAGTAGACATGGTTAGGATTGTGCTCTTAGCCTATCTTCGGAGGACACCTGGGTCTGGTTTTTAGATCATCCTTCGAACCAGGGGAAGATAGACCAAGGATACCTTCATTTTTATAAATGTAGGGGGTTGAGGGAATCTGTAGTAGTCAAGAGCTGCGGGACACACACAAACATGCCAGTTAACATACTTAGGGTGCAATCCAGAGCAAGTTCAGCCTGCTCTGCCCTAACTGCTCTCTCCTAACTATTCTGTATCCAGAACATAAAGTTATGCTGCATCCAGAGAGTCAAGAAGCCTGGGCTGCCCTAACTGCTCCAGAGCATGCTGTGTCAGTGACAGCTGGGGAGGGCTTGCTCCTGAGGAGACCCCCCTCAGATCACACTGAACAAGGAACAGCTGTGGTGTCTGCCTTATAAGAAAGCCCAGAAGTTCCTGACAACCAGTTACAGCTGCAGTTCCTCTAGTGGAGGGTGGATGTTTGGAGTGGCCTGCTGTATCCCCAGGTTAGTGGGCTGCCGTAGTTGTTCCATATCCTGAGGCTGAGAGGCAGGGGTTGCAGCTAGGCTGGCCAAGAACTCAGATTTTTGGTCAACACTGCCATTCTTACTCAGGTCTTATCATGAACCCCTATGGGTCTACTCATTACTATACCTGCTCCTGAGGTGGTATAACTCAGAGGGCTGGAAGAGGGCATTTCTGCCTTGAAACAGGCTCTGGGTTCAGAGTAACTGCTCTGCCCTAGGCAATGCTCAACATGCCCTCAACTTGCCTCTCCTGAGCTGCTTAGGCTGCCCCAGTTAGGGCCGAGCAGGTCCACCTCTCTTAGGGCACCCTATCTTGCCTTGCTCTGCCCTAAGCCTCTTCCAGAGTAACTGGGCTGGAGCATCTTGCAGTTGCTCCAGCCTAGTGGTAGATAGGGCAACCTAAGGGCTCTTATGTGGACAGATTAGTTGCTCTGGATTGTGCTGTTAGGCTGCAGTCCTAACCTCTTGTTAGGCCAGCACAAGTCCCATACTGGCCTGGGGATTTCACATAAATACCATAAGGCACTTCTGTGACACTCCTAGGAGGGTGTTAGGCAAGTGCATTGACATGCACCAGCCTCCCCACATCACCACAGGAACGGGAGATGAGTGAGTTGCGCTGGACTAAACTGATTAGGATTGCAGGTTTTTTGACAATGATCAAGGCACACCATGCTACCTACAAAGGTCTCATGTTCCTCAATGGTCCCACACCAAAGAACCAAAAGCACGTCAGTTGAAAGTCTCTGATCTCTGGTGTACACCTGCTGTGGTGGTAGCTCTTTCAGGTTTTAAAAAGAGAAGTCAGTCTTTCCCAAACCTGCTAGCTGGCAAGCCCCAATATTTATCCCACCATTTTTGACTGCAAAGCACATGCTAGTGCATTATCTCCTGCACTGCACATGTGCCAGTGTTACACATGCACACTTCACCTCTGCTTCAGAGGAGATTGCGCATGTGCCAGAGTTTGTGCATGCGCAGCTCAGAGTGCTCAGATTCCTCCTTGGTGGAGGAATCTGATTGCTTTGCACCCAGAACACATGCACGGAGTTCCGGGCATGTGTGTTGGGCTCGGAGCTCTGAACATGCCTGGCGTTCTGGGCATGTGCACTAGGCATGGATTGCTCAGACTAGTAGTCTTAGCATAGTGCCCATACCCAGAGTTCGGGGCATGTATGCTGGGCTAAGAGCCCTCCCTGCCCAGTGCACATTCTTGGAGTTCTAAGCATGCGCGCTGTGTGTGGAACGTTCAGACTGCTCCACGCTGAGCCCTCCTCCTCTGAACACACTCCCATGCCCGGGCATGCGTGCTGCATACAGGGCACTATGGCTGTGCTGGAAGTGTGTCAAATTCCAGCGCATCACCCGTCGGGAGCGTCACCCAGTGTGGCCCACGTCAGCCACACTACCCTAGTGATGCCCCTGCAGGTGCTATTTTATGGCATGACAATGTGGTGCTACTGTTTTTAGACTTATTGCTTCTCTTGCAGGAAGAAAATGGACAGGGTTGTCCCCGGAGGGTGGAAAAAACCGGCCCAGGCGGTGCAAGGATTTTCTTTTCTGGTATATAGGAAGAGAAGAAAGAAACACAACTGAAGTTAGTTGCCTCCTTTGTTTCTCCCTTTTAAGTTCTGCAATCAAACAGAAACCAGGAAGATGAGATGTTGGCACCCTGCCAAGGTCCCAACTCAACCACAAGGAAGTACCGTAATTGTGCATCTTTTTATAGTTGGGACAGTCCAAGTGCCGAGACTCATAAATATGTGTGACATTTAAACCCACACCACAGTCATATAAATAAGCAACAGACCCTTCAAAACCGTGAATTCTTTCACCTGAGTTTCAGTTTTCAGCCAAATATGTGACATTCTTTAATCCTTTTTGAGATTTTCCCCCAGCCGTCAATTTTTTTGATGGTTAGAACAGTGGATTTCAAAAGGGGGGGGGGTCAGGACCCCCTTCGCCATCACAAAAAGATAGGGGTCACTATCTTGGAATATGCTGCATTTTGGAATGAGGTATTTGGGCTGCAGTTCATACTGCCTTGGGAGTAAGGCCCATATCCCAAAGTCAAATTAAGCCTTTTGCTCTGGAGCAGTTAAGGTGACTTTCCATAAGATAACACTAGAGGGTGACGTATCTGCGTGGACCTGTAACTGGCAACTTACAGGCAACTTCCTGGCAACTTCCCCCCATGCGCATCATCCCCCATGCGCAACTTCCTGCCATGCGCAACTTTCCCCATGAGCATCATCCCCCCATGCGCATCATCCACCATGCGCAACTTCCCCCATGCGCAACTTCCCCCATACGCATCATCCCCATGTGCATCATCCCTATGTGCAATTTCCCCATGCTCAACTTTCCGCCCATGCGCATCATCCCCCATGCGCAACTTTCCCCATGTGCAACTTCCCCTATGCGCAACTTTCCCCATGTGCAACTTCCCCCATGTGCATCGTCCCCCCATGCGCATCATCCCCCATGTGCATCATCCCCATGCGCATCATCCCCCCATGCGCAATATCCCCCATGTGCATCATCCCCCCATGCGCAACAGTCCCCCATGCGCAACATCCCCCATGCGCAACTTTCCCCATGCGCTGCATCCTTGCCAGTGCAACCTCTTCCTCCGAACAACATCCCCCAGTGCACCAGGGTCTGAGCACCAAACTGGCTGGATGTTGTTCAGTCTCCCATGTTAAGTATAGGAGAGAAACACGTTGCCCCCTTTTCAGCCCCTGAAGGGTTAATGTCTCCAGATGGTTCTTGGTGGGAGTTCAGGTGACAGAAGAAACTCCCAGAATTCCATGCTTCAGGCCCAGCAGTTGGGGAGGAATGTTGATGAGTCAGCAATTCTCAATGCAAAGTATAGGGAGGAAAAAGCGTTGCGCCACTTTTCACCCCCTTCCGGTTGGAATTTCCAAAAACCAGTTCTTAGTGCACCCCTCCCTCACGGAAGGAACACCCACCCCAAATTTCACGCTTCTAGGCCCACCAGTTTTGGCAGGGCGGTGATGAGTGAGTGAGTCAGTCAGTGAGTCAGTCAGTGAGTGACTTTTTTATATATATAGATAAATAATTTATAAAATTTATAATTATTTCTTATATAATGCGCCATCGAACATAATGCGCACCCCAATTAAAGGGCTACAGATATTTAAAAAATGTTCACTGGGGATTACAAATCAAAGCAGGTGTAAAATTAAAACAGCAATGAGCTATATGACAATGGGTAATGTTATGATTTTTACCTAACTGCCCTAATTTATACAAGAATGAGTTAGAGCACAATCCTAACCATGTCTACTCAAAAGTAAGCCCTCTTGTGTTCAATGGGTCTTACTCCTGGGAAAGTGTCTTTAGGATTGCAGCCTTAGAGCACAATCCTAACCATGTCTACTCAAAAGTAAGCCCTCTTGTGTTCAATGGGTCTTACTCCCAGGAAAGTGTCTTTAGGATTGCAGCCTTAGTTACATTTTTTATTACAATGTAGTAAACTAAATACTGATCTATACTTATAATCAAAATACTGTATTTACTCGAATCTGATGCACCACTGAATCTAAGGTGCATCCTGATTTTGGAGACTAAATTCAGCCGAAAGAGATGTGCGTTAGGTTCGAGTAAACACAGTACTTATTAAATTTAAAACTATTACATGTAATTTATTAGGTAAAATTTATCCATTACAAAAGGTGCTGCCTACTCGCAAGGAGGACAATGAAGATTATTTTTTTCCAGGACAGAAGATTAAAAAGAGGACACATCCTGGAAAAATAGTACAAATGTTCACCCTGGGTTTGCTGGCTTGTTCTGAGAGCAGTTATAGGTGGACTTTCCCTGTCCACAAGCCCCATCCCACCAGGGTCTCTGGAAGAAACTCCTCCAGACTGAAGCTGCTGCTGTTAGATGCCAGGTCAAGGTCCGTAAATAATAATATGAACCTGATTCGGGACTCACCCCCAAATCCAGAGTAACTACAGGAGCACGTAAGAGACTTTATGTGCACCCATAGCTACTGCACCACTAGTGAAAACCTATGGGAAATTCATATTGGAATCCAAAGTTGTTCTTACACTGGAGGAAGGACTCCCCGTAGTTGCTCTAGATTTTGCTCTTAGTCCTAGAGGAAGACACTGATCTTGTGTGTCGGGGTTTTGGAGTTAGACCTGGAAGATACCGGGTTCAAATCCCTGCTCCAAAATCCCTCGGGGTTTTGGAGTTAGACCTGGAAGATACCGAGTTCAAATCCCTGCTCAAAACTTGTAGGGTTGGTCCTTCAGAGCTAGGCATTTGCATCAATTTTCTTCCCACTGTCTCAAATAGCTCCAACGTGGAGGGTTGCAGTGATGTTCCCTGCAAAACCAAGTTCTTTGCACCCTTTTAGCTACACCACTGCGTTCCACAGAACTAATTGACACAACTATTTGTGCTTCCCAAGAGCTGCTCAACTCCTTGCCCAGCCAGCGCATGGATGCCAATAGCCACAACCTCTGGCACACCAACAGACCTTGCTCAACTGCCCGGCCGACACCTGCTGCTGAGGTTGCTCAAACCTGGAGTGCGGTGCCTGCTCTGGGGCAGCACAACGTGTGCCTATGGCCGTGAATATGGCAACACAGCCTCCCAGTAAAGGCCCTTCTTATCATTTGGCGTAGCTCGAGGGGGTGCAAAGCACTATGTTTTGTTGTGCAGCACGCAAGGAGGAGCCATTCCTGGTGGTTGGAGCAAAACCGAGGCATGTACCTGGCTCCAAAGTAAAGCAGGGGGTCCTTCGCATGCTGCAGTGACACTCCCTGCCAAACATAGTTCTTTGTACCCCCTCTAGCTATGCCACTGTCCAAATGGGCACTGATTTGGCAAGGGATCTTAGAGGATTGCAGTGTGTGATAGCTAACTTCACAAATATCTGCTTAATTAATGGTGCATCAATATTTCATTTACTCAAAAGGAAGTCACATTGAACTTTGTGGGTTTCCTTTCCTCCTGTTTAAGCAACATTATTTCTGGAAAGTAGAATTGATGGGCTGTTAATGCCCACTAGAGTGCAGTGCTTCCTTGTGCAAGTAAAAAAAAAGCTGCAAAAGGAGAATGCTGTTAAAATACCATATTTACTTGAATCTAAGGGTGCAGTCCTAACCATGTCTACTCAAAAGTCAACCCCATAGTGTTCAGTGGGTCTTACTCCCAGGAAAGTGACTTTAGGATTGCAGCCTAAGGCTCACCTTTTAGCCAAATGTACCCTACAAACCAGAGTAATTAAGGGAGCACATAAAAGACATTACGTGCACCTGTAGTTACTGCACCACCTAGTGAAAACCTATGGGAAATTCATATTGCAATCCAGAGTAAATTGCTCTTACACCGGAGCAAGGACTCCCCATAGTTAATCTGGATTGCACCCGTTGTCTCCAAAATTGGGGTGTGCATTAGATTTGATGGCACGTTAAATTCAAGTAAATACGGTATTTTGATTCTTATAGGTCTATATTTAGTTTAACAGTTTGTTGTAATAAAAGTGTGACATGAATCCATTGTTGTATAAAGTAGTGCAATTAAAAATCATAACATAAACCCATTGTCACATTACTATTGTCATAATTGTTAAATTAATTTTAACTGCAGTTAAAGCTTAAATTAAATTAATTTTAAACTTTACCCATTAAAATTTTAATTTAAATGCAATTTAAGTTTGCATTTGCGTAGCAGGTGTGCATTAAAATCACCAGTATTTTTAATCACATGCCTTTTAAATAATGGTCCGCATTGCATTCAGTGGTGCTTTAGATTCAAATAAGTATATACTTTTGCTTCACTGTTACTTAAGTAACTGCCCTCCTTGAATTTAGAAGAGGGATGCTTGATGCTGATGCTTGCAGGAACTCATAATAAGACCATCAGAAGAGCCTCAATTGGATCAGGCCAAAGGTCCATCTAGTCCAACTTCCCATGTCACACAGCAGCCCACTAGGTGCTTCAGGGAACACATATGACACCTGCATCCAGTCCCCCCCCCCCCCCCGCATCTGGTATTTTAAGGTTCTCCACCTCTACATACATCCCTCATGACTTGTAACCCATGATGGACCTTCCCTCTCGGCATTTGTCCAGTCTCTTTTTAAAAGCATTGAGGCTAGATGTCATCACCACATCCTGTGTCAGGGAGTTCCACAGATCAGCTATACACTGAGAAAAGTACGGCTGGAAAAGATTGCTTGAATCCTGTTCAAGATGGCAAATAAAGGAAAAAATGAAGATATGAAAAAGGAAACACCTTTTGCCCAATTAGGAAAGGCTAAGATTTCACTATATGCTTATGAAAGCCATAATTGTCTATCAGAAGATGCCAGTACCAGCCTACCGTTGGGTAGTAGTAGTACCGTTGGGCTTGCAAAAGCGGTGCCTGCACAGAAGGTGGAAAATCATGCATTTAAGAAGATTTTTACAAGAATGGAACTCCAAAAAATCAGGGGCATATTCATAATGCCTGTTTGCGGAAGAGTGTGGGTAAGAATAGTGAATCCCATAGCATTACTTACTGGCAATAGTGATGTGGCAGGCAGGGTGACCAGATCCCAAATTGAAAATGTAGGACCTGGTCACTTTAAAGACTTTTTAAAAATGTAGGACAAAATGTAGGGCCATCCTACATTTTGTACTACATTAAAAACTTTTGCTTACCTGGGGTTTGGGGAATCCTTCTGGGGGGTCCTTCTAGGGAGTCCTTCTAGTCCAGTCTCAACCACTGCTGCTCCTAACAAGCCCCTAGGAAAGTGCCCCCAATCACCCTCCCACCCCCCCCCCCCGAAGGCCCCTATCTCCCTATCCTCCCAGACCTCTGCCAGGGCACGTCCGGCCAAGGCCAAATGTGTGGTCACCCTGTGCGGCGGGCAACAAACAGAGCAAGGTGGATGACGCAGCGGGACCCCATTCTGGCCAGAGTCAGAAGCAACAACAGCACTTGTCAAAGGGAAGTTCAGCTTCACATGCTGCCTGCTGGACATCTGGTGAACACAAGAAACCCATTTATTTGATGAAGCCAGATGCTATGTGTCAGGTGAACACTGACCCCCTGGGGAACTATACAGCTGAAAGTGTGTATGTGCACCGGCGCCCCCCTATCCTCCATTGGAAATTAGAGACTTTCCAGATGCGGTGGAAGTTTGGTCCCTCCAGGACATGGTGGATCTGAGGCCAAGCATTGTGAACAAGTAAAGCTTTTGTTATTCATTTCTACTCACCTGGTCTGGCTGGTTTGTGGTCATGTCAGAAGTAGAGGCCAAACCTGAGGAAGAAAGACCCAGGCAAGGGGTGGAAGGGAGCAGGGGACCTGACACTATAGCAAGGAACTATATGATAAAAAGTTGCATCATAGAATCCTAGAGTTGGAAGGGACCTAGTAGGTCATCTAGTCCAACACCCTGCCTGCAGCAGGAATTCCTTCATCAGCATCATCTTCATCACCATACATTTCTAAAGGAATCAGCAATGGTGAGCAGACAATTCTGAATATACCATTAGCACAACACTCTTGAAATTGAATCGTATGCATTATTCAAGGGTTGCAACTGCTTAGCAAATAGATCACTGGAGATCTTCAAGCAGCGACTGGACAAGCACCTGTCAGAGATGCTCTTCCTGCTACAGACAGGGGGTTGGACTAGAGGACCTACTGGGTCCCTTCCAACTCTAGGATTCTGTGTTTCTATAAAATAAGATACATTTTCTCCCTGCAAAAACTTCCATCTGCATTTTATGTGTACTTTATTACCCTACTTTATCTCATGCAGACTCCAAACTACAGCATACATGTATCATGCTTGTCCATATGAGCAATCTTTTAATATACAATTTTTGCCCCAACTAAATAGTCAGTCTGTAGAAAGTCACAGGTTAAGGTCAACCTGCAGCATGACACGTGTCGCTTTGTAGATACAGGACCATGAATGTGCCATTCCCAACTTATTTCAGACAGACATGCTCAGGTGATTTCACTGGCCCATGTGATCTGCTGTGATCTTCATTCAGTCTGGGCTTTGCACCAAGAGAAGCTGCATTCCCTCCCCATTTCATATGATCATCACCAGAGATGTTCCTGAGCTGGTGCAACTGGTGTGCTGCACACCAGGGTGATGTGCCTCATGGGGGTGACACACTGAAAGATGAGCACTCTGATGCTATTGCACATGGGAAAACTTTGCCCATGTGCAGTGGCATCTGACCTGAGCGCTTCTATGAGGGAGGAGTGACCAGCCCTTCCCTCAGAGTGCTCCGACACCACTGCACATGGGTGAACTTTGCTCATGCGCATTAGCATCTCAGAACTGTGCATGCACCAAATGGCACATGCACAGTCCTAGGGGGCGATGTGGATCTTTGGGAGGGGGTGATGCACATCCCCAGGGGTGACACACTCACCCCCACACCCACGCACACTCGCGTCACCCCAATCATCACAACGAGCCTCTGATTTCCCCAAATATTCTTCCTCAGAGCCAGAGAAAGTACACGGCAGGACAGAAGGTCAAGCCAGACCATCATCAGGACAAACCAGTTGACCACAAAGCAGAAGTAATGGAGATGTTCCACCCATTGAGCATGAATGAATTGGATATTCTTCTCCACCAGCCCCATGCAAATGAATGAGCATCCTCAAAAGTCCACTCACTTCCGCTGGCCTGCTTGACAGCTGTTCACCTTGCCCTTCTTCAGTGGATTCCTTTCCTCCCAAACTGCGGGTTTGTGTCTCTTTTTCTAGGGAAACTATCAGTAGTAACAAAATGTCATAACAAGAGAAACAATTAATTATTAGATACTTTCTCTAGAAACAAAGCTGCAGAACCTGGAAGACTTTTTCACTGATTTTCAACCACTGTGGTCCAAAAACCCATAACTCACCTGTGGACCTTTCGTTTATCCCCATCTCTCTCTCTCTCTCTCTATCTATTCCTTCCTTCCTTCCTTCCTCATCTATCTATCTATCTATCTATCTATCTATCTATCTATCTATCTATCTATCTATCTATCTATCTATCTATCTATCTCTTCCTTCCTCATCTATCTATCTATCTATCTATCTATCTATCTATCTATCTATCTATCTATCTATCTCTTCCTTCCTCATCTATCTATCTATCTATCTATCTATCTATCTATCTCTTCCTTCCTTCCTCATCTATCTATCTATCTATCTATCTCTTCCTTCCTCATCTATCTATCTATCTATCTATCTATCTATCTATCTATCTATCTATCTATCTATCTATCTATCTATCTCTTCCTTCCTCATCTATCTATCTATCTATCTATCTATCTCTTCCTTCCTCATCTATCTATCTATCTATCTATCTATCTATCTATCTATCTATCTATTCCTTCCTTCCTCCCTCATCTATCTATCTATCTATCTATCTATCTATCTATCTATCTATCTATCTATCTATCTATCTATCTATCTATCTATCTATCTATCTATCTATCTATCTCTTCCTTCCTTCCTTCCTTCCTTCCTTCCTTCCTTCCTTCCTCATCTATCTATCTATCTATCTATCTATCTATCTATCTATCTATCTATCTATCTATCTATCTATCTATCTATCTATCTATCTATCTGTCTGTCTGTCTGTCTGTTCCTTCCTTCCTTATCTATCTATCTATCTATCTATCTATCTATCTATCTATCTATCTATCTATCTATTCCTTCCTTCCTTCCTTCCTCCCTCATCTATCTATCTATCTATCTATCTATCTATCTATCTATCTATCTATCTATCTATCTATCTATCTATCTCTTCCTTCCTTCCTTCCTTCCTTCCTTCCTTCCTTCCTCATCTATCTATCTATCTATCTATCTATCTATCTATCTATCTATCTATCTGTCTGTCTGTCTGTCTGTTCCTTCCTTCCTTATCTATCTATCTATCTATCTATCTATCTATCTATCTATCTATCTATCTATCTATCTATCTATTCCTTCCTTCCTTCCTTCCTCCCTCATCTATCTATCTATCTATCTATCTATCTATCTATCTATCTATCTATCTATCTATCTATCTATCTCTTCCTTCCTTCCTTCCTTCCTTCCTTCCTCATCTATCTATCGATCGATCGATCGATCATCTATCTATCTATCTGTCTGTCTGTCTGTCTGTTCCTTCCTTCCTTATCTATCTATCTATCTATCTATCTATCTATCTATCTATCTATCTATCTATCTATCTATCTCTCTCTCTCTCTCTCTCTCTCTCTCTCTCTCTCTCTCTCTCTCTCTCTCTCTCTCTCTATATATATATATATATATATATAATGGCTTATATATATATATGTATATGGCTTTTCATATATATATATATGGCTTTTCAACTAAAAGGTTCACAAAGCGGTTTACAAAGAAAACGGAAAAGAGTAATAGCTAATTAATAGCTAATAGGTACCATTAGTACCAATAGCTAACTGTACCATTTTACATGGTTTATCTATTGCAAGTAGCACCAAAAAAACCTGTCAATGATATCATCATCAGCTGTTTCTCGATTGAAAGGCAACAAATATTAGTAAGGGGCACACGGAAGGGCTTCTTGGAGCACAAAAAGGTGCACATTGGATAGGGTTGCCTTAATTCTCTTCCACAGTATCAGGACAGGACCCTCGGTCCCATTCGTCATTTGGTGAACACAATCCCCCCAAATTGGGATTCTCCCTGTATTTATTAACACATAACAAAATACATAACAACTTTACAGTAAAATGAACAAAGGTATATGTGGGCGATAAATATCTTGCGTATTTGAATGATGGTTATTTACTGAAAAAAGGCATAAAAAATGCCCAAAGCAGTCTGATCCCCATGTAAAATGCAAATCAACATTAGGGAAGACAATTTTAGCCTTTAGACCAGCAGAGAGACGTTGAAAGGGTGGAGCATATGTTGAAAGAATGAGTTTTGGGCATAATGGAAAGGTGTTGAAAGAGCAGAACTGTCAGAAAACAAACCGTCAGAAAGTGGGAGATGCCTGTATTTAACTTAGGCTGCAATCCTAATCTCCACTTAGGCGAACCTAAGCCCTGACATAAGTCCTATGCTAACCTGGGGTGTAACAAAAGTACAGCAAGACACTTCTGCCCCATTCCTGGGTGGTGGTAAGTCAATACACAGGCATATACCTACCTTCCCACACCCTCACAGAAAGATAGGCCAGGTGAGTTAGGCTGGCCTAAATTTCTTAGGATTGTGCTAAGCAGACCCTCAGTTTGGAGCCAGGCGTTTGCGTCCATTTTATTCCCACTGCCTGGAACAACTCCAAAGTGGAGGGGCTGTTTGCATGCTGCAGTGATGCTCCGTGCAAAACTGAGTGCTTTGCACCCCTTCGAGCTACACCACTGAGTTCCACAGAACTAATTTAAGGAACTATTTGTGTTTTCCAAGAACTGCTCCACTCCTCGCCAGCCAGCGCATTGATGCCAACAGCCACAGCCTCCAGGCACACCAAAAGACCTTGCTCAACTGCCCGGCCAACGCCTGCTGCTGAAGTTGTTCAAACCTGGAGCAGCTTGACCCCAGTGCTTGGGGGTGGGGGGCGGTTAGCAGCACAGCTTGTGCACACGGCAATGGATGTGGCAACACAGTAATGGTGGCTGCACAGCACATCACAGTCACCTTCCCTGTCTGTACAAGCCCTTTTGATGGCTAGAATACTCTGGGGCGATCCTTAGAGGAGGCAAAGGCTGAAGATCGGTTCACATGGGGAAGGGAAGTGGCTATCTGCAAAACTTGGTGCTTTGCACCCCCTCTAGCTATGCCACTGCTGCTAGATTCGGTTGGATCTTTCACCTAAATACATACAGGATTTCATCTCTAATTTATACTTTTTGTTCCCACTTCTTTGCTTGCATCTTTCCTGAGATCATTTATCAGGTATCTTGTTTAGCAGGCCTCCATCAGTCTTGAGAGACTATGGTATTGTGCTCAGCGCTGCATACGCTGCATGCGAAGCACAAAAGCCTGGGTTAGATTGTTATGGAGGATAGGCTGTTACCCAAGCAGCAAATCCCCCCTCTCCACGCCACTGAATTAATCCAATGGAAAGGCAGAGCCAATGCGATCGGATCCAGCTGGAGTCGCAGAGCTGGGCTAAGGACAGGAGCTCACTCTGTCTTGTGGTGCCGATCCGGTTCTCGAACCCTGGCCTGCTGGTTAACAGGCCATCTTAACCGCTTGCGCCACCCACAGTCCTCCACCCACAGTCAGGTATCTTAAGACAACAATATAATGTTGTTTTATCCCCATTAAATATCCCCAGCAATCACCCAGTAACTACTAGTTCCTTTTTTGTAGGAGAGTTGTTTAAAAAGTAGGGTCACAAGGTTGAATGTACATGATACACATCGGAACGAGAAACCTGTTTGGAATCTCCAAATTCGGCGGCATAGCATAGGGTCACCATATGTCCTGAAAAACTGGGACTGTCATGCGTTCACATACTGGCAAGTGTGTCAGGGGATCCTGTACTAGTTTTGTGGAAGAAAATTATGGCAACCTTAGGAGTGTGATGCTCGTTTGCCTCCTCCTGGTGCACCCCGGATAGCATGAAATGAGTAGCAACAAATGGCAGTCATACTACATGGAAGAATTGGTGACAGTCGGCAGCCAGACATCAAGGTGCAATTCCTGGCTCTCAAAATACATGATTATGAAACATTAGCATCTGATTTACCGTTAAGTCTAAGTATTTGCCATACGCTAAATATAGTAAGTAAATGAATGAATGAATGAATGAATGAATGAATGAATGAATGAATGAATGAATGAATGAATGGCAGCCCTAGCTGCAGGGTACTCGCCTGTAGTTTTGCCTCACTGCACTATGAGCACAATCCTAACCATGTCTACTCAAATGTAAGCCTCATTGTGTTCAATAGGTCTTACTCCCAGGAAAGTGCTTTTAGGATTGTAGCCTAAGTAAGGAGCCATTTCTGATCACTGGATCAAAACGGAGACATGTGCCTGCCTCCAAAGGAGAGTAGGGTGCCCTTTGCATGCTGCACTGATGCTCACTGCAAAACTTTGCACCCCCTCTAGCTATGCCGCTGTCCAAATGGACACTGATAAGGTAAGGGGTCTTAGAGGATTGCAGCATCTGGTCACTAACTTAAACATCCACTTAAGGGCATATTCATAATCCTTGTTTTATTCCTTATTTTAATCCTTATTTTATTCCAAAGGAAGTTCCATTGAACATTGGATTTTCTTCCTCCTATTCAAGCAACAGTATTTCTTGAACGCTGGGCTGTAAACAGCCAGCAGAGTGCAGTGCTTCCTTGTGCAAGTAAAAAAAGTTGGACAAGAACTGCCTTACAAAAGGGGAACGGAGTTAAAATACTTTTGTTTCCCTAAATCTACTCACTACTGCTTAAGTATCAGCCCTCCTTGAATGAATTATCCAAGGTGTAATTTGGAATGGCCTTGCTGCAGGATGTTGTGATATAACACCTGTCCTATAGGAGACTGGGGGAAAATCTATTAGATGGGCCTGATCCAGTAGGACTCTTACAATCTTCATTGCCAGATGTGCTCCCCAAATATCCTAGGAGCTTCCTGACTTGGATTCAACAAAGTTGCAAGCAATACCAGTGAAGGGTCCTCCTCTTATGCCAGTCCATTGAGTTGTGCCAACATGTGAGTTGTGCTCATGCATACATGTTACATGAGTTGTGAAAAGCACACCTGGTAGGTAACAAGTGTCAAACCCTTGAAGTCCTCAAAATCAGACTAAAAAGACATATTACGGTACGTATAAAGTTAAAAAAGACATTTTATTTTACGCATAAAAGACACTTTATTTTAAGCACAAAAATGTAGAGTAACGTAAGTGGAATTAATTTCTCTTCACATCCTAACAGGCAACTAAATGCTGGAATCAGCTAAAGGGTTAATAGTGTGGCTGTTCTTGAGTTTTTAAATGGGACAATATAAGGGTCACAGTGTTGGCTGTAGTATTAGATTGTATGACCTTTTGGGTCAGGGACCCATTAACTATTAATTTTATTTTCTCTGTAAACTGCTTTGAGAACTTTTGTTGAAAAACAGTACATAAATACTGTTGGTTGATAGATAGATAGATAGATAGATAGATAGATAGATAGATAGATAGATAGATAGATAGATAGATAGATAGATAGATAGATAGATAGATAGATGGGAGGAAGGGATGGATAGATAGATGGGAGGAAGGGATAGATAGATAGATAGATAGATAGATAGATAGATAGATAGATAGATAGATAGATAGATAGATAGACTGTCAGACAGACAGACAGACAGACAGACAGACAGATGGGAGGAAGGGATAGATGGCTAGATGGATGGCTAGATAGTAATCTTCAGGTGTGTCACCTTCACAGTATCTGCATTGCAATAATTTAAGCATTTTAAAGCATACTTTTTGAAAGCAGCTGGTTGCTCTACTAAAGTAAAATTCAAAAGACTGAGCGCTTAAGCCTAAGCGTGTCTACTCAGAAGTAAGTTCCATTAAAGTTAATGGGGCTTACTCCCAGGAAAGTGTGGGTAGGCTTGAAACATGTCATAATGCCATTCATTTTCACAGGTTCCAGGATCAGAAGTACTGATATAACAATTGATTCTCCCAACAGAGAAAGTGCGGCTGAACATATACAATGAGGAGTGTTTCCTCCCCAACTTATTAGAGTTAAAAACAGAAAGTAGTAAGTTGCATTTCATATTTTGGATTTCTGCATCATCCATCCTTTGACTTCCAAGAGTTTTTCAAACTTCCAGGTTGCTTGTTTCATTTCTGTTGCAAACAAAACAGAGAGTAAGAAGAGAAATTAAGAACCAAGATAGCTCTTTTCACCCTTTTATTATTTTTAGAGGATAAAAATATCACTGACACCTCTTTACACATCAGCAACACACAAAGTGTTCCAAATACTGCTACCAGTTCGTTTGCAGAGTAATTTATACATGAGGACTATTTTCTTTAGGCATTCCTCATCTGAGGGCAGTTTATAAAATTTATTACATTTTTATACTTCTCTTGCTTCACGGAGCTCAAGGTGTATAGTTCCTCTCCTCTTTTTGTCCTCACAACAACCCTGTGAGGTAGGCGAGTCTGAGATAGTGACAGCCCCAATGTTACCCGGGAAGATTCAATAGCTGAGAAGGTGTTTGAACCTCGATCTAAACCCAATTCCTGAACAACCACATCATCTTGACTTCTTTAAGTAAAAGCAGAATCCTAACCATGTCTACTCCAAAGTAAGCCCCTCTGTGTTCAATGGGTCTAAAATGGAAGAAAGACCCATTCTCTCTCTCTCTCTCTCTCTCTCTCTCTCCTTCAGCCGAGGTTTACCCTTCTCTTGACATCAAGAAGTTCTGCTTTTCCGTGCACTCAGCAGCCATAAATGAGAACACTTTGATGCCGGATCACTTGTAAGCATAACAGGGAAGGAACAAGGGCAGTGGAATTTATGGTAAAGTCTACTCTTGACACTTTTCAATTACTTCCCTACTAATTTCCCATACAAAACTACAAAGGCTGCAATCCTAACAGCACTTTCCTGGGAGTAAGCCCCACTAAACCCCATGGAACTTATGAGTAGACACAAATAGAATGGCACCAGTGGTGGGATTCAAATAAATCAACAACAGGTTCTATTTCCTAATAACCTAAATTAACAACAGGTTGTATGTTCCATTAGTAACCTTCTCAGAACCAGGTTCTCATTAGCAAAGGGTTCTATAGAACCTGTGAGAACCCCCTGAAGCCCACCACTGGATGGCACTGAAAGTTAGCAAGACTGAGCAGACCACTCCCCATGGTCTCCATCTCAGCTTCCCTGTAGGGACAGATGTTGGTTTTACACCAGGAGCCAATTTGCTGGCCACTGTTGGGGGTGTGGGGACCACGGTTGAGCATATATACTGTGCATGACGGCTCAACTCTGGCACTTCCAGTTTAAAAGGTATCAGGTAGCAGAGCTGGAAGAATCTCTGCCCAAGAATCTGGGAGAGCCACCATAAGTCACAGGAGACCACTGGGCCACGCCAATCAGGATGCCTGATCAAAATGGAGAGGAGGAGAGGTTAATATGATTACCTGTATTACCTGTTTTGCATCGTCTTCATTAAACGTTCCACCCATTTCATCTTGGGATTGATGCAGATGATTTTTCTTGCCTTTTTTAATGTGATTCTATAAAATAAGGAGATTGAAGACATCACCTTTTTTTAATGTAACTCTATAAAATATTGAGATTGACGTACAACCAGCAGCTTGAGTGAAACACAGGGACTCATCTGGGAAACTCAAAAATACACCAGAATTCACTTTACTACTAGATGGAGCAGGCAGTGAGTAAATAAATAAAATTCAAATATCCTGGGCCAAATGTTTTGTTTCACACTGTGTCCAGTTGGGGCCATAACCTTTGCAGTCTTTTGTCCATCCTCGGTAGTTGGGATCCAGTACTTGGGATCCTCAGTGATGGGATCCATTTTAAAAACACACAACTACATCATTCTGCTATGAGTAAACCTAATCTGTCTTGCAAGCCTGCGACAAAAAAGAGAATTACTGTATACAGTGTATACACTGAAGGATGTTGTCGAAATCTAAGTCAGCAAGGCTGCAATCCTAAACTCACTTACCTGGGAGTAAGACCCATTGAACACAATGGGGCTTACTTCTGAGTAGATATGGATAGGATTGTGCCTTAAAACTATTACATTCAGACGGCAACCCTAAAAACAGGGAGTAAGACCCAATAAACACAATGGGGCTTACTTCTGACTGGGCATGTATTATGCTTTTAGACTGCAATCCTAAAGACACTTTCCTGGGAGTAAGACCCAATGAACACAATGGGGCTTGCTTTAGAGTAGACATGGTTAGGATTGTGCATGTTATTCATTACATACAATTTGTTAATTACAAGAAGGCTACAAGCTGCCTGCTCACAAGGAAAAAGGAGGACAAAGAAGATTTCTTTAGGACATAAGGCTGAAAAAGGGACATATGGTTATGCCAAACAGATACTGGCAACTTGATTGAAAGAAGGAAGGATTCGGTTGTACCACGGAAGGATAGAGAGAGCCTGTTAGGCTGAATTTTTAAACAACAAGTGTTGGAGGAATAGCAAACAAAATAAAACACTCTCCATAGTGTCGGAGATAAGGCACACATACTTATTGCATCTCTCAGATGCAAGGTATACCCCCCAAATCCAGAGTAACTACAGGAGCACATAAGAGACTTTACGTGCACCCATAGTTACTGCACCACAGAGTGATAACCTATGGGAAATTCATACTGCAATCCAGAGTAAGTTGTTCTTAAACTGGAGCAAGGACTCCCCATAGTTACTCTGGATTTTGACCTTACAGTCTTTTTCATCTTGGGGCACACTGGTAAGGTGTTACAATTATTAAGGCACACTATTCTCCTAGTGGGAGGCTCACATATCCCAATGGCCCTATTACCTTTGGCACACCACACACTGGCTCTATGACCATCTGCGTACCATTTGCGACACATCAGTGTTACAAGGCACGCAGGTTGCAAATTGTTCTCCAAAACAAAACTATCTTGGACCAGCGAAAATACAAAAGCATTCAGAAAGAAAATGAGTGGAGAACAGAATGGTTTGCACCAAGATCCTAATTCAGCCAGGACTCACTGAAATCAATGGGATTTGAGTCTGAAGCAACAGCTATCATTGGGTTAGACCTCACTGGAACTGGATGGAAGCCCAGAGAAACCTACACAGAACATACAAAATCCGCATGCCAGAAAACAACCACCACCAAGAATTAAAGAATTTGGAAAGCTATTCTTGGCTCCGGGAAGCACACTTAAGAAACTTACCCTGCAATCCAGAGTAACCACGGGAGCACGCAAAAGATATTACGTGCACCCATAGTTACTGCACCACCTAGTGAAAACCTATGGGAAATTCATATTGCAATCCAGTGCAAATTGTTCTTACACCAGAGCAAGGACTCCCCATAGTTACTCTGGATTGCGCCCTTACCCTGCAATCCAGAGTAACTACGGGAGCACGTAAGAGACATTAAGGGTGCAATCCAGAGTAACTATGGGGAGTCCTTGCT
The DNA here is from genome assembly GCA_030015325.1 of Cryptoblepharus egeriae. Taxonomy (NCBI): domain Eukaryota; kingdom Metazoa; phylum Chordata; class Lepidosauria; order Squamata; family Scincidae; genus Cryptoblepharus; species Cryptoblepharus egeriae. The sequence continues at coordinate 7,336,385 of JAREYC010000007.1, read as the reverse complement.
TTGGTGTAAGAACAATTTGCTCTGGACTGCAATATGAATTTTCCATAGGTTTTTCACTAGGTGGTGCAGTAACCATGGGTACACGTAATGTCTCTTATGTGCTCCCATAGTTACTCTGGATTGTAGGGCAAGTGCACCCATCGTTACGGGTGCAAACCTATGGGAAATTAATATTGAAATCCAGAGTAAATTGTTCTTACGTCGGAGCAAGGACTCCCTGTAGTTACTCTGGATTGCACCCTCAGGCTGCAATCCTAATCACACTTTCCTGAGAGTAAGGGTACAATCTAGAGTAACTACAGGAGCATGTAAGAGACTTTACATGCGCCGATAGTTACTGCACCACGTAGTGAAAACCTATGGGAAATTCATATTGCAATCAGGAGTATTGGAGTAACTTGTTTTTACTATTGGAGTATCTTGTTTTAATATTGGAGTAACTTGGAGTTTTAATATTGGAGTAACTTGTTTTTACTCCAGAGCAAGGACTCGCCGTGGTTACTCTGGATTTCACCCTTGCTCCAGATTTTAGTCCTTGCTCCAGTGTAAGAACAACTTACTCTGGATTCCAATATGAATTTCCCATGGGTTTTCACTAGGTGGGGCAGTAACTACAGGTGCACGTAAAGTCTCTTATGTGCTCCTGGAGTGACTCTGGATTTGGGGGTATGCCCCATTGAATCTAATGACTCTTACTTCTGAGTAGACAGGCATAGGATTGGGCTCTTACATGACTTCAGGCCGTCGACAGTAAATTCCAGCTGGGTAAATCTGAATGTTGTCCAGTTTGGCGGGATGGATGAAGGCAGAGACCGTTCTATCACACTTGCAGTGCAATCGGCTCTCGGTTTCGACAAAGATTGCTAGGAATTAAAAAACCAAAGACAGTTTAAGAGATGCATGTGGTTGGACTAAAACCTTACAGCAGAGCCGAGGCTGCCAGAGGGCTCCTTTTCAATGTACAGCTGGATAAGGCTGCATGAATCCTATATTAAAAATGAAGACATTAACAAGCAAAAGCCTTTGCCCAATTAGGAAAAAAAAAACTGTTGCAAGACTGACCCTAAATCCAGAATAACTATGGGAAGATGTTAAGAGACATTCTGGATTGCTCTATGTATTTTCCCATAGGTTTCCCATAGGTGGCACTGTAACTACGTCGATGTAAAAGGTCCTGTAGTTACTCTGGATTGTAGCCTTAGACTTTGCTCTGTGTTTATGATTTTCCATTGGAAGACCCTACACATTTCTTGCAAGCAGTGGTTCTGCTTGCAAAAGTGGTTCGTGCACAGAAGAAAGATGGAAAGTCCATGCATTTAGGAAGTTACAGAAATGGAACACACACACACAATCTGAGACATGCCCTACAATCCAGAGTAACTACGTGAGCACATAAGAGACATTACGTGCACCCGTAGTTATTGCACCACCTAATGAAAACCTATGGGAAATTCATATTGCAGTCCAGAGTAAATTGTTCTTACTCCGGAGCAAGGACTCCCCGTAGTTACTCTGGATTTCATCCATATCCATAATGCTGATTGGGGGGAGAGGATAATGAAAAAGCCCCCTAGCGTTACTTACTGGCAATAGTGATGTGGCAGGCCATGAACAGAGCAAGGAGGACGACACAGCGGGAGCCCATTCTGGCCAGAGTCAGCAACAACCACAGCACTTGTCAAGGGGAAGTTCACACGCTTCACACGCTGCCTGTCTGGACTTCTGGTGGTCAAGAGACACCTATTTATTTGGTGAAGCCGCACGCAACGTCACCAGCAAGGAACTATGTTTGGGTGGCAAATATACAAAGTTGCATCATTTTCCCCGTGTGTTTCCTGAGAAATCGACAGTGCTGAGTAGGCAATTTGGTATATATGATTGTAATAGCAAATTGATTGTAAGACTTATAGCTACTTTATTGTTATTATACAAAAATACATAATGGTACCTTGATTTATGAGCATAATTCATTCCAGAAGAATGGCTTCTAATACAAAACACTTGTATATCAAAGCAAATTTTCCCGTAAGCAACAAAGGAAACTCAAGACAATTCATCCCACAACCCAAAATATTCATATAAAAAGGAATATAATACTGTTATATAATACCAAATATGACAGAAATCACAAAGAAAAATAAAAGTGCACTTCTATTTGTCTATTCAGAAGTATGTTCCATTGACTCCAATATGGCTTACTCCCAGGAAAGTGCTTTTAGGATGACAACCTTCCTCTCTCGCATTGCAATCTGCACCCTTACACAGGAGTAAGCCCCACTTATTATAATAGGGCTTATTTTATTTATTTTATTTTACTCAATTTATACTCTGCCTTTCCTCCCCCATAAGGGGGAGCCCAAGGCGGCTAACATTGAAGAATAAAACATCATTAAAATTGCTAATAAATACAAATTAAAACATCATTAAAATACAATTAAAATACAATTAGAATAATAAAGACTGGTAACAATTAAAAACAAGCTAAAAGACATTTGTTAAAACAATAAAATAAAACTCTAACACACTGCCCCCCACCCTCTGCCCCGTTTAAAACACTTTTTTAAAATAAAAGGTTTTAAGGCTCCGCCTGAAGCTCTGTATTGAGGGAGCTTTCCTCAGTTCTAAGGGGAGGGAGTTCCAAAGCCGGGGTGCCACCACCGAGAAGGCCCCTATCTCTGGCCGCCACACCTCTCACGTCTCTTAGTGGTGGCACAGTCAGAAGGGCCCCCTCAGATGACCTTAGGTGACGGGTCGGATTGTACGGAAGAAGGTGGTCCCTCAGATACCCTGGACCTGAGCTGTTTAGGGCTTTAAAGGTCAGGACCAGCACTTTGAATTCAGCCTGGAAACGAATGGGCAGCCAGTGTAGTCGCTGAAGCAGTGGCCCGGCAGAGTCGAACCGACGAGCCCCAGCAAGCACACGGACCGCCGCATTCTGGACTAGTTGAAGCTTCCAGACTGTCTTCAGAGGCAGCCCCACGTAGAGCGCGTTACAATAATCTAGTCTCGATGTCACTAGGGCATGGGTCACCGTGGCCAGATCCGAGCGGCTCAGGTATGGTTGCAGCTGGAGGATCAGCCGAAGCTGAGCAAAGGCTCCCCTGGCCACAGCCGCCACCTGGGACTCCAGGAGCAGCTGCGAATCCAGGAGAACCCCCAAGCTGTGAACCTGCTCCTTCAGAGGAAGTGCAACCCTTTCCAGAACAGGATGATATTCCAATACCCGAGTTGAAGACTTCTGGACCAGGAGAACCTCTGTCTTATCAGGATTTAATCTCAGCTTGTTCACCCTCATCCAGTCCCCCACTGCCTCAGACGATTCAGGACTTCAACTGCCTCCTTGGACTCAGGAGGAAAGGAGAGATAGAGCTGGGTGTCATCGGCGTACTGATGACACCTCACTCCATACCTCCGGATGACCTCTCCCAGCGCTTCATGTAGATGTTAAATAGCATGGGGGATAGAATGGAACCTTGTGGCACCCCGCACCGAAGAGGCCAGGGTGCCGAGCAAGCATCCCCCAGCACCACCTTCTGGGACCGGTCAGCCAGGAAGGAGCAAAACCACTGCAAAACAGTGCCTCCAATCCCCAACCCGGCCAACCGACCCAGAAGGACACCATGGTCGATGGTGTCGAAGGCCGCTGAGAGGTCCAGCAGAACCAACAGGGACGCACTCCCCCTGTCCATTCCCCGGCGTAGGTCATCCACCAAGGTGAACAAGGCAGTCTCTGTCCCAAACCCCGGCCTGAAACCAGATTGGAAGGGATCCAGATAATCAGCTTCATCCAGGACCCGCTGAAGCTGGGACACCACCACCCGCTCGACCACTTTGCCCAGAAATGGGATGTTTGAGACTGGCCGATAGTTGTTAGAGTAGAGTGGCTTAGAGTAGACATGCAAGGCTAGGGCTGCAATCCTAAAGATACTTTCCTGGGAGTAAGACCCACTGGACACAATGGGGCTTATTTTTGAGTAGATGTGGTTAGGATTGTGCTCTACATCTCTCAGGCTCCTTTCCATTGTCCCCCTTACAAATGAGTAAGTTCCATTGACTGTAATAGACTTGCTTCAGTGTAGACATGCATAGGAGGTGCTGAGGAGGTGTTGGCAAAGCACTAAAACCAGCAATATCCCAGCTGTGACTATTTTTTCTGTTGTTTATCAAGACATCACTTGTTTATCAAGTTAAATTTTATTAGAAATGTTTTCTGTATATACCACCAGTGGTACGGATACCACCAATCCAAGGTTTTCTGTATGTACCACCAGTGGTACGGGTACCACCAATCCAAGGTTTTCTGTATGTACCACCAGTGGTACGGGTACCACCAATCCAAGGTTTTCTGTATGTACCACCAGTGGTACGGGTACCACCAATCCAAGGTTTTCTGTATGTACCACTAGTGGAACGGGTACCACCAGTGTTATAGCCGAATAAAAGAAGCAATTGAAGGCCATCCTCACAGTGAATCCCGCTTGTTCTTTTGAGGAACTGATACTCCAGGGCAGACCAACACTGGCTTATTTTTTTAAACCACTGAATGAATACAGCAGAATGACCTATATAGCTGACTGGACAAGAAAGGTCTCCAGGGCGGGAGGTGGGGATAGGATCACAGCATTTGCGCTGCTTCCCAGCAAACTAAAATAAACTATGCAAAACCAAAAAGTTGTATAATTTTTCTCAATGTGATGATTTATTTACAGAATGCAGAGTTCAGCATCCCTGGCATAATATACAAACTGCTTAAGTTGCAGAATTTTAATTCTATGCTCTGTATAGACCAGAGTAAACTCAGAGTAACTACAGGGAGTCCTTGCTCCGGAGTAAGAACAATTTACTCTGGAATGCAATATGAATTTCCCACAGGATTTCACTAGGTGGTGCAGTAACTACAGGTGCATGTAATGTCTCTTATGTGCTCCCATAGTTACTCTGGATTATAGGGGTCCTCTTTTTTTTAGTCTACATTTTAGGTGGGCTTGTACTCTTTTGCTTTTATGACACAGCAGTAATCCTAAACACACTTTCCTGAACAGAAGATGTGAGAACGTCCGTGATGCAGATAGGCAGGTGTCGCTTTTGGCACGCTGGTCAGGAAAACACGGCTCCACCCACACAGGTGAGACCCTCCAAGGGAAGGTGGAGCCAAAAGGTGGGCTTCATGAGGGCCGAGCAGAGGAGGTTCGCCCTCTTTGTGTGTTCGCCCTCTTTGCCTTTTGGAGCTGAATAGGAATTTTTGCTGCTATCCTAATTGGCTGGTAGATGGCAGTTTTTTTGCCTACTTCAGACTATCCTCGCCCTTTCTGGTCACTTTAGGGCGGGGGATGCCGGTGAACAGGTTGAAAAATGTGCAATCATGGTCAACCGGGGCACAGTGGGGGGGGTGGGTCCCCCAACAATCACCCTCAGTCCCTGGCGGGGTGAGGGAGGAGGAACACCCCATGCTGCCTGTTGGAAGCTCTTAATCCCCAGTGGGATGGGAGTGGAAAAATAGGACCGGTTGGACCAGACCGGTTCCCCCCGATTGGGGGGAGGGGTGGTTGGGGTGGAACCCCCGGTGGGGGTTTTTGTGCACACCAACCCTGGTACCCAGGTACGCCTGGGGGCCCAATCCTGTCGACTCTCTCCCCCCTAGCTACGTGGCAGACGTTGGGGTCTTAAGTTAACCTAAGTCAAGTTCAAGGTCTGCTGATTAATAATTTGATTAATTGATTATTTGATGACTTATTAATAATCATTTAATAAAGTGGCCCATCTCCTCCAGTCTGTCTGAGTGTTTAATTGACCAATGCGTAGACCAAGAAGCAGAGCTGTTAGGATGGGCATCTTTTCAATTAAACGAAGCTGGTATGGCGATTTTAGAGGCGGCTGATGCTCTAAAGCAGCTCTCAGAGCAGGCCGAACCTGCTGCCGCTGACCAGGCCGCTGCCGCTTCCGAGGCCCTCCCACCACTGAGGCCCGAGACCCACCCGCTGCAGCTGCCGAGGCCCGAGACCCTCCCGCCGCCAATGTCGAGGCCCGAGACCCACCCGCCGCCACTGCCGAGGCCCAAGACCCATCTGCCGCCACTGCCGAGGCCCGAGACCCTCCGGCCGCTGAAGAAACAGCATCTGCCTCCCAGCTGGCTGTAGTGAGCCGTTATAGGCTGGCAATTAACAATGTTGCCTTAATTATGCAGAAAACGGCCAATGAGCTCAACAAAGCAGTGGACTGTCTGCCTGAGGAAGATGTTTAGAGCTATCCTGGGGTTTAGAACTCTTCTGTTTAGAACTATGAAAATAAAATTTTAATTTCATTAAATTAAAAAGCTGTTAAAAAAAACACATGTTCCTGGGAGTAAATCCCATTGAACATAATGAGGCTTACTAATTGACCAATGCGTAGGCTTTGGTCTAAGGATAAGATAGTGTTCATGGCCACCCCACACTTAGGCTAGTGCAATTTGTTGGCTAAGCAGAGCCAGGACTGGGCCAGAATTTTTGGTTTGCTGCTTTAGAGACACTATAGTTGTGGGGCCAGTAGCCACATAGACCTTTCACAAGTTTGGCCTTCGTTCTGTTTCTATTCCTGCTGATCCACACTCATTCTAAGCACGCTATATAGGATCTGTGCATGATTTATAGGCGTAACCTGACCTTTCCCCCCCATAACAGCCATTACTGAATTGCATTTAACAGAATGAGGCTTTTTTTTCACTCTACCCATATATCAACCTATGGTGGCATTATTCTGGTGGCCAAACCCACCTGTTTATTTGGTGAAGCCACGTTTTCCTAAAATTTTTCATTTTAGAAATTATGGTCAGGAGTGGTCATCCTACCCATGTGTGCCACACAGCACATCCTACATCCTCCTGGCAACACCACTGATGCATCCTGAAAGAAGCTATACATATGGTTCAGCCTTATCCTACCTCTTGGTAGTATGCCTATATTCCTATCAGTCGGGATCTGTTGCCCTCAGGTTGAGCCTATCACAGTAGTTTTAATAAAGGCATACATAAATATAATTGGTGGGACATAGGGTGCAATCCTAACCTAGGCTGGCACAACTCATTGGTCTTCCCCTTCCCATGATGATGTAGACATGCACCTTCCCATGTGCATGTCTGTGCACTGGACTAGGCCTACTCCAGGAATGGCGCAAAAGGGTCTTAACGGCACTTTGGTGACACCCCCAGGCCAGCACAGGACTTATGCCAGGGCTTAGGCCAGCCTAACTGGAAGTTAGGGTTGCAGCCTTTATACTTGTGGCACAAACAAAGACTTGTTCATGAAAAGAGTTAGAACAAGACTTCAAAGGAAAGAGTAAATTGATTAATTGGTGATTTTTCTCAAGCATTAACTGAATTGTTCATGCATATTTCATATACTGCTTCAAATCACTGTGGAATAGTACATTCAAAGCAGCAGATTGCGATACAACCAGAGTTGTTTAAGTTATAGTTTCTGGTTCCACTTTCTGTCTTGCCTCAGTTTCTTTTCCTCAATGGTGCACATTCCCACTCCCCATGACTCTCAATGCCCCAAGGCAGCTTTTGCAATGTGAGCTCCCCACAGCCTGATGTTCCCCAAAACTGCTTCAGAGGTTCCACAAGAAACACTGTTTTAATTTTTGAAGTCAACATTTGTTCCTTTGCACATTACGTTGGCGCACATTTGTGAGCCTACTATGGCTCCAGCAGCAGAGGCAGGCTTTGGTAGAGTTAGGCTGGACTGTTAGGGAATGCGCACTCCCTGCCAGTCGTCAGGCCTAAGATTACATCAAGAGAGGAACTCCCAGGAGGCGCACTCTCTCCCCAGGCTTGGTCTTGCATCCATTGGAGATGGGACTCACCAGCAGAACAAGAGCATGACCAGTGCAGCAACAAGTGCCCAGTTGCTTGTTGGGGAGTGGCTGGGGAGACTGCAGACCGACACCACATGGGCATGGTCCAATGCAAGGTGCGGCTGCCGGTAATAGTGGTGGCAGAGATGAAACCCATACTAACTGCCCCCACTCTTCTCCTCTGATCTCTTAGGCTCATGTTGCACTAGCTGGGGCTTACTTGGAGGTGACCAAGGTCCCCCCAGGTTGTGGGTGTTTCTCCACTAACCCCTTTACTTGCCTGTGCAGCCTGGAGTAGAAAGGAGTGTTGGCACAGCCATGTTAGTGCCATATTGCCTTTATCCCCCTCTGCAGCTGGGCAAGGATGTGTTGCCAGCCTGTTGGCTAGTTCAAATGATGGGCAGGCTCTGGGGCCATTGGCTTAGAACCTGCCTGGAAGCCTCCATTCCTTGGGTGATCGGCTTGGGAGGCAGGACATATGGCTCTTCTCTCCTGCATCCCCATGTCCGGTGAATGCCCAGCTGGGGGAAAGTGGGGAAGATTGCCCAGGAAGCAGACAACTTGGGTTGCTGGATTCGTGGGGCAGGTCCATCGACCAACCTTGGCCCAGTGCCACTAAGTTGGGGCAAACACATTGGGTTGGCAAGTAGCCAACCCATAGGCAGTAGTAATGCCCAAGAAAGAGCAGAAAAAGAGGGGAAGGGCGCTCTGCACCCCCAGCCCCCAACCGAGCATGTCTCTTCATCCCAGTTCCGCCATTTCTGTGCCAATGTGGGTCTCCCGGTGGCATTCCCTGTTCTAGTAGAGTACGTGATGCGGTTCTTTATTGTCCCTCCTGTACAAGGGTATGAGAGTGTGGTCGATGCGGGTCCATCTGGCCACCATCTCCTTCTCAGAGCGGGTATCACAATGGATATCATTGCAGGTCCAATAGTCTAGTTTGACGTCATATATTTCACCAGTGCCCTGGAAAGTGCCCTATTCCAAGCAGTGAAAGTTACTCTCTTCATTGGGGCCTTTCACCCCAGTGAAGTCCTTGCAATGCCTTAGGTAGGATCTGGATGATAGGACTGGGATGAGGGAGCTCCCTCCCCAAAGGAGATATCTGAAGTCCAAACTGCCTCCTGGTGCTATTTCAAAGTGAAATAAATCCTGTTCAGTTTCCAGAATGGAGCTGACGTGCCTTGCAGCACCGGCTTGCTTTGCCCCTCTGCAGAACGCTGCAGAGCCCGGGCAAGGTGCTCTGCGGCTATTGGCTGCAGAAGGGATAAGGGGAACAGAGCCCGACTGTTCCCAGGCTTGCTTTGCCCAGGGATCCTCAGTTGGGCTCCTGCAAGTGTCGGAAGAGGAGTGCTCAGATCTCCTCTCCGATGCTTCTCCAGTGCCTAGCATTTGCATGACTGTATTTCCCCCACCCTGCCTACAGCGGGTGGAGGAGGCTGTGGGGGCATTTTTAAGCCCCCACTTTGCCTTGGAGGCAATTGAAAGCGACGGGGTGAGATGGTGGCGGCTGCCGCCTGACCCCTCCCCCAAGCATTAGTTGGAACGCGAGGCCAGAAGAGCAGGCTGCACATTAAAAGGGGGTCTGGAGTATATCCTCCCTTCCTCCCTAGTTTACCTAAGGACTGGTACTGGCCTGCAGGGGGTGGGAGTTATCCGCCCCACCCTGTGCAACCCCCTCCCCATTTGAGGGGTTTAGAGTTTGGGCCCAGTCTTCCCTGCCAGGGAAATCTCCCCACAGGAGAATAAATTTAGTTAATTGCTGCAGCCCCCTCTAAGCCTACATCTGCTGGAAAGAGACCTCACTCACCTACACTCAGGAATATCTTTTGGTTGAAACTAGAGCACATAGAGTGTGGGGTTGGCATCTGGCAGAGGATGGTTACATACATCATGGACAAGCGATCCCAAAAGAAAGGGGGGAAGTGCATAGGCATCCCCCTCCCCCCTGGCCGGTCCAGAGGTCTGGGTCTGACGAGGAGTCCGATGATGAGGATGTTTGGGGCTTGGTGGCCAGGCTACAAGCCATCAAGAAGGAACTGGTCGAAAGGGCTGCAGGCAGAGGTGATGGAGGCTCGGGTTCTAATGCCATTGATCTCCCACGTAGGTCGGCCAGGTAGGGCAAAGGTACGCATAGGTTCCGGGAGCTACAGTCGCAGGAGACGGTGCAGGAAGGAGCCAGTAAACGTCAGACCCACCCCATGGAAAGGGAAGTGAGACACAAGCGGAGTCTAACTGCCATGCCTTATATGGGCTCCAGCGAGGGGTCAGGTAAGGATCCCATTGATGAGGTGGAAGAGGTTTACAGAGTTAGGGGTGAGGAGGAACGTAGCTCTCCGCCCAGTAAGCGTAGGATTAGAACAGCCTCTGAATCGGGTAGTTACCCATATGATATCCGTTGGGATCAGGAAATGTTTAGCCTAGCCTGCCCCAATTTTAGAGGGCAGCTGCCTGATCTAATTCGGTCCCCCCGATCCTTTTGGCAGTGGCCTGACCCAGTTGACAGTTGGGAACGGTGTACACAGGACGAGGTCAGCCCCATGTTTGGCCCCCTTTATGCCAAGGGTGATGATGATTGCCCCAAGAGGCCTTACGGGGACAACTCCCTTCCACTAAGAGTGCACCTTGCCTTCTCAGTGTGGGAAAAGATTTGGCGGGGTGAATACGTGGATATGTTCAGTCTCTTGCAAACTGAGCCTGAACCTATCCCCAAAGTCGGTGAGCCTGTGCACGACCAAGAAGCCACCCGCAGTTCAACAAGAACTGGACTAAACAGCTTTATGGTTACTCCATTTATATGTCGGTGGTGGTGCGTCTGTATCCAAAAAAGGCAGAGGCCCTAAATGTACATGGACATAGTACACAGGGCTTTGCGGGACTTTGGAGGACACGCTTGGCAGCAATACTATGAAAATTTTAGGATTAGGGCTTCGCATGATCCCTCACTGTCATGGAAGATGCCCCAATTTGAGTTGTGGATGCAAATTATGTCCACTGCTAAGCCTAACACTGGGGACCATTCTGACAGTGGACATCTAATAGCCAGGAACATTGCTTCCTACCCCAGGGTGCCAGTGGGTGCCCAGGGGGTTCAAGTGCAGCGAACCTGCTATGAATACAACGCTATAGGAAAGTGCAACAAAGCTGGGTGTAGTTTCCTCCACCAGTGTGCCATGTATGGGGCCAAGAACTCCATGCAAATCTGCGGTAAGATGGGACGATACAAGGCGAAACCAGATGGGGGTCCCAGGAAGGGTGGTGGAGGCCAGCCCCCAACCAGAAAAGGGGCCCTCCCCAATTAAGCTGGGAGTTCTTGCCTCCCTGCTGAAGCATTATGATTGCAGGGAGGCCGCAGGTTATCTGCTTCAGGGTTTTTTGGAGGGGTTTAGGATTCCGGCCCCTCCGCCATCCATGGGTTTCTGGGCTAAGAACCCGAGGTCAGTAGATGGTATGGAGGCAGGGGTCTTCAAACTTTTTAAACAGGGGGCTGGTTCACTGTCCCTCAGAAACTGTTGGGGGCAGGACCATAATCTGGACTTTTGGAGGACCTTGTCCTACAATTTTCAAAATGTAGGACAAAATGCAGGACACCCTACATTTTAAAAACACTCCCTGGGGGCTTACCATTGGGGTCTGTTGGAGCCTCTGGTGTCTCTAAACCAGTGCAGAGGACCAGTGCGGGTGGCTTTAAACCCCCCTGGCTGGCAGTGGAGAGGCTGCAGCTGCGCAGTGGTGCCGCACAGGCGCCCCTGAGCCCCCCCCCAGCCAGCCAGGGAGAGGCTGCTGCTGCGCAGTGGTTCTGCATGGATGCCCCTGAGCCCCCCGGCGAGGAGGAGCCTCTGGACACGCAAAGACACCGCGTGCCCTGGTTGTCCGGCGGGGGCGGGACAGGAACAGGAAGAGGCTCCTGCAGCCACCTCGCTGTGGCTAGGAGAAGCCTCTGGGTACACAAACACACCACACGCCCTGGTTCTCCGCCTACTGCACAGCTGAGGGCAGAGCACCCCCGCCACGCTGTGGGGAGGCTGCGGGCCGGGTTGAGGGCCCTGGTGGCCTGGATACGGCCCACAGGCCATACTTTGAGGGCCCCTGGTATGGAGGTTATAGTCAGGAGAAACTGGAGAAGGAGGTAAAAGCAGGGCGGGTTTGGGGTCCATTTATGGACCCCCCTCCCTAAACTGAGGGTTTCTCCTTTAGGTGTGGTTCCTAAAAAGGTGCCAGGGGAATTCCGTCTTATCCGTCATTTATTGTATCCCAGGGGGATTCGGTTAATGACTGTATACCAGCCCACCTCTGCTCTGTGTGGTATCCGTCACTGGATGAGGCCATTCGCATCCTTCAGTCTTATGCAGTGGTGGGCTCCAGCAGGTTCGCACCTACTCTATAGAACCGGTTCTTAACAAGAGATAGTACATATAAAGTTTAAAAATAGCCATTTAACAGTGGCTGCCAGATGGGCAGAGAAACGGTTCTTAAATTTTTTGAAGCCCATCACTGGTCTTATGGCAGAGAGGCGTTGATGGCAATGGCTGACATTGAGTCTGCCTTCAGGCTTTTGCCAGTTCATCCAGATGATTTTTGCCTCTTGGGCATGTGGTTTCAAGGCAAGGCACTTGCCAAGTGCAGCTCCTGCTGCCTTCCTGGACTTGACAAGAAAAAGTGAGGGTGGGGAGAAGAGGGTGTCTGGCTTTCCTGGATGCAGTGATGGGGGCAAGAGCAGACTTCAGCTGATCAGCAGAGCCCAGGATCTGGTAGGGCTTGGCATGCCACATTGGTCCCTACTTGCATGAATGTCTTGGATTGCTTCCATTCTGACTTTCACCTCACCTAGAGGGTAAAGAGCAAAGTGGTAACCAACTCTTTGCAACTTGTTCTAGAGTAGGGATTGGCTTCTCAGGGCCAGGTAGTCTTGGGTCAGCCAAAAGACACAGAAACTGCTGTCTGTCTTGACCATCTGCACAGGACTCCCAAACGTTGGATGAAGTGAGGAAGCACCTGATGAAAATTCACTGAGCCCCCCAGTGAGGAGGAGCCTCTGGACGCGCAAAGAGACTCTGTGTGCCATTCTCTTGATGGAAAACTCAGACAGGTAAAAGCTCTACAAAACCTTCCATTCGGGGTCTTCCACGTCAAGTGGAAAAGAGGGACAGATGGGGGTCAAAGAGTAGGGGGTACTCTTTGCAAGCAAGACTGGACAAACCGGGGACGAGAGAGGCAATGAATCCTCCAGTTCCATCCTCCTTACACAAGAGAAAAAGATGAGAGTCCAAGGCCTCCTCGACACCAGTCCCAACAAAGAGAGAACTGGCCAGTGATCGAGCTCGCTCAGTAGCTACCATGAAATGTGCAGAATTGGGTGCAACTCTAGCGGACTTTGTCACCACTCGGGATAAATGCAGAAAAAGTTGCTTTGTACCCCTTTGGGTAAAAATCCCATTTCCGGGACGCATTAAGGAAATTAACAGGGGTGACACTCTAAAAGGGTCATTGTACAAACTGCCTAGGAAATGTAATTCCATATGTCCCATTATTTGTGACTTATTCAATGAAAGACCACCTGATCCAGTTTCAGTGCCGAATCCCAGCTCTGAAGTCTCCCCAAGGGAACCTTGTGAACCTTATCCGACTATTGCGGACATTGTCACCACTCGGGATAAATGCAGAAAAAGTTGCTTTGTGCTCCTTGGGGTAAAAATCCCATTTCCAGGAGGAAATTAAGAGGGGTGACACTGTAAAAGGGTAAATGTAACCGGCAAAGAAGACAGCCACTGACAAGAAAAGCTTTTTGAGCCCAAGAAAGCAAAACCTGAAATGGGTGAGCAACTGGGAGGGGAGAAGAGCAGCTGGGTGTACAGTGGACAACATGAAAGGAAGCCCTGAAATTTAACATGAGAGGAAGCCCTGGAAGTTCCCTTTAAAAAGGCATGTTAAAAACTGCTTTTCTTACTGTCTCCAGCTCCATCCTCTGTCCTTCAGCTTGCATTCCTTGCATTTGTAATTGCTGAAAGCCTCTCTACAACAGTAGTAAAAGCTTTTTTCAACCATTGTGAAGGGAAATATGTTAAGGCAAACAAACAACAGTGTTTGTTCTTTGTTTGCAGGGAAGTAATCGGCCAAAAAAGCAGAGGATTGAAAAACCCCGAAAAGGCAGACAGGAATTACTGACAGAAATTTCTTTCACAGGGCTGTGTCTAGTACGCTGTGTTACTATAGGGTGTGTTGGGAGGGGAATGACCCAGGGACAGGTCTCCCCAATGATGTGCAGTGCATGGTGGGAAGTGGGTCTGACGGTTTCCCCAATTTCCACTTGCTTCTTTGGACCAGACCCCAAACAGAAAAAAATAGGCTGAAGCGGACAGCTGTGGACAACCTAGTAAGGCGACGAATGACATTCGGAAGGGATCGGAAGGGATTGGGAAGATTCAGATCTGTGCAGGGGGGATAAGGGGGACCCCCCAATTTCTAAGAGAGGAAGATCACCCAGAGCCACAGAAACTCAGTACTGACCACTCCACTGCCACAGATCCCTTTGAAGAGGTGAAAGAAACAGTGGCGAAGACATGAGTGGAGGACTGAAGACCTGGCTGCATGACTGGAAACAGCGCATCCTCTAAGGCGCAATGCCAGGGAAGAAAGTGGGGAAAGTCCATTCAGAACTCCACGCTTGTGGCTTCCTGCCCTGGATAACGCAAATCACCTTGTTCATTGGCTAATTACACAAGCAAGGCAGCCTAAAGCTGATGGTCAAGACTCACTCCAAAGTGCAAGAAGGTGATGACCCCGCAAAAGGATGGCCAACTGCTGCGCTGACAGATCTAGAGAACACAATCTAGCGGTATAATGGGGTTGGCTCCAAAAGTGAAAAGAAAGGGTTGGGGGATGGCGGTTCAGTCGATGATGCTCAAGCAGCCCTTAATTTGTTTTTAGCTTGTATGTTTTTAAGTGCTTTTAATTGAATGTCTATTGTGCTTGGTGCCCAGGGGTTTGCATTGTCTTGTCGGAGATGTTGCCCAGACGTGTGTGGTTAGGCACTAAGAGCGTTCAGAGGGTTGATGTGTCAATGTAAGCGGATTAATGCTTACGTGGCACACTTCCTCCTTAGTGTAGACTAAGTTCCTCCTTAGTGTGCCGTGATTCGGCACCCCAAAATTGAGTGGAGGCAGCCCAAAATGAAAATCAATGTAAAAAATTTTTAACTTGTATATTTTAATTGTTTTTATTAAATTGTTCTATTTATGTTTTAAATTATGTTTTATGTCAGCTGCCTTGAGTCGGGCTAATTTGCCCGAGAAAGGTGGGATGTAAAATGAATGAATGAATGAATGAATGAATGAACGTCTGCTTTGGCAGCTAGCTTTGGGACCACTTAGTATCAAATGTGGTCCCAGACCCTGCATAAGCCTTTTAAGAGCAAGTGGGCCAGAAGG
Organism: Cryptoblepharus egeriae; assembly: GCA_030015325.1. Taxonomy (NCBI): domain Eukaryota; kingdom Metazoa; phylum Chordata; class Lepidosauria; order Squamata; family Scincidae; genus Cryptoblepharus; species Cryptoblepharus egeriae. The sequence continues at coordinate 7,321,125 of JAREYC010000007.1, read as the reverse complement.
AAGTGAAGGAGTTTCTGATGAGAGAAGAGTCAAGAAGTGAGCAAATGTGTATATGACTGTACAAGACAGGTGAAACCACTAAGATTTTGTCTAAGTGTTAAAAGGTGTTAAAAGGTGATAAAAGGTGATAAAGTTACCATCATTACCATTATTTAAGAATATTAAAGTTAAAAGGAGTAAAATTCACCATGCAACTTACCACCAAGATTGTATTGACTTGTGCCAAACAAAAAACCACGAAGGAGGGCAGAAAACGAAGGGCAAGACAAAGAATCACCACCCAGCTTATGGGGGGTGCTGGCCATAATCTTTCGTCCAAGCCTCTAGCCATTTAAAGAGCCACTTCTCTTCCTTCATAGATGGGACACATGAATAACGTGCATTGGAAAGAAGTAGTATTTACTATTATTATTTACCATTTACTATATATTATTTACTATTATTTCAGGGGATATAAGCTTCCATGCTCTGAAAGAACAGATATTAAAACAAGGAAGAGGCACGCAACTAATAGACCTTCACAATGAAACAGCTGTTGTGTTGCTGTATTGACCAAATGTTCAATAAGAGTATCAAAAAGGTTTTAAGCAAAGCCTCAGCTAGATCAAGCTAACGGCCCATCTAGTCCAGCTTCTTGTATCCCACATGGTATGCACAACATGCATAAGGGAGCATACAAGACACCTGCATCCAGGTCCCCACCCCCCCCCCCCAGGCACCCTGCATTTTGAGGTTGCCCACATTTACATCTAATCTATGCACATACACATAATCACACACCCACACCAGTGGTGGGCTTGAGGGGGTTCTCACAGGTTCTATAGAACCATTTGCTAATGAGCGCCTGGTTCTGAGAAGCGGTTACTAATGGGACATAGAACCTGTTGTTAATTTAGGTTATTATGACATAGAACCTGTTGTTAATTTATTTGAATCCCACCACTGACCCACATCCATATAAGAACGTAAAGAAGTCCACTGAAAGTCAACTTGAGATTTGCTGCCTTGGTTATATGAAGTCTATAAATGAGGTTCCTATTATATGTATTTATCCTATAAATGTGCCAGTTGATTTGAAGATTGGTATGTCAGCAATTCGAGACCTGGGTGCTGCATGATGGAGTGAGATCCCTTTCACTTGTCCCAGCCCCTGCCAACCTAGCAGTTCAAAAACATGTAAATGCAAATAAATAGGTACCACTTTGGTGGGGAAAAAAGCAACATCTTGGCGACCAGCCCCTTTTCTTTCGTTCTTATGTTCATCGAGAGGTTTAAAGGAGAGCTGGACTCTTTGATTTCACCTATTCTTTATGCTGCAAATGAGATGAAGGATGTCCCCTTCAATGGTTTTAATGGTGGGTGCAATTGGAAAAAGTCCCTAAACTAGTTACCAGTATATTTAGATATATTGGTAAACTGACCTAGCAACTTTTCCATTTCCCTTTTATTTATACAAACCCAACATTTTGTTGACTTCTCGCAGTCTTCAAAGCGGCAGAAAGGCCATCTGCTTCCTCTGATAGGGGTTTGGTGGGAATATCCCTACGTTCACAGATTCCCAGTTGAAGAATGAGATTGCTTTTTGTGGAGGGGATTTACAGCAACCATAGAAGAAGCAATCAGCAGAAAAGATTCAGCTGTGCAAACAAACAAATGTACAAAACCCAATTTTAGTGGCAATAGCCACAGTCTGAAAATTCAGTTTGGATCGCAATCTGAAATAAATATAAATATATATATATAGTTATTTATTTACATTTATATTTATCATATATTTATATTATGTATCATAGTTATTACTTATGACTTGCCAGAATTTGAACAGAGGTGCTAAATAAAGGTGCCCCTTTTCGCTCTTATTGACTATCATTGAAATCACTGGCACGTAAAGCATCCGAGATGTTACTCTTTGTTTAATTCCATGCAAGCTATTTTTAGAGTTTGAATTTTAAAACAAGATTGAATGTAAATTACGAGTAAATATAGAAAAGACCATTTCTGAAAACGAGAAGATGCCAGAGCAACTAACGTAAAAAAAAAAATTAATTTGAACGCATGCAATAAATTTGTATGGGGGATTCCTACCATCTACAGCTGGTTTGGAGAAAGATGACAGGAGTCTGGGAAACCACAGTGTCCCCCATATATGTCAGTAACCACTGTGGTCAGTAACCACAGTGTCAATAGTACAACTGTAAAGCAAATTGACAACTATGGGGGCAAAACGAAGAGTGAACTTTTCATACCAAGCGCTTTTGCAGATAATGGTCATTAGCACAACCTGCGGTGGCGTTAGTTGCCTTGCACCCTCCACCCCCGGAATGGGCAGGTTGCTCCTGCAGCCTATTGGCTGCTTCAAATGGGGGGCTCAGGGACCGCTGTCCTGGGCCCACCCAGTAGCAGCCAGACTCCCTTTTGGAACGGCTGCTGGCCAGATGCGTGGCGCTCGATAGTCCCCAACCTTGGAGGTTAAATTCGGTGAGCGGGGCTAACTTGGGGGGCGGCAAACTGGTAGTGGGAGACTTGAGACATCAAGGCAGTTTCCCCTGCTCTCTCGGGACGACCACAGCTGGAGCACCACTTTGGAGAGACTGCTAGGTTACTGTGCTGAACTCATGGTCAGGGCAGGTGGCAGGGATAGGGCTTGGCCACTTATTGGGAAATGCTGTGAAGTCTTTCTGCAGGTTTGCCTTCCCACCCAACTGGTCCCCCTAGGTAAGGGGGGCAAAGGGGTAAAGGAGTGCACACACAGACCCACCAGGAAACAAGGGCACTCACTCCTCGCGGTCTCTCTCCTTGCAGCCCTTCTGACTGACTGCCAGATCACCCAGCCAGCAGGTACTGCTGATTCCACTCATCCCTGCCGGCAAGCGACAAGCCAAGGGGCATCGCTTGGCAGCTGATCTGACTCCATGCTCAGCCATGCCTTTGCACATCTAATGAAAGCTTTGCCTGTGATGCTTCTGTCTTTGCAGGATGCTGTCTAACCAGCAAGGAGGCTAGCAGGCAGTGCCCAGGTCCAGGTGCTGGCTGAAGCCACTCTGTACATGCTCTCACTCCCCTCTCTCTCATTGCAGGCTGCCATTCCACTGGGAAGGAGACACTGCAATCCTAACTATGCCTACTCAGACGTAAGCCCCATTGTGTTCAATGGGGCTTACTCCCAGGAAAGTGCCTTTAGGATTGCAGTCCCACCAGGATCATGGAAAGAATCCCCCTGCAGACATGTTTGCACAAGCACATACCCAGACAATCCTCACCATCCCAGTCACACATGAGTTGGCACAAGCACAACCCGCTTCCATACAATTCATCCTTAATAAAGTTCAACAATAAAAATAAAAATGAACTCAGCCCCTGTGCCCTCACAGTCCATGTTGTCACTATTTTTACGTCGATGACGTGCATCGTCGCTATTTTTAAGTCAACGTAAAATAGTGACTACGTGCATCGTCGCCGTAAAAATAGTGACTACACGACCGTTAGCGATGTCATCAGTAGGTGCCCTGCAAAGCCTAACTGGAGCCACAGCTGCTGTTAAAATGGCTGCTAACAGGCCCAGGTGGAGCAAAGAGGGCTCCTGATCAAGGCAGTGCATCACAGCAGCCAAATGGCAATCCTAATGGCCAGCACTACCATCCCCAATGAGGTGCCTGGAGGGGTGTGCTGCAGGCCATAGGGGAGTATGGCACAGGCTGGAGTGTGCAGCAGATCTGCTCCAAATGGAAGGCTGTGAAGGCCTCTTTTCATTTGGAGCAAGCCCATCGTGCAGCCAGCAGCCGGCCCAGCCACAAGACCCCCATGGGGTACAGAAAGCTGCTGCATATGTGGGAGGTAGGTGGGCAGCCAGCGTTCAGAGATCGGCACACCACTGGTAAGTGAGGGAACCAAGCTCTTGTTGGGCAGGGTTGGAAGGTATTGCCCATCCCCAGTGCAGGCCCCACATTGTGTACAGACATGGCCCTGTTTTGGGGGAGGGGACTGCATGTGGATGCAATGCAGTGCCATGGTCAGAATGAAAGCCTGAGTGCCTGCCCCACCTGTGAGCCTTACAGAGATGAGGGATGTCAGGCAGGTAAAGGAACATCACCAAGGCAATGCTTGGGAGGGGCCCATGTCATCTAGTCCCGTCATCACCTCTTCCTTCCTGGGTTTCCACCACAGCTTCAACAAATTAACATGGTATACTTTTGATGCCTTTGACTTGCCTGGTGTGTCTATTTCGTAATTAACGGGCCCAATCCTCCCACGGACCTTGTGTGGGCCTTGCCACTGGGCTAACAGTTTAGTGTCGCATGAAGGAATCAACAGCAAAACCTCATCCCTTATCTGGAACTCTTGGGTGACACTCTCATCGTACCGTGCCTTCTGGGTGATTTGAGCTGCCTCTATGTTATCCCTTGCCCACTCTGCTAGCTTCCTAAGACGGGCCCTGAGGTCTCCCAGATCTATCCTTTTAGGTTGGCCTTCTTCTCCCTCCCTCCTTTCCCATTGTTCTCTCGCTAGATCTAGTATCCCTCTAGGTCTCCTACCAAACAAAAGCTCGAATGGTGAGAAACCAGTGGTAGCTTGGGGCACTTCTCGGACAGCGAACAACAATGGCTCAATGTACCTCGGGCCAGCCTGTGGGGTCATCCACTGCGAATTTTTTAACATTCTTTTCAAAGTTTGGTTGAACCTCTCAACTAAGCCGTTACACTGGGGGTGGTAAAGACTGGTGTGGAGATGTTTCACCCCCAGTTGTTTCCATAATTCCCCCATGACTTCCCCCATCAAATTGGTCCCCTGGTCGGTAATGATCTCCTTGGGGATTCCCACCCTGGAGAAAATCTTCAATAATTCTCCTGCCAATACTGGGGCCTTAGTTGATCTGAGGGGTTCAGCCTCGGGATACCTCGTCGCATAATCCACCAAAACCATTATGTACTGGTATCCTCCCCATCCTTTGGGGAGGGGGCCAACTAAATCCAGAGCCACTCTCTCAAACGGTACATCAATCACTGGCAAAGGGTGGAGTTCTCCTCCGGGTCTCCCTTTCTCCTGGGTTAGCTGGCACGGCCTGCAGGTGGCACAATGTTCCTTCACATCCTGATATATGCCTGGCCAGTACACCCTTGCTAGCAGTCTAGCTAGAGTGGAAGCCATGTGCCCCCCCAGTGGACACTCATGTGCAATCTTTAGGGCTTCCAGTCTCTTTCTCCGCGGTAGCACTAGCTGATCTACCTCCTCCTCAGATCTCGGGTCTTTCCCCACCCGGTACATAATTCCTCCTCTGACTATCAACCTGACACCCTCCCTTGCACTTTCCTCCTCAGTCTGGGCCTGTTCCCAAGCTTTGGCCAACGAGGAGTCTTTCCTTTGCTCCTCACTCATGCCTCCTGGTTCTCCTTCACCCCCTTGCATGCACTAATCCGCTCCCTGTCGGATGCTCACCATCCTTTCAAATCCCGGCCAGTCTCTTCCTAGGATAATATTGTAAGGGAGTCGTTTGGCTACCCCTACTCTCATTCGATGTTCCTTTCCCAAGACCTCCAGCCCGGCCAGGTACCTCTTAACATCTCCATGTACACACCGTATCATCACTTCGGTCCCTGCCCCTCCTCGGACCCAGCCTTCTTTGACCAAAGTTTGTGTGCAGCCCAAGTCTATTAGTGCTGTCCCCTCTTTTCCATTCACTTTCATTCTTTGGGTGAGGGCTTTCAGGCAGGGTACCTGGTCTTGAGTCCATGCCGTGTCTCTGAGAGAGTCCTTGTAGGGACATTCGCGATGAACGTGCCAGCGGATGCCACAACGGAAACAGACTAGCCCTCCAGGTTGGTACCTGGGTCTCTCTCTCTGCTCCTTCGGCTTCTCTGCCCCATTTCCTTGCAGTTCTGGCCCTGCGCGGCTCTTGGGGCGAACGGCTGGGTCTCCCATGGTCCTCTCTCACTCAATGGGTCAACCCCGCCCAATTGGGGAGACTTGGGGAATCATGCGTCCTCCTCCCTCTTGTGCCATCCATCCCTCGCCTTCCCGCTTGTCACTCAACCTTTTGTCTCTTGCTGTCTCCACCTCTTCAGCAGTCTCATAAATCTCCATTGTCTGTATTGCCTCCTCCAGGGTTTTGGGATTGTGTGAGCGCACCAGCGGGAAGGATATTCAGGAGCTGTTCTATCCATATTAGCAACAGGATCTCTTCAGTGGATCTCTCCACCGGCTTTAGCCACCGCAGCCCACGCGCCCTGATGGTGTTGGCTACCAGTCTGCATCCCTTCTCCTTGGAATACTCCACCACCCTCATCCTTCTTCTATAGGTCTCCTCTGATACCTTAAGCGTGCTGAGGATGGCTTGTCCGACTTTCTCGTAGTCCCGGACCTCGAGTAGGGGTAGGGCATCCACAGCCAACTGTGCTGCTCTGGTCAAATACGGAGTCAGTATCGCAGTCCATTGGCACACCAGCCACCTCGCTACCACGGCCATCCTCTTGAAGGCATTGATGTAAGCCTCCAGATCAACCTCCTTCGTGATCCTCGTCATCTTAAAGTGGTGTGGTTCAGGTCTATTCTTCTTGTCTTCCTCTCCTCTTGCCTCTGCAAACTTTTGGGCAAGAGTTTCCGCCATCTTCATCTGTTCTTTCAGCCACCACTTTACCCATCTTGGGGGGGGGGGGGCTCTCATCCTTGTCTTCGTCACTGTCCCCGTACAGGCCACCAATGTTGCAGGTCTGCCTATCTCTCCTCTCAGTCCCTCCACTGACAGTGACTTGCTCGTCTGGGATCACAGATATCTGTGCCCCATCATCATCTTCCTCCCCCCAGGAGTACATGCTGACAGAAGATCAGACTCAGGTATGCTTCACAACTTAAGTTTACTTGTTCAGAGCTTGGTGGTTACTGCAAGGTACATTTCTTAACAGTTCCTTTTCCTTACAACAGGTCCCTTCCCCCTAACATGGGTAAGTAGACGCAACCAATACAACAGCCCTGGATCCCAGGTAAGTAACTTAACTCAACAGTATAATGTCCAAAGTCTTTAACTCTTTCCCCTTTCCTGTTCACTTGTCTTCTAAGTTGGGGTTGTCCAGGATACTCAGCTCTCTGCAGTCTAAGGCTAGGCTTGCCCCTCGTCTCTCTGACCTCTGGCAGGATATCGCCTGCTTGGCTGACTCTCCCTTCCTTCCCCTCCGTCCTTTCCTCTCTGCCAAGAGTGTAGCTGCCAGTCCCAACTCTGGAGCCTTGTTGTCAGAGGAGGATGCAGGAGGTGGAAGGGTGCTGGATTGTTCCTGTCCAGCTTTCCTTGGGTTTTCCTTGTAGGCTTGGTATTCACCACCCTCTCTCCAGGGTAGCTCCTCCTGAACTAACTTTTCCCGTTCTTTTTCCTCCCTTATATCTCTTCTCCCTCCTCCCCTTCCAGGGCAGGTCCAAACCCTTCCTTGTGACCTGAAGAGGCTATATCGTGGCGCAAGCAGTTAAGACGCTGTGCCTGTTAACTAGCAGGACAGGGTTCAAGACCCGGGTCGGCCCCACAAGACAGGGTGAGCTCCTGTCCTTAGCCCAGCTCTGCGACACCAGCTGGATCCAATTGTATTGACTCTGCCTTTCCATTGGACTAATTCAGTGGCGTGGAGAGGGGGGATTTGCTGCTTGGGTAACAGCCTATCCTCCATAACAATCTAACCCAGGCTTTTGTGCTTCGCATGCCGCGTATGCAGCGCTGAGCACGATACCTTAGTCTTTCAAGACTGATGGAGGCCTGCTAGGGCCTCCTCCCAGGTATCTCTTCCCTTAACCCTTTCACTGGTGAAACCTTCAAGGAGATGAGGGGCCTCACCATAGGGGGTTAGCCCAGCAAACTGGGACTAAATCAGAACATCAGTTATTGATTGGATAGATAATTTGACGGACAAGGGTGGGCCAAAAAACCCTATGCAGAACTGATTTCATATCCCAGTGGGATACAACCTGGACATGGCAAAACCCCTTGAAGTTGATTTAACATTGGTGTGGATGTTGTGGAAGCTAACAAACAACATGAGCAATTGACAAACCAGACTAAAAAAATTAGAGATGCACTAAATTAACAAACTAAACTATAAAAGCGTAAAAGTTTTTTTTAAAAATGTAAACCAGACACAATAAAAATCTGGAGACACACAGAAATTAAGGTTTTGCTTCTCTACTCAGTCAAATGTAAGATATTATACCTAAATATGTGATTTTGTAGAACAAAGAAATATAGATTGAAAACTCGGGCACTTTCTACCCAACTTTAGGTTTAACAAAAAATGAAGTATTAAAAAAGAAACTATCATCAGAATGGCAGTGAGGTTACAGTTGTTGAAGAACAGAAAAGAGAAGCTGATGAGCAGAGATAGGATACTGAGTCAAAAGACAATCTCTTGTGTGTGTGTTTTGTGTTCTTCGGGGGTGCGGGACACTCACATTACCTTGAGTACTTTTAACTCCAAAGTGTCTGACTCACTCAGGGTCTCATGGAGGGTCCCTCGACTTGAGTTGGGTCATGGGGGGGGGGGGTCCAGTGACTCTATACTCAACTTGAGGCTTCGCCCAAGACGTTTTCCATCTCTGTTGATTAGCAGCTAACAAGTGATGAGCAGTAAAAAAAACCTAAAGTAACAGGTGAACTAAAACAAGCAATAACCAGTATGTGGACACACAGCCAGGTAGGTAGCAACTGGAAATAATTGATCTTCAGTCCAACAGTATATTGAGAGAAAGGCAAAAGGAAGGAGATCTGATACAATTCTGCAAATCTATGCCTTATATACCATGTGTAAGACCTGAGAATCACCCACCTGCACCCAGAACAAGCCCACAACCAGGAGAAATGGCATCAGAGATCCATTTTTAGTTAGTGCAATATCACTATGTGGGATTGTGATGCGGGTGGGGGGAGGTGATGTGTGTAGACGGAGTGGCCCCCATGCTTAGGACAGCATCCTCCCCAAAATAATGCCAAGGAGACGTAGGGGGTATCTCCAAAACAACGCTTTTACTCTCCTCTCCATGAGGGGTTCTATTCATGGTTACAATAAATAACATACAACGTTTAACACTCACTCCAATGTCAACCTGGGAGCCTCCTCACAACAGGTAAGTAGGTCCAGTTCATTCCTTGCTGCAACAAGTAAGTCAACCCTCCAAACCTTGCATCCACAGACAGGTAAGTAGACCCAGTAATACCAAGCACCTTGCTCCCACCTGCCTCTTTTCTCGCTCTTTTCATTATATATCCCTCCAAGGCCCACGCCCCCTCAGAAGCTTCCACCCCTCCTGTCTGGGAGGGGGTGGGATCTTGCTCCACCATGCGGGGCCAAGGTCCAAACCCAGCCTCCTAAGGCTGCAGCCTCCCGGACTCCCCCCTCCTGGTTCTCGATAGGCTCTGGCCCTCCGACTCTTCCAATACTCCGCCACCCGCCGTTTTCTCTCCTCCTCCCGCTGTTCTCAGGCTGTCATCTCCTGCCATTCCTCTGGCGTCATGGTCTCGGCTAGCACAGCCTCCACCTCCCTCTCACGTCTCTCTCTCTCCAACAGCGGGGTCCGAGGGGAGGTGTGTCTCATTGCTGGCCCGCAGTGGCACTCGGGATCCCCCTCTTCCCTAGAAATGTCCAGCCACATCATATCTTCAAGTTCCTCTTGAGGGGTCATCCGGCGTCTCCCACAGGGATAAACGCTAAAGAAAATAAAGTTATACCATGAACAAGGCCCAGCTGGAAGAATTGCCACTCCAAAAGCTCCTGAGCCAACCAAGAGATTGATCAGCTCAGGATGCCAGGATACACCACCTGCCTCACACAGCAGGAAGGCAGGCTTTGCCCCATCGTCCAGCTCCATGTTCCAGTCTTGGTATTATCTGTGGACAGGATTTTTATAAATCTGAATTATATCCTACCCCAAGACGGAAGAAAATGTTTGGTGATCAATCCTCATAAAATTTCTGGGGCAATTTTTGCCAAAATGGACAAACTTACAACTTTTCTTAAAGAGAAGTCAGTAAAAACTTTTATGAACTGGAGACCATTCAAGGACTTTCTCCGTGGGAAGGAGACGATCAGTAAAATTAACTATAGATTTGATGAATAGATAATTCTTATATAACTTTTTTATCTTCCTTTTTGATGTCTGTTGGAATTGGTAAGTAACCTTATAGTGCAAGAAAATTTTGTAGGTAGTAGAAATTAATTGATGTTATTTTAGACTAAAGAAAGGTAAATTAGGTCATCTGTGCTTGACATATATTCTGATAAGAACATTTTTGAGTACAATTTTCATTCTTTTTTGCTTTTTCTTTTTAAATACTTTTTTCTCTTGCTTTCCCCATTTTTTCCTTTCTTTGTTGTTCACCTTTTTGAAGGTGAACTTTTTGAAGACTACCTTTTTGAAGGCTACAGAAACTCATCGGTCAATTCCATCAACTGTGACAACGGCTGTCATCTCGGCAGACCATACTTACCAAGGAATCAATTTTTCCTCTATCTGATGGAAGATGTTAAACTTGGGTCGTCTCCCGAAGGTCGGAAAATATTCCTTTCTTAATTGTATCAGGTGACCATTCTTTTGCACTTTGTATTATCTCCTGTCTAAAGAAGGCAGAAATGGAACTTCTGTAGGGAATCAGCACAATGAAGATGTGGCCATGGAAACTCCCCTGAAAAGCGACACTGGAGCCAAAAATGCTTGGAGTGTGGAAAGAGTTTTAGAAGGAGGGACAACTTCAGTTGTCATTACAGAACTCACACTGTACAGAACTCACCCCATTTAAATCAGGGGTCAGGGAACTTTTTTACATTTTACCCCAAAATATATTTAGATACGCCAATGTTACCCCCTTGATTTGAAAGGAAAGAAATGGTCACCCAAAAGTCTGGACTTTTAAAGTCTTTTTTTCTGGACATTCTACATTTTTTAAACCTGGAGTAAACATAAAGTAAATGGCTTACTTACCTTGGCTGGGGAAGGTGTTTGTGCACACTGGGGGCAGTTACAGGCTGCTGTGGCTCAATGCAGCTAACTCCGGCCAGCCGGAGCAACCATTTAAAAAAACATTACTGTGCACATGCTTCATGCACTCTTCCCCTTCCGAAAGCTCCAACGGAGAGCGCTAGTGCTTCTCCGTGGTGGAAGCGGTAGTGCTCTCCGTTGGAGTTTTTGGAAAGGGAAGAGTGTGCGCACCAGCGCGACTGTCCATTACCCCCAGGAATTTCATTTTTACCCCATTTGGGGTAATTTACCCCTGTTCCCAGACCACTGATTTAAATGTTTAAAGTAGAAAATCTTTTTCAGTACCCACGGAAATCTAATTAGACATCAAAAAACACATACTGGACCGAAATATACATGCCAGCTTCGCCATAAGCTTTGCTTTCCTTCTGCAGCTGTGCTCTGCCTCCCAGGGCAGGGCAGGCCTAGAGAAAGGTGAGGGCAAGCTGGGGAGGAGGGACAGAGGCTTCCTCACAGGCTCTTCCCCCAAAGAAACAAACAGAGCCCAGAGGAATATTGCATGCAGAGCATGCAGGAAGGCAGGCCAAAACAAGGGGGCACTGGTGGGAAGAGGGGAGGAGAAAGCAGCCCAGGGGAGAGAGGTCCCTACTGCTGCAATCCTATGCATCCTTTCCAAGGGTGGGGGAGACTTGCATTTGAGTAGACACGCACAGGATCTGGTTCCTAGGGCTGCAATCCTTTCCAGGGGTGGGGGAGGCTTGCAATTGAGGCTTGCAAATACAGCAAATTTAGTTTGCTAGAGGCTGCAAATGCAGAGTTCTTGGGATTCCCAGAAATTAAGAAAAGTGCTTGAACCTTAAAGTCTCTCCACATTTTTTAATGACAGTGATGATGGTTCTTAATACCACTGTTGACTTTACATGGTTGTAATATTATTCTGCTATATTTTATTAATTAAATTAGTACACCATTTGGTTCAAAATATTTTTTCTTGTTTTGCTCCTCTAAACTTTGGTGCACCTTATGGTCCAGTGCGTGTAATATGATGGGAAATACGGTAACCTTATAGTTTAAGAAAAAAATTTAATAGAAATTAATCAACATTATTTTAGAGTAAAGAAAGGAAAATTAGGTAATCTGTGCTCACCATATATTCTGAATATAACATTTTTGTGTGTAATTTTCATTCTTTTTTGCTTTGTTTTCTTTTTTCTTCTTTTAATTCTTTTCTTTTGCTTTCCCTTTTTTCTTTCTTTGATGGCCTTACCCACTGCTGAGTTTTCAAAAAGTAGAACTGGAATAATGTTTTGGGACATAGACAATTAAATACTGGATGGCCTCTTTTTGAAAAATAAATAAATAATTTTTTTTAAAAAAGTTGTGATTATTGATCTCGATAATTACAAGAACTTTTTTACCTGGCTCAACTTAGCAAGGAAGTCAATAAATTCAGCCATGTATTTCTGGACTTTTAACATTATTTTAGACTAAAGAAAAGTAAATTAGGTAATCTGCGCACATGAAACATCTGCGCTCTGAAGTGCCGAGAGACCAGGCCCTGGTCTATCTTAAGCCCTGGACCTCAAGGTCACCGACCACCTGAAGCGCTGAACATCTCGGCTCGGCCTAAACATCTCGACCACCGTAACACCTGAAGGAACCAATCTAGCTACAAGACCAACTAAAAGAAAATGGACCCTGCTGACATTGAGAATGACCCAGAAGAATTATTGAATCTTATGACTGCAGCAGAGATGGACAGCATTTTGGAAGTGGAAGAGGAATTTGAAAGTGGCGCAAAGATACAGAATTACTGAGATAATGATTTATCTCTGTTATTAAAACAGGTTTGTCAGCAGATTGCGAAGTTAGCAACAACAACTTCACGGTCAAATATTATGATTGAAAATGCTGCCGTCTACTTAGGAGTGGATGAGGATAGTGGAAAAACCTTAGAGTGTGTGTTGGAGAACAGAAGGCAAAAAGTTATATATATAATATAATATTGTATTCTAATAGTTATAGATATTATACAATATATAAGATAGTAAAAAGATTTTATGTTATTAGAAAAAAAAATTAAATCAATAGGAGTAGTAATAAAGTTATATAGGAATCTTTTATTAAATTGTTCTATTTATGTTTTTAATTATGTTTTACGGCAGCCGCCTTGAGTCGGGCTAATTTGCCTGAGAAAGGGGGGATATAAATTTTTAGAACGAATGAATGAATGAATGTTTTTACATATGACAGCAGCTGCAAGAATTTTATATGCTAAATATTGGAAGGTCCCAGAGATACCCTCAGTGGAAAAATGTGGATCAAGATATTGGACTGTGAAAAACAGGGATGATGAATCAAGTGAATTATGGATTTGATGAACAGACAATGGTTCTATTACTCTGATTTCTTTTTTATGACTGTTGGAATTGTTAAGTAAGATTACAATGTAAGGTCTTATAAAATCAATGAGACCATAAGCTTATGTTTAATTTGGTCCTCCTCCTTATAAGCAGGCCTCTGTCAGTCTTGAGAGACTGTGGTATCATGCTTGGTGCTGCATACGCTGCATGCGAAGCATGAAAGCCTGGGTTGGATTGTTATGGAGGATAGGCTGTTACCCAAGCAGCAAATCCCCCCTCTCCACACCACTGAATTAGTCCAATGGAAAGGCAAATGTTGAAAGATCCTATCAGTTGTGGCTAAAATGTCCTAATCCAAGTTCTCAGCCTAGAGTTCAGCACAGCTAGCATATGTGAAGCTTTTCTGCAGCTCCAGCACCATCCCATGGACAGTTATATAGACAACTGTTTGTATAGTTTTTCCATTTTGCTTATAAACCAAACTTTCATGTTTTGGGATCAGTGAATTTATGAGATCAAAACCTTTCCACTCTACAGGTAGTCTTGTTGAAGAGAAGGCAATAAAAACCCTTGACATTTGCCTCCACATTGCTCCCACAGGTCATAATGGCTCCAAAGGTGAAGGAAAAGGGTCCCTGGCATGTAATGCACAGGAAGAACACAAGAAGTATTTTTCGAATCAGATTTTTGTCCGAGGGATTGCTGAGGGTCCAGCCCATCGTTGTAAAGGGACAGCAACTCCGTTCAAAGCAGGTGGAAGATTCAATGCTCTACTCAAAACACCTTCTCTACAAGTGATGCACCTTGCCCACGTCTAACTTTTTGAAGACAAGAACCTGCATCATTTTCTGGGATACAGAAAAACCTAATGGACATCCTTGGAACTATATTTTGCAGACGAATTTCGGTCTGCGCATTTTATGGTAACCATAGGGAATGGTAACCTGGCATATCTTTCCAAAGTACTGTGTAAACAAAACAGTGTGGAATAACCAATGAATTTGAGTTAGACAGGTTAAAGACTGATAAATATTCATAGACTCCTAGATTTGGAAGGGACCTAGTAGGTCATCTAGTCCAACTGCCTGCCTGTAGCAGGAAATCCTCCTAGCATCTCCAACAGTTGCTCGTCTAGCCTTTGCTTGAAGATCCCCAGTGAAGGAGAGTCCACCACCTCCCTTGGCAATCTGTTCCACTGCCGAACCATAGTTCTAACCTGTTGTGGAGGCATTCATGCAAGCAACTGTTCTGTTCTTCAGCTAAGCCAGGAAAAAGCAGAGTCCTTTGCATTCCTAATTGCTGATTGCCTGTACAACAGTAGAAAAAGCTGGTTTTAAACAATTGCTAATCAAATACCTTAGCAGACAAGTCAATCAAACCAAAAGTAGTGCCATGAGAAACTTAGAATGAACTGCCCACTAGAATTGTGGGATAGTTGAATAAGTGGAGCCAAGAGTCTTTGAGAAAGTAAGGAGTAGCAGGAAAATCATCAACATGTTAAGTGGTTGCATCTGCATGCATTCCTAAATATCAAGGCCTTATCTGGAAATGGCCAGGCTATGAAATCTAGTGGTACATTCAGTGGTGGGCAAGCCTGGCCCCAGCTACCGGTTTGCCGGAAGTGGGAGGGGCCAAGTTGGGTCAGGGGGCAGGGCCAGGGGGCGGACTGGGGGCAGGGCCTGGGCGGGCACGACGCCACCCACCTGTTGTGCTGCGGGTCCACCTGCCGCCGCCGCGCCGGAAACAAAAAGTGCACTGCACATGCGCTGAAAACAAAGCGCGTGCGCAGTGCGCTTTTTGTTTTCAGCGCACTGCGCTAAAACTAAGCGCACTATGCATGCGCCAACCAACGAAGGTTGGCGCATGCGTAGTTTAGGGGTCAGGCAGGGAGAGCAAGAACACGGAAGTGGCGGTCTGTGCTGCCGCTGGCTGAAGAGCGTGCGGTGCCTATTGCCTGCTCGCACGCACGCACGCTTTGACGGCCGGCTCTGCTGCACAGGAGGCGGGGAGGAGGGACTTCCTCACCCGCCTCTAATTAGCTGCCCGCATACCTCTGCGCGCAGAACCAAAATGGCGGCTGCGGCGGCCGAAAAATTTTAAAAAGGCCTCCGAACCGGTTCAGCCCATAATGGCGAGACCCCTCAACTACCAGTTCGACACCGTCGGGCTGACGGTAACTACCTGTTCTACCGATCCGGTGCAAACCAGTGTTAGCCCATCTTTGGGTACATTCACACATGCAAGGCTCAGGAAAAATGTAAATTTCCTGCAGCTGAGGAGTGGTGGGGGGGGGTTAGCCGAGCAAACTGGGACTATATCAGAACATCAGTTATTGATTGGATAGCTAATTTGATGGACAAGGGTGGGCCAAAAAACCCTATGCAGAATTGACTACGTATCCCAGAGGGATACAACATGGGCATGGCAAAACCCCTTGAAGCTAAGGCGCTTTATGTGAGGCGCTTGTTATGAGAGGTACCACTGTAACTGATCTGAAGTCTAACAGTTTATTGAGAGAAAGGCACAAGGAAGGAGCTCTGATACAATTCTGCAAATGTATGTCATATATACCATGTGCAAGTCCTAAGAAACACCCACCTGCACCCAGACCTGGCCCACAACCAGGAGAAATGGCATCAGAGATCCATTTTTAGTTAGTGGAATATCAGTATGTGGGAGAAACGCTAAAGAAAATAAAGTTATAGCATGAACAAGGCCCAGCTGGAACAATTACCAGTCCAAAAGCTCTTGAGCCAGCCACAAGACTGATCAGCTCAGGGTGCCAGGATACACCACCTGCCTCACACAGCAGGAAGGCAGGCTTTGCCCCATCATCCAGCCCCATGTTCAGGTCTTGGTATTATCTACGGGCAGGATTTTTATAAATCTGAATTATATTCTACCCCAAGATGGAAGAAAATGTTTGGTGATCTATCCTCATAAAATTTCTCGGGCAATTTTTGCCAAAATGGACAAACTTACAACTTTTCTTAAAGAGAAGTCAGTAAAAACTTTTATGAACTGGAGACCATTCAAGGACTTTCTCCGTGAGAAGGAGACGATCAGTAAAATTAACTATGGATTTGATGAATAGATAATTCTTATATAAATTTTTTATCTTCCTTTTTTATGTCTGTTGGAATTGTTAAGTAACCTTATAATGCAAGAAAATTTTGTAGGTAGTAGAAATTGATGTTATTTTAGACTAAAGAAAGGTAAATTAGGTCATCTGTGCTTGACATATATTCTGATAAGAACATTTTTGAGTATAATTTTCATTCTTTTTTGCTTTTTCTTTTTAAATACTTTCTTCTCTTGCTTTCCCCATTTTGTCTTTCTTTGTTGTTCACCCTTTTGAAAAATAAAAAATTTATCACACAAAAAAGAAAAGTCTTTTTTAGGCTAAAGAAACTCATTGTTAATCCCATCAACTGTGACAATGGTTGTCATCTCGGCAGACCGCGGCAGACCAAGGAATCAACTTTTCCTCTGATTGAAGATGTTAAACTTGGGTTGTCTCCGGAAGGTTGGAAAATATTCCTTTTTGAATTATATCGGGAGATAAAATTTGCCGCACTTTTGTGTTATCTCCTGTCTAAAGAAGGCAGAAATGGAACTTCTCTAGAAGGGAAAGAGCATGATGGAGAAGAAACATGATGGAGAAGAAGAAAGTTTCCCATGGAAACTCCCTTGAAAACATCTGAAACAAAAATGTACAAATGTGTGCAGTGCAGAAAAGTGTTTTAGAAGGAGGGACAACTTCAGTTGTCATTACAGAACACACACTGGGGAGAAACCATTTAAATGTTTAAGTGCAAAAACTTTTTCAATACCCAGAGATCTAATTAGACATCAAAAAACATATACTGGACCAAAAAATACATGCCAGCTTTGACAAAAAAGTTCTCTTCAAGTGAAAGTGAATGCGCCATCAGACAAGCGAGAAGCTATTTAATTGCCCCACTGTGAAAACGTTTTCTGTATTTTTACGTTATTTTAGACTAAAGAAAAGTAAATTAGGTAATCTGTCCTCGCCATATATTCTGATAGGAACATTTTTGTTCATTATTTTCATTCTTTTTGCTGTTTTCTTTTTTCTTCTTTTAATTCTTTTTTCTTTTGCTTTCCCCATTTTTCTTTCTTTGTTGTTCACTTTTTTGAAAAATAAATAAAAATATAATTGCAAAAAGCACCAGGCCCCAGAAGGAGGGGGAGGAGGACCAGCCTTCCCCCAGTGGGACTGCCGGAGAAGGAACCACTAATTCTAAGGGTTAGAGAACTTCATAAAATTGTCCAGCCACATGTTCGTTGTAGTAGTATCTGTGGACAGGATTTTTGAAAATCTAAATTATATCCCATCCCTATGAAATCCTTTTTTATCGTGTTCTGTTACGCATCAAAGCCTGGGTAGATCAATATGGGGGATAGACAGTTACCCAAGCAGCAAATCCCCTGTCCACGTCATTGAAATAGTCCAGTGGAAAGGCAGTCGATACGATTGGTTCCAGCTGCGTCGCAGGAGTTACCAGAACATGACTGAATTGTCACGAACTGCTTCCGGGACTCGGGCTCCAGATTTTGTCTGTAGGTTGACTCCAGAAGCCTTTCCCGAAGATGGGTATAACCACAACACAGTGGAGGGTTGAGGTGAGAGTTTTCCTTCTCCAGACAAGCCACATTCAGTGGGATTTTGGACAGAGTTAGTCGGGAGAAAATGTCTGGTTATTGATCAGTATACAATTTGGGGGGAAATTTTAACAGAGGTTATTAATTACCTATGCGCCAAATGTGAAAATACTGCTCACTGTATTGGTGGTGGTGATGAGTGTGGCACATGAGCATCCTGTATGGCCAAACGCCTCCTAGTGCTGGGGGACTTCAATGTCCATGCCGAGGCACCACAAACATCTGCAGCTCAGGATTTCATGGCCTCCATGGCAATCATGGGTCTGTCTCAAAGAATAACTGCTCCTACTCATGATGCGGGACACACACTGGACCTTGTGTTCACTGCAGGGCAGATTGATGGTGATCTGGATGTGAAGGACATCTCCATCACTCCTTTGCCATGGACAGATCACTACCTGGTGGGATTTAGGCTTATGGCAGCCAGTAGCCTCAGCACAGGCGGGGGACCGCATTCTATGGTCCGCCCCCAGAGACTGATGGATCCAGATGGGTTTCCTGAGGGCTCTGGGGGATTTTCCTGCTGCCTGAGCTGGTGACTCACCTGGCTCCTTGGTCAATCTCTGGAACACAGAGATGACCAGGGCCCTGGATGAGATCGCTCCTGAGCGACCTCAGCCCTGCTGTAGATCAAACGGAGCTCCTTGGTTTTCTGGGGATCTGCGGGCTTTGAAACAGCAAGGTCGACGTTTAGAGCTTCGGTGGCAAAAGACTCATGTCGTTTCTGATTGGGCAGAGGCCAGGGCTCACTGGTGAGCCTACTCTGTGGCGGCGGCTAAAAAGGTACACTTCTCTGCCACCATCGAATCCGCAGAGAACCGCGCAGCAAAGCTTTTCCGTGTGGTTCAGGGCCTACTCAATCTGGGTCCCCCCCCACTGACATGGTAGAGCACACAAAAGCTCGCTGCGACGGGTTCGCTCAACACTTTGCGGACAAGGTCAATCAGATACGGCATGACTTGGACGCCACTTTAACAACATCCAACAATGTCCCTGGGGCACCTGTCCTATCCAACTTTTGGGATTCTTTTCAGCTTGTAGAACCTGAGGATGTGGACAGGATTCTCTGTAGTGTGAGACCGTCCTTCTTGCCCACTGGACCCTTGCCAAGCCTGGCTATTTAGATCGGCCCAGGATGGACTGGCCAAATGGACAGGGAGGGTGGTGAACTCCTCTCTGAGGAAGGGGGTGTTGCCTTCTGCACTAAAGCAGGCGGTGGTTCGCCCCCTCCAGAAGAAACCCTCCCTGGACCCTAATAACTTAAACAACTACTGGCCAGTCTCAAACATCCCTTTTCTGGGCAAAGTGGTCGAGCGGGTGGTGGCGTCCCAGCTTCAGAGGGTCCTGGATGAAACTGATTATCTAGATCCCTTTCAATCTGGTTTCAGGCCAGGGTTTGGGACAGAGGCTGCCTTAGTCACTTTGGTGGATGACTTATGCTGGGGAATGGACAGGGGGAGTGTGTCCCTCTTGGTCCTGCTGGACCTCTCAGCAGCCTTCGACACCATCAACCATGGTGTCCTTCTGGGTCAGCTGGCCGGGTTGGGGATTGGAGGCACTGTTTTGCAGTGGTTCCGCTCCTTCCTGGCTGACCGGTCCCAGAAGCTGGTGCTGGGGGATGCTTGCTCGGCACCCTGGCCTATTTGGTGTGGGGTGCTGCAAGGTTCCATTCTATCCCCCATGCTATTTAACATCTACGTGAAGCCGCTGGGAGAGGTCATCCGGAGGTTTGGAGTGAGGTGTCATCAGTACGCTGATGACATCCAGCCCTATCTCCCCTTTCCTCCTGAGTCTGAGGAGGCAGTTGAAGTCCTGAATCATTGTCTGGAGGCAGTGGGGGACTGGATGAGGGTGAACAAGCTGAGATTAAATCCTGATAAGACAGAGTCTCTCCTGGTCTGGAAGTCTGCGACTCGGGTAGAATATCATCCTGTTCTGGATGGGGTTGCACTCCCTCTGAAGGAGCAGGTCCACAGCTTAGGGGTTCTCCTGGATTCACAGCTGCTCCTAAAGTCCCAGATGGCAGCCGTGGCCAGGGAAGCCTTTGCTCAGCTTCGGCTGATTTGCCAGCTGCAACCATACCTGAGTCGCTCAGATCTGGCCACGGTGACCCATGCCTTGGTGACATCAAGACTGGATTATTGTAACGTGCTCTACGTAAGGCTGCCTCTGAAGACAGTCCGGAAGCTTCAACTAGTCCAGAATGCAGCAGCCCATGTGGTTGCTGGGGCTCGTCGGTTCGACTCTGTCGGGCCACTGCTTCAGCTGGTCCTGACCTTTAAAGCCCTAAACAGCTCGGGTCCAGGGTATCTGAGGAACTGCCTTCTTCTGTGCAATCCGACCCATCATCTAAGGTCATCTGTGCCACCACTAAGAGATGTGAGAGGTGTGGTGGCCAGAGATAGGGGCCTTCTTGGTGGTGGCACCCCAGCTTTGGAATTCCCTCCCCTTAGAACTAAGGAAAGCTCCCTCAATACAGAACTTCAGACGGAGCCTTAAAACTTTTTTATTTCAAAAAAGCTTTTTAATGGGGCAGAGGTTGGGGGAGGGCTGTTGTTTTATTGTTTTTAACATGCATTTTTAGCCTGTTTGTTGTAATTGTTTTTTTATAATCTAATTGTATTTTAATTGTGTTTCAATCTGTGTTTATGACCTAATTTTAATGGTATTTGTTAATATTATACCAGGGGCACCATGGGAGGTGCACAAAAGAATAAACACGCCTGAGTCCAAAGGTGTCAAAAAAAATTATATTCATAGGTAGCTAAAAATAGACACAAACGCACAGCAGAGCCTTCCGCCACACTTTACATTGTGGCCCAGCTGTAAATAGTGGGCAGTTGATTACTTATATCCCTCAACCAAGAGGTGCTCCCAGGTGATTACAATTAAGGCAGCACCTCCTTGCTACCCAGGTGTATCAACTAACCATAATTTCTCCCTTTACATCTCCTAATTGAATATCATAAAGGTTTATAGTCTAACTGTATTTTATTGTTCTTTTAATTGCTGTTAGCCGCCTTGAGCTCCCTTTCGTTAGGGAAGAAAGGAGGGATATAAATCAAATCAAATCAAAAAATAAATACTGCTCTCTGTATGGGTGGTGGTGATGAGTGTGGCACATGAGCATCCTGTATGGCCTGTTGTGCAGCCGGCCTGTTTGCATCACGGTCACTAGGGTAGCCCCCCTATTCAGTGCTCCCCACTCTAATGGCGCGCCCAGGCCAAGCAGCAGGGCAAGCGGCAGCGGGAGAGCCGCGTGACTCAACGACACAGTTCCTGCCCAGCTGCCATTTTGTTTTGCCTTCAAGGCGCAGGAGGTGCCATTTTATAAATAAAGCATGGGAAAAGGGTGCAAATTGGGGATAGTGTGGGGGAAGCCCAGACCCCCCCCCCAGAACAGGGAGGATTCCCTATTTTCAGCCTCTACCTTGTCTCAGATGGTAAGGGAGGTCGTCAGAGGTGTTCTACAAGAGCAAATAGAAGAACATAAAACAACACAGGTCACACACAAGGCTTCTTTACAACCCAGAAAGGTCAGGCATAAGTCTAAGCATAGATACACCATGTCTGCTTCGGATTCTGAGGGGGTTGAGTCACCTACCAAGAAACACAAGGGGTTTTATAAAATGACTAAGTACTGAGAGTATGATGAAGCCCTGGTGTATCTTCCTTTTCTTCAGCGTTTATCCCACGAAAAGTTCCCTAAAGGCGGAACACCTGGCAGGTATGGCCAACGTCACACAGACTGGCTCAGTCAGCAGGTGGTGAACAACACGGAATGGCAGCTCCATCCACAGGTTTTCCAAATGCTGATGACCGGGGGGGGAGACTAGTGGTGGACCTGTTTGCGACAGCACAGAACAAACTGGTTCCCTGCTTCATATCCTGGTTTCAGGTGGACGACGCCATAGGGACAGATGCCTTACAGTATCTGTGGCCCCAGAGCCTTGTTTATGCCTTTCTTCCCCGTTATTCCTAAAAAGGGTAAAAACTCAGGGTGCAGAGGTCATTTTGGTAGCGCCAAAATGTACAAACCAAATCTGAGTGTAGACCACCTCGTAATGCGTTTCCAGTCTATGGCGACGGACCCAGCCACAAACGGTGGGAAGCGAGTAAACCCTCATTGTGTGAACCGATCAGACTCCTCACTGGTCAGTTTTCCCTCCCTTTTGAGTCTTCTTTGAGTGTTGTTTGTCATGGGTGGGGAAGGATGTAAGGTGTGTACCCCAATACAGTGTATGCTAAGTAATTTTCAGGCAGGATTTGGTAGGGATTATGGCCTGAAATTGCAACCTGAGGTATTTATGTGAGGTAAACTGGCCTGGCCCAATGTCCAACATGGCCACCAGAAAGTTCATTTAAAATGGCAGAAATAGTTAAAGTACACCAAACAGTTACAAGTGTTCCTCACCCTGATCAATATCCATACGTAGATGAGTGCTTAACAAATTGTTTAGACCAGCCCAAATGGCTGAAGGTATGCCTGACCAAGCAAAGAAAGCAATTGGTGACAGTGATCAAGGATACTAGAGACAGAGTCAAACAAGATAAAGGAAGTTAAAACATTACAGAAAAAGCAGAACAAAATTGTGCTCAGGAAACAGGCAAGGAAAGAAAAGAGTTCCAATTAATTGAAGAACCAAAAGAACCCAAAATGCCACCACCCTATACAAAGACCATCTATCCTAAACTTCCCTCAGCCCCACCAGAAGTCACTGTAGAAACAGTGACGTCCTAAGACTCTGATGGAAGAGGCAATACTAACAAAACGGAGAATGGAGGAAGAAATTAGGAAAGGAGCAAAAGAATGGGCTAAGAAGCAAGCTAGAGGATTACTAAATGAAGCACAAAGTGGGGGGAAAGAAGAAGTAGTGCCGCGTTCCATACACCTCCTTATATTCTGATAAGAACATTTTTCTGATAAGAAAACATTTTCTGATAAAAACGTTATCTTTCATGAAAAACTTTCATGAAAGTTTCATAAAAATTTTCATGGACAATTGGAAACCATTCATGGACTTTCTGCGTGAAAAGGAGATGAGTAAAATTAACTGTGGATTTGATAAAGAGATAATTGTTATATAACTTTTTTATCTTACTTTCTAATGTCTGTTGGAATTGCTAAATAACCTTATAGTTTTAAGAAATTTTTAGTATAATTTAATATAAATTAATTGACGTTATTTTAGAAAGGTAAATTAGGTAATCTGTGCTTGCCATATATTCTGATAACATTTTTGTTTATAATTTTCATTCTTTTTTGCTTTATCTTTTTTCTTCTTTTAATTCTTTTTTCTTTTGCTTTCCCTTTTTTCTTTCTTTGATGGCCTTACTGTTAAGAAAATGACTAAGGCCTGGACCAGAAATCTGCAAAGAGGAGCTTTATTGCCAGTGACTCCAGTCTATGACACATGTGTCTTACAAAACGAACTGAGGTCCAGAGCAAAAACATACATACGTTTTTATACCTTTCTCTGTCACGTACATGGCATGCATCGCTCCCCTCCAAGACTTCTTGATTCTCATTTGTCACTTGTTAATCTATTTTCCTTTTATTCAGCGTTTATCCCACATAAAATTCCCTAAAGGCGGAACACCTGGCGGGTACGGCCAACATCACGCGAACTGGCTCAGTCGGCAGGTGATGGATGACACAGAATGGCAGTTCCATCTACAGGTTTTCCAACTGCTGATGACCAGGTGGAGGAGACTAGTGGTGGACCTGTTTGCGACACCACAGAACAAACAGGTTCCCCGCTTCATATCCCGGTTTCAGGTGGAGGGTGCCATGGGGACGGATGCCTTATAGTATCCATGGCCCCAGAGCCTTATTTATGCCTTTCCTCTCCGTTGTTTCTAAAAAGGGTAAAAAACCAGGGCTCAGAGGTCATTTTGGTAGCGCCTCACTGGCAAAGGTGTCCATGGTTTCCATACATTCTGCGACTGGCCACAGGGATAGGTTGGAGACTGCCAGTCTGGCCAGATCTTCTAACGCAGGGTCCAATTTGTCACCCACACCCGGAAATGTTCCAATTGACGGCTTGGAAGTTGAACGGCAGGCCCTAGATAAGAGGGGTTATTCCCATAAGATTCTTGACACACTGCTAGCTTCCAAGAAGTTGCGAACAGCTAAAGTATACAATAATACTTGGAAAAGATTTAGATCATGGTGCCTTTTGAAAAGGTTTTCTCCTTTTAAAGTTAAAACCAGGTATGTCTTAGAATTTCTGCAGGATGGTTTTGACAAAGGGCTTAGCACCAGCACCTTATGTCGCCAAGTGGCAGCCTTGAGGAGTACTCTGGGAGCATCCTCAGGTAATGCAGCTTTAGATCATCCTCACATTAGAAGATTCTTGAAAGGGGTAAGTCACCTAAACTCCGCACCCAGGTCCATCATTTCCCTTCTTGGGATTTACCCTTAGTTCTGTCAGTTTTGATGGAGGCTCCGTTTGAGCTCAGTTCTGATCTGCAATCACTTACTTTTAAAACTATTTTTTTGGTGGCGGTTACGTCTGCCAGAAGGGTTTCTGAGATTGGCGCTCTTTCAGTCAGTCCCAATTTATGTATTTTTCATGAGGACAAGGTTGTGTTACACCCAGATCCCACTTTGATCCCTAAGACTAATTCTTGCTATCACTGCTCACAAGAATTGGCTATCCCCTCATTCTGTCCTAAGCCTAAAGTTAAAAGGGAAATCACCTGGCATAATGCTAGAAGAGCGATCAAACATTATATTGAACGCACTAAGGCATTTTTGCAAGACCGACTGTCTCTTCGTTCTATTTAAAGGACCTGCCATGGGCAAGTGTCCATCTAGAAGCACTCTTTCCAATTGGCTTAAGGGGACTATAGCCTTAGCCTATTCGTCCACAGGAACGGACCCGCCTGGCAGAATCACAGCTCATTCCATTCGAAGTGCGGCTGCTTATGGGGTAGCCTCCATTGAGTCCATCTGTAGAGCTGCCACATGGTCATCACCATCGACCTTCATTAGGCAATACAAGATTGACCAAGCAGTGTCTTCAGATGCTGCTTTTGGCAGGTGGGTGTTACAAAAGGTAGTGGCAACCTAGGGTCAGCCCTCCCTTCCTCCGGACAGATACGGCTTTGTTATATCCCAAGCAGTCTAAGAATGCCCTCCTTTCCGAGTACAGAGAAAGGCGTCTAAGCTAAGGAAAAACTCCTATTTTTAATATCTTGCGTGGAAGCTTGGCTCCTAAGGTGAGGGAAAAGGGAAAAAATCCCACTGAAAATGTGGCATTTTTTCCATAAAACCTTGAAAAAGAGTTGGAGTAGCTCTAATTTCAGCAGCTGAAATTTGCATACCTGTATAAAAGACACCCGCCTCATGGACAGGGTCAGGGATTGTATTTTGGGATGTGGATAACTTTAATATCCTAATGGAAGTGATTGGAACCATATGTTGCTGAAGAATTTTGGTCTGGGCATTTTACGGTAATCATAAGTAACCCCCTGTGTCATTCCCCTATGCTTACTTAGGGCAATCTCTATAGAGAGCAGAGGTGCACTGTACAGCTCTGCCGAAATGAGACTGAAGGATTGATTAAAGTGTATGACCCAGATTGACTTGACAGTTCTGTATTGTAAATAAATAAATAGTTCACTCCACTGTGTGATCACTCGGCAATCAAGGGACGCGGCAATACAAAATAGTCCACACACTGTGACTATATAACTCTATCTCCCTGACTGTTTTGTAATGAGGGGCTGATCTGTGAGGAGTTTCATTCTTAAATGGCTTGTAGATCGCATTGAGTTCAATCAAATGTGAGCCATTCAAGGAGAAATAAGAGCCATGGATGTTCCGGTGAAGGCCTGAGCCTTGGTAGAAGTAACTGTCTACTTTGCCAATCTCTTCAGTAACCATCTGCAGAAGCTGAAGTTGTGAAACTATAAGAGAAAGAACCTTAAAAATGTAAAATATTCCATGTTAAGACTATTTAACTTTAGTACAGAAACAATTAAAAACCAGCTTCTATTTTTGATGCTTTTATTTCACTGCTGTGCTTGTCAATAGAAGTTCTAAAGGGGACTGTCATGTGAACGACTCGACACCATGTCACGGGAGAATAATAGTTGAAATAAATAGTTGAAAGAAAACGGTTGAAAAACCGCTGGAGTAGCTCTAATTTCAGCAGCGAAAATTTGCGTGCCCTTATAAAAGATACCAGAGTCTAAAACTCGTTACCCAGGAAATTGTATTGTTGGATGTGTAAAACTTTAATATTCTAATGGATGTAATTGGAATACTACATTGCAAAAGCATTTCAGTCTGGGCATTTTATGGTAAGCATAAGTAACCCTATATCTTTCCATATATGCCAAGTAACCTGGCATATCTTTCCATGGTGGTGTGGGTAAGTTAGCACAGCACATAAAAAAGCAGGGCTTAAGTGCCTTATGGCACTTTTGCGACACCCTCAGGTCAGCAAAGGACTTATGCTGGGGCTTAATTAGGTCTAAATCAAGGTTAAGATTGCAGCCAAAGATAGTAAAATCAGAAAGTCTTCAATATCTTGACTAATAGTAGGGCACCACTTATCCTTCCAATATTTCAGCAGGTATAGAAAAGGCAGAGAGAGACCATTTCGACGTCCCATTATTATGTGACACAGGCCGGTAGTTCAAAGGGCATAGGTAGTGGTACATTATCATGCAATGTACAATTAATACAGATTATATTATATACAGACTATATACAAACAACTGTTTGTATAGTTTTTTCTTAAGGAAAAGTCAGTAAAAACTTTAATGGACAACTGGAAACCATTCATGGACTTTCTGTGCAAGACAGGGATGAAGAGTCAAGTGAATTAAGGATTTGATGAACAGACAATGGTTCTATAACTCTGATTTAATTGTTAAGTAAGATTACAACCTAAGATCTTATAAAATCTATAAGAAATCTATAACAAATTAAAAGAAATTGGAGATTTAGCAGGCTTCAAAATTAATAAACAAAAAACAAAAATTCTAAAAAAATTGGACTATGAAAGATCAGGTGGGGCCATGAGGCTACAAGGGCCCTCATCAGGGCTGTGGCTGTGAGTTCCCAAATGCCCATTATCATGGCCAGCACAACAGCCCCCAATGTGGCTGCATAGAGGGGTGTGCTGCAGGCTATGGGAGGGCAAGGCAGGGGCTGGACGGTGCAACAGCTCAGGTCCAAGTGTAAGGCCATGAAGGCTTTGCTTTGCTTGTCAGGGTTGGAGAAATAAACAAGATTATCCAACCCCATGTTCCGGTCTTGGTATTATCTGCAGGCAGGACTTTTAAAAATCCAAATTATATCCTACCCCAAGATGGGAAAAAATGTCTGGTCATCAATCTGCATAAAATTTCTGGGGCTCTGTTAAAATTTAACAGAAGTTATTAATAACTTATGTTCCAAGTGTAAGAAAAATGCTCTCTGTATAGGGAGATAAGTATGTTGTAAAACATGAATTTTAGCACAGATTTTGTGTTTGGTTTGTTTGCTTTTTTATGAAAATGAGGATTTATGTGCTTTTATTTTATTACTGAAAATCCCGATATGCACCATGGGAGTCCCAAGACACTGCTGGCAGGGTCTCAGCAGATGGCTGGCCTGCCTGCAGGCCAAGGACACGGGAGTCGCATCTGGCGCTGCAGAAGATGCCCCCTGGCAGATGGGTCTCAGTGAGTTGGAATGGACTGGGAAAGGAGAATTGTGGGATGGGCACTGTGGACAGGCATAACAGAGACCCACTCTCACGTCTCCCTTCTGCAGCAGCCATGACCAGAGCATCAGGAGCTCCAGCAGCCATGCCACAGCCCCCTAGTGACAGGAGTGACACTGAAAGAGGGCCAGGACCCTGAACCACCTGGAGGAGGAGGAGGTGGACCAGCCTTCCCCCAGTGGGAATGCCGGAGGGGAGGAGGAGCCACTGCCGTCACCTGCTAGCCCAGAGACTGCTGATGGCAGGCGATTCCCACCCACCAAGGGATGGCTGAGCAGGAGGATGAGGACTACCTGCTGTCACCTGCCACCTTTAGCCCAGAGCTGTCTGAGGAGGAGGAGCCGTGGCATCCCAGGGTCCACCACCCACTGCCCCCAGATGAGGTGGTAGGTGAGTCTGGACCAGCTGGGCCAGGACCATCGAGGATGCCAGGAGATCCAGCAGCTCCGGGCACAAATCGACTAGCAAGGCCAGCAGCTGCAGCAGGTTGTTATGCAGCTGCATAAATTTATAGCACAAATTTAACAATTGCATTTATCTATAGTTTTTGTAAAATGTTTTGTCTTTTATTTAGAAAAAAGAAACCCCTCCCCATCCAAATTCATATGTTTACATCACATGTGTATCTCCAAAAGCTCTCCATGAACTCAGAAAAAACTCCCAGTAGGAACAACCCACAATTAGACAAAATGCATTTATTCCATATGGGTCAAGTCTTTGAAGACAATTTGCCTCCATTTTGCTCCCACAGGTCATAATGGCTCCAAAGATGAAGGAAAAGGACCCCTGGCATGAAACACACAGGAAGATACCAGAAGTATTTTTCAAAATACAAAAATACATGAAGTATTTTTCTCCTCAGATTTTTGTCTGAGGGATTGCTGAGGGTCCAGCTCATCTTTGTAACGGGACAGCATCTCTGTTCAAACCAGGTGGAAGATTCAATACTCCTGGCCTGTCCAACACGCAGGCCCCAGGCCGCATGCGGCCCAGGATGGCTATGGATGCAGCCCGACAGTGAGGTCCAGTAAAAGAAGCCCCATGGGCACTGCCATCTTTAAACAACAGGCATGCACTTCTGCCTTCCCAGCATGCGAAACTCTGCCAGCCAGTAGCTGCATGCGCAGCAGAGTGGCCAGGCAGCAGCATGTTCCCTTCCTGCTCTGCCTCTCTGCCATCATCATCGCAACCCCGGCCAGCCAGCAGCTGCCTGCCCACCTGCCTTCCCCCTGCAGCAGATTGGCAAGCAAGGTGCTCCGAAGGCCCCCCCACAGCCTTATTTGGACATGACCTACAGCACTGCTGCAGGAGAATCCCACAACCACTGTGGAGGTCACTGCCTCCAAAGCCAGAAACCAGCTGCAGCCATGCGGAGGAGGAGCTGGTGAAATATGACTTAAAAGACAGCCTACTCAAGAGGAGGGGGACTAGAGAGGCTTTCTTGGGAGTAAGCCCATTGGCTCTAATGGGGCTTTCTTTTGTGTAGATCTGCCCAGGATGCAGCTCTCACGTTGCCCCCTTGCAGCCACTTTCTTGAAGTAAGCCCATTGGCTGTAACGGGGATTACTTTTGTGTAGATCTGCCCAGGATGGAGTTCAAAGGCTGCAATCCTAAGCCACACTTTCCTGGGAGTAGATCTGCCCAGGATGGAGCTCTCAGGTTGCCTTGCTCAGTCACACTTTCTTGGGAGTAAGCCCACTGGCTTTAAAGGGGCCTACTTTTGTGTAGATCTGCCCAGGATGGAGCTCTCAGGTTGCCGCTCCTCCAGCCACACTTTCTTGGGAGTAAACCCAGTGGTGGGCCCAGGCCGGTTCTGTCCAGTTCCGCAGAACTGGATGTTCCTATTCCCCCACTGCTGGTGATCCGGTAGCAGCGGGGGGGGGGGGGTGTGTGATAACCAGGCAGATTGGTTCACGCTCTTTGCTGGAGGCTGCAGCTGGGCCGGCCAGCCACTGGAGCGCAGTTACAGAGGGCACCCTGGCTGGCACTTTTAAATTTGCCGCTCTTAGCGGCAGCCCGCTGAAGCGCCCCACAAGCCCTAGCGGCCGGGGAAAGGACGCTTCAGCACTAGGGCTTGTGGGGCACCTCGGTGGGCTGCCGCTAAGAGCAGCAAATTTAAAAGTGCCGGCCGGGATGCTCTCTGTAACTGCGCTCCAGCAGCCAGCCAGCCCAGCTGTAGCCTGAGAGCCCGTTCCTATGCATGTCTACTCAGAAGTAAGTCCCATGACAGTCAATGGGACTTATTCCCAGGAAAGTGTGGCTGGCACTGCAGCCTGAGAGCCCAACCTGACTACTCAGAGGTAAGTCCCATGACATTTTTAATTTTTTTAAATTTAATTTTCCCCGGCCCTGCCCCCTGACCCGGCCCCGCCCACTTCTGGGGAACCGGTCGTTGGCCAGGCTGGGCCCATCACTGAGCAAGCCCATTGGCTCTAATGGGGCTTCCTTTTGTGTAACTAAATGTGGTGGGTGAGTGAGTCTGGACCAGCTGGCCAGGAGATGCAGCAGCTCCGGGCTCACAATGACTAGCAGGGCCAGCAGCTGCACCTGCAGATCCGTGTTGGAGGCACATATAGTCTGCCAGCAGGAGCAACAGCTGCAGCAGCAAATTGTGCAGCTGCAGGGGGCTGTGACTTCCTGCAGTCTGCCCTCCACAGCAGTCAGCCCCTACCCCTTCCAAATTCATGTTTACAAGTGGTTGATAAAGAATAAGTTTGGAAAAGAAAGATATAATATCTTACACATGCACTGTTAAGAGTTTGGAATAAATATAGAAAGAAATCTTATACAAAAAATACCATTATGGATCTCCCCACAAGAAAGTTTTTTTTAAAGATATATGGGACATAGTGATATCTGACTAATATATAGAAACTCATACACAAAATGATCATAGGACAAAGACAACAATGGATCTTTTAGAAGAAGGATTTGATTGTGGTTTTGATATAGACAGCTTTTGGCAAGATTTAAAATGAGTAAGAAAATGTATGAATTTGAAGATGCTAAGTCTTTATCAGAGAGTGAATTATTACTTGGACTTACAAATTAATAAATTTAAATCAGAAGAACAGGTCAAAGATTGTATGATACACTGGGCAAAAAATGTGGGCCATGAAATAGCAATGAAACAATGGGAGAATTTATGGACTCAGATATTAAAATCTATGCTGAACATAAATATTAAAGAGAATTTGTATAATCTTGTATAAGATCGTTGCAGCTCTTAGATAAGCAAACTATTTCTAAGCTAAGCTATTTCTTCCTCCATCAATACCTTTGCCCCAAATCATAGTCCATTAACTCTCAGTAGGAACAACCCACAATTAAACAATATGCATTGATTCCATATGGGTCGAGTCTTTGAGGGCATTTACCTCCACTTTGCTCTCACAGGTCAAAATGGCTCCAAAGGCGAAGGAAAAGGGCTGCTTGCAGGAAACGCACAGGAAGAACAAGAAGTGTTTTTCTCCTCAGATTTTGTCCGAGGGATTGCTGAGGGTCCAGCCCATCTTTGTAAAGGGACAGCAACTCCATTCAAAGCAGGTAGAAGATTCAATGCTCTACTCAAAACAACTTGGTCTACGAGTGATGTGCGTCTTCAGTTTGCAGAAATATCAACAATGAAAGATGGAATTATATTCTGGGATAGTAATAACTTTAAAAACCTACTGGACATCTTTAGAATGAGAGGAAATTTTGGTCTGGCCATTTTATGGTAATCTTAGGTGTTCTGATTGGCTTTCAATTCAGAACCGGTTGCCTCTGTACTTAACTCAAAGAATCAGAGGTCCCGAAAACCCTCTTTTAAGTTCCAGAGTCTATCTCTTAGCACTCTGCACTTACTCAAGGAATTCCCTCTGGCTTAATCCTCAGGTATTTTATAATAGTTGGAGGTACTTGAATGCCAACTTGAATTCTGGATCCAATCAGGATGCAAGGGCCTCTGATACACCCACGCTATTGAGCCCAGCTGTATGTCCTTCCCAAACATTCTCATGGTTCCCAAATTGCCTTTGTCCCTGGAGTGAGGTAACCCAGCTGGCCTCAATTTGCAGTTGAAGGCACAAAAGCTTTATTGGGCCATCCTGCAAGATCCGGCCAAACACTCTGGATTTTAACTTACTTCAAAGGAGACTATTCACACCTGGCCATTCCTCCCAGCCATCTCTAGAGACCAGTGGCACCTCCCAGAAGGCCCTACTACAGGGTAATACTTGCAAGATGGGGTCACTCAGGTTCATAGCATGGCAGCCAAAGAAAATAGGTTACCTCTTTGGAAAGATATGCCAGGTTACCATTAGTGGTGTGAGGAAGTCAGCACCGGGTGTGCTGAAATAGGGCAGACGCGCCTTATTGCACTTTTGTGACATCCTCAGGTCAGCAAAAGACTTATGGTTAAGCAGGCCTAAATCAAGGTTAGAATTGCAGCCAAAGATAGAATCAGAAGAACTTCAATCTCTTGACACTACTTATCCTTCCAATATTGCAGTAGGTATAGCAAGGTATAGCAAGAGAGACCATTTCGACATCCCATTATTATGTGATACAGACTAGTAGTTCAAAGGGGCACTAATGCAGTGATGCAATGTACTATTAACACAGATTATATAGATGACTGTTTGTATAGTTTTTCCATATGTTAATAAAAACATTTTTCTTATAAACCAATCTAACATGTTATGCGATCAGTGAATTTATCACTCGCCGTACTCTGCAGGTATGCAAGTGAAGGAATGGCAATAAAAACCTTGACTGTTATTCTTGGGGAAAGGTTTTGTTTGGATGCTGGAAGATTTTACTGCTCAACCACTGAATCTTGGAAATGGAACCATTCAGCAAGACAATGGAGACATCACTTTTCCAGATGGCTTTGGCATTTGTCAAATGGAAGAGTTTATCCCACTATTGGACCTCATTATCAAGATCAAGATGTTAGGGCTGTGGGTGGCACAAGCGGTTAAGATACTGTGCCTGTTAACCAGCAGGCCAGGGTTTGAGACCTGGGTCGGCCCCACAAGACAGGGTGAGCTCCTGTCCATAGCCCAGCTCTGCGACGCCAGCTGGATCCAATCGTATCGGCTCTGCCTTTCCATTGGACTAATTCAGTGGCGAAGGGAGGGGGATTAGCTGCTTGGGTAACAGCCTATCCTCCATAACAATCTAACCCAGGCTTTCATGCTTCGCATGCAGCGTATGCAGTACCGAGCACGATTCCATAGTCTTTCGAGACTGATGGAGGCCTGCTTTTTTATCACAATCACGAATGGCTTTATGAAAGAGCCGTACTTGCACCAAAAAATGAAACTGTTCATTCTGCGAATTGGAAATTAATGCAAGCAAACAATACTGAAGAAGTTATTTCTCAGTTGATACTGCTGTGGACCCCGATGAGGCTGTGAATTACCCCGCGGAGTTTCTTAATTCTTTGGAATGCCTTATCACAAGCAGACACTGAAAAAGGAGTTCAATTATGCTTTTGAGAAATCTGGATCTTGCAAAATTGTGCAATGAGACAAGACTGATAATGCATCCCCATCTTTTGATATTCAATACAACAGTCACTGATTTGCGTTCAAGAATTCCACTGGTTCCAGCAGACATGCCATTTGAATTCAAGAGACCCAGAGTATGATGGAATCAAAGAAATACTGCAACATCACATGACACTGGAAGATGCTGATAGAAAAGCAAGAACAAGATCTTTACATCTTGACATCTGACTTAATATGAAGTGGTAAACAATGATGCAAACAAGAAAAAGTTTAACTTGAAG
The DNA here is from genome assembly GCA_030015325.1 of Cryptoblepharus egeriae. Lineage (NCBI taxonomy): Eukaryota > Metazoa > Chordata > Lepidosauria > Squamata > Scincidae > Cryptoblepharus > Cryptoblepharus egeriae. The sequence continues at coordinate 7,287,637 of JAREYC010000007.1, read as the reverse complement.
CATGGAGGGATCAAAAGCAAGCCAGAATCATTCTTATGATATCTGACTGGCTCGAAGAGGGAAGGCTGGCTATCCCCTGGTCTGGAATATGCAAGGCCAAGGAAGGGTAACATGTGGGATTGAGCTGCCTCAATTCCTATTGGAGTTGGTGATGATTGGAAAGTGATGAATGAGTAATTCACAGAATCAGATTATTTGCTCAATTTGGGAGAGGGGGAGACATACGGCCAACCCATTTCCCCCACTAAAATCCCCACAAAATCTAGTTGTACAACAAAGCTGCAGTGGTTGTATTAGGTCAATAGCTAATAAAGTGGTCCATTCCATCCAAACCCTGTGTCTGTATGCTTATTGGTGTTGCAGGGTAATTAAAGTTTCCTGGAAATCATTTTGGAGAGGCACTAATAAAAAAGACAAGAGATCCTGTAGTCAACAACTAGTTGAAGTTGACATGGATGATGCCTCTGTACCTTCGACAAGCTCATCTGTAACAATCAGTTAAGCCTTCTGCAGCTTTAACATCTTCAACAAGCCCAGCTGTGGAAGAGACAATAACAATGAGCCTTCCACTATTTCTCTGCCTTGAACAGGATCAAATCCACCAAATAAAAATAAATGTATAAATCTGAATTATATCACACCCCAAGACGGAAGTAAATGTTTCATGATCCTCATAAAATTTTAATTTTTGTTTGTAGCTTGTTATGTTTTTAATTGAATGACTTATTTAATGTTTTATGTTCTACTGTGAGCCACCTTGAGTTGGTCTACGGCCCGAGAAAGGCAGGATATAAATTTTTAAAATAAAATAAATACAATCTAACAGAAGCCATGAATCGAATGTCATGCAAAAAAATTGAATGTCATGAACACACAAATAAATCTATTTAATGTTAAAGAATCAATAATTCATGGCTGACTTGCTAAGAGATTTCTCCTTTTTCTTTCATTGTCAGCTTTCTTTCTTTTGCAGATTTATTCATTTCAATCAGGAGGAATGGGCTCCTGTCTCCTTGCCAAAGATACCATTATGAGACAACTATGTTGGAAAACTATGCAAATGTCACCTTTGTAGGTAAGGCGGATCTCTTCTTCATTATGGGATATAAATTTTTAAAATAAAATAAATATGATCTAAGATCTAAATATGATCTGCTCAGGGATACAACTTCCAAGATGGCGTTACTTTGGTTCAGACCCAGCCGTGAAGAACAGTGGGATATAAATTTTTAAAATAAATGAAAAGGTTCATAATCTTATTAAATTATTTAGGCAAAAAACTACATTCAAACCTCCAACACACAGCTCAGTCTACAGTCATTTTAAGTCATTATACAATCATGTGTAATAAACTTCAGCTGCATTCGCAGTGCAGTACGCTACCCCAAGTGGCAGATTTAGACATTTGCTACTATGTAAGTCACAGGCACTTTTATTTAGAAAAGAAAAAAACCCCTTCCCCATCCAAATTCATATGTTTACAAGTGGTTTATAAAAAATAAGTTTTTGGAAAAGATATATCACATGTGCAACTCCAACAAACTCTCCATTAACTCTCCAAAAACGCTCAGGACGACCAACCCACAATTAAAATGCATTTATTCCAAATGGGAGGAGTCTTTAAAGACATTTGCCTCCACTTTACTCTCACAGGTCATAATGACTCCAAAGGTGTAGGGAAAGGGCCTCTTGCAGGAAACGCACAGGAAGAACACAAGAAGTATTTTTCTCCTCAGATTTTTGTCCGAGGGACTGTTGAGGGTCCAGCCCATCTTTGTAAAGGGACAGCAACTCCATTTAAAGCAGGTGGAAGATTCAATGCTCTACTCAAAACAACTTGGACTTGCCTTATCCAACTTGGTGATGCGCCTTATCCATGCGCCTTATCAACAACTTGATTATGCGCCTTATCCATGCCTGAATTTTTAAAAAGCAAGATCTTGCATAACATATTGGGACTGTGACAACAACTTTAAAAACCTAATGGACATCATTGGAACCAGAAGAAATTTTGGTCCAGGCATTTTATGGTAAGCATAGGTAACCCCTTTGGAAAGATATGCCAGGTTACCATTAGTGGTGTGGGGAAGTCAGCACCAGATGTGCAGAAATAGGGCAGAAGTGCCTTATGGCACTTTTGTGACACCCTCAGGACAGCAAAAGACTTATGCTGGGGGTTAAGCAGACCCAAATCAAGGTTATGATTGCAGCCAAAGTTAATGAAATCAGAATGTCTTCAATTCTTTGACTAATAGTAGGGCACCACTCGTCCTTTCAATATTTCCGTAGGTACAATAAAAGCACAGAGAGACCAAGCTGCAGGGGTTGTAGTGAGTCATTAGCTAATAACTGGCCCATTCCATCCAAAAGCCTGTGTCTGTGTGCTTATTGGTGTTGCAGGGTAATTAAAATTTCCTTGAAACCATTTTGGAGACACAAATAAAGAAGACAAACAAGATCAGCAATGAGTAGTTGAAGTTGACAAGGATGAAGCCTCTGTACCTTCTCAATCTTCAGCAAACTCATCTATAACAGTCAGTTAAGCCTTCTCCCCCTTTAACATCTTCCACTACTTCCCTGCCTTGATCAGGGTCAGATCCACCAAAAAAGAAGAAACAAGAAAGTATGAAACCAACTATTTTAAGATGGGATTTACACAGACTGCTGATGGGGAAACCTGCAGCCAAAAACTGTAACATGCGGAGAAGTCATAGCAAATGAAAGCACATCACCAAATAAATTGCAGAGACATACAGAAACCAAACATCCTCATCTGCTTCTTGAGCTTTTGCTTCTCTACTCAGTCAAATGTCAGATATTATACCTAAACATGTAATTTTGTAGAACAAAGAAATGTAGATTGAAAACTCAGTACTTGCTACACAATTTTGTTTTATTGCTTTATTTGTTTTATTGCTTTATTTTAATTTTGTTTTATTGCTTTATTGTTTTATTTGTGTTTTATAACACAAGTTTTGTTTTAACAAAATAATAAAATATTAAAAAAGAAACTATAATCAGAATGGCAGTGAAGTTACAGTTGTTGAAGAACAGAGAGAGGAAAGTGATGAGCAGATAGGATATTGAGTCAGAAGACATTCTGTTGTGTGTGTTTTGTGTTCTTCGGGGGTGCGGGGCACTCAAGTTACCTTGAGTACTTTTAACTCCAAAGTGTCTGACTCACTCAGGGTCTCATGGAGAGTCCCTCAACTTGAGTTGGGTCATGGGGGAGGGTGGTTCCAGTGACTCTATACTCAACTTGAGTCTTCACCCAAGACATTTTCCATCTCTGTTGATTAGCAGCTAACAAGTGATGAGCAGTAAAAACTTAAGTAACAGGTGAACTAAAATGAGCAATAACAAGTATGTGGACACATAGCCAGGTCGGTAGCAACTGGAAATAATTGATCCGCAGTCTAACAGTATATTGAGACAAAGGCACAAGGAAGGAGATCTGATACAATTGTGCAAATTTATTCTATATACCATGTGTAAGACCTGAGAATCACCCACCTGCACCCAGAACAAGCCCACAACCAGGAGAAATGGCATCAGAGATCCAGAGTAGCAGGCCCGATGACTGTGTGGGATAAACACTGAAGAAAAAGAAGATATACCAAGTGCAAGGCTCAGCGGAAACAATTGCCAGTTCAAAAGTGCCTGAGCCAGCCAAGAGACTGATCATCTCACGATGCATGAAAAGATGAGTAAAATTAACTGGATTTGACAGATAATTGTTAAATAGATAATAAATAGATAATTGATAAATGCATTAAGTGTTGTGCTAGGTAGGTTCTAGCATATGTATTGAAGGAGGAAGGTCAGTCTGGCCCTCCTCTTCCTGCTTTTTCTTTTTTTTTTTTTAGAGAGGGAGCTTTCTATTTTACCTCAATGAAGGAGCATGATGGAGAAGATGTGGCCATGGAAACTCCCCTGAAAAGCAACACTGGACTTAAAAAGTATAGATGCTTGGAGTGTGGAAAAGCATTTTAGAAGGAGGGACAACTTCAGTTGTCATTACAGAAATCACACTGGGGAGAAACCATTTAAATGTTTAAAGTGCAAAATCTTTTAGTAGCCATGAAAATCTAATTAGACATCAAAAAACATATACTGGACTGAAATATACATGCCAGCTTTGCCATAAAAGTTTCACTTCAAGAGAAAGTGAATGCACCATTCCAGAATTCACACAGGCGAAAAGCAGTTTAAATGTACTGAATGTGAAAATGTTTTTCACATTATTTTAGACTAAAGAAAGGTAAATTAGGTAATCTGTGCTTGCCATATATTCTGATAGGAACATTTTTGTTCATAATTTTCATTCTTTTTTGCTGTTTTCTTTTTTCTTCTTTTAATTTTTTCTTTTGCTTTCCCCATTTTTCTTTCTTTGTTGTTCACCTTTTTGAAAAATAAATAAAAATATAAATGCAAAAAGCCCCAGGCCCCAGAACCCCCTCTTGAGGGGGAGGAGGACCAGCCTTCCCACAGTGGGGCTGCCGGAGAAGGAACCACTGATTCTAAGGGTTGGAGAAACTCATGAAATTGTCCAGCTGCATGTTCGTCAATCCTAATGGCCAGCACTACCATCCCCAATGAGGGTGCCTGCAGGCCATGGGGGAGCATGGCACAGGCTGGAGTGTGCAGCAGGTCCGCTCCAAATGGAAGGCTGTGAAGGCCTCTTTTCATTTGGAGCAGGCCCATCGTGCAGCCAGCAGCCAGCCCAGTCACAAGACCCCAATGGGGTACAGAAAGCTGCTGCATATGTGGGAGGCAGGTGGGCAGCCAGTGTTCAGAGATCAGTGCACCACTGCAGACAGGATTTTTGAGAATTTGAATTATATCGTGCCCCTATGGTATCGTGTTATGTTGTGTACTCAACTGAGCATCAAAGCCTGGATAGATCAATATGGAGGATAGACAGTTACCCAAGCAGCAAATCCCCCGTCCATGTCACTGAAATCGTCCAGTGGAAATTCAGTCGATACGACTGGAAGAGGGGAGGATAAAGCAGCCCAGGGGAGAGAGGTCCCTACTGCTGCAATCCTATGCATCCTTTCCAAGGGTGGGGGAGACTTGCATTTGAGTAGACATGCACAGGATCTGGTTCCTAGGGCTGCAATCCTTTCCAGGGGTGGGGAAGGCTTGCAATTGAGGCTTGCAAATACAGCAAATTTAGTTTGCTAGAGGCTGCAAATGCAGAGTTCTTGGGATTACCAGAAATTAAGAAAAGTGCTTGAACCTTAAAGTCTCTCCACATTTTTTAATGACAATGATGATGGTTCTTAATACCACTGTTGACTTTACATGGTTGTATTATTATTCTGCTATATTTTATTAATTATGTTAGTACACCATTTGGTTGAAAATATTTTTTCTTGTTTTGCTCCTCTAAACTTTGGTGCATCTTATGGTGCATCTTATGCGTGTAATATGATGGGAAATACAGTAACCTTATAGTTTAAGGAAAAAATTTAGTATGATTTAATGGAAATTAATCAACATTACTTTAGACTAAAGAAAGGTAAATTAGGTAGTCTGTGCTCGCCATAAATTCCGATAAGAACATTTTTGTGTGTAATTTTCATTCTTTTTTGCTTTGTTTTCTTTTTTCTTCTTTTAATTCTTTTCTTTTGCTTTCCCTTTTTTCTTTCTTTGATGGCCTTACCCACTGCTGAGTTTTCAAAAAACTGGAATAACATTTTGGGACATACACAATTAAATACTGGATGGCCTCTTTTTGAAAAATAAATAAATAAATAAATTTTTTAAAGTTGTGATTATTAATCTCGATAATTACGAGAACTTTTTTAACTGGCTCAACTTGGCAAGGAAGTCAAAAAATTCAGTGATGTATTTCTGGACTTTCAATGTTATTTTAGACTAAAGAAAGGTAAATTAGGTAATCTATGCTTGCCATATATTCTGATAAGAACTTTTTTGTTCATAGTTTTCATTCTTTTTTACTTTTACTTTTTTTCTTCTTTATTTTAGGGGCCAACAGTATTTTAGGGGCCAACAGAAATATACCCCTTCTGATGTCTTTGTTGGCTATCATTCTGACACTTGATACAGACAGGGTGATCAGAGGCCAAATAGCAAAATCCCTGCACGCCAAGGCCAAAATTCCTATAGGACACCCCAAAAATGTAGGACAAAATGTAGGACATGTTAAAATAAGCTAAAAACACTGCTATTGCTTTCCTGTACTTAATTTCAACAGTATATTACCTTTTTAAGGTAATAAACACACACACACGCATTATTGGGGGGAGAGGGAGTGGATGCAGGCAGCGTGATTATATATAAAGGAAGGGACCCAGTAGGTCATCTAGTCTCAATAAGGTGCTCACCAAGCCTATGCTTGAAGATCCCCAGTGTGGGAGAATCCATATATATATATATATATATATATATATATATATATATATATATATATATATATATATATATATATATATATATATATATATATATATATATATATATGGGGATCTCACTGGGGATCTTCAAGCATAGGCTTGGTGAGCACCTATTGAGACTAGATGACCTATTAGGTCCCTTCCAATTCTAGGATTCTATGATACACACACACACACACACGTTTGTGTGTATTATATATTTTTTATATTTCATTCTTTTGGGGAAAGAGGAGTGGGTGTATGCAGGGGTGGCTGGTGGGGGATATTGGAGGGAAATTAGTAAGTAGAGGGTTTCTGGGGAGGAGCATTTAGCTGGTGAGGGGTGGCTGGGGTTGGTTTTTTGTGTTTTGGGTTCTTTAGGGGTGTGGGGCACTCACGTTACCTTGAGTACTTTTAACTCCAAAGTGTCTGACTCACTCAGGGTCTCATTGAGTTGGGTCATCATGGGGGAGGGTGGTTCCAGTGACTCAATACTCAGCTTGAGTCTTCACCCAAGACATTTTCCATCTCTGTTGATTAGCAGCTAACAAGTAATGAGCAGTAAAAACTAAAGTAACAGGTGAACTAAAACGAGCAATAACAAGTATGTGGACACATAGCCAGGTAGGTAGCAATTGGAAATAATTGATCCGCAACCTAACAGTATATTGAGACAAAGGCACAAGGAAGGAGATCTGATACAATTATGCAAATTTATCTATAAATATATAAAAGAGAAAAGTCACTGACTCACTCACTGACTCACTCACTCATCAGCGCCCTGCCAAAACAGCTGGGCCTAGAAGCGTGAAATTTGGGGTGGGTGTTCCTTCCGTGACTGAGGGGTGCACTAAGAATCAGTTTTCTGAAATTCAAACAGGAAGGGGGTGAAGAGGGGCGCAACGCGTTTTCCTCCCTATACTTTGCATTGGAGAATTGATGACTCATCAACATTCCGCCCCAACTGCTGGGCCTAGAAGCATGGAATTCTGGGAGGGATCCTTCTGTCACCTGAACACCCACCAAGAACCAACTGGAGAAATTTAACCCTTCAGGGGCTGAAAAGGGGGTCAACATTTTTTTCTCCTATACTTAACATGGAAGACTGACCAACATCAGCCAATTTGGTGCTCAGTGCCTGGTGCACTGGGGGGGATATTGTTCGGGGGAAGAGGTTGCACTGGCGAGGATGCTGCGCATGGGGGGAAGTTATGCATGGGGGGAAGTTGCGCATGGGGGGTTGAAGCTCATGGGGAGTTGAAGTGCATGGAGGGAAGTTGCACATGGGGGTTGAAGCGTATGGGGGAAGTTGCGCACAGGGGAATTTGCACATGGGTTGATGCGCATGGGGGGGTTGATGAACATGGGGGAAAGTTGTGCATGGGGGATTGATGCATATAGGGGTTGATGCATACGGGGGTATTTTACTCCTGCAACGCGGGCACGCCTTTCACTAGTGCCATATATACCATGTATAAGACCTGAGAATCACCCACCTGCACCCAGAACAAGCCCACAACCAGGAGAAATGGCATCAGAGATCCAGAGTAGCAGGCCCGATGACTGTGTGGGATAAACACTGAAGAAAAAGAAGATATACCAAGTGCAAGGCCCAGCTGAAACAATTGCCAGTCCAAAAGCGCCTGAGCCAGCCAAGAGACTGATGCATGAAAAGATGATGAGTAAAATTAACTGGATTTGATAGATAATTGTTAAATAGATAATAAATAGATAATTGATAAATGCATTAAGTGTTGTGCTAGGTAGGTTCTAGCATATGTATTGAAGGAGGAAGGTCAGTCTGGCCCTCCTCTTCCTGCTTTTTCTTTTTTTTTTTTTTAGAGAGGGAGCTTTCTATTTTACCTCAATGAAGGAGCATGATGGAGAAGATGTGGCCATGGAAACTCCCCTGAAAAGCAACACTGGACTTAAAAAGTATAGATGCTTGGAGTGTGGAAAAGCATTTTAGAAGGAGGGACAACTTCAGTTGTCATTACAGAAATCACACTGGGGAGAAACCATTTAAATGTTTAAAGTGCAAAATCTTTTAGTAGCCATGAAAATCTAATTAGACATCAAAAAACATATACTGGACTGAAATATACATGCCAGCTTTGCCATAAAAGCTTCACCTCAAGAGAAAGTGAATGTGCCATTCCAGAAGTCACAAAGGCAAGAAGCCATTTGAATGTCTAAAATGCAAAAACTGAAAATTGTTATATAACTTTTTTATTATCCTTTTTGATTTGATGTCTGTTGGAATTGCTGGGTAACCATATAGTTTAAGAAAAAATTTCAGTAGTATAATTTAATAGAAATTAATTGATGTTATTTTAGACTAAAGAAAAGTAAATTGCAGTAGGTAATCTGTGCTTGCCATATATTCTGATAAGAACATTTTTGTTTATATAAAGCTCTCAGCCTCAGGAGCAGGATGTGCTGGTATCTCTGGGACTGGCTGTTTAGAAGAAAGACCCGATTTGTTTACCTGGACAAGGACTTTGATGAGGGATCTTTGGCTGGTCCAAGCTGGACGCGCTCCACTTCAACACCTCCAGGTATTGAACAGGACTGCCCACCGCCCCCGTTTCCGGTCACGAGGTCACTGAGTACAGTACCTCTATAAATTTTCAAGAGAGAGCTAAAAGATGGATTCAGGTGTTTTAATAGGGACACAATTTCAATACTTGCTATGTGTACCCCTATTACCATGGTAACTCATTGCCTTTCTAATAGGTTCCACCTCTACTTTTACCCATTGTCAGGGAAAATCCAAATGTTCACTAGATGGATGTTCACTATCACAATAATGGATGATAGGGGTTGAGAAGAGATGTTGAAACATATGTTCACATATGCAGTGAACACCACAAATGTGACTTATCACAGCGCACCTCTCCAGCTCTTTAAAAAAATAAAAAATGAACAATGAAAGTGAAGGCATAAGATCTAAAAGAGGAGATGGGAGCATACCTCCATATGTGGTGGGACTGTAAACAAATAAAAAGAATATGGAAAATGATATTTAAGGAAATATCCAAAATAATAAGAGAAAAAGTAAGGAGAAATCCAAAGATTGCGCTGTTAAATACAATACTTGGAAAAAACAAGCTTAAGGGAAGGAATTAGTAATTATAATGGTGACAACTGCAAGAATGGTAATTGCAAAAAGGTGGAGGAATGACTATACCAAGGCGAGAAGAATGGTAGTCAGCTGTGGCGTATGGCTGTATGACTGCCAGCCATAAATTAACGGTGAAACTGAAGATGAAAAAAGGGACAATATAAAGGAATTATTTTAAAGAAATTCGGGAGCCATTTTTTGTACATGTTCTAAAGAAAAGGGAAAAATCAAACATTAATTCTTTTTCTGGAGGGAAAGGGGGTTTGTGAAATAATGGATGATAGGGGTTGAGAAGAGATGTTGAAACTAAAATGTATACGGTCGAGGGATTATTCTGGGAGTGGTCTATGTGCATGTCTTTATTTGTGTAATTTATAATGAAAATATGAATTTTTTTAAAGTGAAGGTGCAAACTGGTACAAATTGTGAAAAAAGTTACTAAGAATAACTAAATCTATCTTCATTCTGGTAGGTATGAGCTGCAATCATTGAATTATTGCTTTGAATTATTAAATACTGTATTCGGTACAGGGCACTTCTCAAAACTGAGATTTTCATGTTCATAAAAAATAAAACAATTTCTAACACTCGAAAGGGTGAAGGGAAAGGGCTCTTGCCTGGCACATTCAGCCAGAGCTCAGCACTTGAGGTGTTTTTCTTCTCAGATTACCTCTTCAAGTTTCCCAAACTTTAAAATCACCATCATGGTGGAAAAAATAATCTCCAGAAATACAGAAAAATAATCTCCAGAAATACAAATCAGCCACAGTTAACAATGCTATCTGAATATGGAGCTGATCTTATGAAGGTACAACCCCTTCAAGCTCCGTTCAAAGCGGGTAGAGGATTCAGTGCCTGCACTGCCCAGTCCGTGAAATTTCCTTCATGAACTGATAAAACTGAGGAAAAGGCAGAAAACTCAGCCCGTTCATTCCACACACATGAACATCTGCAGCCAGCACTGTAAACCAGATGAGCAAGAATACAGAGCCATTTACACTAGCTAAAAAGAACTGTCCACCAGGAAGATGTTACAAGATGTCAGTTGCATCAGCAAATTTAAAATATGCAGTCACGGCTCCAAGGGTGAGGGGGAAGGGTTTTTCCCCTTTGGATCTAGTACACCTTAAACCCCAACGAACTTGGATTCTCTGAGGGAAACCCTCACAATGCAGGGCTTTTGAACAGACTGTAAGCCTCTGCTTTCTATGAGGGTTTTTTTCCCCTCAGGTTCTAGTTGGGAATCTCCTCAGAATCCAACTAGAATCTTCTCTGCTCCTTAAACCCCAACAAACTTGGGTCCTCTGAGGGAAACCCTCACAATGCAGGGCTTATGACCAGACTTTAAGCCTCTGCTTTCTATAATGAGGGTTTTTTCCCCTCAGGATCTAGTTGGGAATCTCCTCAGAATCCAACCAGAATCTACTCTGCTCCTTAAACCCCAACAAACTTGGGTTCTCTGAGGGAAACCCTCACAACGCAGGGCTTATAACCAGACTTTAAGCCTCTGCTTTCTATAATGAGGGTTTTTCCCCCTCAGGATCTAGTTGGGAATCTCCTCAGAATCCAACCAGAATCTACTCTGCTCCTTAAACCCCAACAAACTTGGGTTCTCTGAGGGAAACCCTCACAATGCAGGGCTTCTGAACACTTTAAGCCTCTGCTTTCTATAGAGGGTTTTTCCCCTCAGGATCTAGTTGGGAATCTCCTCAGAATCCAGCTAGAAGCTTCTCTGCTCCTTAAACCCCAACAAACTTGGGTTCTCTGAGGGAAACCCTCACAATGCAGGGCTTCTGAACACTTTAAGCCTCTGCTTTCTATAGAGGGTTTTTCCCCTCAGGATCTAGTTGGGAATCTCCTCAGAATCCAACCAGAATCTTCTCTGCTCCTTAAACCCCAACAAACTTGGGTTCTCTGAGGGAAACCCTCACAACACAGGGCTTCTGAACAGACTTTAAATCCCTCTATAATGAGGGGTTTCTTTCCTCAGATTCCAACTAGAAGCTTCTCTGCTCCTCAGACTGAAACAAACTTTGGCCCTCTAAGGAAAGCCTCACAAACTAGGCTTCTGCTTCTATATTGAGGTGTTTTTCTCCTCAGGTTTCTCTGTAAACTCAAACCACAGGCTTCTCTGCTCCTCAAACCCACCACAGAAGCCAGTAGGAGCCCTCACGACCACATTCAATCAACCCCCTCCACACCCCGCCCAAAAAGCGATCACACCACGTGCTACTTCTTATATATCCTCCAAAGCCCACCCCTTCTCATTGCAAGCCAATCAGAGAGGAAAATACACTTGGCGCTCGTTTATTGGCTCTTCCTGCTGTCACTCAAGTCAGAACTCTAATCTTCCCTCCCACCCTCAGCCCAACTGCCGTCCCAACGACGGCTGACTCGCGCCTCGCCTGTCACTCAACCTCCCAAACCCACTTCTTTCATTGTAAACCAATCAGAGGAAAAATTCACTTGGCGCTCACTTATTGGCTCTTCCTGCTGTCACTCAAAGTCAGAGTTCTAATCCATTCCCACCCACTGCTGCCTCGCGCCTAGTCTGCCTCCCAGCCCCGCCTCTTCTTACTGCAAGCCAATCAGGGAGGAAAGAGGCTGGGCGCTCGTTTATTGGCTCCTCCTGCTGTCACTCAAAGGAGGTCCGGGAGAGGATGGCTCCAGGCTTCTTAAAGGAACAGAGTCCCTTTTTTCCAGCTCCTTGTTCTAGTAAGTGACTTTGGGTCACATTTTTAGCTTATGATCCCAAAGTCAGTTTGCAAAGTCAGAATATGGGGAAAAATTACAGGCTTCGCTTTCATGCTTGTGCAAAGTTATTAATAGCCTTTGCAAGCTGAATCCTGCTGCACAAGCTTCTGTAGGGCTACTCAGAAGTAAATCCCACTGTGCAATGGGGCTTACTCCCAGGAAAAAGGGTATAGGACTGCAGCCTTGGTATTCCCCCCCCCCCCAACTAAGAATTTTATCTTGGGAGACCATATATCATAACTGCAAAAGAGGACAGGGCCCTTCAACATGTAGGACACCCAAGAAAAATATAGGACATGACATTATAAAAGCTAGAAATATACTCCTATGTATTATTGGAATTAAAACTATTACATATAATTTAAGAATTATAGGCTTCATGCTGCCTGCTCACAAGAAAAAGGAGGACAAGGAAGATTTTTTTTCCAGTATACAAGGCTAAAAAAAGGACATTCCCTGAAAAAAACAGGATATATGGTCACCCTGTATCTGGGGAGTTAGACCCATTGAACAAAACGAGTAGGCACACATTGCATTCTACTGCATCAAAATCTATAGAGTCTGATAGTAACCAACTGGATTGGTGTCTGGTGTCTGATAGTAACCAACTGGATTGCCAAATCCAACTGGCATGTGTATGTGCAGAGCATGTGTAGCGTGTCCAAACGTGCATGTCCATGTGTCATGTGCCCAGCATGTCCATGCGTGAATCTGCAGAGCATGTGCAGCATGTCCAGAGTGCCCTTTCCCCATGTGTATTTCACTAGGAGCAGTGGCATAGCTAGAGGGGGTGCAAAGCTTTAGGTTTGGAAGAGGCTCACAACAGTGTGCAAGGAAACCCTTCATTTCAATCTCAAGTTTCAAGATCTAAAAATAATTTTATTTCCCCTCCTAATTTCCCTAATCTTGCTCTCTGCATGCAGTTAACCTGTGCTACATAGGCAACAGCTGTAAATAAGATTTTAAAATAAGATTTTATTTTACAAATAAGATCTTATTTTGAGACCTCTATCAAGAACAGTTGCAGTTTTGCTTAATGGGAAAATACAGGTGTCTCTTGTTATCCACTAGGATTCCTTCCAGAATTTCCCATAGATAAAAAAAATCTGTGCATAAATAAAATAATGGAAAAATAGGCTTAAAGACCCCCTCCATTGCACCTAATGGAAAAGGAAAACCTCAGACTCTGCAGGGGGTTTATTCTGGATCTGAAGAAATCTATCTACAGTATTTATATACCGGTTTTCAACTGAAAAGTCCACAAAGTGGTTTACAAGAAAATGAAAAAAATTAATAGCTAATTAATAGCTAAGAAAGGATGCATGACTGCCTCTACAACAGCAGAAAAGCAGTTTCTTTTCTTGCTTTAAAAGAAAAGCAGTTTTTTTTGCAGGGGCCATTCATGTTAAGTCAAATCCATGTATAATAAGGTTGGAACTATATGTACTTTACATGTCTTCTTATACAGCCACTGTTCAGATTTCAATAGCAAAATAGTTTTCAGAAGCCAGGTTTCTAAGATACAGCCTCGGGACACAAATCTTAACCAATTTAGACCAACACAACTTACCCACTCCCCATTCCTGTGGTGGAGGGGAGGCCACTGCATGTTTTACACTGCCCTAATTCCCACAAAAGTGGCACTTTTTACACCCCCTATTTTGATTCCACCATGCCACCACAAGACTTGTGCTAGGAGTTCACTAGAGGTTAGAATTGCAGCCTCACTGTATAGCATTCCAGCGTATTTGATCAACATCACTTGCTTTTAGGGTACAGCATCTTTCACTGTAGAGTTTGGCAAGATAAATTCATATCAAAATGTGCATTAGGCCTCAAGTCTTAATAAGGAAGAAGCAATGACAATTATGTACTCAATAAGACTAGGTCAAACCAGGCCAAATGTTTTATTGGATTTATTTGTATGGCAACTCTGATGAACTGGGAGATCCTTGTGAGATCCAGCAGCCAATATGTGTAGTTTTATTTATGCCCAGGATGCAGCATGAAGAGGCAAGTCTACATTGTTCTATGTAGTCTACACTGACCCCCTATTAACACAGGGGGTCTCTAAACCTTTTGGCAGAAGGGCCATATCATCTCTCTGACACTGTGTCAGGTGCCAGAAAACTAATTTAAATTTCATATTTACATAAATTTTCATATAGGAATGTATTGGAGTGAATTACAAGGCTTACCCGAGGGGCCAGGGTTTGGAGACCCCTGCATCACATATTGGATCATCTAAACAGAAACTTTTCCAATGCTTCTACAGTACCAAAACCATACCAAGCGCTTTCATTAGAAAGTGAAAGCGACAAATATAGGAAAATATAGGATTCATATTGAATGAATTGACTCAGAGGTAAACCCCTCCAACTTTCACGGAGCACTTACAGTTCAATCCAACAGCAAAAATACGCAAGTTTTTCTTCTTTTGAAATCTCACAATGTACCTGCCTCTTTTATATTGACAAACTGCAAGCATTACCTTGTAGCTTTAGATCTGTCCAACCCTGCCTAACTCTTTGGAAAGTTATCTCCATTATGGTTATTCCAGTCCCAATATGTTGTTTGTCCCAACCAAGCCACACTTTAGAACTTCTTTAAAAAACTCAAAACAGACGAGGATAAGAAACGCATTTGGTTTTATTGAATTGAAGCAGAAATCATCTGAGTTATCTTTGAGAGAAAATAGCTTTCAAAAAAAACTTTGAGACTCGGGCTTAGAAGTCTCAAAGGAGCCAGCCTTCAATGTACACTATTTATATCATATACAGGATAAATAAATTAATATCTACATGCAAAATACATATAGAAAGTTACATACACACTATAAAAATACAATTTGAGCTTATTCTTTGTTTCATTTTTATACAGGTTTTTAATTTACATTTTTACACATTTTTGTAAACGTTTTTCTTAATAAAAATCAGAGCACACCACACATCACCATCCACATCTTCACTTCAGCCTAGACAGATCCCACACAATGCTACATCCCTAACTTTTGTTACCCCTTCATTTCTACCACAGCATTACTATTACATTATTCTACAAGAGTAAGGTTTCTTCTTTTGCTCACTTTGCATACCATTTTAAAATATTAAGTAATGCAACCATAAAGTCTGTGCTTCAGGAAAAAAAGACAAGCAATTAAGTGTCATTACAACCACTTTATCCACTTCACATATACCAATATTTCTGCAGAATCTTTTGTATTTTCTGCTAAAATCTTCCACGTAAGCATGCAAGTGCATTATGATTATGGATTCACTTGTGCAAGGTAAGAATAAACTGGAATAAAACTACATGAGTTCATAGTTCAAGGGAATGTAGACTTTACATTAAATGCCAGTATTTCTAACTGAATACAAAATACCAAGATTTTCTGAATACTCTGTGGTTCCTAATATGAAGATCCAAAAGCTGACCTTCATGTTTTAACACTCATATATGACTGGTATGTTTAACCAGATTGTCATCTGGTCTGCACTTAAAACAGAAGCTTATTCCTCCTTAAATAATCCAAACGTATACCTAATTAAAATAAGCTTCCTGACAGTGAATACAGCTTAAAATAACTAAAAAAACTTTTCTTTAAAAGAATGTACAGCTAAAATATTGATTAAAGTATCTCAGGCCCAAAAGAAATAAGCATACACTCCTTTGCAATTCAGCTTAACCCCAAAATACTTCTGTATTAATATTTAACTTTTGATACTCCAAGACCCTAACTTAGAAGGGTGCTCAAGGACCTGCTCAGCTTTACCACTATCCTGAAGCCACTATGTTGATACTTCTCACTAGTTGACTGGAGCAGCCTTGCATTTGACCATGACCAAATGAAGGGAAAGCAGAGTACACATTTTGGGTGCTCCAAGCTAACTGGCAAGGTACAGAGAATACATTGCTACTTATTGCCTAAAAGTACTATACACACATTAACAGTTCACTCTAACACACTGAATCATAGGAGAGAACCTGCCACTTGGATTTTGATTTGAGGCCAAAGAAGAAGGTGCCTTCCAGGTCACTTGGTGGAGAACTGCTAAGACTTTCTTCTCCGGAGCTCATATCTTCACAAGAGTCCTCACTAGAAACATGAAAAGTTAATATATCAATCACAACAATAGCTGTGGAAAAGGCAGGTGCAGGTGTTTTTTCTTTACAAAAGTGAGAAATATGGAATTTACGTGATTTTATTTATCACTGAAAAATTCATTTTTATCAATAGAATATCATTCCTAATTAAGGGAAGTTTAGTTTGCAGCCAATATATTAAGAATTTATATATACATTTTGCTTTTCTTCTGGCACAAATGCATAAAGATCCTGACAGTCAGTTCAAGTGACATGCAATAGAAACACTGCAGGAAGCTACATGTGGTTTTAGCAGTAAGACCCACTTTTTAAAGTCTATAAGGAACTTCTAACTCTACCAGCCATAGAAGTATCTCACTTTACTAGTCATGCAACCCTGTTTTTATCCCTTTTCACTGAGGTTGGGGAAGCTACTCAAGAGAGTAGCACTGAATCAGACAGATGTAAATGAAACACATACCTCCAAATCCAGAGTAACTACGGGAGGATGTAAGAGACATTACGTGCACCCGTAGTTACTGCACTTCCTAGTGAAAACCTATGGGAAATTCATATTGGAATCCAGAGTAAATTGTTCTTACACCAGAGCAAGGACTCCCCATAGTTACTCTGGATTTTGCCCATACTGTACTTGTAGTTACCTCAAAATGTATTCTGTTTGACACAGCTCTAGGGTTTCATGATTATTCACACTTGCTTGTGATTAACAAAAGCTCTTGTCCTCTAAGGTCTTTTATATTTGTATTTTTTCTAAACTAATACTAAGACCATCTAAACTAATTTAAGACCATTTTGGATATTTGGACAACAGCCCAGTGGAATTTAATCCAAGGATTACAGTTGTGCCAAATAACCCTGCCCCGTTCATGACCTCAAAATCATCAACATTCAGGCAAAATTTTCAAGTAAATATCCATGTATTTTTCTCATTTACCTATGTAAAATTAATGAAAACAGAAAACTTATTTATCATGCTCCTGTGCAACTTAAAAATGGAAGAGAAAGGTTGGGACTATTTAATTTGCATGTATCCTATCCCCTTAAGAAATTCATGTTCTACAGGGACCATATAGTACATTTCTGGAACACAATATTGCTTTTAGTCCCAACAATACACTTTGCTCATACCTAACATAGGTTGGGAAGATACGAGTATGCATTCTAGGTTGAGAAATGGGATGAACAGCAACCATTTGGGCTGCTTATTTTTAAAAAATGATCACACAAGACTTAAATCAGCCAAAATAGACACATGTTCTAGAGACTCTGATATTTGACACCTTCTAAGTTTGACAAATGTGTTTTATCCTTCAAGGTGCCAACAGCAAAGTGGTTATGAATAATTGCTGTCCTAAAAGTGCTTCAGAGCTACATGAATTTCCATTACTGAATTAACATGCCATCTTTAAGTAACTAAAGGTTTTGGCAGTTATTTGACTCTTCAGGCTCTACTTACGATTCACTTTCATCAAAGCATCCAGCCTCAGGGATTGTGGGCAACTCAGGTACACTGTAATAGCTGTTTTGAAGGTTTTGGGCGGTACGTCTTGAAACAATCCAAACTAGCTTTTTGTGGTCTGGTTTGCAGCATGTAGGGGAAGAGTAATCCGCTAAACATTTTGAGACCAATTCTCTCCAATAGAGTAAGTCACTGTCACTTATCTTTAAATGAGAAAGAGATAGCACATATTTATTAATGTCTTCAGAATAACTTCAAGAAATACACTATGGCACACACAAGCGTAGCACTCTACTGAACAGTGTTGATCTTACTTTCAAGTAAACATGCACAGCTGCTGCACACTGACTCATATATCGTAGCCACAATTAAAGCAGGTACACTAATTCCAAATGAAAAACTGTAGTCCAAATGATGTGCTAGAGTCAACTACTGTTGTAATCAAGAGGTATCCAAATTCCGGCCCAAGGGCCAGATACAGCCTACAGCAAGCTTGACTGCGGCCTGCAGCAAAACCCCACCATCTGGTCCTCAGGAAAACCTTGTAATCCTCCAGATATGTCTCTATTACACTCTTACATGTAAATTTATTCAAATTTAAAATGTGAATCATTTTTCTGGCTCCTGACAGTGTCAGAGAGATGAGAGATGATGTGGCTCTCTGTCAAGGAGTTGGGACACCCCGATGTAATCCAACACTGTCTTAAGCACACAGGAAAGTTGAAACATGTCTTTTGTGCACAATACTCTACCTACTACTGCTTATCTTCTGGCTCTCCTACTCAAGTATCAGACTCATAGCCCAATACTCACAAGGCCCTACCTTGTGACACCCATAAAGTCTTTTATGGCTGTCACAAAAGGCAATATACCATTCAGCTCAGCTTGGCCTTGCCATGAACAATGTGTCCACGGGTCTGCATACCAGCAGTTTCCCTACAAGGCCTGGTCCAAATACGTCATGCAGTATTTGACAAGAAGTGAGTGGAATAGGGAAGAATGCAATGTTGCTGCCACCAACATCTGATTAACCATGCTGTGAATGAGTGCTCTCCCTTCCTCTCTCCAGATAATAATTTACGGCTCAAAATTCCCCCACAAGATCCAGTTCACCCTGTTGGAATATGTGCATCAGCGTATGGAGAGTTAAGTAAGACTGGGCTGCTCCTGCAAGGTGGATAAAATCAACCCAGTCATACTTTTACTCTAGTCAAGCATAAATCCTCCAAAAATTGTTCTAAAAGACATTTGTTCAAGGGCAGTTGAGTATCTGTTACGACTGCAGAGCTCAAACTCATGCTGCTCTCAGCCGAGTACTGATCTTACCTTTGAATACTTCTGAACGCACAGAACGATCTCAAACAAATCCATGGATTTTAAAGTCTGCACTTCCAGGGAGAGAAGGCACAAAGCCAATATGGATGGCTGAAAGTACAAAAACATTAAAATAACTTTAATTTTAATAAATTAATTGCTTTAAACATTAAAACAAAAAAATCTAACTTTTTCCTGCTGAGCAATTTATCTAGCAGACTTACTTTTGCTTTTGAAAAGACTAGTCGGCAGTTACAGGCTTTCAGTTGTGCTTCCAGTTTGTCAAGGTTCAACAATTCTTTCCTACAAGGGAGAAAAAGCAGAACAAATTAAGGCAGCGTATTAAAGAAACCAACAGATTCAACAAATGTTTTCAACAAAACAAATGTACGTCAGGATTACTCAACTGGGGAGGGAGGTTAACCATAGGCCAGTTCATTCCTCCATCTACAACTCTGGAAGAACATCCTCTCTACAGTGCTTCCGGCGGAGCCTTAAAATGTTTCTATTTAGAAGAGCCATCAATTGATGTCAAGCTGTTATCATGGCTTTAATTGCTTTTATTGTGTTTTTAGAGCGTAGAACTTTTAAAAAATGTTTTAACTATGATATGTGCTTTATTTTTAGCCACCTTGGATTCCCTGGTGCAGGAGTAAGATGGGGTATAAATCTGTCTAATCAGAGTCCCATACACTCTTTAGAAATTATTAGGCATGAGCATATGCTGTATCATATGGGTACAAATTGATTAGAGCACCTGAAGCACAGTGAATAACTAAAAAACACAGACAATGCTTTGATATTCCTTCTCCCAACAAAGCCTAACCTAAGTCTAAGAGGTTTCAAATTCTACCTCCTGTGTAATGGAATTAGACTGATTCCATACTTACCATTCTGAGGTATGACAGAGTACAATAGTATGGTACAAGTGCAAAAAGGTTAAGGCAGTAGTAGCTTTGAAGTCAAAGTGCAGTTTTTCAGAGATTATTTTTTCCATGCGCATCAAATCTGACACAGTGCATTTGCACTGGCTAATCCGGATAATGTCATGGAGAGATGGAATATTGCCTTCCTCTTCGACCACTTGGGCAGCCAGCAGAAAACAACAGACTCCAATGCAGGACAAATGTTTAGGTTTCACCTAAGGAAAAGAAGAGAACAGGTAATGGATAGTAAGATTCCGAACTGCAAACATACAATTGCAATTCATGACAAATCAAGCACATTTTAAAGTACTATACAGCAAATTTGTTGAGCATTACGAGATTACAAAATTTGAAACAACCACCAAAATAAGAGTCTTACATCAGGTATCTTGCTTCAATTGCAACACTAAAATAAGGTGTAGCAAGTCCTGACTGTAACCTTAAATCCCTTTGGTGCCAATTCCGACACTAAGGGTCATTCAGAATTTGAACATTAGGGTGCACCAGAACCAGGGGAGGCGAGGGAAGGGGGCTAAAGATTCAGTTGAAAAGCATGGCAATACCACCACAATCTATGTGAGCAGCAAGAAAAAGAAAATGTTTAATAAACCATTTTGCCCTGAACTTGGAAATTCGGGATAAGTCGCCAGTTCTTTCTGCAATAGTTCTAGATGCCTAGAAATAAGCTAATCAAAAAATCAAGTATTAAAAGCTATGGAAACAGTACTTCAATATGTGTGCCAAACTGTTATACAGTAATCTGCAATTTCCAAATACCTTCATAAGTGCCAAAAATCTGTCCAGTATGTTAACAGCCAGGACAAATGTTTCTGTGGCAAACCCAAAGAAGTTGGTCAGACTCCAGAGATCTTCCACTTTTGCATTCCTAAGTCTTGGACATAGGGTGTTTTCATTCTGTTGCAAGAAAAATAATGATTAACTTCATTGAATTTTAAAGGTTATAAAAGGTTACTTAAATATTCAAATGAAACCTCACAATCCTAGCAGTACTTTATTCTGGATGAACACAGGACAGGCCTGCTGTTTGATGCCAACAAGATCTTTTCACAAAAGAGACAATAAACTTACGTATACTGGATAATAAGCTGGCAGAGAAGTATATAAAGGTCAGGCCTTGTCATTGTGAATTTGACATTGCAAATTCACTGTACACTCCAACTCAAGACCTGTTCTCTGGTCACATCCAGAGAAAGTTTGAGGCCCCCAGAATCCCTTAGAAAGGTACTTTAAAAATAAATAAAAAGAAGTGCCTTTCTAATGCCTTCCAGAGGCCTCCAGTCACATTAAGAGTTCTGGTGTGCCCTGGCTTGACTATCCATAAGTTCAGGTATCCATGCAGGTTCTGGGAATGGAACTACTGCAAATTATAAGGCACAATTGTACTACACTGCAACCTATATTTGAACTGTGAACCTTTCTTTATAGATGATTTATGTATTGTATGCATTAATACACTAAATTAAATAGTATTTCCAACTGTGGATCAAAACTGATGAATGAGTTGCAAGCCAATTTTTTGGAAGGTTATTCAGTTTTTGAAACAAAAGAAATGGGCAAATGAATTTTGCAATCATTTCTTGCCCAGTTAGTATAGATAACTATATATAAAGATATATATCTTTATCTGGAATGCTAAGCTGCAGTGTGTGGGCTTTGTGTGGGGTGTGGGTGGCGCAAGTGGTTAAGACACTGTGCCTATTAACCAGTAGGCCAGGGTTCGAGACCCACGTCCCCACAAGACAGGGTGAACTCCTGTCCTTAGCCCAGCTCTGTGATGCAACTGGAACCAATCGTATCAGCTCTGCCATTCCATTGGACTATTTCAGTGGTCTGGAGGGGGGATTTGCTGCTTGGGAAATAGCCTATTCTCCATATCAATCTACCCAGGCCTTCATGCTTCACATGCAGCGTCCAGCACAATACCATAGTCTTTCAAGACTGATGGATGCCAAGTTAAGCTGCAGTATGAGGTAATCTTTGCACCCACAAACTAAAATATCACATTTTCTGATTTTCTCTAGTAATTGGAGTCCTGTAGCTCACATGTGAACCTGGTTTCAGCCTTTCATATTGCCTGGAAATTCCTAATTTCTCTTCTTGCTCTCCAGTTCAGCCTTCTGGGTACCTTGACCAGACTGTAAAAAGGTTTGGGAGAACAGTCCTTGAATTTCATATGTAGGGAAAGTTTAACAAATAAGAGCAAAAAGTCTACACCTATGTATAAGTTCTCTAGCAATCTTCTATTAAATACTTAACTTATTAATTTCAAATATTTCTTTATAGAAACATTTTTTGTCTGGCAAATCATGATAGAGCAGCATTCTAAGAAGTGCATCCCAAGGCTAAAATGTTTGTGAAGCACTGCTCTACAACACTGTCAGAGATAATATTAAAATCTGTCAGGAACTATTTGAAACAAAAAATTCCCTGTGCTTTGGGCCATTTCCTCAGTTGTGTCATCACAGCTCATGCTATATGAATAGTTAATCCCCAACCCCACAGACACACATCTCCTCACCTCAGAAGTGCACTCAATCAGGCTCAGCCCTTTCTCCCGAGGTTGGTATTTCCATTCTTGTTCCAAATGGCGTTTCAATTGCTTGAAGAGCCAAGTGCTCATCTGTTCTTCAGCTCCAATATCCTTCATCTGATTGGGGGGGGGGAGAGAGAGAAACCTCAAACTTTATCAAGTTTTACATTCAATTTTACAGTTACTGAAAAGGATTAGCGTGCATCACAACAATCACAAGCCAATAACAAAAGTGTAGAAGTGTTAGAAGTCTAAGCATATGAAGCATTTTAAGAAGAAAATTGCCTGTAACCTGTATTTAAGAAGCCTGTATTTTAAAACCTGGGCTTTCCTAAAAAGTTCCAAAAAACTATTTGCAATAGGTAGTAAAACTGGAGGGGAGAAGAAGCAGTCCTGAATCATCTCCCCTGCTGAAAGAACAAAGACTCATTGCCCCTCATTTCACCCAGTGGCTGATATGGAAAAGGGGGAAGTAGAGCACCCAAGGACTGTGTCACGTAGGCTGTGGCAGCAACATCCAGACCTGACTGACAGGGGCAGCAAAAGAACACAAATACATTGACAATCGACACCACCCAATGTTTGCCCAAGAAGTTCCACTTCTGTTGCACTTTCCTGAGAATATTTAAATAAGCAGGTCTCATTTTTGAGCAAATGTTTTAAGATCCAACTGGCCAAGTGATGACATTTTGATGTCTTCTCATGGACGTTTTAGGATCATTCAAATTATGATCCAGTTTGCCAAATTTTATATTCCACTCAGCCAGTTTTGTTTGTAGCACGGGAGCCTCACAATAACCTTTTCATTTCACTACAGCTTACATATTGTCTCTCATACACACTAGTCCTTCCTTCAAATAATAAATTCAGCCTGGTTTTCACCTTACATTATTTATATTAAGAAATAAGCTTAACATTTTTCCAGTTCAGTTTTCAATGCAAAAATGCTAAGGGGAAAGAGATGGGCGTAGAGGAAAACTACAACCAAGCCTTGATTGTTCTCAAGGCCCTTGAAGCCCGAAGCCCATAGCCTGTATTGCATTTGTTCTCAGAGTCAAGCACTGGAATGTTTAAGGAACATACTGGTAAATGGAATCCAACTTTAGCCAGGGCTTGGGGCCAAGTACATGATGTTTCTACAAAGGCAAAACACTATAGATAGATATAATTATCAAACACAATACATTATCAATGCTGATGCACCAGATGGGCACCATGATAAATATTAAGGTGAGACTTGTGTTTACTAAAAAAAATCATATCTACTCCATCTTCTCTTGCACATTTGAGGTGGTTTACAAGACAAAAGCATTCAGTCTGACCAGATTCAAAGACCATCTATCTCACACTTGCTCCCCTCTTCCTTTCTCAACAAACAGTCTTTCTGCTGGATAAACCTGGTTCCTTTGCTATCCTCTGATCCCTCCTCAAGAGCAGGAGAGTCCAAACCAGGGGCCAGATGCAGCCCACGACAAGCTTCAATACAGCCCACGGGCAAGGCCCTTCATTTGCCTCACAGGCAAGCCTTGTAATGCTTTCATCTGTCAATCAGTTTGTGCTTGAGTTGCTGCCACAAGCAAGATATCTTTGTTTGCTCCCCCATACACCCCAAGCTAATTCTGCTTACAAAGCTTTCCAGCCCATCACTCCAGCTGTCATTCCTTTTTCTTTTTGTAGCACATATGTGGGCCTATCCCTCTAAACCTAAGCCATTTCCCACCCTACATTCCTGAAGGCCTCAGAGAGAGAGGAGAGAGAAAAAACAAGAACTTGCCTTCTGCCATCTCTAAAATAGTACCCACTAACCCAGACCAGCGATATTTTCAACCCTTTTGAAGGATGAAAACACAACATGATCTTTTTAATAATTATCAAGGCACACAATGCTAGGGAGGAATATCATCCCCAATATTCCTAATAGTTAAGTGACCCTTTCCCAAGGCACATCTTGCAACCCATTCGTGGTATACCAGTGTGCCACAGTAACTGGTTGAAAAGCATAGCCTGAGACAACCACCAGAGTATTGTTATTATTATGATTCTTTATGCAAGTGGCACATCTAAAACATGTCTAAGTACAGTCTAAAACAGCCATTTTCAAAACAGTGTGGTACGGCACACTGGTGTGTCAGGAATTATTCACAGGTGTGCCACCAAGAATTGGAAAAAGTAGTATTAATAGGGTAATTAGTAGGATTAGTACAAGTAGGATAATTAGTACCAGTAGGGCCATTGGGAAAATGTGAGCACCCACTGCTGCACAATGTGCCTTGTTGATCGTTAAACCACCAATACTGAGTCTTGAGCATTTTTGAGCCTTGTCAGTGCACTCTGAGATTTAAAAAAATGAAAACCACCGGTCTAAAGAACATTCCCGCCTTAGTGCAACCCTAGTTTTCAAACAATCCCAATTCCCCCACATACATACTTCCAGAGAGCTGAAGTGGCACAGCTGGAGGGAGGTTGAACAGTCAGTCTTGAAGGGAGCCTCATCCCTTTGGAGCCATTCCAGTTGGAATGGAATGGAGTGAGGCTCCCTCCAAGACTGACTGCTTCACCCCCTCCAGCTATGTCACTGCTGCTCTGCTTCAACCCCACTTTGCAATTTTGAAGAGACCCTTGAGAATGTCTCTTCAAGGACCTATAAAAGGTATTACTTTCCAGTCACCCCCTCTGTCACTTCAAAGTGGGGGGGGGATAGAGCCTGACTGGTAAGAAAAGGGGCAGGATCACCCTGAAGAGCCCCCAGCTCCCCATGAGGGGGGAGACATGAAATGGCACCATTTGGTGGCGGGTGGTCAGAATAACCCCATCCCCCCATCAATGGGAGAGCTCCTTTTTCTGGGAGTCAGGAAACCCCTGAAGAGCCCCCAGCCCTCTAGCAAGGGGGGAACTTCAAAATGTCTCCCTGATATTGGGTGAACAGAATCACTCCTGAAGAGCCACCCATCAAAGGGAGAACCCTGAAATGTCTCCCTCAGGTGGTGGTGGGGGCAAAATCACTTCTGAAGAGCCCTCCTCGTCAAGGGGGGAGCCCTGAAATGTTTCTCTCAGATAGAGGGGAGTAGAATCACCCTGAAGAGCCTTCCCATTTAAAGGGGCAGCCTGAAATGTCTCCCTAGGGTGGTGGTGGGGCAGAATCGCCCCTCAAGAGCCCTCCACCAAGGGGGCCCCTGAGATGTCTCCCTAGGGTGGTGGTGGGGCAGAATCGCCCCTCAAGAGCCCTCCACCAAGGGGTGCCCCCTGAAATGTCTCCCTGAGGTGGTAATGGTGTAGAATCGCCCCTCAAGAGCCCTCCATCAAGGGGGGGGGTCCTGAAATGTCTCCCTCTGGTGGTGGTGGGGGGGCAGAGTCGCCCCTCAAGAGCCCTCCACCAAGGGGGTGGGTCCTGATATGTCTCCCTCTGGTGGTGGAAGAGTCAGAATCACCCAGAAGAGCCACCTCAGCAAGGGGGGAGCCCTTAACTGTCTCCCTCAGCGGGTAAAGAGGGCAGAACCACACAAGGAGTCCTCCCTCCAAGAGGAGAGCCCTGAAATGTCTTGCTCAAGTGGTGGGGGGTAGGATCACCCCCGAAGAGCCCCCCCCACGGAGGAGTCCTGAAATGTCTCCCTCAGCTGGTGGTGGTGGGCAAAATCTCCCCTTAAAAGACCTCCATCAAGAGGGGGGTCCTGAAATGTCTCCCTCTGGTTGTGGGGGGAAGAGCCTACCATCAAGGGGGAGCCCTAAAATGTCTCCCTCTTGGGGTAGAGGGGAAGGATCAGCCGTAAGGAGCCCTCAACCCCTCCTCACAAGGTGTGGAGTCCTAAAATGGGTGCCCCTCCTCTATGTCAGTGGGGGGACAGTCTAGCATGAAGGGACAGCCATGACTCCCCCCTTCCCAAGCAGGCAGAGGCCTCCCCAGACCTGGGCAGCGGCCTACCTCTCCTGAGGTGCGCCCCAGCCACGGAGGGGGCGAGGAGGAGAAGGAAGGTCGGGGGCTGGGGGGACGGGAGGCGGCCGAGCTCGGTGACCCCGACGGCGGCGGCGGCAGCAGCAGCAGACTCCAGGCCCCGACCGACCTCCCCCCACCCTTCCCCGCCCGGCTTCAGCGCCAGAGTCTCAGCACCACCATCGCAGCCTCCTCCCCTGGACGCCTCACAGGGGCCTCCGCTTCAGGAGAGCATCAAAATGGCGTCCCGGCTGGACCACAGACCCCTTGGCCACGCCCCTTCGTGACACGTGATCACGCCTTCCTCAGCCGCTTTTGTTTTCAACGCTGCGCGGACAGATCTAGGTGATGAGGAAGAAGAGGAAAAATAGTCCCGCACTACTTTCGTCGCTAGGAGGCGGAAGGGTCTGCTCTGACTGGATGTGAGGAGAGAATCTGAAAGTCCCTTCCTCGAAGGAGAGATTCTGAGGCTGTGCTTTGGCTCCCCTTCCCACTGGGATTAAAAAAATAATCCGCGGAAGGATACAGCAGTCGAATCACACCTTTAAAGGGACACTTGATGAAAAAAAGTTCTGTTTTGAAAAGTCCGCCCAAATCCTCGCGCGCTGATTGGTCCGAGAATCGTGGGTTCTGATTGGCTTAAAAAGCTCGAACGTTGATTGGTCAAAGAAACTCGAGCGCTGATTGGACGAAAACGTTGTTGCTCGCTTCTCGGGGATTTTTGTACCCGGATGTTTTGTTGTGTTTGTTGACAGAGGGCGTGGTCAAGGCTCAGTCAGTAGCCAATGAGAAGGCGCCGTTCCCTCCCCCTCCCCTGCTGGCAAGCTGTACCTCCAGCCTGGTATTTTCCAGCTGTGGAGTGGGGGAGGGGTGAAGTGCCCAACTGTCACTAACGGTCATTTTCCAACTGTCATTTTACCTCAGAGATGAGGTTCTCAAAGTTTCACCACAAGGGACCTACTTTTTGGATAGACAGCCTGTCATGACCCACTGAAATGACGTCATCAAGTGATGTCATAGCCAGAAGTGAATAAATTATTTTTAAAAAATTAAATAAGTCTTCACGCAGGAAGACTTATAATTTATAACACACTACCCTCCTCTTCAACAAAATCAAATAAAGTTTACACAATGAGTCTTACCCAGGAGTAAGCCCCAGTGACTATAATGGGACTTACTTCTGAGTAGACACACAAAGGACTGGAATCTAAGGTTCGAAGTCAATAAAGAAATCTATATAAAAGCTTCTATTTGTGTGTTAGTGTGTCCGCACTTCTGGCATAAAGGGTCAGGAGTCAAACAGCCTCCACCTTTTCCAACTGCCAGGCTGAGGAGCGGAAAAAATGTGGTCAGGAAAGCGTCAAGCAGTCTCTGCCTTTTCCATCTGTCATTTCCATCTGCCATTTCCTACTCCCAGGCTGAGGGGAGGAAAGACATGGTTGGGAAAGAGCCTAGCAATCTCTGCCTTTCCACCTGCCATTTCCAACTGCCAGGCTGAAGCGAAAAGCGTCAAGCAGTCTCCTCCTTTTCCACCTGTCGTTTCCAACTGCCATTTCCAACTGCCAGGCTGAGGGGAGGAAAGATGTGGTCAGAAAGGATCAAGCAGTCTCCTCCTTTTCCACCTGTCATTTCCAACTGCCATTTCCAACTGCCAGGCTGAGGGGAGGAAAGATGTGGTCAGAAAGGATCAAGCAGTCTCCTCCTTTTCCACCTGTCGTTTCCAACTGCCATTTCCAACTGCCAGGCTGAGGGGAGGAAAGATGTGGTCAGAAAGGGTCAAGCAGTCTCCTCCTTTTCCACCTGTCATTTCCAACTGCTATTTCCAACTGCCAGGATGAGGAGAGGAAAGATGTAGTCAGAAAGGATCAAGCAGTTTCCTCCTTTTCCACCTGTTGTTTCCAACTGCCAGGCTGAGGGGAGGAAAGATGTGGTCAGAAAGGATCAAGCAGTCTCCTCCTTTTCCACCTGTCATTTCCAACTGCTATTTCCAACTGCCAGACTGAGGGGAGGAAAGATGTGGTCAAAAAAGGGTCAAGCTTTCTCTGCCTTTTCCACCTGTCATTTCCAACGGCTGTTTCCAACTGCCAGGCTGAGGAGAGGCAAGATGTGGTCAGAAAGGATCAAGCAGTCTCCTCCTTTTCCACCTGTCATTTCCAACTGCTATTTCCAACTGCCAGGCTGAGGGGAGGAAAGACGTGGTCAAAAAAGGGTCAAGCAGTCTCTGCCTTTTCCACCTGTCATTTCCAACTGCCATTTCCAACTGCCAGGCTGAGGGAAGAATAGATGTGGTCAGCAAAGAGTCAAGTAGTCTCTGCCTTTTCTATTTCCAATTCCAACTGCCTGACTTAAGAGAAACAATGCAGTTGGAAAATCATCAAGCAGTCTCTTTTCCACGTGTCATTTCCATTTCCTACTACACAGACTGAGGATAGGCAGGATGCAGTTGGAAAAGGATCTTCCTTTTACACCTGTTATTTCCTCCTGTTATTTCCAACAGCCTGGCTGAGGGGTGGAAAGATGTGACTGGGAAAGAGTCAACCAGTCTCTGCCACTTCCAACTGCCATTTCAAATTCCCAGGCTGAAGGCAGGGAAGAGGTAGTCGGGAAAGGGTCAAGCAGTCTCCTCCTTTATCACATGTCATTTCCAACTGCCATTTCCAACTGCCAGGCTGAGGGGAGGAAAGATGTGGTCAGGAAAGGGTCAAGCAGTCTCTGCATTTACCACCTGCTATTTCCAACTTCCAAGCTGAGGGGAGGCAACTTATTTTGAATACCGATATTTGAATTGACTAGCTATTAATATTTGAATTTACTGGCTAGCACTGGCTAATAAAAATGTTGCTTTGTATATACCTCAGAAAGGAGAAACATAAGGCAATACACACACAGAGGTTTCTGAAGTTTCTCCTGCATAACTCCAACTAAACAATTAAAGCAGGTCTACCCATTTCATGGAAAAAGATTTTTTACTGATGAATATTGTTATATTGTACTTCCGCAATCAACAGCTGCAGAACCCTCAGGCAATCCAAAGCTGAATGACCAGCACCCAGGAAAGTAGCAGCACCAAAATGGCTGCCACCGCATCATACTGGGCACATGGCAGCAGCTCCAAATGCCTTCTCTAGGGACGGGGACAAATGTCCCCTTCCTTTGAGTAAGGTAAGGGGCCTGGCAATGGGACTAGTCAAATCTGTGTCAGCATTTAGCCAGCATAGAGCAAAGTGGTCCTGTGTTGGGGTAGGTCGGAGATGCTCATATTGCATTCTATCATGTGTTTGCAACTAATTTCTTGTGCCAGGGCATAGCAAATATGAGCCCACATGGCGTCTCAGAGCCATTGCTGCCACCACTTCAAAGTGTCAGGGACTGACCTGCATGACTTCAAGTGGTGGGCCAGATCCAGCCCCAGGGCATAGGATGCCAACCCATATACTATTAGATTTGTGTCTGACCCAGCCAGAGGAAAGCATTTCTGAAATAATAGGCTAGCCAACATAGCTGGATTATGCCTGTTTGTGCTAGATTGTGTGAGGACAACTGGTAGAGTTT
This sequence comes from Cryptoblepharus egeriae, assembly GCA_030015325.1. Classification (NCBI taxonomy): domain Eukaryota; kingdom Metazoa; phylum Chordata; class Lepidosauria; order Squamata; family Scincidae; genus Cryptoblepharus; species Cryptoblepharus egeriae. The sequence goes on along the minus strand of JAREYC010000007.1, from coordinate 7,257,524 downwards.
GGATCAGCCAGTTTTGCTAGTCAGAATTTCTGAATGCAAAGTATTACAATATTAACTTTTGAGTAATGGACCTGCCTGGAAAGTTTCATTCTAAAGGTGAATGTTTGGAAAATGTATGACTCATTGAAACTGTTTCGTAACTTGAGCTTTGGTAGGTTTTTCTGGACTCTGATGTGTTTTAGGGATAAACAACATGTATTTTTCCAAAGCCGCATGCTTCAATATTGTGCTTAGAAGTTGTCCTCTTTCTTGACTTTGTTGTTAGGTTTTGAGCTGCCAAGGTACATGCTAGCCATTACAAGATTATTTATTACCATTGCCCCACACAGCAGTATCACCTTGATGGTTACCAAGCAGGTTTTTTTAAATGTTAACACAATATCAAAACCAACACCAGTTGCACAGCATGATTTTTCTGTACTAGTGCAAACCAGTTCAGGTATTTCAGGACACTTACAGGGCTAATTAATTAAACCTTAGCATACCTGTGGGGTGATAACTTATTCAGTCAGGAGCATCAGGAAGGCTAAACATGGATGTGGGCGGTATAGTTTAGTATCATGAAAATACACTTCTGCATCATGAAAAGTGTCAGAGTTGGAGAAATCCTGGCGAGAGTTAACCTGTTTCTGATCATTCCTGACGTGTGCTCCTCTGAATACTTCAGCTAAGACAGGAGTGTCCAAACTCCAGAGCGAGGAGCCAGATGCAGCTCTCAGCAAGTTTCAATGCAGCCCACGGCAAGAGCCTTCCATCCAGCCCTTGGGCAAGCCTTGTAATCCTCCATATATGTCTCTAATACACCTTTACATATAAATTTATGTAAATATATTCAAATTTGAATTTAAATCATTTTTCCAGTCCTTGGCACAGTGAGATGATAGGGCCCTCCTGCCAAAAAGTTTGGACATCCCTGAGTTAAGAGATCCCTCCATCAGCACCTCCTGATTATGTCTGGATAATTTTTTTATGTGCATGTTCTTGGCTGCTGTACCATCACATTTTGAATAATTAATTTGCACATGTTAAACTCCCTGTTGAATCATTCTTTAAACGTCTTAAAATGTTTTCTTGAACTTGCATACTAATACCTAATTTTAAATGTGTTTTTTAAAAGGAGGAAGGAAATTGCTGCAGGGCCCATAGGCGCAAGGCTCCTGCTAACACTGAGGGCTTAGGGCCAAATCCTAAGCTTCCAGGGCTGGTGCTGCCATGCCTACAGGACATACATTATGTCCTGTGGAAGGGAATAGTCATCAAGTTCTCATCCAGGTAAGAGAAGATCTGTATCCTTAAACGCACTGAACGGTTTGATAGAATTGGATAGAAAGGTTCAATAGAATGCCAGGGGCTGCAATCTATGCCCCAGTTAGACCAGCATATGCCCCAACACAAGTCCCATCCTGGCTTGGGGGTGTTATACAAGTGCTTTAAGACACTTCTGTGCCACTCCTGCGGGAGGGTTAGGCTAGTGCACAGACATGCGCTTGCCACCCTACATCACCATGGGAATGGGAAAATCACATTGTGCTGGCATAGGTTGGGATTGCATCATTAGTTGTGTATGTGAATGAATATACTGCATTGCATTATCTTTTATTTTCCATTTCACTGTTTTGGTTTATCCTTGTCTCCCTGATGCCATATGGTTTAATGTGGCATGAGTCATATGCTGCCATGAGTCACTGTAGTTAGTCCCTGCGTACATAGTTTCTCCCATGTGTGCATGTTACACGTGCCATAGAGCATGCCAGGTATACGAATCTCTAGCAGATACTTCTCACCGCCTTCCACCAACCTACCATTCCCAGGAGTCTTTGGAGGGTGGAATCACCACAGTTAAACTGGTATAAGTTTGTAGTTTATACAATGTTACATAAAAACACCTCTGGCAATTTTCATTCATAAGGTTGCATTTATTATATTGATGGATATTCTTCGGTGAGGTTTAATTATATCTTGTTGTTGGTTTGTCTACAATTCTGGCTGAAGCTACTGGTAGAAGATTAGGCAGATTAGGTAGAGGTGGAGGGCTGGCAACCTTACCCCACAGTTAGGCAAGATCTGAGTTATATAGGTTGGCAACCTTATCCTACAGTGATTTACATCAATCAACCATGGAAAGTACCAGTAGTTTGATGTCTAATCTCTCTGTGTCTGCCACTTGCAGCAAGATACGCCTGCCCACAATGGAATGTACTATGTTTGGTGCCTCTCCTCGTTTCATCTTCTAGGCTAGACAAGAATGGTTTTGTGATTGCAATCTTTCATTCTAGAACTCCCAGTCCTTTTTACAGAGGGGAGGAGCTGGTATAAGAATTAACATGGAAACCTGCATTCCTCCTTCCTCATACCGCTCATGAACAGTGCCCTGAAGCTGTGTGACTGTTTATGTGCTGCACGTGCTAGGTCTGTGCACATATAGAACAAAGAAGGGATCAGTAAAAAAGAAAAAAAACCTTATTTATGCTACGGCATGCAGGGTAGTGGCCTTTAAGGCTCTGAATAGAATTAAGATGAAGAAGAAGACTTGGTAGTCCCATAGTGGCCACATATTATTCTTATATAATTAGAATTTTCTTACTCAAAGCAATTATCCTGTATTATCTAATTGTAATCCTTATGCCAATCCCGTACTGTCAGTATTATATTACCGTTTAAGGACATTTTCATTGACCATGTACCAGCATTGACAACCATCAGTCTTGAAAGACTATGATATCATGTTCAACACTGTATGCGAAGCACAAAGTCCTGTTTAGATTAATATGGAGGATAGGCTGTTACCCAAGCAGCAAATCCCCCCTCTCCAAGCCACTGAAATAGTCCAATGGAACAGCAGAGCTGATAGGATTGGTTCCAGCTGTGTCACGGAGCTGGGCTAAGGACAGAAGCTCACTCTGTCTGGTGGAGACCCAGGTCTCGAACCCTGGCCTACTGGTTAACAAATTCTGGAAAGGCAAAGACGTCACAAAGATTTATTGTCTACTGGTTATATAGTAACCTGAAACAGTTCTGAGTTGAAGAGGTGACAGGCTAATTTCTGCCAAACTGCTCTTTATATTTAAAGTTTAAATAACAGTGTGTGGGGGGAGACAAATGTACAGAATGACAAACTAAGCATATAGCTTTTTTCAAATTACAGCTAAGCTGACAACTGAGTTTTCTTAAAATAAAGATATCCCTCTTTCTAAGATACAGAGCTGCATTTTTATGGGTATAGCAATCCTTTTTAAATCAAATTAACATAGCTGGACTCTGGCGAGTCAGACCAGTGATAATCATTTTGTAGAAAAAGAGTCACTATTTGCCATTTTTGAGAACTAAATTTAAATACCATATCAGACCATACACTATGTTTTCTTTGATTTGACTTAGGCTACAATCCAGAGTAACTACAGGGCCTTTTACACCGAAGTAGTTACGGTGCCACCTATGGGAAACCTATGGGAAATGCATAAAGCAATCCAGAGTAAGTGCCTGTTACGTCTTCCCGTAGTTACTCTGGATTGTAGGGTTAGTTTGACTTTGCACACTTTCCTGAGAGCAAGCCCTATTGAACACAATGAAACTTATTTCTGAGTAGCCATGCTTAGCATTGTGTTGACAATCATATTCCACTTGTTTTTATTTTGTTGTTATGTGTAAATGGCATGGTTCTTTGCAAAATATCATTCAACATACAATAAATGCCTTGACCTGTGTGTGAGGTTGTCCACATCGTCTGGCCAACATTCTGTAGCAATCAAGCAGGCTGAGGAGCGAGAACTGTCAACATTCCAACTGAAACACGTCAACATTCCAGCTACCATTGAGAATATGGGAGGATGAGATGCTGGAGAGGGAGATGATTTTTTACCAACTAATGTTGTTATATTGTACCTCCACAAGTGACAGCTATGGGTTGTTTTCAGTAAAGAAGTAAGAGCCCAATCTTATGCAAGTCTACTAAGAAGAAAATTCCATTAAACTCAATGGGACTTACTTCCAGGAAGGTGTGGATAGGATTGGAGCCTTAGAGCACAATCCTAACCATGTCTACTCAAAAGTAAGCCCCATTGTGTTCAATGGGTCTTACTCCCAAGAAAGTGTCTTTAGGATTGCAGCCTTAGACTGCAATCCTAAAAACACTTTCCTGGGAGTAAGACTCATTGAACACACTGAGGCTTACTTTTAAATGGACTCAATTAGGATTGTGCTCTTATACTCCTATGCATGAGTGATTCTCCAGGAACTAGCCCATTGAACATGGCTGGTGTCTCTGAGCAAACATACAAACAACTGGGCTGCTCTGATGCTCGGACTCCCCCACCCCACACATAGTAGAACAAATTCTAAAGGTTCAATTTTGCTCCAAATGATGGAGGTGCAAATGTCTATTCTTGCCATTTTTTGTTCATGTCAGTGGAATTACAGCAATGCAGATACCAGAACAATCTGCTTTTGTGCTTTTCTCATTATTGTCTGCCTCCTATGCAAGTTAAACTGTGTGAAAGTGAGCTGTATGTTTTTGAACAATATAGTTTTGCTAAGCAGGACTAAGAACCTCCTAAGCGGTTTGCAGAAAAATACTTTTCATCCACTGCAGATTTTCCCCCATATTTTAATGATTCTTATATTGAATTGATGAGATACTTTCAGTCAATTTTACATTTTTAGATTTGTATCTCCCAAGGAGCACATATGGAAGCACATTGTCCTTCCTCCTGCTTGGCCCAGCAGTCCCCTAAGCTCACTGGAAACTGGCTCCAGGGGACCCCTGGAAGAGCCAGGGGTTAATTGCAGAATTAAGGCTGATGAACAATATATGCAGTATATTCATTTCCTATTGAGGCTGCAATCCTAACTTCCACTTAGGCTGACAAAGGCCCATATCCTAAAGTCAAATTAAGCCCTTTGCTCCGGAGCAGTTAAGGTGACTTTCCATAAGATAACACAAGAGGGTGACATAACTGAGTGGACACGTAACTGCTCTGGATTTTGCCCATAAGTCCCAGCATAAGTCCTGTGCTGACCTGGGCCTCAATAGGAAATGAATCAAATAATATTTCTCTCTGTTAGTATGCATACTACATATATGCATATACTACAAATGCATACACTATTAGAATGCATACGCTTACTAATATAAAATTCGTACATACATATATTATGTGTGTATAATATACAGATACATTATGTAGTTTTTTTTATTTTGGATGTCTGGAAGTCTTCCAAATTTTGAAAAATTGGCTATCATGCACATTGAAAGACCTCAGCACCAAAATTCTGGAGAATTTCAGTGTCACCTCCAAGACCACCCTAGGCAGCTCAGACCAGAAGAATCTTAGGTAGTGTACCTGGCCCTTTCTTAGTCACACCATTTCAGAAACAGAGATTTGAAACTTGGTGTGCAATCCTAAGCACACTAACAGCCCAATCCAGAATAGCACCTGGGTTGCCCTATCTATCATTAGGGTGGAGCAAATGCAAGATGCTCCACTGAAGTTACTCTGGAAAAGGCATATGGGCAGCCTATGGCAACATAGGCTGCACCAAGACAGGGAACCTGGGCTGCCCTATCTGGGGCAATCTAGGCAGTTCAGGAGAGGCATGTTGACGGCATGTTTAGCATTACATAGGACAGAGCAGTTACTCTGTATCCAGAGCCTGTTTCCAAGGCAGAAATGCCCTCTTCCTGCTGCTCAGAATTATACCACCTCAGGAGCCGGTATAGTAATGAGTGGACCCATAGGGGCCCATGATAAGGCCTGAGTAAGAATGGCGGTGTTGACAAAAAAATCTGAGTTCTTGGCCAGTCTAGCTGCAACGCCTGCCTCTCAACCTCAGTATATGGAACAACTATTGCAGCCCACTAACCTGGGGATACAGCAGGCCACTCCAAGCATCCACTCTCCACTAGAGGTACTGCAGCTGTTACTGTTTGTCAGAAACTTCTGGGCTTTCTTATAAGGCAGCTGTTCCTTGTTTAGTGTGATCTGAGGGGGTCTCCTCAGAAACAAGCCCTCCCCAGTTGTCCCTGAGTTAGCATGCTCTGGAGCAGTTAGGGCAGCCCAGGCTTCCTGACTCTGGATGCAGCATAACTTTCTGCTCTGGATACAGAATAGTTGGGGCAGCCCAGCCAGGGCTCTCCTCGCTGCCATTACTCTGGATTGTGCCCCTCAACAAATTAGCACACCTAATCCTCATAAGTAATTCCTATTTTGCTTTCTGGGACTTACTCTCAGGAAAGTATAGGATTGCACTTCAGCCTTAGTAACTGCTGGACAAAACAGCTGGAGAGCATTGTAGTAGATCTCTCTGCAGTTCCATTTCCCCGTCCCTGAAGTCTTGGCCACTGAAGCAATTGGAAGTATTTTGATGATAAGGGTCCATGCAAGAGTCACAGAGCTCATTAGCCAACAGTTTATCATGACTGCCATCTCTTATCAGTCACCATTATTCCAGTGCTTGTTCCTCTGCTGTGCACTAGCGTTTTTACACAGTGGCTTGCACGAATTCTTCTTTACCTCCCACTTAGTTGTACACAAAAATCAATATTGCCTTTTCATTTGCTTTCCCCTTCTTTCTTCATTCACAACAGGGAAGACTGACTGAAGAACACTTGGAAGCTGCTTGCCATTCTGAGAAGAGGAAAAACCATAGTCCAGCTGAACCTCCAGATGCCTTGCATTACATCACCAAGATGGGTATTGTCAAGGCACAGGTTAGACTCAACTTCAATTCATGGGTGACTTGAACCAAATCTAGGCATGGAAAAGGCATCCTGGCAAAGTGGTCCTCATCCATCTGATTCATACTGGATTCATTATGGTCCTCATCCAACCAATTTACCTTTCTAGTGAATCTCACACCTGCCATCACCTGTGACCGAACAGGACTGAGTCCTGAGCACATGCTAGGTCTTTGTTTCAAGTAACCATGTTCCTAGTTTTGTCTTCAGAGCTTCTACCATTACGCTGTTGAGAACAAAGTGGTTTGGCACACATCCTTCACCGATATGGGACCCTGGCCTATCCACCAAGTGTTCCACCATGTGCAACTTCACAATAGACCTGTGGGTTCTCTTGTTTTATATTCCAGCTGGCTGACATGCCATGCTCCAAACCTATGCATGTTTACTCACAGGTCAACATCAATGTACTTTTTACCAGTGCTAGTTTATTGAGCCTCTAAGATAGAACCAGACATGCACAGTGCACACAGCCTTCTCTGAACAGACGAACCGGATTCTGCCATCCTAATTGATTTGTTTTATAAAATTTGCAAGCAGCAGGCTTTGGAAGCCCTTCCTTCTACAAAAAGAGTCTGGTATCAGTGAACTCGGGTTCCAGTGGCTGCATATTTTGCAAATTCATTGCTTGAAGTGGGATCCTCAGCTATCCTCACCAGAACTGAGCAGGTCAGATAGGGGGCACAATCCAAAGTAACTACGGGAGCACGTAAGAGACATTATGTGCACCCGTAGTTACTGCACCACCTAATTAAAACCTATGGGAAATTCATATTACAATCCAGAGTAACTTTTTCTTACTATGGAGCAAGGACTCCCCATAGTTACTGTGGATTTCACCCATAGTCAACCTTTCTGCTCTCGTGGCTTCTCTCCAATGATTAGAAGGAATCACACACAAAATACAATAGGCACAAATCGTGTAGGGGAAGAATTTGTTCCCAACCTCCCTGCCTAAACCACTTTTAGATTCCTCACATGCTTAATCCATCTAAGTCTGTTCTCCTTATAGATGCTGGGCTTCTTTGTGTTTAATATAGGCACAAGTACATTCTTGGTATTTTTTTTAAAAAGCCACTGCAGACCACATTCTTTTCATTCTTCTCAGGATGTAAAGAAGCTGGTGCAGACCAACATTCACTAACATTCACAAACCGTTTGGAAGGAAGAATGATTGGCTTTGCTATCAGTTTTGAAGAGCTGTTTCTTTAGTAATGATTAACAAATGTCATATGCCAACCAGGCAAAAGAAATTCTTGCATGCTCAAGTGTAACTCCTTCCAGTGGGAAAACCATTCCTAGAGAAAATCCCTGAATCATTGTGACTCCTGATTTTTATCTGGCAATCACTGCCAACAACAATATCCATAAGACTCTTTACCTTCCTTCCAGTTTGTTGCAGTAAACTAGCTATACAATTTCATGTGCTTATGGACAAAAAATCAACATTCAGAAACATTTTATTACTTTATTAAGTATAGAATGAATGCAATCTAACAGTATCCTAATCCTTCCCACAAAATGGTAATGCAAATTTTTCCCAGAACTTAGGACAGCTCACAAGGTTGTCACCTTTTTGTTTTCCCAACAACACAGTGATGTAGAGTAGATGGAGATGGAACCCTACAATCCAGAGTAACTACCGGAAGGCGTAAGAGGCACTTACTCTGGATTGCTCATACCCTGGAGCGCATTTCCCATAGGTTTCCCATGGGTGGCACTGTAACTACGTCAGTGTAAAAGGTCCCGTAGTTACTCTGGATTGTAGCCATGGAGTTTTGTGGCTAAATGAGGATCTGGAACTTGGATTGCCCTCCCTAGTCCTAGTCTAATTACTGCACTATATCAGCTCATGTGATCATCTTGGGTCAGAGATATTGACCGAGTTGTTTCAAGCACGTATTATTTTTTTACGCACGAACAGTCCCATGAACCTTGACCATCCAGAAATGAGACTGAAGTCCATTGGGTTGGTGGAAAGCAGGTTAGAAGCTGGAGGTCAAAGGAGGCAAGTCTTCAAAATTCTGCAACTCATGGATCTTGCCATAGAGGTATCGCACCAGTATTATTATGGAATGTTATCCCCTTTCCATAAGCTCCTTTTTCATGCATCATCACAAGAACACTGTCTTCTGCTGAAAAGCAAAATAAAAATTAGCTGCTATCCCTGATCCGAGCCTGGAGAGTCAACTGGAATTAGTGTGAATGTTAATGTAAAGGATGTCTTGTTCTCATCAACCTTAACAACCTCAAACACCCTGCAACCTCAAATAGCCTCAATTTTTAAAGTGGATTTGTGTATAAATTGCACATGAAATGGAATTTGAACCCTTTGTACTACCCATATCTCCCAAACAACCCTATCCAAAGCCAGTCTACTCAAAAGTAAGGTTCATTATGTCTTGCTTTCAGAAAGTATGTAGCCTTTCGTTAACTATACAAGACTGAGGAGGATCTTGTTGAGCGTTTTTTTCCCACTGCTTCTCTATTGCGTTTGCTGTGATATCTGCGCAAGTGTGGGTAAAGGTCCTGAGTGTGATGCTGAAGTCCAAAATGGTTTAGATCAGTGATTTTCAACCACTGTACCTTGGCACATCTTGGCACACAGGTGTGCTGCAGATGGTCTGCAGGTGGGCCGCAAGACTTTAGGGAGAACTATTGGGGGATTGCCCCCTACCAGCAGCATTGTGTGCTTTATTAATGGTCAGACAACTGATGTTGTGCCTTGGCAATTTTAGAACCTTGTCAGTAATGCCATAAGATTAAAAAGGTTGAAAAGGTTTAGACCATCATTAGGCCCTATCCAGCATTATAAGATGAGCAAGAATGGGTGGGCAAGGAGGAGTATCACATGGCAGGGCAAGGGCAGTGACAGGTCAGGCAGATTGAGCTTCAAGTGGATGTGGGATTGGCAGCACCAGCATACACCTACCTTTCCTGGCCTGATCTGCTAACAAGGGTCAACATAGATAGACTTGTGCCATTCATATACCCATATTCAGTTGAATCTAATGCACCATCGAATCTCATGCACACCTTGATTTTAAAGGTTTGAGATAAAAAAATGTTTTGCTGGCAATTTCAATGTGCAGCTGCAAAGCAGATGCAAAATTTAATTTTTCTGCATTAAACAATGTGTTATATGACAATATTACTATGAGAATGGGTTCATGTTATGATTTTTACCATTGCACTACTTTATACAACAATGGATCTATGTTAACATTTTTCATTACAATAGAGTAAATTGTTAAATTAAATACTGATGAAGGGCGCAATCCAGAGTAACTATGGGGAGTACTTGCTCTGTTGTAAGAACAATTTGCTCTGGATTGCAATATGAATTTCTCATAGATTTTCACTAGGTGGTGCAGTAACTAAGGGAAGATGTAATGTCCTTTACGTGCTCCTGATGTTACTCTGGATTGCAGGGCTATACTCCTAATCAAAATATATTTACTCGAATCTAATGTGCCATGAAAACTAATACACATTGCAGTTTTGGAGATGGAAATGTGGCTGAAAAAGGTGAGTGTTGGAGTCGAGTAAATATGGTAATTGGCATGATTATTTGGTGTTATGTGCCCTTGAAAGCCAAAAAGTAGCACATATATTTTGAAATAAAAACAAATCTAAATGCATGGCTTCTGTTAACAATATGGGGAAGATGCGGGCAGGAGATAGGTGGCTGTTCCTCTGAGCATTTCGCTCCTAAATGAAGACCACTTCTAATGGCATCCTGAAGATTAGAGAGAATTTTGTACCTCCAGGCAGTCTATAGAGGTGGAAGCAGCTTCAAAGACAAATTCCTGCCCTTGCCTCCTGCTCTCCATCAGGAAAGATCCTCAGAAGTGTGGCACACCCATTGCAAACCCTATATTACAAACAACAAGCTAAAGCTGGGAAGTTGCTTTCCCTCAAGGAGAAGTGGTCAGATCACAGAATCTGCCCAGAAAAAAACAAGTGGAGTGATGCATTTCTTGAACAGAAGTACCAATATTCTGTTCTCTGAATCGGATTCCATTTCGGGAGATTTTCCTGGCCAATGTACACATCCATATCAAAAAGGTTATAGCAGCCTGACAACCAAGTGTCCAATCCTTGTGGATTCATTAGCTCCTGTGAGCACCTTTTCAGTGGTGGAAGATGGAAACAAAGATGCTGATGGAGAAATTGAGAAAGCAATAAGAGACAGTTTTGTGAATGCATTTTCATTCTTTTTGTTTATCTTCTGGCTTTAGAGGAGAGCCCCCTTCTGCAAGAAGTTGCCAGTATCTAATGGTGTTGCTCATTAGCAACTAATTGAGCTAATTTAGTTGTTAATTAATTGCATTTCCGAGCTGGCAAATGTAACATCTTTGTGCCTTCTGGAGTGGCTTTGCAAGCAAATAGTTGACTGTGTAATTTCAAAAATTATGCACATAAATTAGACCTCCAGTATTAATTCACATTTCAAAAATTATGCACATAAATTGTGTCTCCTATATTAATTCACAAATCATGATATTTCAAAAACACGTAAATCAAGACTGTGTAAATTGAAAGGTGTAAATTGAGAACTGGCTTTATTCCTAAGGAGATTCTCCAGATACTAAGGTCCTTTATTCACCTGGATAAGAGGCTTTCTTAAGGTTGCACTTCATAGTCTTGGATGAAGATGGTTTGCCATGGGCCACATGGAGGCTTGCTGCAGACTACATTTGGCACATGAGCCAGATGGGCACCTTTGGAGCCAGATTTGTTCTGCTAGTACAACAAAAATAGTGCATCTCCTTTCCACAATAGTTCCTTAATCTAAGAGTCCAGAGTTCTCCATGCAAGATACATCATCCACCCTTTAACACTTTGTCATGAATTGTACAGCCCCTGACGTTTCACCTTTGCAAGTAGAGGAGCAGTAAATATAGCCTGTAGGGATGGTGAGCATGAAACAGCTTGTCTTTAGGGGTGAGACTCAGCCGCTTTGGCACACCCAGTCCTTGGCTTCTACTTGCCGTTTCCAAGATGTTGCAGAAATATCTACTTCTAGACAAAAGGTTATTACAAATAATTAAAGTTGTTGGCTACCAGCTACCTGGCCAATTCTGATAACTTTGTTAACATGAATTCCTTTCCGTCTAACCAAGAGAAAAATGCCACACGTTTGCCAAATGTATGAGAGAAAGGGAGACAATGAACAAAATGTGTTTCATGCATGCATTCAATAGGATTTCAATCAGGACAGTGTGTAAGGACAAAGTGTGTTTTGTAGAATTTCAGATTCTTGGAGCTCAATTCATGGCTTTACCCCTGCTTGGTGCAGCCACACCAAAAATGGGTGTGTGGCTGGTGTGCAATAGCCAGTGGGGAGGAAGGAGAAAGGAGATTGGGGGCACTATCCTAACCAATTTAGGCCAGCACATCTCATCCATATCATTCCTACAATGTTGAAGGGAGGCTGGCACCTGTCTGTGCACTGACCTAACCCCCAAGAGTGGTCCAGAAGTGCCTTATGACATTTTTGCAAAACTCCCAGGCAAGCATGGGACTTGGGCTGGCCTAAGCATGTGTTAGGATTGTGCTGCCAGAAGCATCAGAGGCAAATGGGAAGTTAAATCCCTTTACACTTCTATGAATGTCCTGCTCCTTGGACCTGTTCCGTCACTGCAGCAGCACCATCACGCACCAGACTGATTTGCTTGCACCTTATGTAGACATGCTCCTAAAATGGATGACCCAGTTCAAAATAAATGATTCCATAATTAGGCACCCTGTTTTCAACAGCCTGTTCATGTTTTATCGGTTTTCATTTTTGAACCCGTTGTGTGCATTTTGCTTATAAAACATTTTAAAGAGTAAAAACTAGACATTTAATTCTCAAGTTAAATAGTTTTATTGTATAGAATTACAGTGCAAGGAGAAAAAGATATTCATGCATGAAATAAATTTGAACTAGTTTGAAGTATCTGATCCAGGCTCCTGGGCTGGGGTTTGGGTACTCCTAGAGAAATGGAGCCCAGTTTTTGGTGGGAGAAGAATAATTTATCCTTTATTCCCAAAGCCAGCTATTTTAGCACTTCCCTGTCACTTTAGCAGACAGGGAAACTCAAAGTTAGGCCTCACCAGGATATTATTACTACATAATAGATATTGGCTACAATCCTAAACTGCAGTTAGGCTGGCCTAAGCCCTGGCTTAAGACCTGTGCTGACCTGGGGGTGTCACTGAAGTGTAGTAAGACACTTCTGCCCCGCTCCTAAAGAGGTTAGGCCAATGCACAGGCATATGCCAACCTCCCCACACCATCATGGAAAGACAGACCAGGTAAGACCCACCTTAATTCAGGCCTGCCTAAATTTCTTAGGATTGCACCCATTATTATATATTATTAAATAGTATTAATTACTTGTTATTAGATATATTGTATTATTACTACAGCTATGAACAGTATTATAGTATTTTTGCTATGGCCATTGTCATCAGACGTAGGCTTATAAATCTTAAACCATGGGGTTAGTATTGCAATGGGTGTACATGCACACCCACAAAGTGATATATATCCTGACCATCCTATTTGCAATAGGAAATATAGAGACACTGCAAAACATAATCTCAACTCTAAATGAAACAAATACAGAAGTGTGCATGCGCACACAGTGATGCTCAGAGCTTTGCATCTCTGTCATCTTCGCCCTTTCAATCTCTCCCCCCCCTTTTGCTGCCTCTGCCAGCAGCTGTTGCCTGACTGGTGTACATGCGCACTCAGGTCTCCTTTGAACTAGGAGCACAGAGATGAAGGGTTGAAACAAGCTCCAGTGCACGCAGCTGTGGTCTCGATCAGATCCTTCCGCTAAGACTTGAATGAACAAGTCCCTTCCTGGGAACACACACAAAGGGTTGGGAGATCAGAACAAAAATACACCACTTGTCATTGCAAAGTTTTATCAATCACAAGGATACAGTCTATGGGAGCTATGATCTATGTAATATGGTCTATGTAATATGTAATTGATCTATGTAATATGTCATATTAAACAGCATATTAAATTTATACTAGCGAAAATGTACCCGTGTTGCAAGGGTAAAATTCCCCCATTTGCTATCCCCCCACTGCGCATCAATCCCCCACACACATCAGACTCCCTGTTCATCCACCCCATGCACATCATTCCCCATGTGCATTATCCCCCATGAGCATCTGTCCCCCATGTGCATCAGACCCCATGTGCATCAGTCCCCCATGTGCATCTACCCCTCTGCGCATTCACCCCCTCTGCACATCATTCCTCCATGCGCATCATTCCCCCATGTGCATTATCCCCCATGAGCATCAGTCCCCCATGAGCATCTGTCCCCCATGTGCATCAGTCCCCCATGAGCATCTGTCCCCCATGTGCATCAGACCCCATGTGCATCCACCCCCTGTGCATTCATCCCCTCTGCACATCATTCCTCTATGCGCATCAACCCCCATGCACACCATCCCCTATGTACAGCATCCCCCATGTGCATCAATCCCCCTTGCGTATCAGTCCCCCATACACAACATCCCCCATGCGCATCACCTCCCCATGCGCATCACTTCCCCATGTGCATCACCACCCCATGCGCATCATTTCCCCATGCACATCATGAGTAGACATTCTTAGGATCGCACTGCGCATCTTACAATAAGTGTCATCATTTTTTTTTTTAAATGTTAAATATTTGATCAATAGTCCATGAATTGGTATCATGGGGAAGAAAGGGTATTGGTATCATGGAGAAGAAAGCTTAAACTCGACTTCCATCCCAAGGTGTAGGTAATCATAGTGACATAGGCTGCAATCCCAATCTCCAGTTAGGCTAGCCTAAACTCTGGCATAAATCCTGTGCTGACCCTGTGCCGTAACCCTGTAAGACACTTCTGCACACTCCTGGGGGAAGGTTAGACCAGTGCAAGACATGCGCTTGCCTCTCTACATCACTACGGGAACAGGAAGAGTGATGAGTTAGGCTAGCCTAAGTTAGGATTGCACCCTTAGCCTGTTCCTCTGCCAAAATGGGGCAGAGCTAATCCAGTTGCTAGTTCAGGATCAGGGTGTTTGATGCAGAAAACTGCAGACCTGAGCCTCACAACAAGTCAACTTTTCAAGCTCTAACTTTTCAAGCTCTTCCTATCCCACAAAACTTAAGGCTCCCCAACTTAGCACAAATATCAGTTCAACAAAGATACACAGAGATCCTTGAACTTGGCCTACTACTGCATTGAGCTGAAGAAGAATATAAGTTTTATTGTGGTCACTCTCTTTCCCAGAGTTTGCTCTGAATTTTCAGGGCTTCAGTGTCTCTGTAGTATCTCAGTACTAAGGATGATAACAAAAGAGACAATGGGCAAAATCCAGAGTAACTACGAGGAGTCCTTGCTCCGGTGTAAGAACAACTTACTCTGGATTCCGATATGAATTTCCCATTAGGTGGTACAGTGACTACGGGTGCATGTAAGAGACTCCCGTAGTTACTCTGGATTTGGGGGAATATTGAGGTTTTGCCATTAGGCATCCCCCACTTATTGGACTGGTTAGGGAACAGAGAATCGTCCAAAAGTGAAAACCGTTGAAAAGTGGGACCCAGTTTTTTTTCTGTTTCCAAATGCAAAACGGCCACCAAAAAGACATAAGGCAAAAGCCTAAATCACACGTATTTATTAACATAGAGCCAAATACACAACAAAACACCACCAAAAAGGACATATATATCTCTTGCAAAAGCCTAAATTTATTAACACACAACCAATTATTTATTATTAACAAATAACCAATTATAGTAAAATCAACAAAGGCATGTTGGGTAACAGCCTGTCCTCCATAACAATCTAATCCAGGCTTTCGTGCTTCGCATGCAGCATATGCAGCGCCGAGCACGATACCATAGTTTTCCAAGACTGACGGAGGCCTGCTTTAATATACTGCAGTATATTATGATTTATATATTGCAATATATAATATACTGCAGTATATTATGATTTAAGATATCATCTGAATTCATAGTTCATATGATTTCATATATCATACAAAACTATAAATCATGTATGAACTCATGTACATATTTATCATATTGCAGTATATTATGATTTAAGATATCATCTGAATTCAAAGTTCATATGATTTCATATATCATACAAAACTATAAATCATGTATGATCATATGTATATATATATATCATATTGCAGTATATTATGAATTAATATATGATATGAATTCATAGTTCATATGATTTAATATATCATATGAAACCATATATCATGTATGATCTCATATATATTGCAATATGTTATAATTTATTTTACTATAATTGGTTATGTGTTAATAAATTTGTATATAGATTAAACCATAATATTTTGCAATATATATGAGATCATACATGAATACATGGTTTCATATGATATTTTAAATCATATGAACTGTGAATTCATATATTAAATTATTTAGACCAGCAGAAGATAGGTTGAAAGAGTGAAGCATGTGTGGAATGAATAAATCTTGGGTATATTTGAAAGGTATTAAAAGTCCCATTCTGTTGCATGGGCTTACTCCCAGGAAAATGTGTTTAGCACTGCAGCCTTACAGTCCAATCTTCTGCATGTCTATTCAGATCAATGCTGCAATTGCTGAAGATACTTTCCTGGGAGAAAGACGTATTGAACACAGTGGGGCTTACTTTTGAGTAGACATGGTTAGGATTGAGCTCCAAGTCCCACTTTTTTCCATGGAAAGTGTATATTATTACTCCGAGGAAAGTGTATTTAGCACTGCAGGCTTAGATTCGAATACAGTCTACTCAGAAGTAAGTCCTTCTCTCTTCCATGGGGCTTACTCCCAGGAAAGTGTGTTTATCACGGCAACTTTATAACCTGATCTTCTGCACCTCTACTCAGGAGTATGTCCCACTCTAATCAACGGGGCTTACTCCCAGGAAAGTGTATAGCACAGCAATCTCATAACCTGGTCCTTTGCACCCCTACCCAGAAGTAAGTCCCATTGTAGTCTATGGGACTTTCTCCCAGGGAAGAGTTTTAGCACTGCAGTCTAAGGATCCAAAACAGTCTACTCAGAAGTAAGTCTGTCCCAGGAGGTTTTAGCAAGGCTTACAGCCTAATCCTCTGCATGCCTACTCAGAAGTAAGTCTTTTCTATTCTATGGGGCTTACTCCCAGGAAAGTTTAGCACTGCAGCCTTAGGATCCAATGCAGTCTACTCAGAAGTAAATCTATTCTCTGGGGCTTACTCCCAGGAAAGAGTTTAGCACAAAGCAGTCTACTCAAAAGTAAGACCCATTGAAATCAATGGGGCTTACTCCCAGGAAAGTGTTTGTAGGAGAAGGGCAGCCTCTCCACCTTTACACGAGAGTAAGTCCCATTGAGTTCAATGGGACTTACTTCTGAGTAGACCTGCTTAACAGGCTGCTGTGCTGTGAGCCTGCAGGATGCCCAGCCCAGCTGATGATGCTGGTGAGCATCCCCGGGTAGCCCGTCCTCCTTCCCCGCCTCCTGGGCAGGCAAGGCGGGCAAGGGGAGGAGGCTGGGCGGCTGCAGCCGGCGCTTCTTTCCCTCCCCTGCTCTCCTCCGTCCTCTTCTGTTCTGTTCTGCACCCCTCCATCCCTCCCTTCCTTCTGTTTTGTTCCTCCTTTCCCTCCTCCCCAGCATCAGCTGCAGGGCGCTTTCTGGGGGGCTGCAGCTAGGAGCACCCCAGCACCACCACCATCCTCATCATCACTCCCTGGAACACGCATCCTCATCCTCATCACTCCCTGGAACAAGCATCCTCATCTTCATCACTGCCTCCCCCTGGAACAAGCATCCTCATCCTCTTCACTGGCTCCCCTTGGAACAAGCATCATCTTCATCATCATCACTGCTCCAGTCTGCCTCCCTCCCTGAAGCAAGCATCATCATCATCATCTTCTTCTTCATCATCATCACTGGTCCAGGCTGCCTCCTCCTGGAACAAGCCAGGCAACTCACAGCTTCCTTCCCCCCCTTCACTCCACTCCCTCCCCACCATGGAGGTATGAACCCCCAAGAGGACATGGAACCAGCAGGAAACTGAACCCCCACATCCCCAAGAACAGAGCAAACAGCCACAGCCACAGCTATGGGGTTCTGATGGAACTGATGCTGCACAGTCCCACCTGCACCTACTACAGCTTTGCAGGGGAGGTGAGTAATTATTGTCTCTAATCTTATACATATATATCCCTTTTGGAGGGGATACTCATTTTGCACGTCTACTCAGAAGCAAATCCCATTGTTCCCAATGGGGCTTACTCCAAGGTAAGTGTTAGGATTGCAGCCTGTGCATCTGCGCGCGCGCAACACAATCCTTTGTAACTGGGTTTTGTTGCAAGGAAGACTTGTGTGTCCATATTGCTTTTGTTTCCAGCCTTGTGTGTGTGTGTGTGTGTGTGTGGATTATTATTATTATTATTATTATTATTATTATTATTATTATTATTTATGCACAAAGGATTACATTCCCGGCTGTTGCACATCAAGCTGCCAGCCTTGATTGTTGACATCAGTTCTGCAGGCTGGCATTGAATCTGAGCACAACCCCTTCTTCAAAGTCCTCCTTTTTTGGCTTGCAAATGCAAACAATTCATTCTTTATGTTGTTGTTTGATACCCGGGATAGACTCTACCCACACTTATGTGCAGTCTATAAAGCATCGCCTTGGGATGATCCCTTATAGGCCACAACAGGACTGAGCAACTAGGAACCATTTCTGCACAATGTTGTGTACATGCAACAGGGATCAAATGTGTACTCCTCTGGTCTGGGCAAAAATGGGTTAATGGTTCATATTATAGGTTCCTATAGGTTCCCTATATATAGAATAATGTTTCCCTACTTTCCTGCAGCACTGGGAAAAATGTGAGTGCAGTGTTGCATTCACTTAGTGGTAGTCTTAAAACTGTATCTTGTTTACAAAACACATGTGGGCATCCTTAACAGTTGTGCTGCTGTTGTATACAGGTGTACTCTTTATGGTACCCCAAGATGAATGGTTTTCCATATAAATTGCGGGCGTGCTGCCCATTTATGTTTTAACTGTGTTTGAAATATATTATGATTTAAGATATCATCTGAATTCATAGTTCATATGATTTCATATGTCATACAAAACTATAAATCATGTATGATCTCGTGTATATCATATTGCAGTATATTATGATTTAATATATATGAATTCATAGTTCATATGATTTAGTATATCATATGAAACCATATATCATGTATTATCTCATATATTGCAATATGTTATAATTTTAATATATGAATTCCTAGTTCATATGATTTAGTATATCATATGATTCATATATGATCTCATATAGCAAAATATTATGGTTTAATCTATATACAAACTCAGAAGTCACTGACTGATTCACTCACTCACTGACTTATCAAGGCCCTTCCCCAACCCCCAGACCTAGAAGCATGAAATTTGGGGAGGGAGTTCCTTCTGTGACATGAACCAATGTGGAGATATTGAACCCTTAAGGTGCTGAAAAGGGGTGCAACTTGTTTTTGTCCTAAACTTAACATTGAAGACTGACTGATCAACATCTAGCTGATGCACTGGGAAGTAGGGTGCATGGGGGGGATAGTGCGCATGGAGGTGTTGCGCATGGGAGGTGTGATGTGCATGGGGGTGTTGCACAAGAGGGGAAGATGCACATGGGGTGGTGCGCATGGCTGGGTGTAGTTCATGGGAGGGTGGTGCGCATGGGAGATTGTGCACATGGAAAGGTGTTGCGCATGGGGGGATGATTTGCATGGGAGGGTGTTGCGCATGCAGGATGGTGCGCTTGGGGGATGATGCACATGGGAACATGGTGCGCATGGGGGGATGATGGGCATGGGGGTGTTGCACGTGAGGGGTTGTACGCATGGGAAGGTTGTGTGCCTGGGGGGTTGTTATGCAGTGGGGGGATGATGCACATGAGGCATGGTGTGCATGGGGGTATGGTGGAGTGTGGTGCACAGTGATGCACAGTGGGGGAATGGTGTAAGGAGGAATTTTGCTAGTACATCATATGAATTCATAGTTCATATGATTCCATATAGAAACCATATATCTTGTATGTTCTTATATGTATCATATTGCAATATATTATGATACAAATATCATTTATTTATATTTATTTATGGTAATTATATCCTGTCTTTCACCCACACCAAGGGGAACAAAAGTCCAAATGAATATTGTATATAGAATAACTTAAGACATAAAACATGATGATGATATTTTAGTTTGCATAACTTGATGGAACAGCGAAAGCTGCTGTTATGTGCATTTTTATTTTGGGAGAAAATAATCCTATCGAGTTCAGAAAGGCTTGCTTTTGAATAAACGTGCTTAGGATCATGCAGTCCCTTATACTGTGGTCCATATACATTCTTCTCCGTCTCCTTGTTGTCCCACCAATTTGAGAACATCATGCTCAGTTTAGGGTTCTGGAAGCTGCAGACACCCTACCTGGTGGCTGTGACTACCCTACAGGGCAGTCAGTTATGCAGGGAACTCTCTCTGGAAGGGCTTGTCCCTGGTTGCTTTTTCACTGTGAAATTCTGAGAACTCCCTGCATTTTGTTGCAAGGACGTTGCCGTTTTGGGGGAGGAAAATGTGTCACGGCCTGATTTTTGTGCCGCTCACGGATCTGGTTTCTGTTTTTAGATTCGAGCTTGTTTATGTACAGTAGTCCACTGCTTGGCTGTGGGTGACGTCATTGTGGCTGTGTCGGAAGCGTTGCAGAGAATCAGCGCTGCATTTGAGATGTTTAGGTCCTGCAGCAAAAAGGGGATGGCTATAATTAGCTTCCCCTTGCCTCACCTCCCCCAACCTCCCCGGTATATAACTGGACCTTTTGCATAGCTTGATTGCATCCCTAAAAAAATAAAATCCCTTTTTTTTGGTTTTGAAAAACCCTTGATTAGGTGTACGAGGGTCGTGCAGATTTGTACAAGTGCAACATTGCAGTAAAATACCCAGGACGTTGCCCTGGTGCAGCAACTCGGGACAGGTCATCAGGCTTTGCAGAAAGAGGTGTGGCGGCGAGGGGGAGTAACCCAAGTTGGCACAGTCCGGTCAGCGCAAAGAGGACTGGACATCCCCTGTCATCGGTGTAGTGTTGCAAGCAGATTACACAAACATCAGCTAAAAAAAGAAAATTAGCTGGCCAAGACTTGTTCCCCAAAAAGGTCACCAGGTGGCAAATTCCACTGTTCACTCAATTGTAACGCTCACCTTTTTCAGGCGAATTTAGAGAACAATCCTAACCAAGTGTACTCAAAAGTAAGCCCCATTGTGTTCAATGGGTCTTACTCTTAGGAAAGTGTCTTTAGGATTGCAGCCTTCATCTCCAAAATCAAGGTGCACCTTAGGTTTGGCGGGTCATTAGATTCGAGTAAATACAGGGTGGACCAAAAGTAGGTGGAATAAGGTTTGTGTTCATTACTGTCCACCTACTTTTGGTTCACCCTGTATAGGTATTTTTATTATTAGTCTAGGCCAGCGTTTAGTTTGTTTACTATATTGCAATTAAAATGTAACATAAATGCAGCTGGACAAGGTAGTGGAATTAGGTAAAAATCATAACATAAATCTAATGCCATTTTATTGTTATCACATAACGCATTGTTTCCGTATTTACTTGAATCTAATGCACTATCGAATCTAATGTGCGCACTATAACTATAATCAAAATACCATATTTACTTGAATTTAATTAAGCACCAAATCTAATGCGCACCCAGATTTTGGAGACTAAATTCAACTGGAAAAGTGAGTGTTAGATTTGAATAAATACAGTATTTGTAGTAAAATTAAATTTTGTTCCTGCTTTACAGCTGCGCATTACAATCACCACTAAACATTTTTAAAATTTCAAGCCTTTTAAAATAGGGATGCGCATTAGATTTGATGGTGCATTCGATCTGAGTGAATACGGTATTATAACTTACGATTTTTATGGTGCATTTCAGAATTAAACACCCATATAGGTCCCTGTCCTGAGGATCTTACAGTATCAAAAAAGGACATCTTTCACCGGTTTATGTGGGCCCAAAATTGATTAGATGAGGATGATGGCGGTACTCAGTGGGCAGCACTGGGAATCAGATGGCACCAGCAGGCAACGGGCATCCTGGGCTCCCCTACTGGGGATCACGGGGCACCAGGGCATTCCTTGTGGGCACAAGGCATGGAGCACCCCAAGTTTCACACAGGTGGTTTTGGCTGGGTGTTGATGTGTGAGTGAGTCAGTCAGTGACTCTTCAATTTTATATATATTGTTAAAATCATTTTAATGAAAATTTTCTTCTTTTGGGAAATTTTGTGCTTTTAAAAAAACCCTGAAAAAAACATGAAATAAAAGTGCTGCAAAGATTATTCTGAACTCATTTTCAGTGAAACGTAGCATTTATATAGCATTCTTCTGAGCATACAAAGTGCTTCATACACCCTAAACATGTTGTAATCACTATGCAGTGACCCCGTAAATTAGGTTGATGTTGTTTTCTCTCCATATCACAAATGGAAAATGTACTATGTACAGTTTGCTTTAGGTCACCTGGTGAGATTTAAACTGGAATATCCTGATTCCCAGCTCCCGAGTCCCTTATCCATTCCGTTACACCACCTCTTTGTCTGTAGAAAACGACTTGGGGCTACGTCTCGGTATCTGCAGGCGTGCTTTAAAAAAGGATCATGCAGCTGATCTTGTTGTTCTACCCCAAATATTTACTTCTGTGTTCCTGCATTAGTAGTCTGCAGTTTGTGAGCTCAGCAACAGAGTGGCATCTTTTTAACACCCCTTTTATGGTTGTTATAGGGCCGCCTGTCTCTGAAGTTCTGTCTCTTTCATGTTTTCAGCTGTTTCCTGGCCTTGGCTTTTTTGTTCCGGGACTGGCAACTTTCAGGATTTAACTTGATTATATTTCCTTTGTTTATAACGGAGAAAACATCCCTGTGAATTCTAGATGGGTATTTGTGTTTGTGTGTGCATGTGCACATGCATATGTTTTACATCTGTGTGTGCATGTGCACATGCATGTGTTTTACATGTATACAGAGTGTATACATCTGCAGCATCGCCACTGAGAATTACAGGCGTCCCCCTCTTTCTGATGGTCCATTTTCTGACGGTTCCACATCTTTCAATTATTCCCAGGATTCATTCATTCAACACATGCTTCACTCTTTCAACCTCTCTGCTGGTCTAAAGGCTAAAATTGTCTTCCCTGATGTTGTCTTGCGTGTGATATTGTGGTCAAACTGTTATTGGCATTTATTTATGACTTTCTTTGTAAGTATCCATTATTCAAATACATAAAATATTCATTGCCAGAGAGAGAGAGAGAACAATTGTATGCATATCAACTCAGAATTAAATCCCATTGTAGTCAATAGAGCTTACTCCCAGGAAAGTGTGGATTAGAACCAGACTTAGGGCAAAATCCATAGCAGTTACGGGTCCACGCACTTACGTCACTCTCTAGTGTTATCATATGGAAAGTCTTCTTAACTGCTGTGGAGCAAGGAGCTTAATTTCATTTTAGGATGTAGGCCTTAATGGTTATGTTAGAGATGGTAACAAAAGTTTGGTCTGGTTGGTAGGATTTGACCCAGGATGGCTCATTCATACACGGGTACAACCTAGGGTTGCCATTTGTCCCGAAAAACAGATAATTTGGTTTTTTGGGATTGTGTTCACATACTGGCAAATGGGACTGATGGTCCTGTCCT
Organism: Cryptoblepharus egeriae; assembly: GCA_030015325.1. Lineage (NCBI taxonomy): Eukaryota > Metazoa > Chordata > Lepidosauria > Squamata > Scincidae > Cryptoblepharus > Cryptoblepharus egeriae. Next base: position 7,234,028 of record JAREYC010000007.1, on the reverse strand, counting down.
GATTTTGTGGAAGAGAATTATGGCAACTCTAACGTAACCTGCTAGTAGATACCACAGACCTCCATATTGAGCACATGTGAATCTGCTGTCCTGCTCTGTGTTTGTATTGACCCTCTTTCTCCTTTGCAGCTGGGCACATGCAGGGCTCTTCCCTTTTGTGGATGTTAATGTCATCTATCGATGTGTCATCTCTGGGATCGTGGCCAGTGATCACAACTCTTCTGTCTTTTCATGCATTCACCGAATGTTGAGGATGGGAACTTTGAACCAACGAAGGCTACTGTGTCCTTAATAGGGGTGTGAAGATGTGTCTTGGAGATCCTGATGAGATCTTTGGGTCCAAATTTCCGTCACTGATCCAGCCACCCTTGAGGAAGCCTCTGTGACTTCCCACCACCGCCATAGCATGCAGCACTACCACAATTTCATCAGTCTTGCAACGTTGGATTGGATCCTTAGTGAGATATTTCCTACAATCCAGAGTAACTATGGGAGCATGTAAGAGACATTACGTGCACCCGTAGTTACTGCACCACCTAGTGAAAACCTATGGGAAATCCATATTGCAATCCAGAGTAAATTGTTCTTACACCAGAGCAAGGACTCCCTGTAGTTACTCTGGATTTGGCCCATTATTGGCCCAAAACCTTATTGGGCTAGCGACAGTTTTGAAAGAATGGGAGGAAGGAATAAATGAAAGAGGGGGAAAGGCAATGATCACAACTGATTGAATGAGTGATGGAAGTAGACAAGTTAATCCATGCTTTGTTGGATGAAAGTAATTGGTGTATTGATGTATCTAGACATAGTACACTTTGCTTTCGGGTTGGTAGATTTTCAGAAACATTCTTAGTGTGTTGTGATTGGATTTTGTCCAGGAAGCAACTGAAAGTACAAAAAATAGGTAGTGGCTGAGCCCTTCAGTGAGAGTGGGGTGAGATCCAAACCCTTTTCCTTTCCAGGGTTCATTTTGCTGGCGCTCCAGGTGAGGAAGAGTATACCTACAATTCAGAGTAACTATGGGAAAATGTAAGAGGCACTTACTCTGGATTGCTCCATGCATTTCCCATAGGTTTTCCATGGCACCGTAACTACGTCAGTATAAGAGGTCTCATAGTTACTCTGGATTGTAACCTATTCACCTAAGCACATTCCTTTTATTTCTGTGGCACCACATAGAGATGCTTATACTGTGTCCATACAGGTTTTGTTCCATCCGGAATAGGTCCTGCTATAGGGTGAAGTTGATTCCCCCCATTCTCCAGTGGAAGGTAGCCAGATATGAACACCATGCTCTAGCTTCTTATTTTGGTGAGAATTGTGCATGCCTTGGTTGATCATAATCATGTTCCTATAAGAAGTTTGTCATGTAGAGTTCCAGGCTCCATAATATCTTGAGTTGGTTTCAGTGGCATAGCTAGAGGGGAAGCAAAGTATTATGTTTTGCAGGGAGCCTTATAGCACCATTCAAGCAACATCTCTCACTTCTTCAGGGTGGCGGGAGCAAAATGGAGTGTATACGTCGCTTTTGTATCCTCTGCCTGCTCCTGCTATATTCCTCATTATCCATTAGAGTTCCTTTCTGGAGCCTCCCATGGATAAAAAAAAATCAGTGGATAAAAATAGATTTAAAGTGGTAGATTTAAAGACACATTTCAATTTTCTTGGGCCTCCATTGCTCCTAATGAAATAAGGTTATTCCTCTGTATCTGCAGGGGTTTGATCTGGAATGCTGCTGTTACCAAAAAAGTGGTAGATTAAGGCAGTTTTTTAAAAAAAGTCTGTCCCTTTACAGTTGTTTAAAAACAGCTTTTCTTACTATTGTAGAGAGGCAGTCAGCAATTAGAAATGCAAAGGATCCCCTGCCTTTGCCTGGCTCAGCTAATTTGCATGACTCTAGAACAGTAGAAAAGCAGTTTTTAAAACCGTGTTTTACAGTAGCTGTTTGTCAAATCTCTCTCTCTATATATAAGTGGCTTGTTATATATAGTATGGGTACAGTATTTCCTGTGTAGTTCTCATTGCAGCTTGTTTGAGCAAGGGTTTCTTAAAAATAGCATGTATCTTTTTTCAGTTTATTAGATGAACTACCCTGTACTTGTTGGTTATATTGCTGACACTATTATTATTATTTTGCTTCTAAAAACATCCACAGGATATTTACCTTTGTCCTTCCAGAAACTGGTCTAGCATGGATAAAATGAAACCAGCTTTATAGAGGGTGTGTACTAAACAGGGATACCTGTTTGCTATTTATAGCACACATATGCCTTTAGTAATACATATTGTTATGCTTCATGGACAGAAGCGGGAAAGCCTGTGGATCTATCTGGTGCACCCTACAAATGCTTCTAGTCTGACTTTCTACCAACTGGATCCCCGTACGGGTCTCTTGTGTGGATGCACAGCAGTGTTGATGCTGTCTTTGTGCATGTGCAATGTGCATGTATGTGAAGAAAAGATGCAACCATGCTTGGATTGAACAGGAAAAGATATATGCTCCATCTGGAAGCATTCTTCTTCTCTCCCCCTCCAGCAGTTCTCCAGCTCAAAATTTACTCTTGCATGCATGCACAAATACCCACATTGCCATCAAATCTAATGCGCACCCAAATTTTAAAAGGCTTGATATTAAAAACTTTACTGGCAATTATAATGCGCAGCTGCACAGCAGGTGCAAAATTTAATTTTACTGCATACAACAGTAAACGTTATACGAGTTAAATGAGTTATATGACAATGGGTTTAGGTTATGATTTTTACCTTTTAGCTCTACTTAATAGAACAATGGGTTTATGTTATGTTGTTGCAATAAGTTAAATATTGACCTATACTTACAATCAAAAAATATCTACTCAAATCTAAAGTGCCCTCAAATCTAATGTTCACCTTGATTTTGGAGACTAACCCCCAAATCTAGAGTAACTACGGGAGCACATAAGAGACTTTACGTGCACCTGTAGTTACTGCACCACCTAGTGAAAACCTATGGGAAATTCATATTGCAATCCAGAGTAAGTTGTTCTTACACCGGAGCAAGGACTGTCCATAGTTACTCTGGATTTTGTCCTAAATTTGGCTGGATAAGGTGAGCATTAGATTGAAGATGCGAGTCAAGTAAATATGAAAAATAAATAAGAAAGCAAGCCTGTGAAATGTCACATACATTCATAAACATTCATATACATTCATTTTGTATGCATTTTTTTTCTTACGGGTCTGAAATCAAAGTTATGCTGATGATTCTCACACGTTTTAACAAGGTAATTTTGGCCCCCTATACTAATTCCACGCCCCAGTCTGGCCCTTGGGTCAATAGGTTTGCCCCCTCCTAGTCTGGCACAAGCAGTCATCTGCTACCAGAGTGCTCTATTGAATCCATCACAGCAACCCTTACACATCTTAGAAGGGTGATCAGATGGGCTGATTAGATGGAGTCACTCTGCCTGACTCCATGGATGAAGATTGCATGGAGTGAAGATGAAGATCGCAGCCAGCCTTAAGAGTTGGATTAGGGAACATGGGGATGGGTGGCAAGGAAAACCTTGGCACAAGCCTCTTGTCTTCCCACGCAGTTTGTATCCGCGGCGTGCACAATGGAGAACTTGATTTTCTCTGTTGACATCTGTCATTAGTTGAGAATCTCTTTCCGTGCCAAAGATGATGATGATGAGGATTTCGAAAGCGGTTGAAACATGCATGTTCCTCCTAGTCAAACTTTACTCTGCACAAGAGGTGTGAGGAGAGGCCAGCAGTTTTCCTCTGATGGTTGCATGTGCTGTCTTGTCCCAGTGCATTTCCTTCCTTTCTGCATTCTCCTCTGATTGCTTCATGTCATACAGAACAGATGATTTGAAGTGGGTATAGTGGGATTTAAATTATCCCTACAATCCAGAGTAACTACAGAGCACGTTAGAGACATTTACATCGGCTTAGTTACAGTACCACCTAGAGAAAACCTATGGGAAATTCATATTGCAATCCAGAGTAAATTGTTCTTACATTGGAGCAAGGACTCCCCGTAGTTACTCTGGATTGAGCCCTATGTGTGTGGCATGGCCTGCAAAGCAGGAGTGAAGATTTGGAGGGGAGACCCTTGTTGATGTTAAGTTCCCCCACCGTTGATATTAGGTTTCCAGAACAGTGATGAGAATAGGTTGGAGGCATTAAATATCCACCCTATAACTTCTTCCCTGTAAATGCTTCCTCTCGACATACTGTATTTATTCAACTCTAACGCTCACCTTTTCCATCTAAATTTAGTTTCCAAATTAGTGTGCATTAGATTCAATGGCACATTATATTTGAGTAAAAACAGTGTTTGATGCTGAATGTGTAGTTCTGGGCTCAATTACCTTGAATTTGCATTGCCGTTTCAATTGCCGTTTCAATTGCCCTTGTTTTGTTCTCCTATATGTGTTCTGTAATGAAATACCATATTTCCTCGAATCTAATGCTCACTTTCTCCAGCCACATTTAGACTCTAAAAGTTGGGTGCATTAGATTCAATGGGTGGGTGCATTAGATTCAGTGAAGCTTTATATTCGAGGAAATGCTGTATTTTGATTAAAAGTGTAGATCAGTATTTAGTTTAACAGTTTACTCTAGTGTAATAAAAATGTGACTTAAATCCCATTGTTGTAAAAAGTAGTGCAACTGGGTAAACATAAACCCATTTTCATATTATTGTCATATAACTCATTGTTGTATGAGTTATAAAATTTTTGCGCCTGCTTTGCAGCTGCACATTACAATCGCCATTAAACATTTTTAATCTCAAACCTCAAATCGGGGTGCGCATTAGATTCAATGGAGAATTAGCTTTGAGTAAATACAGGTACTTACTCTAGGACATTTGAAACCACTATCAGAATAGTTTGCAAAATTTTTGTTGAGTACTTTATTGTACTTCATTGTACAATGAAGTGCTTTATTGTAGGACGTGCACCATTGCCCTTCTCCAGTAACCCGTACCATAAATCCTGGACCAGCCATATTGCCGTAGAAGCTCACAAACTGGGCAGGATGGAGATGGCCATCCATGGTGCTGTGTCTCCATGCTTGTAGATCAGAGATGGTCTACCTCTGAATGTGGTTTATAGCTCATGGTTGTTGAAGGTTCTGTCTTCAAGAGCTGAGTAAGACCAGAGCAGAAACTTTTAAAATAAATGAATATATCAAATCAATTATTAAAAGCCTCCTGAGCACTTAAGGGATTATTTTGCAACATACTCTTTCCACGAATGGCCACCTTTCACTGCATCTTTTCACTGTTTCAAAATAATACCTATAATCTCTTTATAATCTGAAATTCTGGGACACAGCCATGTTGCGGGCTCTGATATGTCAGTGCCTGGATGTGTGACCATTTGTAATTCTCATGTATGCCACTTTGAGTCCCAGGATGAGTATAAACGCAATGATTGATCTAAGCGTGTTCCATCTCAATATTGCTGTTTCCCGTGTTCCATGCTCTAGCGTGATTGGGAAACAGAACCCAGGTGGTATCATATTGTTGGAGGACAGCTCTGATTCTAAGGCTGCAATCCTAAACACACTTCCCTGGGAGTAAGCCTCATTGAATATTATGGGACTTACTTCTGAGTAGACAGGCATAGGATTCAGTGGACAGGACACAGGACAAGCCCTAGTGTTCAGTGGCCCTGCACTTGGTGACAGGGATTCCAGCTAATGTGCACCCAGAAAATAATGATGTGTGCTTTACTGCCCGTTTCTTCCTAATTTATGTTTAGTTAATCCTGCCTTCTCTATACATCCCCAACTGTCAACTGATGGACATTTTCTTAGTTGCTGGTAGATGTTTTCTATAGGTCCTTTTATACCTGTAAATTTGTGCGTTACTTTACAATAATGACACAATATCGCGAAACCTCTCCAAAATTATTTTTAATAGTTTATCTTCGAGGGAAGGTGGGAATCTTCCTTCCTAGTTTAGGAGGGAATCTTCCTCCTAGTTTAAGGCACAGCATTGCCAACTGTCCTTTAGTGTAGTTTAGGGAGCAAAACATGTATAAAATACAACTACCGTCTCTGTAGTACATACTTTAAAAGTAAAGAGCAGTGATTTTCAACCAGTGTGCTGTGGCACACTGGTGTGCCGCCGATAATCCTCAGGCGTGGTATGGGAATTTGGGGAGAGTCATTAATTAATAGGAAAATTGGGGGAATTGAACAGCATAGTGTGCCTTGTCAGTGGTAAAAGCAGTTGTGCGCCTTGAAAATTTCAGTGCCTTTTTAGTGTGCAAAAGATGAAAAAGGTTGGAAATCATTGGTATATAGATTTTTTGGGATACAAAAATCTGCTTTCTTAACCTCTGGCAAAGAAAGGGTATCAACGATGTCTTTCCTTTTTAGTAATGGGGTGAGCAGAAATGAAACCTGTCTTGGTGGCAGAGGAAAAGGACTTGTAAGCCGAGCAACTGGGCATCAGTGCCCCCCTGAGTTATTTTTGTCTCCAGTCTGTTTTATTCAATGCTAGTTTTATAGGTACCAAGTTTGGGGCCAGGACATTCTTGGCTCATTTAAAAGTGAGAAGGGTCTCCAGAAAACATCTGCTTGCTTTATGCTTGATTTGCCACGGTAAACTTTGCAAACTCTGTTAAATCTCCCTTTTCCTTCTTGGGAAAAACAAAATTGGTTGGAAAAAAAATTAACTATACTATACTAACACCTCTAGATATAATTGCCTTGCTTGCATTTATCAAGGCGTCTGATGTCTCTATGAAGCCTCCCTCTTCTGAATCGGACCACTGGTTTGTCCCGCACGATGTACTATATTTACTCAAATCTAACGCTCACCTTTTTCAGCTGAATCCAGTCTCCAAAATCAGGGTGCGCTTTTGATTCAGTTAGTTAGATTTGAGTAAAGGCAGTATTTTGATTATAAATATGGGGTACACATCAGATTCAGTGGCACATTAGATTCATATAAATACGGTAGTCTATGCTGATTGATGGTGGCTCTCCAGGGATCTTTTCCAACCTGGAACATTCCATATGTTCGGTGCAGATGCTCTGTCACTAATCAATATCCCCTCCTTAGATAGCATAAGAAAACCTGCTCTGTGGTTAACTCTTTAATGTTTCCACTGGGAACATTGCGCTCAGCTTTAGAAATATTAAATTTAATATAAACTTTTCTTTGTTATATTTTTTTTGTACTATAACATTGAAGAAGCACATCAAATACAAGGAGGCTTTAGGACTGTAGACATGTTGTCAAAACCAAGATCAACTGTACTAACTAGGAAAAAACCTCCCAATAGGCATGATATAAACATGCTTATAATTTTGAGATGTTGCCAAAAAAAATTGGAGGTGTTTGGTAGAGCCAGGACAGCAAATGATTCACCTCAATGAATGGCAGGAGCCAGTGCTCTTTGTGCCAATCTAAATTAATTCCTACTCTGTGAACTCGGATGACATATAATCGTTAAGACACTGGCTGAATTTTCTAAACTTGCAAATAGCTCTCATTTTTCTCCAAGCACAGAATACAGATTTTCATTGTATGTGTATTGGAAAATAATGGCAACATATACAGGGTGATTGAAAAGTCACTGCCTATATTGTAATTTATAAGTATTTTGAAATAGGGAGTGACTTTTCAATCATCCTGTACAGCGGTGCCTCACTTAAAGAGCTTAATTCGTTCCAGAGCCTTGCTCTTTAAGTGAAACGCTCTTTAAGTGAAGCAGATTTTTCCATAGGAAATAATGGAAACTCAGACGACTGGTTCCTCAACCCCCAAAATATTCATATAAAAATATTATCAGGATGTAAAAATGATGAGAAAACACTGGAATTGAATTCATAACATGCATTCAATGTGTATGATCCTATGAAGTCTACTTAGGCTGCAATCCTAAAGATACTTTCCTGGGAGTAAGCCCCATTGAACACATGTCTTCTGAATAGACATACCCTACAATCCCCATTGAACATATGTCTTCTGAATAGACATACCCTACAATCCACAGTAACTACGGGAGCACGTATGAGACATTATGTGCACCTGTAGTTACTGCACCACCTAGCGAAAACCTATGGGAAATTCATATTGCAATCCAGAGTAAATTGTTCTTACACCAGAGCAAGGACTCCCCATAGTTACTCTGGATTGCACCCATAGTTAGGAAACTGCAATCAAAGACACTTTCCTGGGAGGCTTACCTGGGCTGCTGCTGGAGGTTCAAAGTGGTCAGTGGGGGCACTCGGGGACAGTTAGGGGCAGCTACCTCTAGCACCTCCAGGCAACTGCCCCCAAGTTGGGGGCAGCAGCACTGGCCCGCAACCCTTTCAAAGAGCCTGCAAGCGGAGCGTCAGGGCTGCATAGCATGCATGCTCATAGCATGCTTGCTTGTTAAGTGAAGCGGAACTTGTTATGTGAAGCAAGATTTCTTGGAAATTTTTGCTTGTTATGTGGAACACTTGTTAAGCGAGGTACCACTGTATATCTATTTGCATCAAATCATTTATTTCCAGTGCAATCCCATGACTGTTTACTCAGAAGTAAGTCTCATTATTTTTAGTGGTGCATATTCCCAGGAAAGTGCGTATAGGATTGCGGCAATAATAACTGTTTGAGAACTATTTATTGCATCCTAACTGTTAAAATGTTATTCTACAGAGTTCAAACATATACGGTACATACATTATTCCTTACTTTTTCTGATTTTCTCCTTTAAACCCTTGTAAGGAATAAAACATGCCCCAAGATATGCCCTGCTTAAGTGCTTGACTGCAGTGCGTCACTGTCTTAAATTAAATTAAAAATAATTGAAGTTATGACACTGTCTTAATTGTTTGGGTGTCCACCTGAATTTCTTCCAGGACAAATAGTGTCAACTCTTGTTCCACCCATATAAACCGTTCTCTGCCTACTTGCAGAGAATGGAATTATGGAATTCCTATGGAATTTAGAGCACAGTCCTAACCACTCGAATCCTAACCTTACTCAAAAGTAAGCCCTATTGTGTTCAATGGGTCTTACTCCCAGGAAAGTGTCTTTAGGATTGCAGCCTTGTTCTTTCAAGACACATAACCAGAATAGCACCTGTAGTTTTAATAGCTGGGGCTGTTGTTGTTAGACCTTGTATTTTATATGACAGTATCGTGGTGTAATATACCCACCCACTTTTTGGTGGGTGGTTTGGGCTGGACACTTTACTGTACACTGCAGGTTTTGTACAGTTTTGGGTCATACAGTTTAGCACATGCTTTGACTCAGGAAGGTCCTTGATTCAGTCGCTTGCACTTTTATATGTTCAGATGTTGGTTTTACAAGTAAATATAAAAAGAATTAAGAGAAAGAAAAATGCTATAGGGAATAAATGCAAGAGTAGGGGATTCTTCCTTGTCTCTTCTTTGTTTTCCTTTTCCCCACCCCTCCAGGACCCCTCTTCAGGTTCCCCAGGTCCTACAAGCTGGTTACCAGCATCCCAATACATTGGTGTCGAATGAAACATGAACTGGCACATGTATGTGCTCCAGGTCACCAGATTTATGGGGACTAGTGCTGGCTTGAGACTCTGTGTCCAAAATGTTGGCACTTTCTGTATTTAAATACAGTAAACCCCTTTGTTGTTCCTGATCCGTTGTCTTATGTGGCTGCATCCAAAGCTGCTGGGAAATATATAAGACATGGAAATTATTTGTTGCCTGTGGACCTCATTGGCAACTGGCCAAGATGACATTTGGTGATGCACAACCTGGAGTTGAGGCTTTGACTCAAAGTGTCCCTTTTAAACGCTTTGATCTGGATGATCCCCCCTCCTCTCCATTCCTCCCCTCCTGACTGATTTGTTTTCTGAAGACAGAGATTAATCATTATGTTTTAGACTTGGCAGATATTCAATTAAAAAACCAGCAGTGGCTGCCAGATTAACCTGTTTCGGTTAAGAGCAGAGTGAGTGGTTCTTTTTTTCCAGGAGTTTGGGATTATTTATGACCGAATAGGCAAATGCCCCTGGCGGTCTGTTGCATTATCAGTGAGATGCATCTGCTCCTTTTGAACACCTGCTGAAGTCTCAGTTGCCTTTATGGATGGAAAAAACCAGTGGCTGGTCTGGCTCCGTCTTTAATCCCAGGAATTGATCTCTCCTAGTCTTCACTGCAAGGCCCACCAGAGATAATTTGGTGCCTGAGATGGAAACTCAAAACGGTACCCCGATTGTGGCTTAGTCCCCGAGGAGGTTCTTGCGCATAAGGGAACTAAGGTTCTCAAGCATAAAGGAAGGTTCTTGTGCAGATAGGGTTGCCTTATGTCCTGAAAAACAGGGACAATCTTAATTTTGGGGGATTGTGTTCACATACTGGCAAATGGGACAGAGGGTCCTGTCCTGATTTTATGGCAACCCGATGTGCATCGGAAATGAATGGGAGCTGGAATCTGGGACTTGTTCAGAAGGATCTACCTGCATCTTGTGCCTTCTGGATCCCTTCTCCTTGTATCTCATTCTGCCACATGTGGTGCCTGCCCTGTTCCAAACACGTAATCAGTGGGAGCTGTCTCCATGATGAATATATAGGCATCCCACAATTTTTGACGTTCATTTTCTGACAGTTCTGCTCTTTCAATTAGACTCAGGACTCATTCATTCAACACCTGCTCCACTCTTTCAGCATCTCTCTGCTGGTCTAAAGGCTTCCCTAAGGTTGATTTGCATATGACATGGTGATCAAATTGTTTTTGGCATTTCCTTATGACTTTCTTCAGTGTCATTCAAATATATAAGAAATCCTTTGCCCACACATGCCTTTGTCCATTTTACTGTATTTTCTTAAATATTTTTGTTATGTGTTATTCAAGCTTTTTCAAGTGATATTGATATCTTTTGGTGGCTGTTTTGCATTTGCAAGCTGCAAAAAAAAAACAAAAAAAACCTGGGGTTCCACTTTTAAGTGGTTTTCACTTTTGGATGATGCCCTGACTGTCTAATAAGTGGGAGATGCCTGTACCTATTGCTGACATATGCTTGTTGCATTTGCGTCTTTAGGTATACATCTTAAAATGACGTCTGGATTTTTTTAGTTTTCTTCTGACAGTTTGTCGGACTTCTTTTTGTTGTTTGCAAGAGCCAAGATGGTTTGCATCATTCAGGGAACTGGCCAAGGTGGAGAATGGTGATGTGACACAGAGTGTGTTTTTTACTTGTGAGTCACTTAAGTCTATTGCTTTTGCTATCGTTTACATCACCCAAAGATACTTCCTCTCCCCTCATACGCAAAAGCGGAACTGTAGGAACGTTTCTGTCTTGGAAAATACCAAGAACAAACAGATCAGAGTGGCAAACAACAGGGACACCATGGCTAGCCGTATCAAAATCTTTCCATAGTGGTTGTAAGAAAGAAGGTATGGACCGCTGCAGTTATCAGGAAGAAGTGGTGAGTGATCAGATATCTTTGGCTAGTTAAGGCTGCCTTGTGCCACTTTTGAGCACTGGTTCACCTGGCTAGATGTCATCTGTTCTGACTGGTTCCCAGTTTCTGGGGTCTCAGGAGAAATCTTGGTGTTCTACTGATGATGCACTTTAGTTATGCCACTGGGTCTGCAATCCTACCCACACTTTCCAAGGAGTAAGCTTCATTGACTACAGTGGGATTTGCTTCTGAGTAAGACATGTATACTATTGGGCTCTCCATCGCTGTATTCATTGTGACCATTCTTGAAATGCCCAAGAATTTTAGGGCATTCATAGTGTGGTTCTGGTTGCCACAACATGTGGCTTCTCCTCCTCTATCCACCCTCCTCTTTCTCTAAGCTTCAGGGACAGTGGGAGTGCAGCCAAGCAGTGTGTGCCCAGGACCCACCAGGCAGCCTCTCTGGTGCAGCGAGCCAGCCCAAGCTTTCCTGCGCATAGCTGGTGACCTGTTTGGGTTGGCGGGGAGGTGGCACTGTGCCAGCCCATGGCTGCAGTAACCTGCATGCAGGAGGAGGGTAAAGCCTGGGGTCAGTGATGGAGTGAGCCAAAGGTGGCCAGGAGGGGGAAAGCATTGGGGTTCCACAGGCTCCCACTCCGGCCTCGCCAGACATTGCAGCCACCAGCCTCCTCGGTTATCTCTCCAGGAGTCCCCCATTCCTCCGTGAGGACGTGGTGGTGTTGGAGATGGGGGACCTTGGAGAGGTGGCTGATGTGGCCAAAGTGCCTGACTAGGCCAGCACATGCCTTCCTCGCAAGCAGGGTTGACTGGGAGCCTGTGGAAAGGCTGAAGGGGCTCTTGGTGGTGGGGTATGTATATGTTGGGGGGCTCAAGAGGGGGTACATGCCTCTCACCCTCACCCTCCTACCAGGGCTGAGTGATGGGGGAGCAATGCATCACAGTGTCACTTCTTGTTTGATGTCACCTCTGGCCATGACATTACTTTCAGGATGATGACATCACTTCACGTCCTCGGCAGATTGTCATTCTCAGAAGGGGGTTCCAGGCTGAAATGTTTGAGTACCACTGGCAGAGAGTTCTTAATTATGCCTGTACAAGATCATTAAGATCATGTCTATACAAAATCATTTAAGATCATGATCATACACGATCCTGCTCATACAAGTTCATGTCTATACAAGATCATTTAGGATCATGATCATACAAGATCAAGACTGCACAAGATCACTTAAGATCATGATCATACAAGATCATATCTGTACAAGATCATTTTCTATGAATATGGAATTGGCTGTCATTGAATGAACTTTATGGAAGTTTAAAATCTGATTTTTAAAAAAAATTGCTGAGCTGACCTTTGCTTCCATCACCCGCTTACATCGTCCAATCTTTGCCTGTAAGCAAGCAGAAAAAGCAATCTGGCTTGCAGTTTAAATCCAACAGGTGCTTGCTGATCACACATAAATCTCACTGTCCCAGACCTGTCAGTCGTGAGGCCAAAGAGCTGGCCAACGTCCTGGGTATCATGTGTCAGGCTTCGCAGCAGGGTGTAGATTGCTCTGAGTTGAAATTCTTTCCCATGGACTATGCCCTGCCCTGTGGATTGTTTTAAACTGAAGTATTTATTAACTTCGGGTCAAGGAAAGAGGTTGCATGTCTGATCTCTGTAGCAGCTAAAGGAGTGGATGGAGAGAAGCCTTAAGTTGGCTTTGCAAATAGGAATGTACTTTATCGTTTGCTTTTTAAATAAATGCTAAACCTACAGTCCAAGAACCATGCATTCTGCTGACATACTTAGCCACAAAATATTTCTGATTTTTTTTTTAAGTTTACTGTACCAACAGGGTTGCCATATGTCCCCGAAAACCAGGAGTGTCCCAGTTTTCACATACTGGCAAGCTTGACAGGATCCTGTCCTGGTTTTGTGGATGAGAATTATGGCAATCCTATGTACCAACTTAGGGTGTGATTCTCAGTGGTTCTCAAACTGTTACCACTGGGACCCACTTTTTAGAATAAGAATCTGGAAGTGATGTCATGATCAAAGGTGACATCATCAAGCAGGGAAATTTTTAGCAATGCTAGGCTGCAATCCTATCCATGCTAACCCAGGAGTAAGTTCCATTTGCTATCATTGTTAAAAGAATAAACATAGAGCCCAATCCTATCCGTGTCTTCTCAAAAGTACTTCCCATTCTAGTCAGTGGGGTTTCCTCCCTGGAAAATGTGGGTAGGATTGCAGCCCCAGCAGCCTATTAAATGTACAGATCTCTAACATTTCCCAAAATGCAGTTATATCCCATGGTAGCATCAATATATTAAAATAACATATTGAAATGAATAGAGAAATTGGCTCATTACCACCTTGCAGATCCCAACCCACAGTTTGAGAAATACTTCTTTAGCATCTCAAAGCTGCTCTTATGGCCTAGGGGAGTTTGGGCTGTGGCCAAGTTTCTGAGTATCCCTCCCTCTAAATTGTACATGATCTTTAGGTAACTAGTCTGGTTACCTCAACTGGTTATAGTAAGAATGATCTCTTTTTTTCCTCTCTGGTATCTGATCTAAAAGCAGCAAAGACGTGCATTTCGACATCCAAATATACTTAAAATTGTGCCTGTTGCAAAAGTTGTTTTGTTGGTGATTCTGGGGCGCATTCCAGAACATGCGCTCTGTTTACTGGCCAGGCCTGATGTGGCTTTCTGTGGCCCTATATGAACTGGGACAATGACCTAGAACAAACTCAGTGCTCCTTTGTGAACGTGGGTTACAGAGGAGATTGGTATGTCTACCATGATTCATTTTTGCATGGAAGATAAACTTTCAAGGAAGAAGCAGAGCGTAAGCAGAGATGAGACATGGAAGGTGGTTGAATCAGTGGGTCCCATTTTCCAGATTTAAAGGTGGCCCCTGATCTGAAATACGAGAATGCTATATGTGCCTGATTGGGCTGACTTTCTAACTTTCTTCCTTTTTTTCTCCCTTTGCAGGTAGCTGTATCCATTTGGGTGGTAGGCAGACCCAACGGGTACCATGAAGTTTTTGGGACCCCTGGAGAGCCAGAGATTGTCTCTCCTCCTGGAGATGGCAATCTCTAGAGAAGCTCAGATGTGGAAAGTGCATGTGCCCCGAATTCAGTCCAGTCAGGTAATACCTCTTTGCTTTTTTGGCTTTCAGGCCTTTGCAAAAATCTTTTTTTATTTCTAAGGAACGATTGTATAAGCAAACAGCTGAGCTGGTTCCACAAGACACTGATCCATTAGCATAGCCTTATCATTCATCTGGATGAGTTGTATTTTGTTGGGAAATATAAATACAAAGTCTGAAGAATTGGCTGTGCCAAACAGGAGGCGTTGGTGTTCAACAGCTTGATTGAGATCAGCTCCATCATTCTTGGGTTGGAAATGTACACAGATGTATGAGAGGTAAATTCTGGGTCATGGGTGTCAAACATAGGATTTGTGGGCAGGATGTGGCTCCCAAAAGCTCTTTATCCAGCCCTTATGCTCTCCCAGTGTCACCTGGTCTCACCTGCTGAACTATGCACAGGTATCACTGCTGTGTGATAACTCTGCTCTACCAGTTCTTGAAAATACCTATATGATTAAAATTTGCACATTTTATTATCAACAGCTAATGAATTCCCGAAGTGAGGAAAAAGAGAACATAAGAACACAATATATCAGTATATCAACATATCAGTAACTTTTACAAGAACCAAGAAGTTTAGTATTTAGTGATGAGAGTAAAAGCCTTTTTGACCTCCAGCATGCATGTGTGAAAGCGGAAGGGATTACCTTCCCAATGAAAGGTTGTAGGTTGGTTTTTTCCAGTTGTGTTGTAACTGTCAAATGTTCTTATGAATAGTACAATAAACGTGCTATAAAGCAAGTAAATCTGTGCACACAGTTAAATGTGCCTAAGGCTTTCTCCAAAGGTTAGGAACTGATTTTTCCGGTTTGCCCAGTTGCGTCAGGAGAGCCCTGTGTGTGTATGGTTGTCGGTGCTCAGGCCATGGTCTGGCTTCTTCAGTCGAATGGCATAAGAACACAACGTAGCGTTGCGCAGGGTCAGGCCGTTGGTCTGTCTAGGTTAATATTATCCACTGAATTGAAGCAGCTGTCCGAGGGGTCGTTCCTAGTTGTGATGGAACTTGGTGATGATGCTATTGAATGTGAGATTCTGCATGTGCTCAGTTGCTGTTGTCCCTCCATTTTCTCTCCATTATATATGTTATATAATATATATTATGTACATGTATTATGTACATGTATATAATATTATGTATTATATAATATATATTATGTACATGGCTGTGGGTGTGGCAAGTGGCTAAGACACTGTGCCTGTTAACCAGCAGGCCAGGGTTCGAGACCCGGGTCGGCCCCACAAGACAGGGTGAGCGCTTGTCCTTAGCCCAGCTCTGCGACGCAGCTGGATCCAATCGTATTGGCTCTGCCTTTCCATTGGACTAATTCAGTGGCATGGAGAGGGGGGATCTGCTGCTTGGGTAACAGCCTATCCTCCATAACAATCCAACCCAGGCTTTCGTGCTTCGCATGCAGCGTATGCGGCGCCGAGCACAGTACCAAGGTCTTTCAAGACTGACGGAGGCCTGCTTAAACAAAATACTGACGTATACTTGGAATCAAAATACATATTTACTCGACTGTAATGTGCCATTGAATCTGATTTTGGAGACTAAATCTGGATGAAAAATATGCACGTTACATTTGAGTAAATATTTTTATTTGTTTTTGTTCTCTCGTTTTAGAAGTTTCCTTGTGTTGGACTTGCCCTTGCTAAGGAACACAGTGGCCTTTTAGCGTCATTGCTGCTCCCACATCCTCTTGCAGGCCTGAAGCTTTCCTTATTTCATATCTGCGTGAGATTGTCTGGTTGGGATTGTATTGCAACTGGCCTGCCGCCAAGCGTAAAAATCGTGGGCGTGCATTTTTTTTTCCTGATCCCCTGCAACATCTATACAGTATGCTTCAAAACCATGGAAACAGCCCTGAGAATGGCTTCCATGTGCAAGGAACTTATTTAAGGTTTCCCCTCCTGTTGCTTTTAACCTTCGATGCCCATCTAAAAGTAGCCCAATTTGCATAAATTTGCATTTCCGGACTCTGGATCCGGATGGGCATCTAAGGGTTACACATTAAAATTGAGTGTGGCAGAACCACAGTGCATGTGTTAATGTGGGTGCAAAGCAGTGGGATCGATTGGTGTGTGGCAGAAGAATTTATTTTAACTAATGCATGTTTGATTTTAAAATGGACTCCCAGATATTCACTAACCATACAATAACTAGATTTAGGCTTGCCTAACTTTAGACTTGCCCTGGAGAGCCAGGAAGGTGTAACAATTCGAGAGTTGGACCAAGACCAGATTCATCCCTCTTTGGAAGTGAAGCTTCTTGGGAGACCTTGGGCTGGTCACTCATATTCAGTCTAGTCTACCTCACAGGGTTGTTGTGAAGACAGCAGGAGGAAAGGAAATAAAGCTTTGCAAGCCCCCTTGGACATTTTTTTAAAGCAGGGTATAAATCCTGTAAGTTGCAGTCTGATAGACATGGGAAGACTTATTTATTCAGGCATCTATGGGCCTATTTGTTAGACATCTTCCAAGTTCTTTCTCATCTCTACTCCTGGATGAGATTCTTCCATTGGAAAATCATGGTACTGAATTTTAAACCTCATACATGTATCCCCTGCTTTCCGACGGTTTGTTTTCTAACGATCCACTCTTTCAACACCTTTCAGTTATACCCAGAACTCATTCATTCAGTGCATGTTCCACTATTTCAATCTCTCGGCTGTTCTAAAGGCCAAAGTTTCTAGCTCCTGGTCTAATCCCATTCCCAAAGGGGTTAATAAGAATTCATTTGCAGAAATCTTTGTGTGGTCTCAGGAATATGCAAGATAAAAGGGGCATTTGCAATTTACCACCTTTGGAAGCAACATTTAGAAACTAAAAAAGATGGGGTTCAACTTTTCAATGGGTTTCTCTTTTGGACAGTGCTCTGGTCCCTAACCCATCCAATAAGTGGGGGATGCCTGTAGGTATAAAGCAGAACAAAATGGATCAATCCTTACAAAATGGATCTGTGTAGACTTTCTGGCTGTTCCCAATGAAACTATTTCCATGCAAATTTCTCTCCTCCTACTTACTCGGTCAGCATCTGCTCTTGGAGGCAACTTGTGTTTATTTTTACCGCAGCATTTCCACTGAGTTAGGAAGTTCTTTCCATTTTTAAAATTGTACCATCTTGTATCGATTCAGCCTTGAGTTTTAGAAGCTACAGTTCTGGTAAAGGACACTGAAATGCAAGGTTACTTCTATGTTTTAAGCAGTTTGGATGGTTTGAGTGTGATTCTGGGGGAAAAAATATGAAGACGACAGCACAAAAGAAAATTTAAATGTCATATATATTCCCCAAGGGAAGTACCATATAGCCCTGTTATATAACATTTGATTATTTTATTATCCCTGGTTTACTATCGCAATATAAACCTGTTCATTTCAGTATTCGTACAACCATATATTGCAATACGCTGTGAATTTTCTTATTGATGCCAGTCATTTGGGTTTAGAGTTAAATTTTTTTTCCATTAAAGGTCATCCAGATCCCAGCTGTCTTATCTGAAAAGATCATGTTAATTAATGCACTATCAGTTCATTGCACTGGGCGCTTTCATCATGTTATAAACACTGTTTACTTCTGCAAGTCTTCCTATCGCCAGAGTGTCTGTCCTCAATTGCAGGATATTTTCAAGGCTGGGACTTTTGTTTTTAAAGCAGAAAAATCTGTGCCCAGGAGATTTAAATGCTGCACTGAGAAACCTGACTTGTGGCCTGTATAATTTATGGATATTAAAATTTTTTGCATGATTTCTTTTTCTTATTTTGCAAACTTAACTTGTATTTGTTTACTTGCAACTCTGGCTTTATTAAATAACAGGAAATAGTAGAGAGATGTGTCAGGTCCTGATCCCTCCCTGAGATCCCAATATTATGCATGCCTATTTAGAAATACATTCCATTATTGTCGCTGAGATTTAGAACACAATCCTAACCATGAATACTCTAATGTAAGCCCCGTTGTGTTCAGTGGGTCTTACTCCCAGGAAAGAGTCTTTAGGATTGCAGCATTAGTCTTGGGAAAGTGCAGCTAGGGTTGCAGCATGAATCGGTTAATCAGTATATTTGTGTGATTTCTTTCCGCAAAGGTTTGCATCAAACAAAACAGTATTAAAATAGCAAACTAAAATATTAAAATAGCAAATTAAAAGTATTAAAATAGCAAGTTTCTTGGTAACAGTACAAAGGTGTCGTTATAAAAGCAAACAACTAATTTCAAAAGCTTATGTGGCAATTTGAAAGAACAACCCCACTGCATAACAACAGTTTATTTCAATATTACTAATAACAATAGGAGTGCAATCCTAATCAGTTTACAGCCAAATCCAGAGTAATTACGTGAGCACATAAGAGACATTACATGCACCCGTAGTTACTGCACCACCTAGTGAAAACCTATGGGAAATTCATATTGCAAACCAAAGTAAATTGTTCTTACACCAGAGCAAGGACTCCCTGTAGTTACTCTGGATTTCGCCCATAGGCAACTCATCCATCTCCTCGTTCCCATGTGGTTCTGTTTCTGATGGTGCTGAAGGCTGTAGTTAGCCAATCTGCCCCCACCAGTACAACTACCAACAATAATAGGCATTTGGTGATAGGTTTTGATATATGTACAGGCACCCTCCGCTTATTGGACAGGTTAGGGAACCATTGAAAATCATTAAAATTTGCGGATAGTGGAATCTGAGGGTCCTCAGTTCACAGATAAACCGTATTTACTCAGATTTAGTGTGCCATCAAATCTAATGCGCACCCTGATTTTAAAAGGCCTGAGATTTAAAAAAGTTTTTCTGGCTATACTAATGCACAGCTACAAATTTAACGTGTTATATGACAATAATAATATGATAATGAGTTTTTATGTCGGCACACGACAATATAAAAGCTACTCAAGTATATTATTTTCATGTTGTTAAACACTGTATTAAACACTATTTAAAAAGTGTGGGATGTGTGTGGCGCAAATGGCTAAGACACTCTGCCTGTTAACCAGCAGGCCAGGGTTCGAGACCCGGGTTGGCCCCACAAGACAGGGTGAGCTCCTGTCCTTAGCCCAGCTCTGCGACGCCAGCTGGATCCAATCGTATTGGCTCTGCCTTTCCATTGGACTAATCCAGTGGCGTGGAGAGGGGGGATTTGCTGCTTGGGTAACAGCCTATCCTCCATAACAGTCCAACCCAGGCTTTCGTGCTTCGCATGCAGCGTATGCAGCGCCAAGCACGATACCATAGTCTTCCAAGACTGACGGAGGCCTGCTTTTTTATTAAGATTTTTACCTAATTGCTCGACTTTATACAACAATGGATTTATGTTACATTTTTATTATAATGTAGTAAACTGTTGAACTAAATCTTGACTTAATCAAAATTCTGCATTTATTCATATCTAATGTGCCATTGAATCTAATGTGCATCCTGATTTTGGAGATTAAACTTGGCTTAAAAGGTGTTAGATTCAAGTAAATATGGTAGAAGGCCAACCTGTTACACTTTTATTAACAAACATCTCTAGCTATTTACTGTCTTGTAATACATTTAGTTACTGGTTGTTCCTGGTTGTTCATCAGGGAGAGATGCAAATAGGCAAATACCTACCAGGTATTGGCGTCTTTCAGATGTTGTGGCTGATGACAAAATTCAGTTGTATGTTTTTGTTAGTATTAGTTCTCCCAGGTTGCATACATGGTGTTGAAGCAACCTGGCTCATGCTGTGAACGAGACGTGCTGTATTCAGTCGGATTGTGACACAGTGTGGACTAAGTGTCAAGGCCAACATGCTTGTGCAGCTTTCTTTATTGTGCTGGTTTTGGAACCAATTTGGAGTTGGTGAAGCTGCGTGGCTGGCATGGTGTCCGTTGATTTTTGGTACACCTGCAAGCAGTCCATGAGAAAGGTCGCATGCTTTTAGGTGTCTCTTTCTAAGCTCTTGATATCCATACTGGGTGTAGCGTAGGGTGTAGCATGTTTATTCTGATGAACGTTGTGGTGGCATACCTAGAAGGGGTGGAGCAGTGAGTCTTGGTGGGAACCTCCCTGTAGCGTGCAAGGGGTCCCTTCCCTTCGGAGCCATTCCAGGCAGGGGGAGTTCCATTCGGCTCCCCCTGCCTGGAATGGCTCCGAAGGGAAGGGACCCCTTGCATGCTACAGGGAGGCTCCCACCAAGACTCACTGCTCCACCCCCTCTAGCTATGCCACTGGAACTTTCATTAGCCTAGTCTTTACATCCCTCAAAACTGTCTGCTTGCACCGTATCTATATTAGTGGCATAATAAAGTCCAGACAAAGAATGATCTGTTCTACCTTATGAAAACTTCCCAGCTTTGATCACCTGGTGGTGATTCTAGCTTATCATAGGCAACTTATTGTTTGCTTTTTACAAGCCTATGGGCACAATCCAGAGGATCACAATCCAGAGGATCACAATTACGGGATCACGTAAGAGACAATATGTGCACCTGTAGTTACTGCACCAACTAGTGAAAACCTATGGGAAATTCATATTGGAATCCAGAGTAACTTGTTCTTACTCCGGAGCAAGGACTCCCCATAGTTACTCTGGATTTCACCCTATGTTAGCTACTGGAGAATAATGGTAGTGACTGGGAACCAATCAGCCATCCTTAGCATCTGTATAACATTTCTGGACGAAGCTTTTGCCTGGCACAAAGCCCAGGTGCTTTCCTGCGCTGGCACTGCCAAGGCATCCTGACTCATATTTGACAAATACCAATGATGATCCGAGATTTCCTTACTTTATTGGTGTAGATCTAGGTTGACTGGGTGGTAGATAACCCTCAGGATAGTAGTTAGACAGTGATCCCTGGTCCAAAAGGATTTTGTATAGGATAGTGTATGTGTGTGCATTATGGTTGTGGAGCAACTGCAACTTTGTGTTCCAGAGCGCTGTGCAACTGCCTGTCTCTAGATCAGGATGGCGCAATCCTCCGACCTATTGCGTCTATGATGCAATGCTCCAGCAGACAATGCGACCAGATCTCCACAAAGATGTGATGGACCAGAGCATTGCATCGTCCTGATCTCAGGATTGGCAGTCACATGGCACTCCAGAATAAAGTGTACTCGTCACAGGAGCAATGGTTTCAGCTGAACACTGGATCTGGTCCTTACGTTGAGGTTCACCTAGCCCTGATATACAGTTTTACAGGTAGGGCTGTGTGTAGCACATTTTTAAAAAATCACCATATAAAAACTACATTCAATGATCGGTACAAATAGGATGAATGTATTCGTTCCTTGAATGTTTACATAGCTCTGCTGTCTTTTGCATAATTTATTCTGGTTTTCCTAGTCCTTGGGAGGAAGAAGAGATTATGCAGGGTACGGCAATTTTGCACATAATGTACACAGTGTATGTAGTAATAGCTGCTGACTACACCTCTTCCATATCATGGACCTTTAACCCCATTTTTTTTTGTTTTTCCTCATACTCATGTATAGGATTGCACTGCCAAGGAACATTGGTTTAGGTACTACAAGACTTTGTTATATTTTTTCTATAGGATAAAACCTGGAAAGGATCCTCTGTCCCATTTGCCAGTATGTGAACACAATCCCCCCAAACTGGGACTGTCCCTATTTTTCAGGACATATGGCAACCCTATTTTTCTAGCATAAGCACAAGACTTTCAGGTTGAAAAAAACAGGATGTGATTGCCCGAATCTCGTTTTTTAAGGTATGTGTCTAAGGTTGTGATCCTAACCATAGCTTCCTGGGAGTAGGTACTATTGAACTCAGTGGCACTTATGTCGGAGTAGACATGCTTGATTGCACTGCAAGATATAACAAACCAAAAGGGAAGTCTTAAAACTATTTGGTCCAGTCTTTGCTGTCCTGGTGCTTCTTCTGGTACTCAGCTGATGTGGGATAACACAGACTTCTGGTGCACATCTGATGTGGGAAGTCACAGATCATGCAACCCATTCCTTAGTGGAGAGAGAGCAACCATCCCTCTTCACCCCATCATGGCATCTTTTCCCAGTGGTGTGTACTAGTGTCTCTTTCAGTAGATTAGGAGCCCACTATGGGTAGAGGACCATTGATTTATGTAGTGTTGAGATGTGGCTTTTCCTCCACATAGAGAATCCTGCCTTTCCAGCATGAGGCAGGATTTTTAAAAATTGGGTATAGAAATTCTACACGTTTTCCATCTATAAGCCACATGAAACTGGGGCACTGTAGTGTTTCCCCCCCCCCCCATCCTGGTTGCACCCGATCCCAACAAGTGGTCCTGTGATCAGCTTCATGCAGCGATTCCACCCTATGGTCCTGGAGGGTGAGATGAACCTGTTTGATTGGCATCTCCCTGCTCCAGCCAACTCTCTGGATCAGCAGGTTTCCACATCACCCGAGGGGTAGTGCAATGCCAGGCAGCTGAAGGTAAATATTGCAAGGGGGCCAAGTCTCCCGGTACAAGCAGAACAGAACGTTTTAACAGCAGTGGCGCAGCAGCTGCCGTGCTGAGACCTGAAATTCTGCTCATCACCCAGCGGCGCATAACTTGAGTGAACGAAGTGGGTGGGTGGAAACAAACGGGGGAAAATGTTCACTCTGCTCATCATCAGAACTCTATGAGTTTTGCAGTTTCCCATTGCAACATTTTGCATGATCATATTCAAAATATTGATTTTAAAAAGCAACATTTTTTTTTAAATTTAATGTCGTGCGGTTTGGGCTGGGCTGTCTGGCTCAATGTCCAGGCAGGATATTTCCATTCTCATGTGCTGTGTGGTCTGGTTTCCTTCATCCTGGCTAGACAGGCCTTGCCCAGTGGTCAAGGAGGGGCACATAGGTCCGACATGCACAGTGTACTCATATGAAACTATGCGTAGGTCTGACATGCGCAGTGTTCACATATGAAACAGCCCATCTCCCTGGATTCCCCTCTTCAGTGCTTTTGTAATTTTTTTAATTACCTTGGGAATCCTGTTTAAAAGATCCTTATGTTTAAAGACGCAACAGTATTGGTTTGATTTATAAGTTTTATGTACAGTAGATTTTTTTTCATAGGAAAAATACTTCCTGCCTTAGCTACATTTTAACCTTCTCCTAACGATGTTTCCGTGAAAATAAGGTCAATTTTAAGGTACTAATATCAGAATAATCCCCAGTGATTCCACCCATCACACCCTAGACAGTTGTTGGTTCCTCCTGATCTGACCTGGCCACAGATGCTACCAGGTCAAGCCAGTGGCATAGCTAAAGGGGGTGTAGAGTATTAAGTTTTTCAGGGGCCTTATTGCACTTTCGTGACACCCCTAGGCCACCATGGACTTGTGCTGAGACTTATGCCAGTCTAACTGGGAGTTAGGATTGCAGCCTTAGTGCATTGCACCCCCTCTAGCTATGCCGCTAGGTCAAGCTTGGCTTATCTTACCGTGCACCAGATGTTGTTGTCTATATTATGTTGTCTTTCTCCCTGCTTCCAAGTCCACCTCTCTCTCTCTGGATAGACTTCACATAGCCTGCAGTAGTTGGAATTTGCGGCTTGTGGCTTTTGATCACCCCATACAAAAAGGGTATTTCAGATCATAATTGAAATTATAAAGGAGTTGGAGCTGTTATTCTATGTGGAAATGCTAAAGTGTTTGGGTTTTTGAGTACCAAAAAGATGATCAAAAGGGACATAAAGGCTCATAAAAATTATGCACCGTGTGCACAGAATGAATGGGAAAAAGGGTCTCTCTCCCTCCTAATTCGAGAACTCGGCTTTTGGCAGTGATATTGATTGGCAGGAGATGGAAGGCAGACAACAAAGCATTGCACACAATGCATCACTAATGTACAGAATTAACTGCCATAGGCTATGACTGTGGCCACTGGCATAGATGGCTTTCAAGGCAGAGTTGGCACATTTGCTCAGTTTCCCCCTTCCAGTGGCTACTGTTTTCTTTTGTAATGTGTTGATCCTTCCAGCTGCACCCAGCCCAAACCTCCGCTCTGTGTGTTGAGCTGTGCCATGTGTTTTACTTATGGTGCAATAGTCCAATGATCTGTTTAGCATGAAAAAGGATTTTTTTTTCCGCAGACAGATGGAGCTGAACGGCCTGTGCAAGCAGGGGGTTATGCGCAGCTTATACCCAATGCTGGTTCAACCATCTGTCCAAAATGCTTTCAGTTCTTTTCAATTCAGGAGGTCATGATTCAGGACTGGGGTTTAACAGATCCCATTGAATACCACGCAAGAGGGAATCAGGATTTTATATTGCCGTTAAAAGTCCAATCGAAACAAACTTCTCCAGTGGGATTTAAAAGTGTGTGGCATTTCCAAACCCCATATGATTCATAGCTATAGGGAAAAGGGTTGTGTCATACTATAATATCAGTGCCTGCTGGCCATGAGAAATTCTCCGGTCCAGGCTGCTTCAACCTCACAAGGTATCTTGGCCATGTGCTGCCATGATCTCAACAGCAACAGTATAACTGAATTAGGGCTGCTTCAGACATGATTACAGTATTTTCAAACAGGTATGTGCACCATGCATGTGATGAATGTGCACAGTTGTATTTTGCCACAGGCTGCCTGCAGATTTCATTATCTGGTGAATTTGTTATCCACGGGAGGAGGGGTTGCTGAACTGATCCCCCCTCGGATTTTGAAGGCCATTGTATTAAGCTAAATACAAAGTATTAAAATTTTATGGAGGATTAAAATAATCCTGATTATACCACAAAATGAGACCGTACTTTGGAAAGTTGATAAAAAAAATTAATAGGATAGTGAAATCCTTTGGATGTTGACACACAGTATGACCTGTTGTGTTCAACTGTGTATAGGATTGCATCTCTAATGTATCAGTCTGATCTGGTTTTACGTATTATGCGAGTTTGTACTATGTAACTTTATGGAAAGCTATCTCGGGATAATTTTGGCACCTCCAAGTAGGTGTGACTCCATATCAGAGATCCACTGCAGGAACTGTAATTCTCTGTGGGGCTGAGTACTGTTATCCCCTGTTTTCTGGTGATTTGTTTTTCATGATCTGCTATTTCAACACCTTGCAGTCATTCATTCAATGCTCTTTCATCCTCTCTCTGCTGTTCTAAAGGCCAAAATTGTCCTCCCCATGTTATAGCTCCAGGTCTCATCCCATTCTTGAACTGTTCAACTAAATGGGCCTTACTTTTGAGTAGACATGCTTAAGCTTGCACTGTTAGGCAGCCTCCTTATATTGAGTCAGACCCTTCCAACTGGAATCAGTCTCATGTCCTATCTGGAGATGCCTGGCACCTGCAATATACAGTATTTACTCGACTCTAACGCTCTCCGTTTCCAGCCAAGTTCAGTCTCCAAAATCAGTGTGTGCATTAGATTCGCTGATTAATTAAATTTGAGCAAATATGATATTTTTGATTATAAATATAAGGTGCGCATTAGATTCGATAACACGTTAGATTTGCGTGAATGCGGTATGTGCTCTTCTACTGAGCTACGGCCATGGTGGAGTTATGGTGCTTGAGATATAGCAAGTTGAGAGTCAAACAAATCCCGAGATCTAATAATAGATTCTTTTTGTGTTTTTACAATCAGCTGAGTTGAAACTCCGAAAGTGTAAGGACTGTAATGAAAGGAGGAAATTTAGCCGCACCTGATCTAGAAAAAACCCAGGTCAATTGGGAACGTTTCCAGCAGGCAGCTTAAACTGGGACAAGGAGTTCTTAAAAGCAGTGCCAAGGAATTGCTTCAGTTACAATCACTCTTGTTCCTTCAAAGAAAACCCCAACTATATAAATTACTTGTTCCTTGTTGTAGCTTCCATTGAAGCTCAGGTAGACTGAAGCTCGGATTGTTCTGTGTAGCCACTCGAGCCGTATCTCTTCCCGGCCCAGTTGAAAGAGGAAGGTCTCGGGTTATCTCAGATAAATGGCAACAACCAGAGCTTTTAAATGAAATTAATACAAGTTGGGGTCATGGCCTTCAGATGAGATTTATAAAAAAGGACATTTTCTATTGGGGACCCCCCCCCAATCAAGCCTCAGATAGTTTTTCAACAAAATTCGGTATCAAAGCTGCGCCAAATTGCTGAACCGAACGCTATTTGTCCTGGATGGATTTACTTGAAAGAAAGTCTTGTATGTATTCAGTGAAACTAAAGCCTCAGAAAAAGTGCTATGCAAATACTCGAATCTCACACTCATCTTTTTCAGTTGGATTTACAATGCAAGCCTAAGCATGTCTATTCAGAAGTAAGTCCCATTGTGTTCAATAGTTCTTACTCCCAGGAAACTGTGGTTAGCATTGCAGCCTTCGCCTCCAAAATCAGGGTGTGCATTATATTCGATGGCACATTAGATTTGAATAAATGTAGTACAGTGATGCCTCACGTAACCAATTTAATTCATTCCGGAGGCATGTTTGTTATGTGAAACGTTCTTTTTGTGAAGCGGATTTTCCCACAGGAAATAATGGAAACTCAGACAATTGGTTCCAGAATCCCCAAAATATTCATATAAAAACATTAACTGGGTGGAAAAATGATGACAAAACACTGGAATTGAATTCAAAACATGCATTCAATGTGCATGATCCTATGAAGTCTACTTAAACTGCAGTCCTAAAGACACTTTCCTGGGAGAAAGCCCCATTTAACACAATGGGGCTTACTTCTGGGTAAACATGGTTAGGAGGCTGCAACCCAAGACACTTTCCAAGTGTCTCCCCACTTTCTCCTTCTCTCCATCCTGAGCCTCTCTCTCCCCTGCTCCCTTCTGGCTAGCCCTGAGCTGCTTCTCCACTGCTCTTCTCTCCCTCTGCCCAGTGGACGCCCGGCCACAGGAGGAACAGCGCAGAAGTGTTGCTTTCGCTATGGGCAGGCGCGCTAAACAGCCCTGAGGCTTCTTAAAAGGGCTGCCGGCCAGTGCGTCTTGCCCAACTGCCAACAAGTGTGTTTGTTATGTGAAGCACAGTTTGTTAAGTGAAGCAGAACCCTAGAGAAATTTTTGTTTGTTACGTGAAACATACTTTACGTGAGGCGTTCGTTACGTGAGGCGCCACTGTATTTTGATTATAAGTCTAGATTAGTATTTAATTTAATAGTTTATTATATTGTAGTGAAAATGTAACATAAACCCATTGTTGTATCAAGTAGTGCAATTAGGTAAAATCATAACATAAACCCATTGTCATATTATTATTATCAAATTACTAATTGTTGCATGAAGTAAAATTAAATTTTGCAGCTGTGCCTTACAATTGCCAGTAAACATTTTTGTCGTCTTTTAAAATATGGGTGCGTGTTAGATTCAAAGGCACATTAGATTTGAGTAATGCCATATCACCAGCAGAAAGCAAAACCATTTTAAGGCCAGTTGCCTTAAACTTTTCAAATTCTGTTGCATTTCTCTTGCTTCCATTTTTTTTTGCTTTGGAGCTTGATCTTGATCTTCTTTTTTTCTCCCTCAACAGGATGCTGGCATTTCTCCAACCCAGCGAGACGAAGTGATTCTTTGGTTGGCCAAACTCAAGTGCCAGTTTCACCTTTATCCAGAAACGCTCGCCCTGGCCGTCAGTCTCTTGGACAGGTTTTTAGCAGCAGTGAAGGTAAATATTTGACCGTTGGGATTGTGAGAAGGCAAGGTTTATAGGCCTTACTTTAAAAAAATGACATTTCTTCCTCTTCCCTGGATTTAGCCAATCTGCCACGTGAGGAAGGTCTTTATGAAGAGTGCTCTCTTTTTAGGGGGCTGTGGGTGACGCAAGTGGCTAAGACACTGTGCCTCTTAACCAGCAGGCCAGGGTTCGAGACCCGGGTCGGCCCCACAAGACAGGGTGAGCTCCTGTCCTCAGCCCAGCTCTGTGACGCCAGCTGGATCCAATCGTATTGGCTCTGCCTTTCCATTGGACTAATTCAGTGGCGTGGAGAGGGGGGATTTGCTGCTTGGGTAACAGCCTATCCTCCATAACAATCCAACCCAGGCTTTCATGCTTCGCATGCAGCGTACACAGCACTGAGCATGATACCATAGTCTTTCAAGACTGAAGGAGGCCTGCTTTTTCTCTTTTTAGACCTTTTCTCCTGACATCCATATCAAACCCTTGATCCACTGCTTCGTCAACTGGGAGATCTTCCCAGCATCTGGTTAAGTGCCCATTTCACTTGTGGTTTTCCAATAAAGGAATTCACTGGATACACAGGACGCAATCCTAACCAATGTAGGCTGGCATAACCCACAAGTCTCCCTGTTCCCGTGATGGTGTCAGGAGGCTGGCGCATGTCTGTGCACTGATCTAACCCCCCCTCCAAGAGTGGTGCAGATATGCCTCACAGCAGATATTCAGAATGTCACTGGGCCTGTCATAGACTTTCAGTGTGTCTTTCATAGGACACTTTGAGTTGTGCCTGCATTCTCAAAATCTATTAAATTAATAAAATACATTATTATTATTTTATGAAATAATTTCCCTTGAAATCCTACTTAAACACTTCTAAGGCCTATATCCTAAAGTGAAATGAAACCTCTTGCTCTGGAGCAGATGACTTTGCATAAGGTAACACTAGCGGGTGATGTAACTGCATGGACCCGTAACTGCTATGGATTTTTCCCTAAGTGTTCTGCACTGAGAATTCTTTTCCACATCATGGTGCTGAATTATTTTTGCTCTTGAAGGCACTTCTGCCTTCTAGGCCAGTGTGATTGTGTGTTTGGTTTGCACACTTTCTACCGGCTTGTTTGCCCCATTGCACCCTTGTTATTATGCTAGGGTTGAGCAAACCTAACCAGTTTAGGCTGGCATAACTTCCTTTGGTTGTGTGGGAAGGCCGGCACATACTCTGCCCCACTTTTGGGAGGTCAGGCCAGTGCATAAGCATGCACCGGCCTCTGCACACCACTATGGGAAGTTATGCCAGGTGAGTTATGCCAGCTTAAATCTGTTAGGATTGCACCCTAGGTTGCTCTGCAACTGCGATTGCAAGAAGCCAGCAGAATTTCCTGACAGATAATCATTCATGTGGTTTGGTGTTTAGCGTCTCTCCATCGATTTTTTTCCCCTCTATCCCTTTTTGCTAGCAATGAGCTCCTTCCCTTTTTCCTCTCCGCAGCACTCCCTGGATATGGCTGGGTGCCAATTATGATTATGCCCATTGTGGATTCCAGGTTTGCCTTTCATAATGGAGTATTGATTTTCTGTGAATTGCCGTGAAGTGAAAGAACAGTTCATTGAATGCGACAGACAACACTGAGCATCCAGATATCATACGGGTTGGCTGGCTAGTGGCGCTGCAGAGGTGGGCTTGCAAGTTGTGCCACCTTCTGTAATTTTTCTTTCTGTATTCCAGGCCCGTCCAAAGTACTTGAACTGTATTGCAATCAGCTGCTTCTTCCTTGCTGCCAAGACCATTGAGGAAGATGAGGTATGTGTAACTCTGAAGGTGCAGAGCAACCATGTTAAATTATGTACGGCTTGCAAGCGCTGCTGTAATGCCTTGGCAAGCGGCCGTGACCATATGAGCAAAACCCATTTGCTTTTATTGTGCATGCTGCCCGTTTCAGGTGATGCACTAAGAATGATACGTGTACATAACTCCTTCCACCCTGGGGGCTTGGAGCCCTTGCTCCTGTTTGGTTGGTGCAGGGCCACCCATTGCTTCTGATCTACCTTCCTCCAGATGGTTGGTGATCATGAAAGTGTTTTCTTCCAACACATTATAAATCCAAACTATTCTCTTATACTGCAATCCTGAACACACTTTCCTGGGAGTAAGACCCATTGGGTAAAATGGGCCTTACTTCTGAGTAGACATGGTTAGGATTGCAGCCATAATGCCAAAGTGGCCAAATAGGAAGTGTCTGGTTAGCTTCACAACTCCATGAAACTCACTAGTGCACTGATTTTCAACCTTTCTTATCCCACTGATGTCCATCAATTTGTCTGGCCTTGACAGCCAAATCAAGATCTGTGGTAGCCTCCTATCTCCTGTGCAATCATATGCATGTCTACTCAGAAGCAAGCTTCACTGGCACATTAAAATTGTCAAGGCACACTGCTGGTTTTGTTTACCAGTGAGAAGACACACTATGTGGCTGGTAGAGGGGGGGTTCAAATCCCCCGATGGTCCTAATGATCTTCTCCAAATGACCTTCCCCTAACTCTCACAGCACATCTATGAACCATCTGTGGCACACTGGTTGAAAACTGCTATGTTAGGCTCAGAGATGGAATTATGTTGGTTTTTTTTAACCAGTGCATACTGGTCCACATTGTGCCCACCCTCAAAGAAACCCTCTAATTTTTAGAGTGGCTGTGTTTGGTTTTTGTACAAGAGAGAAGAGGGACTGTTGCTCGGAGCATGTGCTTTGTATGTACAAGGATCTAAGTTAGTTGGTGTTTTTGGAGGAAGGAATGGCTTCTGATAGGAATCCCTGGGAGCCCATCTTTGAAACTATCTGACTCCAGTAGATGGACCATTCATACTCCAATAGACGGACCAGATGGACCATACATACCACAATAAATGGAGCATAATTGGATCTAATAGATCCTCAAGCTGCATGTATGTCAGGTAAAGCCTCCTTGTGCTCATTCTTATTTGCTTTTCTGATTCTGTGTTGTAGAGGATTCCAGTACTGAAGGTGTTGGCCAGAGACAGCTTTTGTGGCTGTTCTCCAGCTGAAATTCGCCGGATGGAGAAGATCATTCTGGATAAATTGAACTGGGACCTTCACACAGCAACTTCGCTGGATTTCCTTCACATTGTAAATATGCTGATGGTGCTGTTCTTGCCACTGGCCATGCTGTTCTTTTTGGGATGAGAACAAGATAGTGATGTCTTCTTCTAAAGGGAGAGGGAATGACAAGAGAGGAGAAGGAGTGGACAGAGGGATAGAGGATTTCATCCAGAGTGCAGAACTCTAGGATCAGGTGGAGGAGGAATACACAATACATGCAATTTCTGTTCTGGGAGTGTGTGTATGTGTGTTTATATATGTACCGGTATGTATTTCTACACTATATATAGACACATGTATAAAATGTATTTCTCCCCAACCAGTGCCTCTGAGGTTGAAAAACCTAAACCTGATTGTGTTGATATCAGGTGTATGTTCTGCAGTTGCACCCTGCAAGGGTAGTACTGAGCACAGCCGCTTGACAATCTCAGTTTTCATGTTTTAAACAAGTTTCTAGTCCTTAAGGTTCGTGGAGGTTTGAGAATATGTGGTTAATGTTGGTGTCCCCATATAGATCTTTGCTTCTTCCTACTTATTGGGTTAATTTGCATAATTTGAGCATGTTGTGGAACACTGTGCACATGTGAACTCTAACTTGCATTTAAACGTATAAATATTTTAACAAAATGTATATCCCATCCTGTCTTTCTGCTCATACAGGATGCTGGATTAAACGGCCCTTTGACCTGATCCAGCTAAGGCTGAGCTACTGTTCTTATGTAAGAGCAGCAAAACTTAATCCTATTGAGGCAGTAGAGGCAAATAACACAATTAAAAGCCTGCTTAAAAAAAATAAAATGAGGTCTTCAGTGAAAGTCAGAAGATGGACAGGCTGGGTGCCAAGCAGACCTCCCAGAGGTAGATCCATCTGTCCATGCAGGGACAAAGGGTTGAGCTGGCTTAGATGGGTCCCCAGGGTTGCAAATTGTTAAACCGTTGGTTGTGTTCATGCAGGGTTGTGTTTTCCTCTCCTCCCTGTCCCCCTCCTCAAATTCAGTTCCATGCAGTGGCCTTGTCAACCAGGCCTCAGTTGCTGACCACCTTACCCAAGATGAACCCGTCCCAGCATGTGGCTCTGCTCACCAAGCAGCTGTTGCACTGCCTGGCCTGCTACCAACTCCTTCAGTTCAAGGGCTCCATGCTGGCCTTGGCTATCGTCAGCCTGGAAGTAGAGAAACTGATTCCTGACTGGCTTGCCCTCATCATCGAACTGCTCCAGAAGGCACAGGTAGGGCATGGGTGGCACAGGTAGGGCAACGATCTAAGTGCACTGGACATCAGTTGAGAAGAACAAGCCTTTGTTTGAACAGTGATAAGGATGGGAATTTTTTGCACAAAAGGTCCTGATGCTCACTGAGTATCTAAGTTCGTATCCAAAAAGTACTCCTTTTACGATGGACACCTGAAAGGAGGAAGCAGGGGATTGTCCCAAGTCTCACACCCTGGCAAGAGATCAGAGCTACATAACATCATCCTATCTGTCTCTACTCAGAAGTAAATCCCATGTGCATCAGGGGGACTTAGGCTGCAATCCTAAAGACACTTCCCTGGGACTAAGACCCATTGAACACAATGGGGCTTACTTTTGAGTAGACATGGTTAGGATTGTGCTCTTACTCCTAGAGAAGTGTGTATGACAATCCTATGTATAGTTACTTGGAGCCAATGCCATTGAGTGCTGGGAAGCTTTCTTCTGAGTAGACATGCATACAATTGGACAGAAGATGGAAGGCTACTGCAGACTTTGTTTGGCTGTCAAAACCAGACCAATTGATGGGCTGATGAGCAGAACTGATGATCTGAGCAGCTAGGAATGTCCTGTAAGGAGGTCAGGGTTACAGCTTTGTGCCCAAATTATAGATCTGTGTGTGTGTGTGTGTGTGTGTGTGTGTGTGTGTGTGTGTGTGTGTGTGTGTGTGTGTGTGTGTGTGTGTGTGTGTGTGTGTGTGTGTGTGTGTGTGTGTGTGTGTGTGTGTGTGTGTGTGTGTGTGTGTGTGTGTGTGTGTGTGTGTGTGTGTGTGTGTGTGTGTGTGTGTGTGTGTGTGTGTGTGTGTGTGTGTGTGTGTGTGTGTGTGTGTGTGTGTGTGTGTGTGTGTGTGTGTGTGTGTGTGTGTGTGTGTGTGTGTGTGTGTGTGTGTTAGGCATTTATACCCTATGTTCCCCCTACTGTGATGCAAATGCCCAAGGTGCCCAACATAGCTTTTAATTCTTTTTTGTCCCAACAACAACCCTGTGAGGTAGGTGATTGCTCTATAGGCAGCTTGCATCATGGCATCAGGGAATGGCTTCCAAGCTTTTAGCAGAAGCAGTTTTGAGGTCAGCCAAGCTCTAAACAGAGAAATCTCCTACCTCTGTTATCTTATGACAGCTTTATTAGCTTTCAGACTCCCTTCCAAAGGTTATCTGGTCTTTTACCTGCTTAGCAATCTTCTGGCAGCCCTTTGATCAACCACCAGCCCATGCCTGTTGCAAAGACTATTATTAGTTTTTTATCTTGTATTATGCACTCAATTATGCAATCCTTTGCAGTGGATTTCAGTATATATGATGGTGATACAGGTGTCCCCCACTTTCTGACAGTTTGTTTCCTGATGGTTTTGCTCTTTCAACACATTTCAGTTATACCCAGGACTCATTCATTCAACACACACTCTACTTTTTCAACCTCTCTCTGCTGATCTAAATGCTAAAATTGCCTTCCCTGGTGTTGATTTGCATGTGACGTGTGATCAAACTGTTTGTGGCATTTCCTTATGACTTTCTTCAGTAAATAACCATCATTCAAATACATAAGATATTCACTGCCCACACATGCCTTTCTTCATTTTACTGTAATTGGTTATGTTTTACTGTATATACTCAAGTGTAAGCTGACCCAAGTATAATATGCTGAAGCATCTAATTTTACCACTAAAAACTGGGAAAACTTATTGACTAGTATAAGCCTGGGGTTTACTCCCAGGAAAGTGTGGCTGGCCTTGCAGGGTCAAGGCTGCATCCATGGCATGTATACTCAGACGTAAGGCCAATTCCAGTCAGTGGAAATGTGTGGAAATCCCAGGAAAGTGTGGCTGGCCTTGTATCCTCAGGGCCCAATCTTGGGCATGACTACTCAGAAGTAAGGCCCTACCACCATCGCCCGCCCTGAAGCCTCCGTAGTCGGCTGGAGCGCTTCCTTCCATCATCCTTGGAAGCACTCCAGCCAGCTGCGGAGGCTTGAGGGCAGGCGCCAACCACCAGCCCGCCATTTTGGAGAACTCTAGTATAAGCCGAGGGGGCTGTTTGTGCCCCCAAAAAGGGTTCAAAAAACTTGTCTTATACTCAAGTATATACAGTATTTAGGCTTTTGCAAGAGATACTTATGTCTTTTTGGTGGCATTTTGCATTTGAAAGTTGAAAAAGACCGGGTTCCATTTCTCAGCAGTCCCTAAGCTGTCCAGTAAGTGGGGGATTGTAGTGCAATTGGCCATCAAATTCTCCAAAGCCAACTCAGTCATGGGCTGTTGCCCTGAGGATTATTATTAAGAAGCCTTTTTTTATGGTGTTTTTGTCTGCTTCTCCCAAACCTAGATGGACAGCTCTCAGCTGATCCACTGCCGGGAACTTGTGACACAGCACCTTTCCACTCTACAGCCTTCTCTGCCACCCAACTCGGTCTACGTCTACAGTCCCCTCAAGCACAACCTGGTGACCTGCCACACAGGAGCGTTCCGGTTCCATCCCTCCTCTGTCCCAGGTCCAGACACCAAGGACAACCGCAAACCAGAAGTGCCAAGCAAAAGCTCGGCCGGGCTCTACCGACGCAGGCTGGCTCCTGGCCGATGCAAGCAAGCGACGGCCAAGCGCAAAGTGGAAGAGATGGAGGTGGACGACTTCTATGATGGGATCAAACGGCTTTACAACGAGGAGAATGCACCAGAGGTGGTGGCCCTGGAGGGGAAGTCCACCTCTGCCTGCAGTAGCGATGCATCTCGGCAGGGAGGAAACATTTCCCCCTGCCCTCCTTTGCAGCCTGTTCCTGTCATGTAACCGCAGATCCACCTAGCACTTTGGGGTAAATCCCCCGAGCACATCAGGCAACAGTTGGTCTCTGGCCATTGGAGTGAAGGCTGTACCTTTACAGGGCTGAGCGGGAGCGATCCTTTTCATAAGATTCCACCCTCCCCTCCTTCGTGCGGCTAATTATAGTTCAACTATTAAGTACTTAAAAACAAACCAAAAAAATTATAAAAAAACAAAAAACCTTTTTAAAAACACCCAAAAACCAATTTAAAAAGTAGCAAAAAATTGTTTTCTTCTAGTGTTGTCCCTCTGTTTTAATCTGCTGTTGTGTATTGTTATGCCATCCGCTGTGTTGGAGAGTTCACACTAATTGTGCAACATCCTCGCCAAATTTCTACTTGTGTCTCTTTCTCTTATTCTGAGTTTGTTTCATTCTGAAAATATCTATTTCTCCTTCCTGTGCTTTCTGGCCATCCAATGCATCATTTTCTGTATATTTGCACTTTTACTTGGATATTTCTGATGGTTTCCTTTGCAAACAAAACAGGTACTTCTCCTCCTTGTCCTTTTCTTGTTTGCCATCATTTAGCACTTTTGGTGTTTTTTAATGTGATATTTAAGATTAGATCTGCATTTAAAATTAGTAGAGAGATGGGGGGAGGATGTTTGTGAGCTGTCCCACGTCCAGAGCAGTTGAAAAAACCTCCGAGCAGTTGAAAAAAGAGAACTGAAATACAGCTTTAACCATTTATTGGTAGGATAAAATCTTTGCATTTTAAATATTGATACAAAAAATGGAAGCTTTCCTGCTGCCGTTATTGACAGAACCAAAATAGAACACTTTTTGTGTTTTTACCCACCCACAGGAACACCTGCATGAAATGCAAAATATGATTAAAAAAAAACAACATGTGGCTGATGTCACTGCCGGGGTTTGTGCTGGGGGCAGTTTTACAGTCCACTGTGTGCAAATGATTGGCCACAGTTCCCCCCCATGTCTCTTCCCCCCACCCTGACCAACTTTTATGTTTGTGTAACTGTAACTGAAGCAAGTGAGAAAAGGGTCTTTGAAGAGCTTGTTCTTCAGCATCACAGCAAGTCTCTCTGCTTCTCCGAACAATCATCTCTTCCTTAATCCTAAAGCTCCACTCACAGCCCTTTGGAAGGTACTGCATTCAGCCGTCATACTGACAACAGCCTTCTGGTAGCAATAATAAAAAAAACATGTTGTCCTTCAATTTGTGAGTTTTGCATTTTTTTATTGGGTAGAAAGGAAGCCGCAGAGTATAAAAAGAGTTCCCAACCCTTTCGTCGCTTTCTCTTCTGGGTACAGCTCAAGTCCTTGTATGGGAGCACTCTGGATTCCTATTCCAGATTCCTCCAGAAACCCATGAGATTGTCATAACAGGCCACTCATTTAATGGGGAAGGGGAGCACATCTCAAATGAACTGGAACAAAATGGTAGGTGGGTTTTTAACCAGACTCGAGGCTCTTCCCCAAGAAACCTGATGGGGGACCATTTCATGACACTGCAATTGGTTTTTCATCCAAGCAACATGAACTTAGGAAAATACACAGAACTGATTTGCTTAAAAGTTATATTAAACGTGCTGTAAATGTCTAGTCATTGACCAGACTGAGCATTGCTCTCTTCAGCTATAAGGGACCTGGATATAAAACAGTTTCACACATGGCCTTTTTCATTCTTAAGCTGTGAATTTGGGACCTATGCTGTTATCTCACCACAGGTTCTGAACCCACAGATCTCCCCACCTGCTTTCCTCTGAACGTGACGTGGTTGCGTTCAGAAGTCCTTCTGAGGGCCACAGAGGCTATGTAATATGGTTCAGGAGTTTCCATTGTGCCCCTTTCCATCTCTGGAATAAATCACATTTTTATTTAAAAACCTTCCTCGCCCTATTCGTTCATGCCCCCAGCTCTGCAGTACCATATCAGTCATGGACAGAGAAACCTACCTATGGAGGCAGGTCTGCAGTGTTTGTGTGAGATGGCAGTACCTGTAACTTCATAGGATTTCAGGGAGGTAACTCCCAGCCCTTCCTAGTTATCTACTTGCATTTCTATGCTTTCAAACTGCTAGGTTGGCAGGAACTGGGCACTTACTCCATCTTGCAGGACCCGGGTCTCAAACCGCCAACCCCACCAGCCTTCAGGTCAACAAGCACAGTGTCTTAACCACTGTTCCGCTACAACCCCCATAGCTCTTGGTCCATAAAGGTGTTAAACCCAAGAACCCCACATTTTTCAAATAACAATTTACAGTAATAGAATGTCTTCCAAACGCATTTCCTTACAAAAGTTCTTTGTTGTTTATGAGAGTGTACAAAAAAGGGGGGGATCAAGAAAGCTCGATTGCTGCCTTAATGAAACTGGAGCTCCCTCCTGTGGGTTCAGCAGCCAGTCTTTATTCAATGGGATTTCAAGCTGAGAACTCAACTGATGCTGGAAAGGAATTTAGGCTTCACTTTCTATAGGGCTCCATGCATTTTTAAAAGTTGTTTGGCCATAACAATTGATAGGAAGTTGCTATTTCAAAGCTGATTTTTGCATTGGATTCTGCTGGAAAATACACACCCAGTGGTAAATAACATCCAGTGGTAAATAACATGATGGGGTTATTCTGAACAATCTTGATTTTAGCTATTGTGGTCACCCCTCATTGTGTAACCCCTCCGAGGGTGGTTCACTGGGACCCAAAGACCCTCAAAGCAACACCTGGCCCTCGGCCTTTGCAAACCATTTGATCAGCAACATGTGAGTAT
The DNA here is from genome assembly GCA_030015325.1 of Cryptoblepharus egeriae. Lineage (NCBI taxonomy): Eukaryota > Metazoa > Chordata > Lepidosauria > Squamata > Scincidae > Cryptoblepharus > Cryptoblepharus egeriae. Next base: position 7,196,006 of record JAREYC010000007.1, on the reverse strand, counting down.
CGAAACAAATCAAGGACGATGCAAGTAGGGCTGACACATTTGCAAGGCCAGTCTGTTTTATTTGCAGACAACGTACACAAAAAACTTGCACAAAAACTTAATAGATCGGTTACAAATTTTGGAAAGGTGACCCGGGCACTGCAGAACCAGCTACGTGTCTCTGATAAGCTAAAGTGCTCTCCCCAAACAGCGTATATAACAGTCCTTTATAGGTATAGTATGTCCAAAAGGTAGCTGGTTGGCTTGTGCTCCACAACAAAAAGGGCCATTTCATCACACTACACTGTGATGTTTTCAGGGGTATAGCGAAAAGTATACTGTGTGAACTGGCCCTTATAGAGGTTACTACAGTTGTAAGAACTTGGCAGTGTATTTTATATATTACGTTAGGCAAAGATTTAAGAGAAGGTGAGTGAGTCACCATATGGCAAACATTTACATCTTTCCAGACAAAATCCTCAATAACAAACATAAAGAGATCCTACTAAATAGACCATTATTGAACCATCTCTTGCTTCATGCTTATCTTGCTGGCATGAAGGCAACACTTTCCAGTCTTGACTGTATCCACAACAGCACGTGTTTTGCATATGTCCCCGATCGAGGCTTCAGTAAACCATGAAACGACAATCACACATAGAAAGGCCACGTGGGGTCCACACACATTGAGAAGGGCACTTCCACCGACGACATAATGCATAAGAGTTTGCGCATGAAACCCATGTCTTGTGCCAATGGATCTGCTGGAAAGGATGGGTTGGCTTACACACTGCAGTGTGGTTGAAAATGCAAAGCGGGACCCAACATGGGCCTGCCAACGTGTGTATCCCATTGAGGACACTGGGATTGGCCATACTCCTGTCTTTTGGCTGACTTTGCCATTGTGGAATGGGTGCACAGCCCATTGCAAACCATGCTAAATGAGAGTGGTCCAAATGGTGGCCATCCCTAGCGATCACGTTGGTGAAGATGGGAAGGGAGAGGTGCCATTTTGCAAGAGGTATTGCTAAGAATCTGGATTTCTCTAGTCTGGGTCCACAATTGGGTGGGGGGTACTTCTATACCAAGGGTGACCCCAGCCTTCATGCTACCCCCTACTGATGTTTGAACCTGGTCTCCAACTCCTTAACCACTATACCTGACTCTCTGAACCAACACTTACCCTACAATCCAGCGTAACTACGGGAAGATGTAAGAGGCACTTACTCTGGATTGCTCTGTGCATTTCCCACAGGTGGCACCGTAACTACGTCAGTGTAAAAATTTCCATCGTTACTCTGGATTGTAGCCTTAGAGTAAATCTTTTTATGTCACTGAGAATGCTAGGGGGACTGGAGAGAAGCATTGGGCTGCACAGCTATGGCGCTGATCACATTCTGCACTGCCATGATTCATGACATTCAAGTTTCCTTCAGAAAAGGGCATTTGCAATGTGCTTAACAGTGTTACAGAACAGGACTGCTGGGCATACCCCAAAGGAACCCAATTAGAGTGTTTAACTTTCAATGAATCCATGGGATTTAAAGACTTAACTGAATCATTGCATCTCACCCTTTAATTACAGCTGCAGCTTGATTACAGAAATCTCAGTGGGATTATCACATGGGCATTAATCGATTGAATAACATCCACATGCGTATTCAGGAGGCACCATCTTAGAAAGGCAACTCCACCGGATGTGTGACAGGAGCACCTTTATGATGTTCCCTGGCACCTGCAGTTATTTTCTAAACCATTTAGGTCAGCACAACTCACCTGTTCATCATTCCTAGGGGTGGCACATATCTGTGCACTGGCCTAACCCCTCCAGGAGTCAGGTCTGTAGCAGTGCCAGCATAAGTGCCTTACCACTTTTGTAACACCCCCAGATCAGCACATGGCTTATGCTGGGGCTTATGCCAGCCTAACTAGAGATTAGGATTGCAGCGTTGGTGTCATTTGGCCAACTGTTGCCACTAAAAGGAAAGGTCAAACACCACTGCACTTAAAAGACCCTTCAAGGACTTGCTATAAATCATATGTACATGCACTTTTCAAGTCCATCTTTGGCACCTGGAAGGGACTGAAAATGAGTTTTCAGAAAGGGATCAAAGACAGCACCTTCATATGCTGGATTCTGCCCCCAATAATGAATTATGTGCTTTTTTTTAGGATTGGTAAAGAATCATAAAATATAAACATCCCTGGACTTTGGCATGCTTGATCTAAGACAAGTCGATGGGCAAAATCCAGAGTAACTATGGGGAGTCCTTGCTCTGGTATAAGAACAACTTATTCTGGATTCCAATATGAATTTCCCATAGGTTTTCACTAGGTGGTATAGTAACTACAGGTGCACGTAAAGTCACGTATGTGGTCCCGAAGTTACTCTGCGTTTGGGGGTTAGATTTCTTAGCATTTTATTGCAAATCAACAGTAGTTAAAAGGCTAGATATCAGATCCTGGGGCATTGCAGACCTTGTGAACCTCAACCAGAGGTGTATGAGAGCTACGATTCAAACTAGACCACAGCCAGGCAGCCTCTGCTAGTAGGATGTTTGTATGTAGCACCTGATGGCCTTCCAACCTTCCCTTCTTTTTGAGGTGGCCCATGAATAATTCTGACTACAAGCATTATGACACCGACTCAAGAAATAAACCTTGGGATTTGTTTTCAGGTCACTTTCACTTTTCACATTGTTGATGTCTGTGTGAATGAAACAAGCGCATTTATGGTTCAGGTCCTTCGTCCAAAGCCCTTGCAACATCTCAAATGGCTGAGATGAAGGATTGGAATTAAACTGTACTGTCAGCATTTTTAGCTAGTTAAAACCAGTTCAGAGCTTACCATTCAAAACATGGAGGAGTCCTTCATTCAGCTGGGGATGCCTCCCCTGAAATTACTACGGAGTGTGATGACTGGGAAACCTGATGAAGTCATATGGCTTTTGGAGTAACCAGGTTATAGTATCTCTTGGAGAGAATTAGAATCAGTGCGACATAGAGCTATAGAGGATTTTAAGACTTGAACAAACATAACCGGTTCTTCTATATCTCACTATCTCACAATCACACTCACTCACACACACACACACACCCCTTTGCAGTCAGCTCCTAGACTTCATGCCAACTAGCATGTGCCTGTTGCATGTACCATGCAACTAGCATGTACCAAAAGGAAGAAGGGAATGTCCAGTGCAATCGCTTGGATGTTATCCAAGTCCTCTATGCCACTTTGCGTCAGTTGATAGCTGGGCAGTGTGAACAGTCAAACCAGTTGCCAGTGGCGAGCAGACAGACAGACGCCCGGAAAAGATGGACACCGACGTGCACACACTGGGGTGAGTCACAGTTTTAGGAAGGATAGAAAGACGGAGGTGGTGGAGGAATGAGGTAACGTCTCCCAATTGGGGGTGGGGGTGGTGGGTGTGCACGGCCCGGGGCCTGCTGGCTCTTCTACGCTCCACTGTCCATTAGGAGAGAGGGAAGTGAAACTCTGTAAGGTGACTGACAGCTACATAAAGAAGAAGCTACAGAAAAGAGAGAAAAGAAAAACCGTTCAGAATCCAAAAGGGGGGAGCAAAAAACAAACCAAAAAACAGTCTCTTTAAAAGTAATTGGTGAGAGAGAAGAGTGAGAAAGACAGGATTCTGCAGTGTTGGAACTGAGTGGCCTCTGCACCCCTGACCAGTCCAATCCAAATTCTGCACCCAGTTTTGCAATCTGAATAAATTATGCAAGTTTAATTTTGTATCTTACTATTCCAATCCACAGAACCAGGTAAGAACATAAGAAGAGCCCCAACAGATGAGGCCGAAGGTCCACCTAATCCAGCTTCCTTATCTCACAGTGGTCCAACAGATGCATCAGGAGGCATATGATAAGATACCTGCATCTTGGTGCTGCATCTGGCATTCAGATAAAGCCTACTTCTAAAACCAGCCTACTTCATCACAGTTTATAACCAGTGATAAACTTCTTTTTTAAAATAGAAATCTTTTTTCTAAGCTATCTAGGCCAGATGCTGTCACCACATCCTGTGGCGTATGGGGGGTGGGGAGGCATATGGCTGTTATCATCATCTAAGCCCAAATCACTTGGCAGTTGGCTCTGGTATGGCACCTCCTCGAGCTTCCCAAGGGACCTCATGGTGTCTACAGCTATGGAGGTTAAAAGTTCTTATTATTTGGTTTTAGGAGATAAAAATATGCACATTAAGACTTATCTCCACCATGTCTCAACCGCCGCTCCTACCTATCTGCAATAGGGGGATGACATGCACCTTACTAGATGCCCCAATGAAAGTATATCAACAAACTAAGAATTATGACCCTACTCTTGACCTGTTTTTCTCGCCAATCCATTTCACCAAATGATTCCTAACTAGTATCCTTTGAACCCCTGAAGGCAGAAAATTGCCAACCCCAGTCCTGAGCACTGCAGAGTCATAACATGCAGAAAAGAAGCACGAAGGGATGAGGGTCTTGCCAAGATGATGTGAACTATATGGAGATAGCACTGAATGAGCCATGTCGATGAGGGTCAAAGATCACCCCAAAGGCTACAAAGCAAACATATGGAGGGTGTGTGTACAAAGTAGCTATGGAAAAACTAAATCCACAAACCCACAGGGCCCCGTTATTCCCCCAACCCTGTTCCTCCTGACTCCCACCCCAGAGAAACATCAAATGATAAAACAAAAATGAAGGCCACACATACCAAACAATGTCTGAGAGTTTTTTTAAAAATGTATTTTCTTTTTCCCCGCATCATGCATTCAAACTTTTAGGAAACAAAACATTCAGGAACATATACAAAAGCAAACCACATCTGTCAAATGCACAGGATTCCCCTTAACGGTGTACTCAAAAACAACAAATCCATTTCGGACACTGGAAAATGTTAACAAGGGTCTAGTGGATGGATACATAGCAATATATAGTGTTATATTAACACTGAACATTGGTTACAAAGTCATTCCGGTAAAACATAAGATACTTTCTAAAACAGGAAGGTAACAGAAGAAGCTACACCTAAAAAGTTTTAAGGCAGTCAGCAAACGTATTAAAAAAACAAAAACCACCCTAGAAAACAGAAGTATACAAACAACATTTGGGTGTTCACAGTTTTATTTTCAAATTAACTGAAACATAAAAGGACCCTTCATATATATATGTTCCAAGACTATGCTGACGGGCTTCAACTAGACAGATTTAGATATATTACTGTAAAGGAAGCCATAATTTTTTTTTGTCTTTTAATGCAATGATATGGCAAAAGATAACATGATAACTTCATGAATGGCAAAAGATACAACTCGGATGGATGGATGTAATGATCACACATAACCAGTGTGTGTCAGTGTGGCTGCAATCCTATCCACACTTTCCTGGGAGTAAGTCTCCTTAACACAATATGACTTACTTCTGAGTAGGCATGCATAGGACTGCGCCACGTGTGTCACAACTCATAACAAAATAGTCTTACAAGCTGGTTTTACAACTCTCTTGTCTTCAGTCGGACCCACAGAAGCCACCTGCGCTAGTTCAGAGCCCCACAAAACCTTGATGTGCAGAGGAAGCTCCTGGCCACATGAGGTTCCCCATTCACTTTAATGGATCATGGTGCAAGAGGAACTGTGCCCACCCTGGTCAACTGGCATTTCCCTCTTGACTCAAACAGAAACAAACAAGCCAGTTCTAAACTCCACCTTTGATGAGTTTCGTCCTCCCAGGATTGCTGGCTTTACTACAAATCACTGTCAAGCCTTTTCTTTAGGCTCCAAACCCCATTATTTTTAGTGTTTTAAAAAAACACACACACCCCACCAGGAGGGGAATAGTTTTGCCTTGTTCTTTCCAATACAAAAATGTCCAAGTCTGGGACTGCCACACATTTTGGCACCTACAGTAACATTTGGGTTTTGTTCCATGTGTATCAAATAAAGAGTTCGGGGGAATTATGGAAAGCTCTTTTCCTGTTTCTTTTAATCTGAAGATTTTAAGTGTCTGGCAGGGTAAAAGATTTACTGGACTCCTGGGTCAAAAGGTATTTTGAACTGGCCAAATGCAGGTTTAAAACTTACACCAGGGTCTGGCATTTATTAGGTTCAGGTAAGACCATGTACTACCTGGATGATTGACAGGATCCACAAAGGAATTTTTTTTAAATCTCAGCTATTGGTCTTGCCGATGTGTATACCATTCAGGGTGGATATCAATACATTAAAACATATTGTAAAGTAGAAAAATCAAACAATAACCATGCATGCTAAATAGTTTGGGTCTTTAAGCTTGTGATTGTCAAGAGTTAAGAGAACCAGGCATTTAATACCCATATAGTGGACATCTTTTTGGATTTGTTAATAAAAGTGCACAATCCTAACCAATTTCCTAGTTCCAGGATAAGGGCCATGCAACACTGAGATAAGGGTTCAAACGTTGCCTTAATAGGCCTCCATAATAACCTTAAGGAGGCCTCCATAATAGCCCCCCAAGTGCAGGATGCAGCACATGCCACCATTGGCTCAACTATACCAGTGATGCGAAGCTGGGTAGGATTGCACCTTTGCTTATCAGTTGGACTAGTTATATTACTTATAGGTAGTATGTTTAGGATTTGAGCCTCTGGCTACTTAGATGCAACTACCACTGAAATCCACAGCCCTTCCTCCTAAACAAATCAACTGAAGCTGACAATATACCTGAAGATAGTCTGGCTGTCACTGCTGATGGCCCATTCTGTCTGCTATAATCTTGCTTTACATCACTGTTTAAAAATAGTACTGTCTTTTGCTGGTCTATCTCCACGTTGGCAGGTTTCAGCCATCTAACCCTCTCCCCAAAAACTTCACCCTCTCCCCCAAAACCATATTTAGGCTCTGATTCAGAGACAGTAAGTTGCCCTTAACTTGCCACTGACAGAGCAAGTCATGATTACAGTAACTGTTGCTGAAAAGGGCCAAGCATGGTTAGGATCTGGTCAGCAATTCCTTTAAACTCCACTGACCAATATCTATTGTGCCAAATGAAATGGAGAAGTTCACTGTGCCCTTGATCCTTGCAAGCACCCCTGCATGTCAAATTGGCCCCCTTTACTTCTTCCCAAGGGCAGAAGGGTCTGTTGCAGCTATACTTACATGCAAAGGTGAGAGCACATCCAAAAAATTTTGAAGAGGAACATTATTCCGTGCAGAGCCAAGGATTACTGTGAAGAAAGGCATAGATACAGAAAGGAAAAGCCAAGTGCAGTAGGAAGTGAACTAAACATGGTCCAAGGAAGTTGCTAAAGCAGGGTCCGATCACAGCTCTGCAGCTATGAAGCAGTACTTTCATCTGATAAATAGGATCAACACGTGAATTACGTACTGGAGAGGATACAGAGGATTTGCATTAGATATGCACGTACATGCATGTACATTGAAAAGTTAGAAACACTTGGTTTCAATTTTTTGTGGGCTTAGTTGCAGGACTTGGTATGGGCAGTGGGCTGCACTATCTGCCAGAGGACATATGGACTTTATCACCCCCCATTTCCTCGGCGTTCTCATCAGATGGGAATATGTGGCCAAGATCTCCTTGTGACATGTCACAAAAGAGTGGCTTGCCAAGTAGTCACAGGCATGCTAATGGCAGTTAACATTGGGTAAGGTGTCATCTGTACTCACCCCAAATCTGGAACTAAATATCGGACCACACCTTGGAAAGCACTTTGGGCACCACTCAGAAGGGATGTTTAAACTAATCAGGAGCAACACACACATGAAGCTGTCACGAAAGCCCAAGGAAAAATTATTAGACATGCAGACATGGCTGGTGCAAGCACAGCACACAAGCATTCAAGCTTCGGAAAACTTGAGTACAGATTTGCACAATCACTGGCATTAGCGCATGGTCAGGAAATGGGCTCCTTCAGTCCAAGGACAAGGGAAATTAGGGTGAGCTGCCTAGATCTCAGGCTGCCACTGCCGGTGGCCTCTTCTACCATGTATCACAGTCTGGTGGTTCTCAAAGTGGGGATAGGGACCAGCCTTGGGTGCTGCCATCTTGGAATCTGGCACTGAGCACTGCTATCTTGCAATGGGGCACCATACTTTCCTGGAAGTAAGTCTCACTGAATACAATGGGACTTTCTTTGACATCACTTAGGGGGTTCCTGGACAGACTGTCATTCTCAGAAGTGGATCTGGAGCTGAAATGCCCAAGAACTACAGTCATAGTCCATGTTGGTAAGTTACAGCTATCTCATCCTCTTCCTAAGAACCATGTTTAGCCAATGTGCAAAGTCAATACAGTCCAGAGGTTGGCCTTTCAGTTAATACTGGGACAGTTCAGAGCATGACAAGGAAAATTTAAAATATTCCACCTTAATGGTTTGGCAAGAGCAAGCAAAGCTGGATCATGACAGTCAGATAGGAGCATGACTTGCAGAGTGAGGGTAATTTCAGAAAAGGGTTTTAGGCGGCAAGAAACAGGAGGCTAACTAGCCAGGAAAAGAGAAGATGGCAGCATATCAGCAGAAGTAGCATTGTAGCCAGAGAGGAGCTGACATCGTAAGTACTGCCAATGCTGCAACAAGCCACTGAGCTACCATTCCCACTTGGTTGGATCCATGAGCCCCCGTGCTTTTATCATCACTGCCTGGAATGGCTTAGCAATCAGTAGCAAAGGCTGGCTTACAAAGCACATTGCTGTGAATGTAATACTGACTGCATTGCCCCCCCTCTGGCTACGCCACTGATCAGAAGAGAAGGCAATCTGAAACCATACCCAGGTCGTACCTCTTGGAATGTATCAGAAAGGAAAAGATCTGTCCAGAATCACATCAAACACTCCAGTTAGACTCATAGGTCTTCTATAAGAAGTTGTCTACTTGCCTGTCCAACTACAACCACCAGAGGTTCCCTGGGAGAGGAGGAAGCTATGAAAATCAATCAGCCTAATGAATACATGCCATGGAGGAGGATCACCTGAAGGTCACTGGATTGCAAGGCACATTCCTCCTGCTCCTGTGCCAGGCTTGGTCCCAGCCTGTCATACAAGATGGCTGGGTTGTACAGGAGCTGTCTGCTATCTTAATTATTAACTTGGCTGTTTGGATATCACTGCAAGCTGGAATGTAGTCCCCATGGACAGTCAGGGTGATGTAAATAGTTCAGTAAACTCTACACAACACTACAAAGAATCACAATCCCTCTAAACACAATCTCTTTCTACTTCTCAATTTTTGTTTTTTAGATTCCAAGGGCCAAGATCCCATCTTTCAGAGCAGAAAGCTACTGGGCACATGCATACACAACCCCTACTCCATGTGTGCTCAACGTGAAGCTTCAACTGATCCTGTCTTTCTGATGAGTGTAACTACATGAGCGTGTGCTTCCGAACAGCCTTTGACAACATCATAATTTGCACACTTAAAACCACACAATGCTGTAAACGACAATTGTGCAAAGACCTCCTCCTGTAGGTAGTTAGGATCATAGCCTGGCAATACATACTTTATTAAGACTGCAATCCTAACCTCACTTACTTGAGAGTAAGCCCCATTGACTATAATGGTGCTTACATCTGAGTAGACAGGGATAGGATTGGACTCTTAGTTAGCCAATGGCTTCCCAAAATGTGGGTCATGACCAAGTGGTGTGTTGCACCTAAGCACGTCCACTTGCCTTTATTCTGGTTTTGCTTCAAATAATATATATAATTTATTCCATATACATATATATTGACTTGTGCCAGGCCAATAACCCATGCATCAGGTCTTGGCAGGCCATTCTGAGACCTAAAGGTTGATACTGTGGGTTGTCAGCCAGGCAGAACCCAGAAGATGTGTCCCCACCCTCCTGGTGAATAACTGAGTTTCCGTGTATATATATGGAATATATAGAATATATAAACTAATAACTAGGTTATTCACCAGGAGGGTGGGGACACATCTTCTGGGTTCTGCCTGACTGACAATCCACAATATCTACCTTTAGCGGTCTCAGAATGGCCTGCAAAGACCAAATGAGTGGGTTATTGGCCTGGCACAAGTCAGGCTTCTCTACACTCCTGGTGAGTCATTCCACATTGTAACTCACCGCAGAAAACAAGGTGGGTTATGGCAATTTGGGAACCACTGAGTTACCTTATCCAAATTCCAAACTGCCTGAGTCCCAGCTGATCTAGTCCTTTAGCAGTAACCCCAAAGTTCTGGTCCAATCAGCGGATAACCATTGCTGGACAAATAAGATAGGAGTCTGAGTTCACCTTGGGGCACAGGAGCATACTGGTTGCCTCTTTGCCATGGGTCAACCCCCTCCTCACTTTGATAACACCAGAACAAGGGAAATCATGTAGGGGGGATGATGAAGACTACTTCCTACATCAGCATCGCAATATTAAGGACTGGAGTTCTTAAATATTGGTAGGAAACAAAAACTAACAGCTGAATTTTTATCCTGGGCTACTAATCCTGCATGAACCCATTCTGAAATTAGTAGGATTCTGAATTTCCTTAGTATAAGAATAACAATCATTGACATTTATAAAACTGAGCCTGAAGAGAATGAACTTCATGGCTTGATTTCAGAATATGTGGATCACTTTTTCCTTATCTTTGTGTAACTCATTAGCATTCCAGAGATTTATTGACTGGGCTCCATGACGCTCCCGTGGCTTCTTAAAGATGCTAAGGGCAGAAAATCCTCCATCCATCATGAATCTGAAGCTACGAAATATATGGATACATGCAATGTTTTCTGTTTTGTTCCTTTAGGCAGAGAAACTTGGTTAAAGAGGGATTAAAGCCCGGAGTTAAGTTAGAAAGGGTAGAACAAAGCAAAAGCACCCAGAGAGATGCAGAGGTCCCTGTGCAAGTGGAAAGTCAGACAAGGTCGGTTAATAGCATGCAAAAACTCATCCGCCGCAGAGACTGCTACCAACTTCCACACTGACTCTAAGAGAATCCCTACTCTGAGAAGAACTGGGGAATTTACAAGCCTGGTTTTTTGTCCAACAATAAGATTCTCTCAAATTATAGGACATATAGGACCTATTCTCTCAAACTATAGGACCTATTTGTTAAAGGGCAGTCCTAAGGAGTTATGTAGATTGTTATGGGGGGGGGCACAATGCAAGCCTAGGACCAAGTAGAGCTCTAGGTCTTCAATGGCCTTAAGACAGACCACAAAACTTAGGGAATTCTGATTAATTTTAACTGTGGCTGTATATATGGTTTGCAAACATCACATTTACTTAACATTTTAAAGGGCCCTCTGAATTGTGGCTTTGGCAATCACCACTTCAAATGTCACATGCAAAACCAGTGGTTTTTTTGGTGGTGGCGCACAGGTGCTAGTTACGCTGGGTTGCATGGTGCTGCCACCACTCCAATGGTTGCCCGTTCATGCTGCCCTTCTTTCTGGAGTCTTCTGAGGGTATGAAATATCCCCAATATTTCTTGGGGAAACCAGAAATATCATTCTCATGCCCGTTGGAGACACAGGGGGTCCTGGCACTTTTAGGGGGGAATCTTGGGGTCCTGGATCTGGGTGGCAAAAGGGCCAGGATTGTCACTAGTATAAATAACACCCATGTAAATATGCTTGAAATCTAGTCCTTGCTCCAATTTCAAAGAATTCTACCACTTATGCTCTCTTGAGAACCCACCCAACAATTATGGAGTTAATAATAAGAATTTGTGTTAAGGAAGAAAAAAATGTATATATAAGATGACTGAAACACATTACTGCAAAAGCAGGTGAATGCAGGAACATCCTTTGACTTGGCAGGCTTTATGTGAAGCTTGAACTGCAAATTAAAAAACAAAAATAAAAACAAAAATGTTAGAAATAATAGCAAATCAAAAAGAAGGAAAAACTCACGCAATGATGGGAAAAGGCGAGAAAGCCAAACGTTAGCTTCCTGCTTGTGGCTAGAGGCTCATGCAAAGGGATTATTATGGGATGAGAAGGAATGAGAACACATCCCTCCACATTCTCCATCCATGCTAATTCTCATTGCATTAAAAGTGGGAAACGGAGTAGTAGCATACAAACTGCAGAGTTTTTTTAATGTAGGAGCCTGGTCCAACTGAAGAGGTGGATGCTTCAAACAAATGGCTTTGTACTGAGTCTAGCCCAGACCCATCTACACTGGATGGTGGCAACCCTTTGGGGTCTCAGTCTCTTCACCTGAGTCTAGAGGGGTCTGCTATACAAACGGTTCATTCCCTCCCCAAACCCCAACCATGATTCTTGAAGGCTACCATGAAACCTGGAAGAACAAACTTATAGTTTTATTTACAAGGACTGTTAATTTGTTCCTGTAAATGAAAAGGGAAGTCCTGCACTTCCAGGTTTCACAGCAGCATGAAAGGAACGCAGTAAGGGGGGGGGGGGGAATGATCTGCTTCCCGTTTGAGCAGGTGAGGATCAGATTATTGCAGCCTATGTTGGCAAAAGATTGGAGAGAAGTAGTAACTTGGGGTGAACGGCACCCTGAATCCCCTGCCTTCTTGAAACCTTGCAATCTGCTTCTAATGCACAGATGTGCTGGCAGTGCTCCTATGCAAAAAGAAAAAGCATGTATAGGTTGGCACCCTCTGATGGAATAAATAAGAACGCCAAAGAAGGCTTTCATGCACACCTTGAAAGGCTGGGGTGCATATTTCCCTGCAGACCAGTTCACTGGCAGTCGCTAACCTTGGGGTAATAGTACTGCATGCTTTGTGCCTCAAAAAACCTGACTTGCAGGCACAAACACTGGGTGTCTTTAACCTACCATATGCTTTGAGGAAGATGCTTGATAATGTTGATACAGTGAACATGAGGAGTACAAGCAATACACGGCTCAGAATTACCAAAAAATAAAAATAGACTGTAATTGTAATCAAACTACCAATTTGATCCTTAAATCAGAAATAAAAACTTGAATGAACTCCCATGTTGGAGGTTCTCTGTAGGATTCAAGCAGAGGAATAACCAGGGAGTTTGGAATTCTTGGTTGGACGCTAAACATTAGAAACACTCAAAGGAGTATTTAATCTGAAATGCTCCACTACGCTTTGAATTGCCAACACAAATATTTAAAGTACATTGCAGTCAAACTGAAGTACTTCTGCACATGGCCCAGGACTCAGCTCTTCCGACCAACAGGTGTATCTAGCCCAAAACACAGATTCTTAGAACTTCCACCAACCAAGCCCCAGCATCCTTCCAGTGTTAGTTACCAATCTCAATTCCTATTGTATTTTGGACCCAGGATCAAGCTTATGCCCCCATTTTTAGCAATGGAGAAAGGGGACTCTGGATAGGAAAATTGAAATCCTGGCTTTGGAATTACCCTGCAAAGTGTTCTGGTCCTGTAGTTTCCAAGATAGTTGCTCACTGCCCTGCAATGAACTTCTGCCATTTGCAAGGGAATGTTAATATAGGGAGAGAAATGATCATACAATCTTTTATATTATTATTTTTAATACTCTTATACTATTAAAATACTAGTATAATACTAGTATTAATAGTATAATTATATTATACTACTAAAAAGTAGAGGTGTTCCCCTGTAGGTTGCCCTACTAGTTGTGATCAACTCTAGGGTGCAGTGCACATCCTGTTTCTAGAATCTAGAGCCATAGAGCCAAAATTGTCCAAGGACACCTCCACAGACATGTGGCCTGCTTGCGCATGGAATGCTGTTACCTTCCCTCCGAGGTGGTACCTATTTATCTACTTGCGTTTGCATGCCTTCAAACTGCTAGGTTGGCAGGAGCTGGGCTAAGGATGGGAGCTCACTACATCTTGCAGTACTCAAGTCTTAAACCACTGACTGGACGATCTTCAGATTGAGAGGCACAGCGCCTTTAACCACTAAGCCAACTGCAGCCAATAAATAAATAAAACATAATGGGCAAAATCCAGAGTAACTTTGGGGAGGCCTTGCTCCGGTGTAAGAACAACTTACTCTGGATTCCAGTATGAATTTCCAATAGGTTTTCACTAGGTGGTGCAGTAACTACAGGTGCATGTAAAGTCTCTTACATTCTCCCGTAGTTACTCTGGATTTGGGGGAATTTCTTTCTAGATCTTTTTTTAAAAGTTTGGAAAACCTCGGTGGATCCTGAAAGGGTGTTTTAAAATCTGGGCCCTGGTGATAAAAAGTTTGGGAACCACTGGTCTATGTCATAAGAACTGGCCAAGTTTCAGGCGGTCCTTAGTATACTATTTGTATAGGCTGATCATATAGAATGGAGGACAGAGTGCCAGTACCTTTAAGCATTGCATAGAAGAGGGAATTTAGGCAGGTGCTGCTTTTTAAACCATTCTATCCCTACAGTCCAGAGTAACTACAGGAGCACGTAAGAGACATTATGTGCACCTGTAATTACAGCACCACCTAGTGAAAACCTATGGGAAATTCATATTGCAATCCAGAGTAAATTGTTCTTACACTGGAGCAAGGACTCCCTGTGGTTACTCTGGATTGCACCTTAAGTTGAGTTAAATCTGCCTAAATTCCCTCTTTTCTGCAATGATTAAAGGTACAGGCACTTTGTCCTCCATTCTATATGGTCATCCTGTATATGTACAAATCCTGTAGTGGACTGTTCCTCCTGTTAAATAACAACAGTTGCAATGACAGATCAAACCCAGGAGGGGGAACTCAAGTCATACACAAGGATACAGACTATAGACCTATTAATATAACTTTGCAAATCTTCTCTCTCTTTTTTCCTTCCCTTCGTCACACTTCTAGCTCTTTTTGCTGGGGTATAGGGGGAAGATCATGGAATGTGTTAAGTGTGTTTGGTACAATCATATATGCCAGTGGTCTTCATTCCCAAGGCAAGGTACCCAGTGGGTCCCCATGAAAAATAAATACTTGGGCAGAAAGTATTAGTGCTGCATACGGACCTCTTGGATCTCTCTTCAGAGAGTAAAAAGTAGTTAAGGCAACAATATGGGGTTGCAAATGGGGTTGCAAATCTGAAAGGCAAGCCCAGTTTCTATTGCTTGACTTTACCAAAATTATCCCAAGCTAGCTTGACCTCCATCATCCCTCATTATAGAAACTGAACATTAACTAAGAATGGGTCGTAATTCATCAGAAGGAGTTGCCCAAAAGGCACATGATGTTCTTGGACAGCTTCTAGTCTTTTTTTGTGGGTTTTGCGCCAGAAGAACTTCCTGACGGATTGTGTCCCATGCTCCTTACCAGTTCCACAATAAAAGTGTGCCCTGGGGAACTGAACCTCACGAGGACACCATGGGATTGAGGGCAGCGTTGCACCAAACAAAATGAACCAGTCAGTAAATGCTGGTTATAATGAACTGAATTTTCTCCAACCAGCACAACAGTAAACTAAACAACAGGTACAATTTCACAGAAAAAAAGAAAGTTCTTCCAGGTAAAGATGGCTTTTAACATTCTTCATTTCCTAAACAAAAAGCCTACATATCTAAGATTCTTCTCCCCTACCCCCACCCCCAAAATGCTACCCCAAGAAAAGTAGGGCAAGAAGCAAAGATGATGAAGACCAATCTCCATCTGCTTTTTTTAACAACCACAAAAGATAACTTCATTTATCACAAAGAAGGAGGCACATTAGTGTATACACAACATGTGGTAGGAGTTCCTACTCATTGGGGCATAAGCTTTTGTGAGCACCAGCTCGCTTCATTGGCTGCTTAAGTGGTGGGTACATACTGAGATCTTTCATAAAATGTGACAGGCCTATCATCTTCCTCAGGCGTCCCTGAATTTTTTACCCTATTATTTACAGCCTCTTCCTCTAACCCAAACCAATGTATTATTATTATTATTTCATTTTAAACCTGCCCTTTTTCCAAGGAGCTCAGGGCTCTCTCCCATTTTTTAATCACAACAACCCTGTGAGGTAGGCTTGTCTGAGATGGAGTGACTGGCCCAAGATGAATTTTACAGGCTGAGGAGGAACTGAATCCCAGCCCTCCAGTCCTCATCTTATCATAACTTTCCAATGTATAACTGCCATCCTAGGACACCATGTCTCTTATCAAAGTGGTCTCTAGCCAATATAGGAAGGAAGAAAGATGGGATGGCTTCAGTGATACCCTTTGAGATAACTTCTATTCCAGCACAAATGTTTGGGGTGACTGGCATGCTGGACCACAATGCCAATCACAGCAAGAAGACAGTTTTGGAAGAATTATTAACAACCATTTGCTTAATGACGTACTGCATACAGGTATCCCCCACTGTGACGATTTGTTTTCTGACTATTTACTCTTTCAGCACCTTTCAATTTTAGCCAGAACTCATTCATTCAATGCATGTTCCACTCTTACAACTTCTCCCTGCTGTTCTAAAGGCCAAAATTGCCCTCCCCACAGGGTGACCATATGACCAGAAAAACCCGGATTTGTCCGGATTTTTAGCCTCCTGTCCGGGTGTCCTACATTTTGGCTTCACTTTGAAACTTTGCAATAGTTCACGGTACCCCATCATGCCATATGTTGTTGGATTTGTATTGAGGAGCAGAAGCCAATGCAAAAATCAGTTCGGAGATATCTCCTTCCTATCAAAAGTTACGGTCAAAAAAACTGAAAAACAAAAACAAAAAAATTACACTTTTTGGCAATTTTTTAAAGCGGGTAGGAATTTTGACCTGAGATTAGGAATTTTGGCCCTGGGGTTCAGGAATTTTGGCCCTGGGGTTCAAGAATAATCTGGTCACCCTGCCTCCCCATGTTGTAGCTCCTAGTCCTATCCCATTCCTGAAGGAGTTAATGAGAATCCATTTGCAGAAATCTTTGTGTGGCTGCAGGAATTTGCAAGATAAAAGGGGCACTTGCAATTTGGAAAAACATTGGAAGCAACATTTAAAAACTAAAAAAAAGATTGGATTCCACTTTTTGACGTTGCTCCGTTCCCTAACCGGTCCGATAAGTGGGGGATGCCGGTATATAATGATGGTCAAAGCGCAACGAAGAGGCCATTAATGCAAAGAGGAGGCAATCTGTCTCCAATAGCCTGTGCAGACAGCTAGTGTCAGTTTACACAATAAAGGCAATAGATCAGGTGAAATGTTTGTTTAGTGACCTGATTGCATAACAACAAAGATCAGAGGATATATTTCCTTACATTAAGTGGCACACTCTGGGCACACTGTATTTCCTGACATGTAGTTGGACAATCTGGGAAACAGTTGGAGGATAGCAAGCTCACCAGAGATTCACTAGAAATGGAATTAGATAAGTTGCTTGTACCACACCATTAAGAGATGGCTAGTAGGCTGAGCCATGCTCCTCAAAGGCTCTTCACGTATTGGTTGATCTCAGTGGTCACCCACACTTCAGACATGGTTGCCATGTTTCCTTCAGGCACTGTTCATGATGGAGCATAATCATAAGGAAACTTGTCCATCTGGACTGGAGCATTTGAAGCCATCAGAATTAGCAGAGAATGACATTGGGGTCAAGGACGAGATGGGAAGGCTTAGAGGTCTGAATGTGGACACTTACAAAAAGAGAGCCAAGCTTCCTATGGTTATTCCTTTCTATGAGAAGAACACTACAACAACTATGTTTCCGAAGGCCACTAAATGAGGGTGACCATATAGAACATAGGACAGAGTGCTTCTACCTTTAACCACTGCATAGAAGAGAGAATTTAGGCAGGTGCAGCTTTTTAAACCCTCCTATGTTGAGCTACATTTGCCGAAATTCCCTCTTCTATGCAATGGTTAATGGTAAAGGCCCTCTGTCCTCCATTCCATATGGTCACTCTGCACTACACAGAAGAATAACTAGCTGCCCTTGCATGATCCTCTAGTCCAGGCTTGTCCAACATGAGGTTCAAAGGCCGCATTTGGCTTAGAAAGCCCATATATGCAGCCCTCGGGGCCCCTTCTTGAAACCTTTGGGAGATTCATGCTCAACATTCCACCTATGCACAACATTCCTATTGTTGGTGATGGAACACATCAGGTTTTCATCCACTTCTACTGCCAATAATGGTAAAGCCTTGACTGCCAGGGTCTTGGATTTACTGCACTATGGTGACAACACACAATGTTGTATTTCCAATACTAATTTTAGTTGGCAGTTTGGGTTAGCTTCAGATATTGAATTGGCACTACATAAATACATTCACAGTGCAACTAGAGATACAACTTGGAGTAAACAGCCATACTTCCAAATATTCACAATACTGGCACTGACCAATCTGTGCTGAAAATACTTCTGGTTGGTAGAAATAAAATTATTGCTGTGGGTGTCAATTATGGTTAAGGGATCAGCCACAAGGTCCCTACTTTAGATACAATTTTCTCCTCTTCTCCTTGAACACCATTAAGGTAAATTTGGGGGAGGCGCTCAACCTTTTGGAACTCAGAGGCCCAATTAAAAACCCTTAACCATAGTTAATGCCCAAGTTACTGTTTGTATCTGTCCCATCTCAATTGAGAGTCTTAAAAAAAAGAAGCACAGACCTTTAAGGCATCACTACAAAAGCGAGGAAGAACTTAACAAGACCACCGCTTCAATAATAAAAATCCATGAGAATCATAAATTCCTGGCTGGCTCACCCCTCACTCTCCACTTTCCAATGGTCCTTCTCATATCAAACAAACCAGCTTTACAAAATAGCATTTAGGTACCCTCTGTATAAAAAAATAAAATAAATGTCATATTCCCCTCCCTGTTTTCCCTTCTGTCTTAGCAAAAATATTTTATTTTATAAGTCTGGTTTTTTAAAAAAGGGGGGTGGGTGAGTGTGTGGGAAGCCCAGTTTCCAGTCTGATAACGGGAAGAAGCAAATACAGACATGCAACGGGAAGACAGCACACCGGAACAGAAGCCCAAATGACCTGGCTGGAGACAACGGCTTACTTTTTCTTGTCCTTGTCCTTCTTGGTTTGCTGAGAACCAGCCTGTTGCCCCTGGGACTGTAATAGCTGGGCTGCCGCTTTCTTCTTCTGGAAGTTGCTAAGTTCTTCCTCAAGCTCGTTCTTCTTGTCTTCTACCTTCTTTTTCTCATCTTGATGGGTCCGTTTTAGGTGGTCAAACTTCTCATGAAGCTGCAGAAGCAGAAAAAAAGAGGAGGAGGAAGAGGAGGATAAGGATATTTTTACTAGATGGAGGCAGCATAGCTTAAGAGGATGCAGGGAGGGTATGCTATGCATTGCCATTGCAGCCCAGAATGGCTTCATCAATGGCATGTCATGGTGCCTGCAATACTTAACCGCAGCAACCCCCCATAGCTACACTACTGCTAGACACCAACGATTCTAACGCAGGGGTCTCCAAACACCGGTCCAGGGGCCAGACGCAACCCCTCTTACTCAGTTGACCAAACACACTGAAGCTGTGATGGTGGGGTGGGGACAGGATGACCATATGTCATAACCAAAAAAAGAGGTCAAGGACTCCCCAAAATATAGGACAATTAAGAAAAATGCATGACAAAATAAAAACTAAAAAACCTCAGATATATTGCTTTCATGTGCTTAATTTAAACACTACATTACTTACCAAATTTAAGAATATTACATATAATTTATTGTATATAATTTATTAAATACAATAAGAAATGTATTAATTTCATGCTACCCAGTCAAAAGGAAAAGGAGGTCATTGAAGTTTTCTTCCAGGATACAAAGCTAAAATCCAGGACATGTCCAGGAAAAAGCAGACATGTCCCAAACCCAAACTTTCTATCACAGCCTCTTTTCCTGGAAGCTTGAAGGCATCCCCTGATACCGATGTAAAGGCATGTAAACAGTGATGATGTAAATGTTCATGAGTAAATGGTGATGATGACCACAGCTGTGATGATGACCACACTGTTAAGGATCCCACCTGGAAATAGTTCTACAAGCTTCCCATAGAACAACCTAGACTAACCTGCACCCCAGCACTAACCAGCTGCTGGACCTCACAAAGGATTTCCTTTGTGGAAATCCTAAATAAATAAATTCTGGCACCAACTTACATCTTTTTCAGCTTCTTTGAGCTCAGCCTCCTTCTCCTTCACTCGCATCACAAACATTTGTCTCATTTCTTCTTCCTTTTTCTGGAGCTCACCCAGAAATTCATTCCTCTTGGCTTCATAGGTCTCTTGGAGACTTTTAAAAAGAAAATGGAAGAAAAGGGGAAAGGAGGAGAAAAAGAGAACCAAACCTCAATTAAATACCAAGAGAGACTAATATCCACATAAGAGGGGAAGGTAAAGGTGCCCCTGTAGGTACTCGTGACCAACTCTAGAGAGTGGTGGTCATCCCCATTACAAGACCGAGGAGCCAGTGCTGTCTGAAGACACCTCTGAGGTCTTGTGGCGAGCATGGCTGAACACCGAAGGCGCATGGAACACCTTCCCACCAAAGTGGGATCTATTTATCTACTTGCATTTACATGTTTTCAAACTGCTAGACTGGCAGGGGCTGGGAAAGTAATGATCTCATGAATCAGTGGATCTCATGAATATTTTAAAATACTTTAAAATACTTTAAATACTAAAATATTTTAAAATACTTACTGGATCTCATGAATATTTTAAAATACTTTTTAAAAATTTTCAATTTTTTTTTAAATTTTTTTATTGTTTTTAACCATGTTGTAAGTAGCCTGGGGTCGACATTGCAGAGAAAGGTGGGATAAAATCCTTTAAATCAGTGGTTCTCAATCTTCCTAACGCCGTGACCCCTTTATAAATTCCTCATGTTGTGGGGACCCCCAACCATAAAATTATTTTTGTTGCTACTTTATAACTATAATTTTGCTACTGTTATGAATTGTAATGTAAATATCCGATATGCAGGATGTATTTTCATTGTTACAAATGAAATGTGTGTTCTATGCACACACTGAACACAATGGGATTTATTTCAGAGTAGGCATGCATAGGATAGGGCCCTGAGGCTGCAATCCTATCCACATTTACATAGGAGTAAAGGCCCCGCTGACTATAATGGGATTTATTTCAGAGTAGGCATGCATAGGGTTGGGCCCTGAGGCTGTCAGTCAGCCCCAGTGCGCGCGCAGCTACAGCCGGAGGTCTGGCAAGCCTGACCTGGCCCCCTGCACCAAAGGTCTTTAGGCGACCCCCAGGAAAACTCTAGGCGACCCCCAAAGGGATCCCGACCCCCACTTTGAGAAACATTGCTTTAAATGAATGAAAAAATAAATTAAAATAACTTATGCATGTCTACTCAAAAGTAAGTCCCACTGTGTTTAATGGATCTTACTTCCAGGAAAGTGTGTTGGATTGCAGTGAGCAGGCTTCTTTATACATCAGCAAACTGAGCAGCAATTTGCCTGGTTTTACGACAGTAGCTCAGAGCACAATCCTAACCATGTCTACTCAGAAGTAAGCCCCCTGTGTTCAATGGACGTTACTCCCAGGAAAGTGTGCTTAGGATTGAAGTTTTTGGAACATCTCTTGTATACATAATACATAATAAAATATTGTAAACAGGGCCTGTTCCTTTCATATGTACCTCCAGCCAGGACAGCTGTGGCATGGAAAACCTTGACTTAAACCGCAATCCTAACCTCTAGTTAGGCCATCATAAGCCCCAGCATTAATTCTGTGGTGACCTGGGGGTGTCACAAAAGTGTCATAAGGCACTTTTGCCCCACTTGAGGGTGGGTTAGGCCAGTGAACAGGCATACGTTGACCTCCCCACCACACCACAGGAAAATTACCAGGTGAGTTAGGATGGCCTAAATTGGTTAGGATTGTGCACTTAGTCTCTACAGAACAACTCTGAAAACAAAGGATGGTGAAAAAGCCTTGTAAGGAGGCGAGACGCAACAGCAGCATTTCTCCATGGTGAAAACCAATCTTCAGGTGCAATCCTAACCTAGGCTGGCCTAACTCATTGGTCTTCCCATTCCTGTGATGATGTAGGGAGGCAAGCGCATGTCTATGCGCTGGCCTAACCGTCCCTCAGGAGTGGCGCAGAAGTGTCTTATGGCACTTTTGTGACATCCCAAGGATGGCCCAGGAAGTATGCTGGGCTTAAGCTGGCCTAAATAGAGATCAGGATTGCAGCCTTCTTTCCTCAACAAACCACAAGTAATTCTCCCTAAGTTACACACCGACATTGCTTCAGTTTTTGTGTTTTCAGAAATACACTTAAATGTCAAAGACAGCTGCCTGCTGGAACACAATCATAAGCCAGAGACGCCAAGGAGCTCGTTGAAGTTTCCTTATTCCTTTGGGGAGTCACTTATTTCATTGGCCACATCCTTCCCGGAGTAAACGGTTTGACGCCATCTCTTTCCTGGCCTCCTTTCAGAGTTTACGGAACATGGACGACTCCCTGTCAGAAAGGAATGCAGGGCCTGCTGAAGAGGCCAGGCTGGTTTGAGGGGACCAAGCCTGCAGTTTTGCATTGGAGAGAAACAGCTGCAATCCTAACCTATTTAGGCTGGCATAAATAATGTGGCTTTAACTCCCTGTGGTAGTGTGGGGAGGCCAGCGCAGGTCTGTGCATTGGCTTAAACCCCCCGCAAGAGTGGGGCAGAGCATGCGCCAGCCTCCTCAAACCACCACAGGGACTTATGCCAGATGAGTAATGCTGGCCTAAGTATGTTAGGATTAGGCTGGCGTAACTAATGTGGCTTTAACTCTCTGTGGTAGTGTGGGGAGGCCAGCGCATGTCTGTGCATTGGCTTAAACCCCCCGCAAGAGTGGGGCAGAGCATGCGCCAGCCTCCTCAAACCACCACAGGGACTTATGCCAGGTGAGTAATGCTGGCCTAAGTATGTTAGGATTAGGCTGGCGTAACTAATGTGGCTTTAACTCTCTGTGGTAGTGTGGGGAGGCCAGCGCATGTCTGTGCATTGGCTTAAACCCCCCCCCCCAAGAGTGGGGCAGAGCATGCGACAGCCTCCTCAAACCACCACAGGGACTTATGCCAGGTGAGTAATGCTGGCCTAAGTATGTTAGGATTAGGCTGGCGTAACTAATGTGGCTTTAACTCTCTGTGGTAGTGTGGGGAGGCCAGCGCATGTCTGTGCATTGGCTTAAACCCCCCCCCCCCAAGAGTGGGGCAGAGCATGCGCCAGCCTCCTCAAACCACCACAGGGACTTATGCCAGGTGAGTAATGCTGGCCTAAGTATGTTAGGATTAGGCTGGCGTAACTAATGTGGCTTTAACTCTCTGTGGTAGTGTGGGGAGGCCAGCGCATGTCTGTGCATTGGCTTAAACCCCCCCCCCCCAAGAGTGGGGCAGAGCATGCGCCAGCCTCCTCAAACCACCACAGGGACTTATGCCAGGTGAGTAAGGCTGGCCTAAGTATGTTAGGATTGCATCCTGAATCTGCTTCTTTATGAAAAGAGAAAGTAGCCACTAAGTAAAAAGTCCTCAGTGAAGTCACTGGGGGAGGCAGGAGCAAGGAATGAAATTGAACTAAGTAGCCTCTCTTAATGGAGGCTGCAATTCTAACCACACTTTCCTGAGAGTAAGTACTATTAAACATATTCAGACTTACTTCTGAGCAGACATGCTAAGGATTGCAGTTGTATTGTCCTTCTGGAGAGGCCTGAAAAACTTTTAAATAGACAGGCTTATGATGACTGTTCTTAGATATTTAGGCGGCAATCCTAAAGACACATTCCTGGGAGTAAGACCTACTGAACACAATGGGGTTTACATTTGAGTAGACATGGTTAGGATTGTGCTCTTAGGCTGCAATCCTAAAGACACTTTCCTGGGAATAAGACCTACTGAACGTAATGGGGTTTACTTTTGATTAGACATGGTTAGGATTGTGGTCTTAGTATATTTACACCTGTCTGCCTGTTTAATATGGTTTTCAATTTGGATATAGTTTTAATGGTATTTTATTGTCTTGATGTTTTAATCTAGTTTTTTTAATGGTAAATTTTCTGTTTTAATTGCTATTAGCCACCTTGAGTTTCCTTTTGGGGGGAAAAAGGCAGGATACAAATCAATCAATCAATCAATCAATCAATCAATCAATCAATCAATCAATCAATCAATCAATCAATCAATCAATAAGGTCCTGGTGCAGCCCCAATGCAGCTCCATGGTAAGGGAACACATTTCCTCAGTGACTGCCTCTTCACCATAGGATGCAGAGCACTATTGCACCAGTTCTGGAAAATTGGATAGGATTTGGCCTAAAACCCTTGTTTCTCTACAGCATGTTTGATTTAGTGTTTTGTGGGTGTCTGTGGGTCCCCTATGCTGAAGGATATGCTCAAGGAAGTTGCTGGAGCTCCCTCTTATTAGCGAGAGGAGAACAAAGCTATATGTCTAAATACTAGGCATAAATGCATCAACTGGGTATGCAAATGCCACCTTGGGTATCCTTTTTTTAGGTGTCAATCAATCAAAATCAAGTGATCAATCAATCAAATTTTTTATGGCTACATAATGGTCTAGCAAACTGTGTCATTTGCACTCCCAGGAAATTGTGTGAATATTCCTATACCCAATTAAAGGCTACAACAACTTCATTGTAGAAGGAGTGTCAGAAAATGCAGTGCTTGTAAGATGATGATGAAGCACCGACTGTCTGACAAACAGGAACCAGGCTTTGGCTCTGGACCATGTTGGCCAAGCACATCTTGGCATGCTGTAAAAGGCAACCTGCTGAGCCACATGGGTGGGGAGAAAAACAGGACAGGGTAGGTGGAGAAAGAAAGCATCATCTGTCACTTGCTCCTACACAACACTAGCAAAGGAACCCAAAGATTAGGCTTAGAAGCTATCACAGAGGAAGAAGTGTGATGGAGATGGAGACAACTGGAATACATCTAGGTATCCTCTGCTTTCTGATGGTTCCTTTTATACCCAATGATACTCTTTTATACTCAGTTTTACTCTTTTATAATTATACTCTTTTATACTCCACTCTTTTATACTCAGTTCTACCCAGAACTCATTCATCCAATGCATGTTCTGCTCTTTCAACCTCTCTCTACTGTTCTAAAAGATAAAATTGCCCTAGCCCAGTGGTTCTCAATCACCTGCCCCCTTCCTACCTGAACGGTTTGCTGTCGGGGTCCGTGTCCTTGAACCCCATTTCTTCGAGTTTGCAGCGGCGATAGAGTTCATAATGCCGGCTGTGAGTCTGCTCCCTCAAGTCCTCCATGTTCACTCGGATCAACATTTCACGAAGCTTCACAAAATCACAGTGGTTTTCGTTTTCAACTGCAAATGAAAAGGGACGGAGAGAAGGGTGTATAAGAGCAAAAGGGCAGGACTCCCCAAGGACTGGGTTGGAACTTGCTTTTTTCCATAGGATCTTATTTCTAAGTTCGTTCTTCAAAACCTTTATTGGCATATAGAACAATAAAACAATAAATAAATGAAAAGTCAAATAGACAAGCGAATAAATAAATCCTGCTATCTAAGTTTCTAAGTTGACATTCATGGGGTTATATTGCAAGTTCCTTCTCTGTTGATGTCACTTGGAAGAATACAGCAGCATCAGTATTGACAACATCACAAGCATTTATGAATTACTGACTTGGGTTCTGCGCACCAACCCAATTCTACTTGATTCTCTTTTTGGGGGGCTTACAGACAGCATGCATTTCAATACCATTACACTCAATCAGGGTAACCATAAGTCACAACCAAAAAAGGAGGCCATGGGCACTCCAAAATGTAGGACACAGAAGAAAAATGTAGGACATGAGAATACAAAAGCTAAAAATGTATATTGTCTTCATTGGTTAATTTAACTCTGTACTACTTATTACTAAGTTTAAAAGCCATATTATATCTACCTGAATCTACTTGAATATAATGCACCATCAAATTAATATAATGCACCACTATATCAAATATAATACGCCACTATACTTACACAATAAAATGTTGTATTTATTCAAATCCAATTAACTATCAAATCTAATGTGCACCCTGATTTTGGAGATGAAATTTGGCTGGAAAAGGTGAGTGTTAGTGTCGAGTAAATATAGTCAATTCTTACATATATTTACATGATATTTTTATATTACATATAATTACATTATATTTATTACATATAATTTACGGATTACAAAAAGGCTACATGCTGCCTGCTCACAAGGAAATGGAAGACAAGGAAGATTTTTTTCTAGGACACACTAAAATCCAGGACATGTCCTGGAAAAGGGGGACATATGGTCACCTTGGCCTCAATGACACATTTTTGCTAGGCCGGTACAAACAAACAGACCCCTTCCCTGCCAACTTACCTTGCACAACCCCCCATGGGTACTGTCGGGCCTTGGCCATCTTATTGCCAATCTTCACTTCTTCAGTGCTGCCAACAACAGCAAAGGGAAGATGGACCTAGATAAGACACATAGGGAGAAAGATCAGGGGTCTCCTCTTTTGTTTTGCCAGGCATATTTTCCTTTACAAAAAGAGCACTATTTCATAGCAACTCTGCTGGCGTTTGCCCATTTGAAGTTATTCAAGCATCCCTGGAACACGGCCGAAGTCTTTGAAATCGACAACTGCCAGTGTCACATTTAAACAGCTGCTTTCAGAAACTTATGACAGCCTTTGTGATGTGTTGATATTTGGGGGCAATACAAATATTCATTGTTCATTGTTTATTCCCCCAAGCTTGACACAGGCAGGGTAGTACAATCCTAACCTAGGCTGGCACAACTCATCGGTGTTCCCACAGCGCATTCCTGTGCACTGGCCTAACCCTCCTCCAGGAGTGGTGCAAAAGTGTCTTATGGCACTTTGGTGACATTCGCAGGTAAGCACAGGACTTGTGCTGGATCTTAGGCTAGCCTAATTGGAGGATGGGATTGCAACCTTAGTCATCCATCAGAAATCTTGGGGAGCAGACATGTCTTGTATCATTGGCCACAGTCTATAAACTTTGTGAACAGCGCACACAGGAGTGGGGTGGGGAAAAGGGAGCAGTCCAGACTGGGATTACAGCAAGTGCAGGGGCTCTGCAACTCTCTCTCCTCCATGCTCCCAGGCTAGATCAGGCCCCTACATGCACCATTGTGCATATGCTCCAATGAGAACCTCACCAATGGGAGATTCCAAGAAATCCTTCAAGTGTTCTTCATTCAATATTAAAATCCCAGTTTTGAGGTATGAATGAAATTCAGCAACAGTCCATCTGGAGTACTTGTCAGCCAGCGTCAATGTAGCGGACCCTTTCGTTTCTTGATTGTTTAATATCATTAGCTGTTTTGGAGTTCTTGCTTTGAGTGAGATAATGGTGATAATTAAATCATCTGGATACATGATACATTAAATCATGGGTGTCCAACACACGGTCCGGGGGCCGCATGCAGCCCAGGATGAGGGTGGATGCGGCCCTCCTGCAAAGCTGGCCACCACCATTGGAAAAACTGGCTTTGTGGCAGCAGCCATTTTCAAATTTTGCGTGCTTCTCTGCGCACTGCCCTGGGCGGCCGCCACAAAGCTGGTCTGGGCTGCCTGCTCCTCCCCATACCTGCCTCCTGGCACTCAGAGCACTTCAGGCCCCTGCAGACCTTGCAGCGCTCGCCCACCCGCATCCCCCAAAAGCAGCCTCAGCCACTATCCCAGCTGCTGCCTGCTGCTCTTGAGACCTACTCAGAAGTAAGCCCTGTTAAAGTCTATGAGGGTTACTCCCAAGTTGCAGTTTGAGAGCCCAATGATGCGTAAGATGGGCTGTGATTCTATCCAAGCTTAACCTTGGAGATATGCTGCAACCCTAATCATGTCTACTCAAAAGTAAGGCCCATTGTACCCAATGGGTCTTACTCCCAGGAAAGTGTGTTCAGGATTGCAGCATATCTCCAAATTTAAGCTTGGAGAGGATCACAGCCTATCCTCCTCAGGAGAAAGCTCCACTAAAGTCAATGAGGCTTACTCCCAAGTTGCAGTCTGAAAGCACAATCCTATGCATGGCTACTCAGCAGAAAACACCATGATAATCAATGAGACTTCCTCGAAGGTTTAGCTTGGAGAGGATCGCTGCCTATCCTATGCATCATGCCTACTCAGAAGTAAGCCCCATTAAAATCAATGAGACTTACTCAAAGGTTTAAAAATGTAGGACAAAATATACGACATCCTACATTTTGTCCTACATTTTTTTTAAAAAAAAGTTGTTAGTGTTCATGTGCGGCCCAAACCAACTCATCTTCTTCCAATGCGGCCCAGGGAAGCTAAAAGGTTGGACACCCCTCCATTAAATCATGCTGATACAAATCTATCTCCACAAATGCCTTAACCTGTGTGTGAGGGTGTCTGCACCTTCTCGAGTGTTACAGTTGTGGACTGTTACTGGTTATTAAGAGAGGAAACTGTCAACATTCCAGCTACTACTGGAAATATGGGAAAATGAGATGCTGGAAAGGAGGACGGTTTTCTACTGATGAATGTTATTATATTGTACCTCCGCAAGTGACAGATGTGGACTGTTACTGGTTATTAATATATACACACCACACAATGGGCCTTAAGAACACACACATCCTCCAGACTGCACATTAGTTGGACGGGTTTGACTTCTTAAGAGCTGTGTAGCATCTCCAGGTATGACAATAATGAACGGTTTAGTGGAACCATAAATTGCTCTGGGAAAGGAGTGTACATGGAAGAAAACAATAGAGCCCATTCTCAGCACTCCTTGCCCATTTCTTCCTTAGAATGTGTGTCATTTAAGACACACTTGCTCTTTTCTTAGAGCCAAACAGCACATGATGATCAGTCTATCATTAAGGGACAGACTCAGTGGTGTAGCTAGACGGGGGAGAGCAATTAAGTGACCCTTTTGGAGACATTCCAGGGGGGCAGTTACCGAACTGATGACTGAAAGCAAGAGAAAATGTGGCCTATTCCAAGGGTCCAAAGAGAAGGAGAGGGCAAAGGAAGGAAATCAAGCTGCCACTGGACGTTAACACCCAGCATGATTAGCTTTCACTAAAAGAGGAAGGAAAAGGTGGTGTGATGCAAAGAAGCCGGCGGCCAGAAGGCATTCCAAAGCTTCCAAATGGATTCTTGGAGGGAGCTTGACATTCAACATTATTTGAAGGTTTATTTATTTATAAATGTTCATTTATTTATTTGGATGTTTATTATTAATTTTTTGGGATTGTGTAGGATTGCTATAATTCTTTTCCACCAAACTGGCAGAGGAACCCCTGCCCCATTTGCCAGTATATGAATGAAATCCCCAGAAAACCGGAGCCGTCCCGGTTTTGCAGGACATGTAGTAATCCAAGGGTTGTGGCATGTAAAAGGTGGGAAACTACTGAACTGAGGGGGTAAAATTTCACTGTCGAGAAGGCTGAATTTGCCCAACCTGCTGACCTATATTAAAAGTAAATAATTTTTTTAAGTGTAATTATTTCAGATTCAGATACATTATTGGCATTTTAAACAATACAACCTCAATCAAATACAGGAAATCATTTCTTGAGCCTTCAGCTACACAAGCTGCAATCCTAAAGACACTGTCCTGGGCATAAGATCTATTGAACATAATGGGGCTTACTTTTGAGTAGACATACCCTACAATCCAGAGTAACTATGGGAAGATGTAAGAGGCACTTACTCTGGATTGCTCTATGCATTTCCCATAAGTTTCCCATGGGTGGCACTGTAACGACATCAGTGTAAAAGATCCCGTAGTTACTCTGGATTGTAGCCAAAGTTAGGATTGCGCTTACAGTCTCTCTCTCTATCTTGTGTGTGTGTGTGTGTGTGTGTGTGTGTGTGTGAGAAAGAGAGAGAGAGGGTGCAAGCACACTATTTTTTAAGTTCCAACTCCAAACCTCAATGCCACACTGGCCTTTCTGGAATTTGCCAGTAAACAGCAGCTGAACTTCTGCCTAAAAAAGAAGAGCTCAACCCAGCCTGGTTGACCATAAAAGATGCACTTGGGACATTCCCCCTACAGGATATTGTGTGTTAAAAGCCAGATCCAAAAGGAAATCAGGTCTGCCTGTCTAATTCCCAGGAGTCATCCAGGTGGTGTTTTCATGACAATTATGTACAACTGTGGTGTGCGTCCTGGGGAAAGGCCATGCCCAGTGGGGCACTGAGCCAATGGGTGGAGAGCCTACATTGGGACAGCTGCCCATCTGATGTCTCTTTGGCTGAAGAAACCAATGCAGATCTCTGTATATAAGACTGTCACAATTTTCTGCCACAAACAGGATCCCCTGTCAAACTTCCCACTGTATGAACACAATTCCCAAAATCTGGGACAATCCCAGTTTTCCGGGACATGTGGCAATCCTGTCTGTATATAAAGCTGGATGAATTTTAAAAGAAGGCCAATACCCTAGTTATTCCTTAGCACATCCTAAGATAGTATGGGCATCTTCATGAATCTGTCAAGTGGCTGGGAATATTTTGCCACACAACAGGGTGGAGAGAAAAGCGACATTTCTGTGCACGCATCTGAACAGAGAATTAGGAAGGTTTTTGCTTTTTAAAATTAATTTTTCAGGGAATAAAGATTGTGATCTTCTGTAAATGTCATCGGTCTTTCCCTGGGAGAGGATCTTTCCTTGTAAAATAGGGGCCTGTGAGTGAACTGCATGGGATTAAAGCCCCAAAGAGTCAGAACTGCGCAGCCTCTCTTGGGGGAGGACTCAAAAACTGCATTCCTAGACACAATGGGGCTTTCTTTTGAGTAGACATGGTTAGGATTGTGCTCTTTGAAAACAAAACTTACGCTCATTGTAGCATTAATCTCAGCCACTGTCTCTTCGTCTGTGGGGAACTGATAGATCTGGACCCCATTGCTGACCAGCTCACTCATGATCTTGCTCTTGAATCGGTGCAGTTCATTTTTTGCAATGGTGTCAGCTTTGGCTATTATAGGGATGATGTTCACCTGCAAGGCAAAAAAAAAAGCATCATGTTGCAAACCAGTGGCTGACAAGTGGAGGAGGGAAGACAATTTCCTCTGAGATAGGGTTGCCATAATTCTCTTCCACAAAATCAGGACAGGACCCTCCCGATTTGCCAGTATATGAACACAATCCCCCCAAATTAGGATTGTCCCTGTTTTCGGGACATATGGCCCCCCTGTTCAGAGAGTAACCAAAAAGGGCAGGGAGTTTGGACAGAGTTTTTTAGAGGTGCAGAATGGAACAGGAAAAGGTTTCCCACCAACCCTCTTACTGGAGGTCCCTGCTAAATTCCAAGATCAGTTTCCCATGCTCCTGGTTCAACGTAGGGCACGTGGGATAGTATATATCCATTTACTACAATGATCCTTGATCCTACAATGATCCTGGAGGTAAGGATTCAGAAATTTAATTTCTTTAATTTCTCTATCCGTTGCAGATGTTAAGGGTCAGACTGAGAATATATGGCCTGCCTAAGGTCACCCACTCAGCTTGTGATCAGAGACAAAATTCAAATGGGAAAATTCCTGATTTATGGCTTAGTTTTAAGTGCAACACCCATTCTCAGGGATCCACCCTGGAAACAGCGAGCCTTTCCTCTCCTGGGCCAACCTCGCCCCCGAGTCCTTGGGGCAGGGTGTGAAATATAGATACAAATAAACCAAAATGTTATTTTAAAAAAATGCAAAAGAAGGAAAGAGAAATCAGTACAGAGGATAGGCGTAAGAAGAGATAAAACATGTTGTTTGTCCTCAACGCAAGATGGAGAACACATGATAGCAGGTTTGTACCATCTTGAGGAAGAAGAAGCTCACCAAACACACATGCTGGTTTTCGCCACATCACTATTAATGTCCCTGAAAATGCGCCCACAGATACGGCACAAACGAAACGGCTCACCACAGAGCAATCGTCATCACGCAATAGGGAATAAATGGCAATCTGGTCAGATATGCTTGAATTGGAAACTCAAGTCAGCTTTGCATTTACATCTTTATGACTCTATACTTGCTTTTAAAAAATTTGTCCAACTGACAGCAAAACAAGTAAGATCCATCCGTTTGCATTTCATACCAAGGCAAGATATCCATAAATAGAAGTCAAACACACACAGAGGCAACTTATGGTTTCCTCTCTTGTATCTACAGAACCCATCAACAGGAAACACTGTACGTTGCACAGACTATAGCAAAGGAAGCAAGAGTCATCGTGAAAATGAACTCCAAGCACATTCACATTTTCATAGATGACACTGTGCTTTTTAATCCCATGGATGCCACTTCTATGCAAACATCAATGAGCATAATCTATGAAATGGAAAAATTGAGTTTTAGCTACATCCAGGTTCTAGATTCTAGGAAATTTGAAGTCTGCCAAAAACTCACTATGGCTGCAATCCTATACATATTGTCCTATTGTGTTGAACACAATGGGACTTAATTTTGAGTGGACATGTACAGACTTGCACTGCCAGTGGCATTTGTATTGTGCTCGATGCTGTATGCGAAGCACAAAGGCCTAGGTAGATTAATATGGAGGATAGGCTGTTACACAAGCAGCAAATCCCCCCTCTCCATGCCACTGAAATAGTCCAATGGAATGGCAGAGCCGATACGATTGGTTCCAGTTGCGTCGCAGAGCTGGGCTAAGGAAAGGAGTTCACCCTGTCTTGTGGGGACCCGGATCTTGAACCCTGGTCTTCTGGTTAACAGGTACGGTGTCTTAATCACTTGTGCCACCCACAGCCACCTTGATATATATCTATTGCGTAGATGAGCACCACAGTGTTGAGTGGGAATTGAACAGGATCAAGACTGTAGACCGGGGTATTCTCCCCTGGGAGAAAGTCCAGTAGGACAGGCTGCAATCGTAAAGACACTTTCCTGGGTGTAAGACCCACTGAACACAATGAGGCTGACTTTTGAGTAGACATGGTTAGGACTGTGCTCTTAATGAGAGTTTCATTCACAGAAACAAACACAATGCATACTATAAACACCATAAAGTATTCACAAGTGAGTTACCTATGGAAATAATCTTATCTAAGGAAATAATCTAGATTGTCTCTTAGGGGGTTAGCATTTGAAAGGGGGAAGGATAGAGTGACAACCAGTTGCAAAAGAAGGTTTAGGACTGCTAGAGACTAATCCCTTCCAAAAAAATAGAAAAATCATCTAGTAAAGATGAAATTATCTTTGACCCAGAAGAGATATTTAACTACAGACAGTGCTTGAAATTCCTCTTGTATCACATAAACTGTTTCTTCCTGCGGATGCTGCTAATCAACATTTGGAAGAGGAGCGAAAAAACTATGCCAAGATTGCAGACTTGGTTTTAAACTAATCTGTGTGAGGATTCTCTATTTCATATGATTCCACATGAATTTAATGCTCCATTTGTCTCCACAGTCCCAAAAACTCAAGAGCACTAAAAAAAATTTTATTATAAAATAAAATACAATGTGGTATTGGATGCTGCGGGTAGCACGAGGGCTACATCTGCACGTCTAGGGATAAGCATGTTTCATTGCACAACTTGCTCCCAGTTGGTGTTGGATTTAATTATAAATAGTTAAGATGAGAGTCTTTGTGGAAAAGTCTTTGTGGATGAGAGTATGATGTGGAAAATCCACAGTGAGGAGGGGAAGTTAGTAGTTTGCCATGATTTCGATCCCAGGGTGCAAAAGCTCCTTGAAATTCATAAGCATTTGGTATCAATTCCCAGAATAGAAATTAATACCTTCACACAAATCTAGGGCAAAATCCAGAGTAACTACGGGGAGTCCTTGCTCCGGCGTAAGAACAACTGACTCTGGATTCCAATATGAATTTCCCATAGGTTTTCACGAGGTGGTGCAGTAACTACAGGTGCAAGTAAAGTCTCTTAGGTGCTCCTGTGGTTACTCAGGATTTGGGGGCTAGTCTAGTCTAGACTAGCAAATTAAGGTCCAATGCCCCATCCCATGCAGGCAAACCTTGCTGTCGAGCTTCTTCATCGTGACCAGATCAAGAGATTTCAGCGAGTGCCCGGTGGGTGCGATGAAATATAAGCAGGCGTGGATTCTGGTATCGTGATAATTAAACAGGGAGCGCTTAATCTTCAACTCTTCCTGTAGGTAGGCTTCAAACTGGGCGTCGATGTATTCCACAATAGGTTTGTAGCTGAAAGAGAAGAGGCTCGGGTCAGATCCTAACTGGGATTTCCATATTCTATAAGGCAGTGATTTAAGACCTTTTTCATCTCATGGCACACCATCAGTTGTTTCTGCCACTGACAAGGCACCCCATGCTGTTCAAATCCCCAAGTTTTCCAATTAATAAATGTCCCTCCCCAAATTCCGACGGCACACCTGAAGACTATTCGTGGCACCTGTGCACCACAGCATACTGGTTGAAAATCACTGCTATAAGTTATTCTTTTAATGATATTTATCTCATTTGGCTTAAGTTCCAAAGGGCTTAAAATGTTCACTTGTGCTCCATAAATCATGAGGAACTGGAAATTAAGGCAGCCACCTTAACCTCCTTGCTATACAAACAGCAAAGACATTATGGCTGCAATCCTAAACACACTTTCCTGGGAGTAGGTCCCATTGAATACAATAGGACTTACTTCTTGTATATTTGTGTTCAGTAGGACTATTGAACACAATAGGTCTCCTGAGTAGACATGCTTAGGGTTGCAATGTATATAGTTTCGTACATTTATTGATTGTATGAAAATCAATATGTATATTTACTTTCATACATTTACTGTATATAGTTTTATTCATTTATTTAAAGCTCATCATTATTCATTTATTTAAAGCTCATTTAGATCTCACCTTTTCCCACTAATAGGCATCCATGGAAGTTTAGCTATCATTATAATTAAATACAAACTTGGCACACTAAAGAAATGAACCAATATCTATCAATATCTATCACTATCACAGCCCTTCTCCCAATATACGTTTATATTGGTCTGTGGCATTACAGAATATTTAATTTATAATGTGCGTGTGGGGCAATAAAATTAATAATTCCATAAATCTGACAACAGCCATACGGGCCAAAAGCTTAATCTATTGTCAGATTCTTTTACTGACAGAGTTCTTGTGTCAATTAACAACTATATGTGCCAAAAAGAAATTCTAATAAATATTATTGCAATCCACGTTTATGCAGAAACACAAGAGAGTGCAAAGGGGATTACTTTCAAGTAAGTATGCTGCTATCCTCAGCACACCTCTCGGAGAGTCAGGCTGCAATCCTATCCATCCTTTCCTGGGAGTAAGGGCACAATCCAGAGTAACTACGGGGAGTCCTTGCTCCGGTGTAAGAACAATTTGCTCTGGATTGCATTATGAATTTCCCATAGCTTTTCACTAGGTGATGCAGTAACTACGGGTACACGTAATGTCTCTTACGTGCTCCCGTAGTTACTCTGGATTGTAGGGTAAGTCTAATTGAACACAATGGGGTTTATTTCTAAGTAGACATGTGTAGGATTGGGCTGTAAGGCTGTAAACACCCTTCCCTGGGAGTAAGATCCATTGAACACAGTGGGGCTTACTTCTGTGTAGGCATGGTTAGGATTGTGCTCTAATACTCTGGGACTTCTGCATAAACACATGGCCCTCCTCTTCACCACTATTATTCATTGTTTTCCTGTAATACTATCAGAAAGGGCCTGACTGCCTCTAAAGGGGGGTGGATGGGAAGGAAAAATCACCCACCCCCAGGAACTCACTCCAGGGGGTCATCACAGATGAATAGGTTTTCAATTCCCTTTTTGGTCTGAAGGAAGGAACGAAAGGCAGAAGCATGCTTTGGGTAGAGTTTATATCTCTCCAACGCTCTGCAGAATTGAGATACCACATTTATTCAAATCTAATGCGCCACTGAATTTAATGTGCACCCTACACTTATAATCAAAATACCACATTCACTCGAATCTAATTAACCATTGATGCTAATGCGCACCCTGATTTTGTAGACTAAATTTGGCTGGAAAAGGTGAGGGTTAGAGTTGAGTAAATGCAGTGTATGTCGATGCAGAAGCACGTCCTACTCAGTTCAAAGGTTCTCATGCAGCGGTGGGATTCAAATAAATTAACAACAGGTTGTATGTCCCATTAGTAAGCGGTTCTCAGAACCAGGTGCTCATTAGCAAAGGGTTCTATAGAACCGGTGAGAAGCCCACCACTGCTCTCATGTCACAATCCTATGCGCACTTATCTGGGTGCAAGCTTTATTGCAAACACTCCAAGACTTTCTTCTGAATCAGCATTCCTGCGTTTTATGACTAACGTGGACAAACCACAACCCTGTTATAAGCCCTAAAGAGCCTATCAGTCATCAAATTCTTCTTGACGTTTATTTGATGATGATGATGAGATGATGAAGGCATGTCCAAAGAGAAAATGTTATATACATTCCTGCGCAATTCAATCTACTGCTTCTTCCCTGCCTTTCTGTTATCTTTTCACCCCCTGCATTATCCCCATAGATGGATAGGCTACAATTATATATAACTATATAACGTTGAAGAAGATGGGCATGTTTGGTTTGGAGAAGGGAATCTATTCTCAGTTAGACAAAAGACCAGAACGAGATCATCATCATCATCATCATCATCATCATCATCAAATAAATGTCAAGAAGAATTTGATGACTGATAGGCTCTTGAGGGCTTATAACACAGGATTGTGGTTTGTCCATATTAGTCATACACTAACTATTCACAAGATCACACCTGTATCAGCTCTTCACCTATAACTAACTATTTACCTGTAGCTAACTATTCAGATCAGACCTGTTCAGAACTACTCACAAGAATCAGTATCAGCTCTTCCCGCTAAATACGAGTGCCTATTTCACAATATTTAAATTGAAACAAAAAGAATAAAATGTCCCGTGGGTGAGATGGGCAGCTGACTAAGGGTGCAATCCTAACCATGTCTACTCAAAAGTAAGCCCCATTGTGTTTACTCCCAGGAAACTGCCTTTAGGATTGCAGCCTAAGTTTATTCCAAATTCCAAACACCTACACAATGGCTTGTTGCCATCTTATGTCACTATGACAAACACAGGACAAGGTGGTGGGAAAGCAGCCAAGTCATTCAAATATTTTGTCACACAATTGGTGCCGCAGACACTACCGAAGGTCAGATATTTCTATATATATATAAATATTATTCTCCATATATAAAAATATTATCCCTCTAAGATCTTTAGTGATCAGTAGAATCCCATATACAGCAAAGGGGAAGGCAGGAGGCTCTAAATTTTTGGCCACCTCTTAAACAATCCCACTATAACATAACCATCTAAATAATAATAGATCCATTTCGGAAAGGAATTATGTCTGCAGGCTGACCCGGTTCCAAATTCTGTGTTTTCAGAGGAATTTTGGTCACAGCTGACTTCCTAACTGAGGATGAACTGTCTTTGCCAAAATCAGTTTATGATGAGATAGGAGCCGCACTGATTGAATGCCTACATATCAGGACATCCTGTCTGTACCTTGGATGCTAAATTAAAAAGCTGCTAATACCCCCTACAGCTGTTTCCAGTCCATGGGATTAGACGGGCATGAACATCGGATCATGAATCTTAAAAAGAGAGCTGGGTGAGTGACAAAAATATTTGCTGCTGGAGCCACAAATGATATTTCCAAAGTGTAACGTGACCCAGCTGGAGCATCAACTTCATTCTGGAAACATGACATTTGGAGGCTAATGCCTCATATGGAAAAATGTTTTAGGATCAAAAATGAAAGTCCAGTTGCTAACACTTCTTAGGACTGTATATATAACCAATCTCAGGTGTTGACTCCCACGTGTTTCCAATACAGATGTTCTCCGAGTCTAGAGTCAGTGGCCTCCATCACTTCCTCCACCAGGATGGATGCCTGGATTACTACTGAACTTTGGCTGCAATCCAGAGCAAATTCAGCCTGCTCTGACCTAACTGCACTCTCCTAACTATTCTGTATCCAGAGCAGAAAGTCATGCTGAATCCAGAGAGTCAGGAAGCCTGGACTGCCCTAACTGCTCCAGAGCATGCTAAGTAATTGACACAAGGGGAAGACTTGCTCCTGAGGAGACACCTCTCAGATCACACTGAACAAGGAACAGCTGTGGTGCCTACAGTGGTGACATGACTCTGCACATCACCTGGTGCGGAAGTCTGTGCGTCATCCCTGGGATGTGCGCCCCCCCCCCACCTGGACTGCACAGTCACCAAAGTTGGCGCCTGCGCAGTTGTTTCTGAAGCCAACTGGTGTTTCTGAAGCACCATCTCTGACACCTGCGCAGTACTTTTCTGAAGCCTTTTGGCTTCGGGGGAGACTGTGCAGGCGTCAGAGTTGGTGCCTGTGCAGTACTCTTTCTGAAGTCATTCGGCTGCCGCTCCGCCTCCTGAGTGAGGCCGAATGGCTGTGCAGAGGCGCGGACTTTCTCTGCTCTAAGGAAGTCTCCTCTGAAGCTGTTCGGCATGCTCAGTGTGTTTCTGCGCAGTGCATCTCAGATGGCCGTTCAGGCCAGCTCCTCAGACAAGTGGCAGCTTCTGGCTGATTCTCCGCCTTGGAGCAGGCCTGAATGGGGGTGCTGACGCCCGGGGCCTGCCAAAGGACAGTCAAACTCCTCCGGCACGTCACCCCATACGGAGCGCATCCCCAATGCAGCCCACACCAGCCGCACCAGTCTGGTGACGCCACTGGGTGCCTGCCTTATAAGGAGTCCCTGATGAGATGCCAGTACATTCTACAGTGAATACAAGGGGCTTCTTGGAGTGGCCTGCTGTATCCTGAGGTTTGTGGGCAGCCGTAGTTTGTTCCATATCCTGAGGTTGAGAGGAAGGGGTTGCAGCTAGGCTGGCCAAGAACTCAGATTTTTGGTCAGCACTGCCGTTCTTACTCGGGCCTTATCATGGGCCCCTATGGGTCTACTCATTACTATACCTG
Source organism: Cryptoblepharus egeriae (assembly GCA_030015325.1). Lineage (NCBI taxonomy): Eukaryota > Metazoa > Chordata > Lepidosauria > Squamata > Scincidae > Cryptoblepharus > Cryptoblepharus egeriae. The sequence continues at coordinate 7,157,268 of JAREYC010000007.1, read as the reverse complement.
CTCCTGAGGTGTTATATCTCTGAGGAACTGGAAGAGGGCATTTCTGCCTTGAAACAGGCTTTGGATACAGAGACACTGCTCTGCCCTAGGCAATGCTAAACATGCCCTCAACTTGCCTCTCCTGAGCTGCTTAGGCTGCCCCAGTTAGGGCAGAGCAGGTCCACCTCTCTTAGGGCACCCTATCTTGCCTTGCTCTGCCCTAAGCCTCCTTCAAAGTAACTGGGCTGGAGCATCTTGCAGTTGCTCCAACCTAGTGTTAGATAGGGCAACCTAAGGGCTCTTATGTGGACAGATTAGTTGCTCTGGATTGGGCTGTTAATCAGCTTTCTATTTAAGAAATAGAGGTGGTTCTTGAGATACCTCCAGACTGGCTTTCCAGTCTTTAATAAGGGTCCCTGGAAATATTAATAAGGGTCCCTGGAAATTATTAATAAGTCTATTAATAAGGGTCCCTGGAAAAGTTCAAGCTGAAGATAATTCTGGCAGCAACATACAGAATATTGCCATAATATTCCACATATGATACTCAACCAATGTGGGCACAAGACAAACTTCTCAGACAACTGGCCACTATTCCCTCCAGCCATGACCTGATTGTGGAACTTGTTGCACCCTCAATCATCTAGGCATAATAAGCCTCACTGGTCCAGAACTGTCTGTCTGTCCAGCGCCTGACACACATGGTCAGATAAATAAATTAAAATTATCGGGGATTTAAATTCTTAAGGCAAATTCTGTTCTAGATCCTATACCAGTCAGTTGTGCAGAAATTCTATAGCAAAACCAACAGAACCCCAAATGTGAGTAAGGCTTCAATCCTAAACACACTTTCCTGGGAGTAAGAAACATTAAACTCAATGGGGCTACACAAGATTGTGCTCTAAAATGATACAGATCTCTGGAATGCCACTTAGGGCGCAATCCAGAGTAACTACGTGGAGTTGCTCCGATGTAAGAACAATTTACTCTGGATTGAATATGAATTTCTCATAGGTTTTCACTAGGTGGCTATAACTACATTGATGTAAATGTCCCATATGTGCTCCTGTAGCTACTCTGGATTGAAGGGTTATGGTCTTTTGCATTTTTATTAAATGAGATGTTCTTAATTTATGCCGTTTATGTTCAAATAAAAGCAAAATTGTTTCCTCTGATCTTACAGAATCTTTTTTAAAAATCTGAAGTGTAACTGAAATACTCAGTTGTGGGTTAAATGCTTTAAAATCTGGCTCCTACCCTCGTCTTGTAGTAATTAAAATGTCCCACCAAACTTAATGAAAATCAAAATATTCCAGTATCAGTGGGTCAAAAGACAGACATCCTTGGAATCCTTCCCTACAAGTCAGGCATTCCAAAAATTCCTGCCTAAAGTTTTATTTCCTATTTAGGAAAATGTAGTCATTAAAATAGTTTTGCTGTTGGTTAAAGCCCTGTCAGCAAACAATAAACTTCAGGTAGTCTGACCCTACTAAACTAATGTAATATAAATGTAATCCCTTTGGGGTTCTTAGAGGGAGGAGGGAGAAACAGCCCTGAAATAAATCAGAAATAAATCAGTTATACAGATTTTAAAAGTGTAGTATACCGACATACAACCACAAGTGTGTGGCTTTACTGGATAAGGAATGCACACTCTAAAACAAATATTTTCAGAATTTTTTAAGGAGGATATACTATGTATGAAAGTGCCTCATTTAGGATGCAATACTATACACATTTTCCTGGGAGTAAACCCTGTTAAGCAAAAAAGAACTCGCTTCGGAGCATAAGATTATGCTCTTAGCTTGCTAAATATCCTAACACCCATGAAAAATATGCATGTTTCCCTCCAGCAAATACCAGGGACTATAAATAGGGAAAGCAAAGACTTTCAGCAATAAGGCAGAAAGAAACAGTAGTGGCCCAGGAATCTTAAAAACAGTAGAAGGGAGCATGGCTCGATCACATGAGAGTCTCTAGGGTAAAGATGTATAAAGGCTAGATTAGGGTCTATGGTAGATTAGGGTCTATGGTAGAATATATGCAAAGTGGTACTTAAGCCCCGGAATAAGTACTGTGCTGACCTGTTGCGCATGGGGTGATGTTGCACATGGGGGGACTGATGCACATGTGGGGATGTTGCGCTGTGTGCGGATGTTGCGCAGGGGGGGCTGATGCACATGGGAGGGCTGTTGCGCCATGGGGGGATGTTGCATGGCGGAATTTGACTCCTGCAATGTGGGTATGCATTTTGCGCGCGTGCGCACATGCGTGCGTGTGTGTGTGTGTGTGTGTATATATAGATAGATAGATAGATAGATAGATAGATAGATATAGATAGATAGATATAGATAGATAGATAGATGGATATAGATATAGATATAGATATATCTCAACTGCTCATAGATTGTGGAGAATGAGAGGGCTAAGGTCCTGTGGGACTCCCATATCCAGACAGATAAGAAGGTACTGGCTAACCAGCCAGACATTGTGGTGGTAGATCAGGCCCAGAAGACAGCCCTGGTGATAGAGGTAGCAATACCAAACGACAGCAACATCAGGAAAAAAGAGCATGAAAAGGTGGAAAAGTATCAGGGTTTGAAGGAGGAATTAGAAAGGATGTGGCAAGTGAAGGTGAATGTGATCCCAATAGTGAATGGAGCACTAGTGGCTGTGACACCCAAGCTGGAAGAATGGCTCCAACAGATCCCAGGAAGGACATCAGAACACTCGATCCAGAAAAGCGCATTGCTAGGAACAGCTAAGATACCCTCAACAGGAACAGCGCAGAACCCTCAAACTCCCAGGCCTCTGGTAAAGGACCCGAGATTGAGGATAAAATACATACACCGCCGATGGAGGGTGAGAAAATTATATATATATATATATATAAATCATATATATATATATATATGAGAGAGAGAGATTTAAACTTTTTTAAGAATCAGAGAAAGAGTAATATGAAAGAGTGAAAATTTTGTATGCAGGGTTGTAGCCTGATAGAACAATACATGCTTTGTATGTAGATCTCAGTTTCAATTCCTGGCATCTCTGGGTACTAGTCAGTTGCAAATTGCTTACACTGACTAGTAGTGGCTCTCCAGGGGTTCTTTCCCAGCTGTACCTCGAGATACCAGGAGCTAAAACCAAGCTTGTCATGCATGAGCTGTGACCCCTCTCCAGTATGGCATCTTCATCCATCCATTATTCTTGGGACATCACAATTAGTTTCAGTGAACCTCAAGCTCAGGAGAGACTAATGCAGTTGCTACACCCAGATCATGATCACTGGGGACAAAACTCTGATTGTGACGGGGACGCGGTAGAGATAACGGTTTTTCTATTCAAGTTGAGGTCAGCGTGAGCCCCTCGGAACAGCCTCAAAAGAGGGGGGAGGCGCTGATGGAAACAATGCAACCGGCATTTGTTCGACAAGCAGATGCAAAGGAGCCGAGTGGATGTGCATCCTCATTTCGAACACCTGCTCTTTTGCTATTTATTTAAAAAAGAAAAAAGTGGCCTTTCTCTTGGCTTGGGAACATATGTCCTGCTTCAGGCACTTTTAAAGAGTGAGTCTGCGCATATGCGCGCATGTGCACAAAAAGAGTCCACTATTGGCTTCTAGCGCAGACAATGGATCTCAAGCATTTGGCTGCTATCACAGCAAAATGAAAAGGCTCTCCAGGACTCTTTTTTAAAGTTAGTTTAAATTAATTTTTATAAAAGAAAAGAAAGAAAGAAAATTAGAACAAAAATAATCTATGACAAGAGCAGAATTCCAAATTTACCTTTCTTTAGTTTATTAAAAAAAAAAAACCAATAAAAAATTCCAAATTTACCTTTCTTGGCCCTACAATCCAGAGTAACTACGGGAGTACGTAAGAGACATTACGTGTACCCGTAGTTACTGCACCATCTAATGAAAACCTATGGGAAATTCATACTGTAATCCACAGCAAATTGTTCTTACACTGGAGCAAGGACTCCCCATAGTTACTCTGGATTGTGCCCTTAGTCTAATATCAATTTCTACTACCTAAAAATCTTTCTTAAATAAACTATAATCTTATTTACAATTCTAACAAAAGTAGAAAAAGGAGTTGTTATATAACAAATGTCTACTCATCTAATCTGCTGGGGCTGTGGGTTAGACACTGTGCCTGTTAACCAGCAGGCCAGGGTTCGAGACCCGGGTCGGCCCCACAAGACAGGGTGAGCTCTGGTCCTTAGCCCAGCTCTGCGACACCAGCTGGATCCAATCGTATTGGCTCTGCCTTTCCATTGGACTAATTCAGTGGCGTGGAGAGGGGGGATTTGCTGCTTGGGTAACAGCTTATCCTCCATAACAATCCAACCCAGGCTTTCGTGCTTCTCATGCAGCATATGCAGCGCCGAGCACGATACCATAGTCTTTCAAGACTGACGGAGGCCTGGTGCTCATCAAATCTATAATGAATTATGGACCCAGGAAACTTTTTGAATGGCTGCTGTTTCAGTAAGGGAGTGGGGTGGAAAAGAAGCCGTTTCAGCAAGAAGGGGCAAGAAACTCAGCAAGAGTAACTTGAAGAAAAGCTATTTTTAATTATCCTGGATGCGGTTATGATTTTTGCACAAAAAGGAACGTTATCTCAGCACTTATCAGAACATCAGAGATCTTTTTGATTTTTTTAAGCAAAAAAAATGTCATTTTAGATATTCGAGTACCTAAGCCCATCCTAATAGAATCAGTCAGTGATTTAGAGTATCTAAACCATAGTAGCACAGCTATGCCAATGCGGGCAAATTGGTTAGGATTGTGCTCTGAGTCTTTTTAATCCTAAACTAAGAGACAGGACAAACAAAGGAAATAAGAATAAAACAGTACATTTCAATTAAGGGCTACTTCAAACAATAGCAAGACACTGTTACTAGGAAGGAAAAATGGACATATAGGTCCAACTTTGCTATATGCTGATTTTTTTAATACTTGGATTTGATTCAACACAAATGGCCACTGCAAAACATACTTTAAAAATCTATCTTTCTACTATTGTAGAAATTTCTACTATTGAAATTCTACTGTATTTTCTGAAATTTCTACTGTAGAAATTTCTGCTATTGTAGAAAGACAGTCATGCAAGCAATCTTTCCATTCTTCAGCTGAGCCAGGCAAAGGCAGGGAGTCCTTTACAGTTCTAATTTCTGGCTGCCTCTCTACAACAGTAAGAAAAGCTGTTTTTAAACCTCTGTACACACTTCTTAAATTTTTTTAACTGATTTATTTAACACATTTTTGGTATCAGCTGTCCCAGAATTGAACCCATTTGTTTTTGAGGCATGATCTTTTTCCATTGGGAGAAATGGTGGAGCAAGGAACATAGAAGTGGGTTTTTAAATATATTTTTTCACTTTTTTATCCACAGATTTTTTTTAATGCATGGGAGGTTCTGGAATGGAACCCTAGTAAGATAATGAGGGACACCTGGACCATTTATGAAGACTGCATGTATATGTGTCATCATGCAAGTGTATCAAGTTTGACTTACACAGCATTAGTTCTCTCACATAGGATAGTATGATCTCCATACATATGGGAGGGAAGGTACTCCCATCAGAATCTCCCACCATATGGAATGTTTGATCTCCATACAAGATAACTGGGCCTTCTAAGACTTTCTTCCTTGGGGAAAGTTTCATGTTACCTGTCATCCTTATTGATCTGGTCTCCAAACCCCACCGTGTCCACGATAGTCAACTTCAGACGGACGTTGCTCTCCTGTAGTTCATAACTCCGTGCTTTCAACCGCACTCCAGGTTCGTTGTGGGTGGCTGGGTCACTTTCAAATTTTGTGTTGAAGAGAGTGTCCATGAGTGTGGATTTGCCAATGCCGGTTTCCCCTAAAGAGACAGACACACATTAGGAGCCGGAGATGCGGAGGCTGAGTTGAAAGGGGAAAAGAATTAGGAGCCATATTCACATAATAACAGTTAATCCAGTTTAGGTTTAACATTAAACTGCGTTTGGACACCACATTCCTGATCATCATAGCTTAGCCTAACAAGAACAAGGTGTCTACCCATGTTCTCCCTCTTTACACATCCAGCTTAATAGCTTCCTAATCTGATCAAACCACTGTTTATCAATATACAGGCATCCCTCACTTATTGGATGGGTTTTGGACTGGAGCACTGTCCAAAAGTGGCAACTGTTGAAAAGTGGAGCCCAGTCTTTTACAGCTTGCAAATGCAAAATGGTCATTAAAAAAGACATAAAATATCACTTGCAAAAGCCTAATAACATATATTAATTAATACATAGCTAAATACATCACAAATTACAGTAAAACGAACAAAGGCATGTGCGGGCAATGAATATCTTATATATGTGAATGATGGTTATTTACAGAAGAAAGTCACAAGGAAATGGCAAAAACAGTCACATGTCACAGTCACAGTCAACATGTCACATGCAAATCAACATCAGGGAAGACAAATTTAGTCTTTAGACCAGCAGAGAGAAGATGAAAGAGTGGAGTATGTTGAATGACTGAGTCCTGGGTATAATTGAAATGTGTTGAAAGAGTGGAACCATCAGAAAACGAACATTCAGAAAGTCGGAACATCTGTATTTGAACCACTAGTAGGGGTTTGGAACTAGGATTACAAATGAAGATCAGACCATGGCTTGGAAGAAAAGAGTGAGAAAGTGTCCTATGTATGCCATTTCCTTGGTGTAGCTCCGTAGAGAGGACACTTTCTCACTCTTAATTCTTTTCCCCTTTCAATTCAGCCTCTCGTAAAAGTGAATTTATGTATCGTTCTTGCAAGAAGAGGTTGTGTGGATGTGGCTCATGCACATGTGCAGAGCTGGGGAGCCCAGAATGCTGGCATGTGTGTTGAGTAGCATGGCGGGGGTGGCACGTGGCAAACTTGCCATCATCTGCATCTTATCTGCCTACTCACCTCCCATCCAAAATGTCCTATTAACATGGCACGAGAATCTCTCTGGAACGATGCTCCTTCCATGCGCCGTGATTCCTTATGTTAACTTGTAGGGCTTATCGTATATACTCGAGTATAAGCCGATCCTTTTGGGCCCTGAAAATGGGCCCAAAAGCCCCCTCGGCTTATACTTGGGTGAACTGAAAAGGGGCGGGATCAAACCCCATCATGTCATATACCGTTGGATTCGTATTGAAGAGCAGAATCCAATGCAATAATCAGTTTGGAGATATCTCCTTCCTATCAAAAGTTATGGCCAAAAAACAAAAAAAAAACACAAAAACTATAAAAATAAAAAATACATTTTTGGCAATTTTTTAAGCAGGTAGGAATTTTGGCCTGGGAGTAGGAATTTTGCCCTAGGGGTTCAGGAATTTTGAGTTTGGCATCTGGTGACCATGTCCTATGCATGTCAACTCTGAAGTAAGCCCCACTAAGTTTAATGAGGCTTACTCCCAGGAAAGGGTGCTTAGGATTGCAGCCTATGAGTTCCAAGAAGGCTACAAGGAAAAGGACCAGTATCAGTAGCTGCTGCATTTCCCACCCTAGGCTTATACTCGAGTATATGCATACAGTACTTTGTAAACAGGAAGGGAACTATTTACGTTTAGAGGCAAGCAACATTTTCAGAGACATTGCCATTTGTAGGGTATATACTCATCCCACCTCCAATTCCAGGAAACTGATTCTAAATATTTATGCTGAGGTTCAAAACCCCCTTGATAGGGTTGCCCTACGTCCTGAAAAACAATCCTGATTTGGGGGGATTATGTTCACATACTGGCAAATGGGACAGAGAGTTCCGTCCTGATTTTGTGGAAGAGAATTATGGCAACCCTACTATTACCTGCATGATCAAACATGCATGATCAACAACAGGATCAATGCGCACACTGATTTATGAGTGTGTCCTTTCACTTTTGGCTCTCTGAAAATCTGAAATTATAATCCAAAATTCATCAACTGGGACCAACAACGTTTCTTGACTAATAATTAAAAAGTCCCATCCAAGGTGCACTTTCAGAACAAAGTTAAGACTGCAATCCCATATGCACCTTCCTGGAAGTAAGCCACACTGAATGCAGTAAATTTTGTTTCTGAGTAAACATGCATAGGATAGTGCTATAAATCTCCTCTGCGGCATGTTTGTTTGGAAAGTAAACATTTTGTTGCTGAAACATATTTCAGTGTAAACAGAAAAGTTTAGGATAGTGATTTTGGACTTGAGACAGCAATGCAAAATCTGTTTAGGAAGAGACTCATTATAGGAGTATAATAAATCTCGTACATAAATCTCTCAAATTGAAAGCAACTGTCTGGAGTTTGGGGCAGAGCAAATCTTACTCCCAGGAGTAATTTTGGGCAATCTTATTCCCAGGAGTTATTATAAAGAGAAATTTGTTCAAGGACGGCCTGGGGCTCAATCCTGACACTTGTTCTCAGGTGAAGATATACTTGAAGATATAAAAAGATACTTGAAGATATAAAAAGAGGAATAATCAAAGTGCATGCTTCACTATTGGGCACTCACATACCAGTAACAGGCATTAGACATGGGGTGCAATCCAGAGTTAGTATGGGGAGTCCTTGCTCCGGTTAAGAACAATTTAATTTCAATGGGGCTACACGGGATTGTGCTCTAAAATGATACAGATCTCTGGAATGCCACTTAGGGCACAATCCAGAGTAATTATGTGGAGTTGCTCCGACGTAAGAACAATTTACTCTGGATTGCAATATGAATTTCCCATAGGTTTTCACTAGGTGGTGCTGTAACTACGTCGATGTAAATGTCTCTTACATGCTCCCGTAGTTACTCTGGATTGTAGGGTTAATGGGAGGGAGCACAGCCCTCTCTGCAAGGGTCTCCGATGCTTGGAATTCTCATAAAATAGTTATTGCAAACCATTTCCTTATGATATTTATCGAAGACATAACATTAGAAACATTGGAAAAGTATTAATGTGTGTGTTCAAAATAGTGATATGAGATGCATGGATATGTAGTGAAGACTGCAATCCTGAAGACACTTTCCTGAGAGAAAGCCCCATTGAACACAATGGAAGTTACTCTTGAGTAGACATGCTTAAGATTGCACAGTTAGATTTCCAGCCAGATTCCCCTGAAAACTTGCTTCCTCTTTCAACATATTGCAAAAGTTGCTACTTTAGTTCCACTTTCTTCCCATACTCTATCCCATTCCTACCTGCTTTCAAATGCCAACTCAATCAATCAATCAATTACTCAATCAATCAATCATATCTGTATACTGAAAAGCAGCAAAAAGCAGTTTACAATCCCAGATTTCTTAAATATAGGGTCGCCATGTGTCCTGAAAAACCAGGACAATCCCAATTTTTGGGATTGTGTTCACATACTGGTAAATGGGACAGAGGGTCCTGTCCCGATTTTGTGGAAGAGAATTAGGGCAACCCTACTTAAATATCACAAGCACAACCTTCTTTGTTAAAATCAGAACCACCAATTGTTATAGGTACTACAAATATAATTTGTATTCATACATAAAATTTTGAAATGCAATTTGGAAACTGGTCCTTGAGTCAAGTCCTGAATCCCAACACACTGTGTTTGCCATCCCAATGGCTTTTTGGGAACATATAATGAAATCCAGAACATTTTTATTCCCACAGGAAGTCAGTGGTGCATCTTGGCTTCCATAAAACCATCCACATTTTTTGGACAACCAAATCAATCTGCATGCCAATTCTTATGCAAGCTCTTTAAACTGGTAGATGTATTAATTAATTAGTTAAACTAGTAATCCCTAATGATTTACTCTGGATTTATTTACACTCCAGTTTTCAAGTCTGATAGATTCCCAAAGCAGCTTCCAACTAAACTACTGATATGTTTACAATTATAGTAAGTTTTATACAGTATATGACAGAGGCTTCTGGTTCCTGGAAGCTGACATCGTAATCCAGATCCTATGCTTTTTCCTCCACTAGGAGGGGGCAGAAGGAACTGCCAATAGATTCAATGGTTCAAGGATAGAGACAAATGCAACACACAGAAGCAACCCTTTACCTGTTTACTGGATTAAATTAGAGCATCAAACACAGATAATCAATCAAGACTTTCAATTGGTGGATAACCTTAATTTTTAATACAGTGAATGCGTATTTACTCAAATCTAATGCTCACCTTTTCCAACCAAATTAAATCTCCAAAATCAGGGTGTGCATTACATTTGATGGGTTAATTAGGTTTGAGTAAATGCAGTATTTTGATTATAAGTACAGGGTGCGCATGAGATTCAATGGCATATTAGATTCAAGTGAATACAATAAAATGAAATTAATAGCTATAGCAGGACACAATAGCAGCTTACCTTGCTGCTCTCTAAAGAGTCATTCAATACATCCAGAACATTAAAAGATTCCATGCTGGCAGAAGAACCCCCAAATCCAGAGTAACTACGGGAGCACATAAGAGACTTTACATGCACCCAAAGTTACTGCACCACCTAGTAAAAACCTATGGGAAATTCATATTGGAATCCAGTGTAAGTTGTTCTTCCACCGGAGCAAGGACTCCCCATAGTTACTTTGGATTTTGCCCAAAATCTCATCGGACAGGACCCCGTTTCACCATCTTTTTTCAGCGCACATCCAAAAATAATACAGATATCCAAGCCTGCCAGACCACTGGTGGGTGCAAGCAAGTTGGACGTCACGCTCCGCAAACTGCTTCTTAAGTCCAATATAGTTCCAGTCAATATTTTCTCTTTAAAGACAAACAACGGTGCTGCCTCCTAAAGTTTCACTCTAAAAACAAACTGGATTTCATATAAGCAGGCAGAAACGGGAATCGTTTGGCTCTGCCAAACCTCAGATCCACTTGTTTTCATTTGCCAAAACACAGAAGCAACTCTCACATAATGCAAATAAAAAGTCAGGCGCAGGGAGGATAAGACTTGCAACTAGCCACAAGTTTTAAAAGTTCAAACCCCTGGGTTATGCACCTTGTTGTCGTCTCCTTGTATCATTAGTTACTTAACTAGATGGAGTTGGAAACACTAATCCTTTGCTGTTCTAAGCAGTTGTTTGGCATTTGCTGTGACTGCCAATGACTTTGGCTGCATCCTTCAAGCCACTTTGCTCAGGAAGCTCAAAGACAGGGTTGTTGTGCATGTCACAGTCCTCACCAAAGCATGGGCAAAGTGCAAAAAGTGACTCCAGGTGCAGAAATCAGCTTTCTAAAAAAAAATAAACCCAAGTTTCTAGTCCTCATGTTGTGTTTCTAGTTTCAAATTTCTAGACCATGAGAGTTTGTGGGGTTAAACCAGAGCCAGTGGCTGTATGAGGTTTCAATGGGTGGAAGAAACAGAAGCCCTTAGTCATTAATTTTTTTCATTTTCTGCTTTTTAGTTGAAAAGTGGTACATAAATGCTGTAGATAGATAGAAGATAGACAGAAGATAGATGATAGAGAGATGGAAGAGAGAGAGAGAGAGAGAGGCAAAATAGATGATACAGAGATGGTAGATAGGATATACAGTAGTGCCTCACATAACAAGTTTAATTTGTTCCGGAAACATGTTCATTATGTGAAACGCTCTTTATGTGAAGTGATTTTCCCATAGGAAATAATGGAAACTCAGACGATTGGTTCTGCAACCCCAAATATATTCATATAAAAATATTAATTGAATGTAAAATGATGACAAAACACTGGAATTGAATTCAAAACATGCATTCACTGTGCATGATCCTATGAAGTCTACTTAGGCTGCAATACTAAAGTCACTTTCCTGGGAGTAACTTACTTCTGGATAGACATGGTTAGGATGCTGCAATCCAAGATACTTTCCAAGTGTCTCCCCACTTTCTCCTTCTCTCCATCCTAAGCCTCTCTCACCCCTGCTCCCTTCTGGCTACCCTGAGCTGCTTCCCTCTTCTCCACTGCTCTTCTCTCCCTCTGCCCAGCGGACGCCCAGCCACAGGAGGTACAGTGCGGAAGTGTTGCTTTCACTATGGGCAGGGCATTAGGCAGCCCTGACACTTTTGAAAAGGGCTGCTAGCCATTCCATCTGCCCCAACTGCCAACGAGTGTGCTTGTTAAGTGAAGCAATGCTTGTTATGTGAGGCAGATTCAAATTTTTGCTTGTTATGTGGATCACTTGTTAAGCGAGGTCCCACTGTAGATGGAAAATAGAAATAAGATGGGTGGATGAATGGTTAGACCAGTGATGTTCAAGGTGGGGGTTGGGACTCCGTTGGGGCTTGTGACCTCGTTTCAGGGTGGGATCCACCATCTTGGAATCTGTCAGTGTGCTTTCCTGGGAATAAGTCTCATTGAATGCAATGGGACTTGCTTCTGAGTAGGCATGGAGGAGCATCCCAGGAAGTTTGATGGGACTTTAAAAAAAACTTTTCCATCCTAAAGCACCTTGCAGGTAGAAAAATACCACAGCACATCAAGGTGTAGCTGCAAAAGAATATTTCTCTGTAAAGTTCTTTTTTTTTTTTACAGGCATGTTTTTCCATGCAAGGAAGCAGTAAAAATGTGAACCAAATTTCCCCCTACATTTATGTATGGGATGGTCTAGATATGTCTCTACTTAATGTTTTCAATGAACTGCATCACTCAGGTCTTAGAAGGTTGGGATACAAGTATAGAAAAATAAGATTTTTTTTGCCATGCCTTTAATGTAAAACTGTTTCTATTTTTCTTTTTATTAAAAAATTCTATTAAAATTTTTTTCTATTAAAAAATTCTCACTGATACTGGTATTTTCCGTCTCTCCTATGGAAGCAGCACCAACAGGGGGGAATTTTATATCACTGCCTTGCATGTCACATCTGGAAAGAATGTGGAAAATCTCTTTGTTCAGAGGCCTCCCTGTAAGCACAACTTACCGACACAAAGGATGTTGAAGCAGAACCCCTGCGAGGTTGACTTGTTGACCAGCTGATCGGGAAGACTGTCAAACCCGACATGGCCCGACAAGGACAAGTTCCGAAGATCATCACTCTGCAATGGCAAAAAGAATGATTTACTGCTTTGATAGATGCATAATTATCTATATTTACTCAAATAAAATGCACTATAAAATGCACAAAATAAAATTATCTATATTTACTCAAATAAAATGCACTATCAAATCTAATTTGCACCCCTATTTTAAAAGGCGTGAGATTTAAAAAAAAAAGGTTTACAGGCAATTGTAACATGCAGCTTCAAAAGGAGGTGCAAAATTTAATTGTACAAATGTTCTTTGTTATCCATGAGGTTTCGTTCCAGAAATTCCCATGGATTAAAAAAATAGTGTGTAATAAAAACAATAGAAAAATAGGTTTAGAGACCCATTTCCAGGTTTCTTACTCCTCTATTGTGCCTAATGGAATAAGGTAGTGCCTCAATTTCTGCAGGGGTTTGATTCTGGGACTGAAAAACGGAATGACTGCTTGCAGGACTACAACATGGATGTAAATTGATGACAATTGGATGTAAATTGTAAATTCTACAACAGTAGAAAAGCAGTTTTTAAAACTGATTTGCAGAGGCCATTCATATTGAGTCAAATCTATGTATAACAAATCCAGGTATAACAAGGTTACACTTGTACTACCTATAAGAATGAATTGCATGTATGTTAATAATCAAGGGATTTACGTTATGAGTTTTACCTAATTGCAATATTTTATACAACAATGGGTTTAGGTTGCATTTTTTATTAAAATATAGTAAACTGTCAAACTAAATACTGACCTATCTTATAATCAAAAAACAGAATTTGCTCAAATCTAATGTGAATTGAATCTAATGCGCACCCTGGTTTTGGAGGCTAAATTCGACTGGAAAGTAAGCATTAGATTCGAGTAAATATGGCAATTACTTTAAATGGTGTTGGTAGTTTGGGGGCTGGGGAAAGGAAGGACAAATCTACAAAGTGTCCATATGAAGTTGCCTGAGTCAGATCAATGGTTCACCTAGCTGGAGCAACACCTCGCAGTACCTAAAGGGTGTGCCAGATGGGACCTTCTACATGCAGAGCATCCACTGATGCCCAGAAAACATCAGGATTTCCTCCACCACCATCAAAAATGCACAGAAGAAAAAGTTTCCAATGTGACCGGCAGCCACTTCTGGAATTGCCGTATTCGCTTTGAACAGCTATTTATAAACCAAAGCAGGCTGTGTTAACCGGAGCTAATAAATTGAAACGGCACAACTGTATCCTCAGTCATCTGCTGTCCTTCAGCAAGCCCTGGAGCAGGATCAGCAAAGGACAGAGAACTTCTCCAGCTCAGATCAAGACGGAGGATCTCCCCATGGCTCTCATTCAGAGGACAGCACAAAAGCAACGCACAACTCTGCTTCCACCATTAAAGACACAACAGGCTTGATTTACCGGTACACTTCCAGCAATGCCAAGGTACATCTGTTCAAATTCCAGACTTCTCAAGAGTTGCCATCAATGCTATATAGCATTTTTATGACTGCAACAGCTTGATCTCTGTTCCTCTTGTTTGTGGCCTTTAAGTCAGACCAAGAACAGTCTTGGAAGATTTCAGCCAGCTATGCGCCCAGTCAAAACCACAAGGGAGGACAGAGTGCACCCAAATTTATCCAGAGGTTGGAGCGAAAGGTGAAAGCAGCTGGGAATTTGAGAAAATCCACCTTTTTAGCGGACAAAACAAGCTAAAGCAAAAGTGCCTGCCCTCCAAGACAAGGTGAAAGCAAGTGGGTATTCCAGAAAATCCACTTTTGGGAGCGGGGAAACAAGCTAAAGCAAAGCACTATAACGGTGGTGCAGAGACACCTTTTCTTCCCATAATACAGGGACTCTGGGTCATCTGAAGACATCAGCAGACAATAGATTCAGGGATAAGAAAGGAAAGTCCTCCTTTACACAGTTCATCGTGAATCTGTGGAACTCACTGCCACAAGAACAATTTATGGTGATTATTTGTGTCAGATGGTTCTAAAGGAGTATTAGATCCATGCATGTATATTAGCTGCAAATATTCAGAAACCAGTTGCTGAGATCCCTTGCCTTATGGCTTGAGGACTTTCTAGTTGGCTACTATGCAAAGCATATATTCTAGCATATATTCCTGATCTAGCATATATTCCTAGTGGCCAACCAGAAATTCTGCAAGCCACAAGGCAAGGGAACCTCTCATGGATTAAAAAAATATGTGTATTAAAAAAATGGAAAAATAGGTTTAAAGACCCACTTCCAGGTTTCTTGGTCCTTCATTGCACGCAATGGAATCTGATTGTGCCTGAATATGTGCAGGGGTTTGATTCTGGGACTGAAAAAATGGAGTGATTTCTTACACGACTACCTCTCTACAGTAGTAGAAAAGCAGTTTTTAAAACCGTGATTTTGCAGTGGTCATTCGTGTTGAGTCAAATCCGTGTTTTAAAAAATCAGTGTATATCAAGGTTGGACCTGTAACAGGTCTGCAATCTAAAACACAGGAGAGGCAAGCAGTAGCATAGCTAGAGGGGTGCAAAGCGCTACGTTTTGCAGGGATTTTCTCCGTCAACCTCTCTCCTTGGGATGGTGGTGGGAGCAAAACGGAGGTGAACGCCAAAGTAGACCCAGAAAAGAGGCAAATGCCTGGAAGGGCTGCAAAGGGAAGGACCGCTTGCAAGCCATGGAGAGGCTCCCTGCAAAACTTAGTGCTCTGGGTTTATAAACTTGTCAAGCAACACCGCTTTTCCTGGCGCCAACTCCAGCCTGTACTAATTTTAAAAGATGCCACATAGACAAAGTTTTCCAAGCCAAGTGAGCATGATAGAAAAACTAACAGAGAGTGCTCTTGATCTGATTTAAGTCCTTCGCTTCCCTCCGCGGTGGCGGCTGTTCCTCCACCCTGCCAAGCAAATCTAAAGTTGTAAGCTTGTTCTCCTCCTTAAGACCTCCAGATCTGTCACAATCATTTACTTGCCCATGGTAATGCGAGAAGGACGCTAAATGAACCAGGATCCCAAGAGACATTAAGGATTCCCCCCATATGTAACTGATAGAACAATTTTCCAGCCAAGGGGTGCCGTTAATATCTGTAATCTTCTGCTCATAAGAACAAATGGAGAGCACCACTAGATCCGGCCAAAGGTCCATCTTCTCCAACTTCCTACATCTCACAGTGATGCTTTAGGCTGTAATACTATCAACATATTCCTGAGGGTAAGATCCATTGGCCACAATGGGACTTAGGGCAAAATCCATAGCAGTTACGGGTCCACGCAGTTACGTCAGCCTCTAGTGTTATCTTATGGAAAATCATCTTAACTGCTCCGGAGCAAGGGGCTTAATTTCACTTTAGGGTATAGGCCTTACTGCATTTACTCGAATCTAATGCAGCATCAAATCTAACGTGCACCCTATACTCATAATCAAAACACCACATTTACTCAAATCTAATTAACCATTGAATTTAATGAGCACTCGGAAACTAAATTTGGCTGGAAAACGTGAGCGTTAGATTTGAGTAAATACATTAGATAGGCATAGGATTGGGCTCATAGTCTGCCTACAAGACAACCAAGATACCTGTATCTTGATGCCACCTGTTTGCCCCTGGCATTTTAACATAGCCTTCTTCTAAAACTTAGGAGGTTGCACATACCATCATGGATGTAACTTGTGATGGACTTTTCCTCCAGAAAACTGTCCAGTCTTCTTTATAGGCATCTAGGCTTGATGCCATCATCACATCCTGTGGCAGGGAGTTCCACAGGCTCATTACACACTGGATAAAGAAACTTTTCTATTCTCTTGTCACTCGGTTTTTGTGCATGTCTCCAAATTCTGGAGAAAGAATAGAACGTCTCTCTATCCACTCCATGTGTTCCCGCATAATACTCCTCAAACAGTGCTCTTGCACATCAGTATCCAGAATGACTGTCCCAATCTGCCAGCACAAGGCTGCACATTTCTATGTCACAGATTTGATGGTATAGGACTGAGAAGTCCCATAGCAGATTCTGGGGCTACCCCAGGGCAAGTTAACATAAGTCCCGTTGCATCAACAAGACCATCAGCAGCTTCGTTATCCATGCTGGATATAGCGGCAGCCATTTAAGTGCCATTGCTTTCCAGAGTCAGCAAAGCGGAGAGGCTTGGGTTGTCCATTGCACCATTTGCCGCTCAGTTAAGACAAACTTGCCCCCTCCAACAGGGGCTGACAGATCCTCAGCAGATCCATTTTGCTTTCCCCACCCAGAATGGCTTTGTAGGAGAAGGAAAGGGGCCAACTGCATGCCGCAGTGAGGCTCCCTGCAAAACTTAGTGCTTTGCACCCCCACTAGCTATGCCACTGGTCACAAACAAGACTTTTCCAGTGACCAGATTTGAGATTCCATTTCCAACTCTAGAGTTACCAAAGTGGCTACAACCTTTGATACCAATACAGGCATCCCCCACTTATTGGACAGGTTTTGGACCAGCAGGCCTCCGTTAGTCTTGGAAGACTATGGTATCATGCTCAGCGCTGCATACGCTGCATGCAAGGCACGAAAGCCTGGGTTAGATTGTTATGGAGGAGAGGCTGTTACCCAAGCAGCAAACCCCCCCTCTCCACGCCACTGAATTAGTCCAATGGAAAGGCAGAGCCAATATGATTGGATCCAGCTGGTGTCGCAGAACTGGGCTAAGGACAGGAGCTCACCCTGTCTTGTGGGGCCGACCCGGGTCTCGAACCCAGGCCTGCTGGATAACAGGCACAGTGCAGTGGAACCCAGTCTTTTTTCAGCTTGCAAATGCAAAATGGTCATCAAAAAAGACATAAATATGACTTACAAAAGCCTAATAACATATATTAATTGATACATAGCTAAATACCTAACAAATTACAGTAAGACGTACAGATGCATTTGTAGGCCATGAATATCTTATTATTTGAAAGATGGTTATTTACTGAAGAAAGTCATAAGGAAATGCCAAAACAGCGTGATCTCCATGGCACTTGCAAATCAACATCAGGAAAGACAATTTTAGCCTTTAGACCAGTACAGAGAGGTTGAAAGAGTGTACCATGTGTTGAATGAATGAGTTCTGGGTATAACTGAAAGAGCGGAACCATCAGAAAACAAACCGTCAGAAAGTGGGTGACGCCTGCGGAGTCTACCAATTTTATACCGAGCAGCTCTGAAGTGTGACTATTGTTGCAATCCTAAAGACTCGTTTCTGGGAGTAAAACCCATTGAATACAATGGGGCTTACTTTTGAGTAGACATGGTTAGGATTGGGCTCCAACTCTGCTTTGCTTTCAATGGCAAACACAAACATTTTGATTGGAGGCAAACTGGCGGAAAGGTCATTCCAAACTCCAAGAAGAAAGCATGCCAAGAAACGGCATAAAAGGCCATTTCCTTTCCTTCAAGTATTTTTTCCCCCTTCCAAACCACTAACTTTTCTATTTGGAGCGAGAGTGACTAATGCATATACCAGTTCTCATGTCACAAATTGCTAACCAGCAGAAAAGCTGACTTTTTGTTCCTGCCGGAGAAGGGGGGGGGAAGATAAGAACCATGTGTGTGCATTCCTGCAAGTCTTGTAAAGTCAGGAAAGGGGAAGGAGGAAAGGAAAAAAGAAAGACAGAGAGAGGGAGAGAGCGCAAGAGTGCAGCGTGACAAGTAGGAACGAAGCATTTCCAACTGCGATGTCCAACCAAAACCAGATGCTCGTCCTCCTTTTCATGCCCAGTCTTGATCTGCCACTCCGAACAGCTGCATTTAAGCTGATAAGGAAGAGTGTAAATCAGTCATTCCCAAGACTTCTGGTGCAAATGCCAAATTACTTCTTTTTATTTATTTTTTAAAAAAATTATTTCTTTTTTATTTTAATTTTTATTTCTTTAAAAAATTTTTTAAAATTAATTACTTAGAATCACAGAATCATACACCCAAATCCAGAGTAACTACGGGAGCACGTAAGTTGACGTGCACCCGTAGTTACTGCACACCTAGTGAAAACCTATGGGAAATTCATATTGGAATCCAGAGTAACTTGTTCTTACACCAGAGCAAGGACTCCCCGTAGTTACTCTGGATTTTGCCCATAGAGTTGGAAGGGACACAGTAGATCATCTAGTCCAGCCCCCTAGTCTCGAACCCTGGCCTGCTGGTTAACGGGCACAGTGTCTTAACCACTTGCTTGAATTATTTCTTTTTTTAAGAAATTTTTTAAATTTTTTAATTTTAATTTTTTAAGAAATTTTTAAATTTTTTAATTTCTAATTACTTTAATTATTTCTTTATTTTGAAGTCTCCAACTATTGTGACCTACAGTAATGTGACTCCTAAAAAGCCAAAAGGTAGCCAAGACTCAACCCCTCTGGTCATAAGTCGCTGCATTCCTCTTGCCCTGCATACCCGCTTGGTTCTCGAGGTACACCTTTGGAATAAAAAACAATTAATCCAAATATTTCAAGAAATAACAATGCATTTCCTTGCATATATTAAGTTAGTAGGTTTCTAGATGCAATGATACTCCAAAACCTGAAATCAGCTGGAAGTCCGATTTGCTGTCATGGGTTTTCCCTAAGAATCAAAAAAACCTAACACAACTCACTCTCAAACTGGCAAGGAAACATTAAGCACAATCCTAACCATGTCTACTCAAAAGTAAGCTCCATTGTGTTCAATAGGTCTTACTCCCAGGGAAGTGTCTTTAGGATTGCAGCCTATGTAAGTTATAATTACCATATTTATTTGAATCTAACCCACATCTTAAAGTCTCCAAAATTGAGATGCGCCTTAGATTTGATGGCGCCTTGTATTCAAATAAATAGGTCTTTTGATTATCGGTCAGTATTTAGCTTAATAGTGTATAATATTGTAATAAAAATGTAACATAAACCTATTGTTGTATGAAATAATAATAATAAGTTGTATATAATAATAAAATAATATGTTGTATATGTTGTAATAATACGTCATATAAATTAATAATAACATGACAAGATTTTTACTAAAAATCATAACATAAACCCTTTGTCATATTATTATTATCAAATAATTCATTGTTGTGTACATTTAAGAGCACAATCCTAACCATGGATGCAGTCCAGAGTAACTATGGGGTGTCCTTGCTCTGGTATAAGAACAATTTGCTCTGGATTGCAATATGAATTTCCCATAGGTTTTCAATAGGTGGTGCAATAACTATGGGTGCACATAATGTCTCTTACATGCTCACGTAATTACTCTGGATTGTAGGGCATGTCTCCTTAAAAGTAAGCCCCATTGTGTTCAATGGGTCTCACTCCCAGGAAAGTGTCTTTAGGATTGCAGTCTCAATTAAATTTTACACCTGCTTTGCAGCTGTGCATTACAACTGCCAGTAAACTTTTTTTATCTCAAGCCTTTTAAAATAGGGGTGCGCATGAGATTCAATGGCACATAAAATTCGAGTAAATATGGGTGATCTGTCATGTACCCCAAAGTTAGCCTGCCTTGATAAGGGGTGAGCCTGAATTGATGAATGTCAGCAATGTCCCAATCCTAAAATAGGAATAGTAGCAATGGCAGCTTGAGACAAAATGAAGACCTGTTACCAGGTACAGCATTCTCAGAGCCCATATAAAGCAGGCCTCCGTCAGTCTTGGAAGACTATGGTATCGTGCTCAGCGCTGCATACGCTGCATGCGAAGCACAAAAGCCTGGGTTAGATTGATATGGAGGAGAGGCTGTTACCCAAGCAGCAAATCCCCCCTCTCCATGCCACTGAATTAGTCCAATGGAAAGGCAGAGCCAATACGATTGGATCCAGCTGGCATCGCAGAGCTGGGCTAAGGACAGGAGCTCACCCTGTCTTGTGGGGCCGACCCGAGTCTCGAACCCTGGCCTGCTGGTTAACAAGCACAGTGTCTTAGCCACTTGCGCCACCCACAGCCCATATAGTGCGCCGGATAACATATTAGGCACATAACTGTTTTCTTATCTTGTGGCACTCTAATGATGGCTCACATCTGTGGCTCACATCTGTCATGGGCTAGAGGTGGCAGACTCGGGGGAGAAGGACATGGTGAATCTGTCACCCTTTCAATCCTCCTGCCGTCCACCACTAATACAGGTCACATCATGTTGCTTCATGGCTGGGCCAAACGCAAGTGGTGCAGAAATTTCAACAGGAGCCCGGTGTTGTGTATGGTCACGTATATGTTTTTAAAGCTCAAGATCTGAATATCCCGTTATGGAAGCTTTCAAAAGATATTTAAAAACTACACTCTCAGCCAGGAAAAAGCGGGTGTTTTCATGCCAAAGGAAATAAACTGAGTCTTGTAAAAGCTAAAAGGGGATTAAACAATAGTTTTATACTGCTCTCCCAGACATTTGCGTCCAATTCTGAACTGCGCATAAACACATGAAATTCAAAGCATATTCAAACACTAAACCAGATGCATATTAGCACTGCTGCCTCCTTTCAGAGGCGCAGTATATTATTGGCAGATGTGGAAACTGAACTCTGGTTTAAATCTAAAATTCTGGTTTATGGACTTCAAAACTCTAGAACAGCAATTTTCAACCGGTGTGCCATGGATTGGGGGACGATCACTTTTCTAGGAACATAATTCATATACCACTTTTCAGCAAAAAAGTTCACAAAGTGGCATACAAAGAAAATGAAAAATTAATGGTTAATGGGTTCTACTTCTTAGTAGGACCACAGGGAAATATAAAACCTTATCTACTATTAGGGCCGCAATCCTAAAGACACTTTCCTGGGCTACAGTGGGGCTTACTTTTGAGTAAACACGATGCCCTTCTAGATGCCATCAAGTGATAGCATAGGAAGCCCTGAATAAGATGCTTACTGTAATTCCAGGAAAATGCACTAAAAGGGCAATAAGGTCCTTTGCCCAACAGCTAAACAGCCCTTGCAAGTCTAGGATAGTGATCAGCAAATTTCAGACTGATAGGATCTTCATTACTTTCAGTATGAAACCCATAGTTCATTACCTGGAACCAGTAAATCCCAATGCTCTTCTATGTATGCCTATATGTGCTGTACTGTTGTGTCCTCACCTTGTAAAGAAATTCCTGTGTGATCCACATCTTGTGCATACTGTTAAAATCCTAAAGTTTCTAAAATCCTAAATCCTAAAGCTTGTCTAGGTATATAGGGTTGCCATAATTATCTTTCACAAGATCGGGACAGGACTCTCTGTCCCCTTTGCCAGTATCTGAACACAATCCCCCAAATCAGGATTATCCCTGTTTTTCTGGACATATGGCAATCCTATATGTATGTTACTCAGGTAAGCATTACAATCCTTACCTGTAAGTAAGCATTATAATCCAAAAGGAGTCCAGTTCCATTAGATTATGAAGGGCAATGAGCTTTTCACTAGGATTCCCTGGCTGGTTCCTTTGGCTCCCTAGGTGGCAACTGGATTTAAGGCAAAGGTTGGCCAAAGACAAAAGAAAACCCTATTGTGGTTTACTGGGCAGTTTTCCTGCTTTGGAGACTCATGCAAGTCCAGAATCTTGATCCTCATCTCACACCTAGCCAGGCAGGTGAGCGATGCTCAATCAATGCTCAACGATGCTTCATCAATGCTTAATCAATCACATAACTAAAACTCTCACTCTCTCATCTCCTCCACACTTCCATTCAATTCCCATCTTCCTTTTCCAAAAAGGGCTGGAAGGAAAATAGCATCTGACAAAATGGGCTCCCGTCCAAGCTTATGCCACAACACATCCGTCTTTAAGGTGCCACAAGATTTGCTCAAAGAACGCAGGCGCATCGCACCATAATAGTGCTCGACAGCGCAGAGTGCGCTTTCTCTCTCTTTCTCTCCCTACACCACAACGGAGAGGATCCCACACATAGGATTTGTTGTGTGGCCTCTATCATTGCATACTCTTGGAAGGGGAGTCAGAGGGAAGTAGTAGCTGTTCCCATTGCCAGCATACAAACTCGATTTCCCATTTGTTTTTTCCTGGCACTCTTGCTTGTCTCCTTCATCCTCTTCTCCCCACGGCACTGAGCGATCATGACAAGACTTCACTGTCAAAAACCCAACACAATGTAAAATTGGCTCTCTTTTTAGAAATGTCACCAGAGATTCAGAGAAAAACACTTGATCCTATAAATAAACCAAGACGTACAATCTACATCTTGAATCTATTATGAACTCATTCAAGCATCAGATTCATGTAGGGTTTTTTTTTTAATTTATCACGTTTTTATACCGACAAGAAGCTCAGGGTGATACACAGAGCTCTTCCCCTACCTTTGTCCTCACAACAACCCTGCGAGGTAGGTGAAGCTGAAAGTTTTGAGTGGCCCATAGTCACCGAAGAAGCTTCATGATTTGAATCCGAATCTTCCAGGTCTGACTCTCGAACCACCATACTTGTATTTATAGGATGGGAGCTTAATTTGTGCTTGATTGGGAATGCTTTTTTCAGCCAATGATGCCACATAAACACAACAGACTGAGAGCACAATCCTAACCATGTCTACTCAGAAGTAAGCCCCATTGTGCTCGATGGGTCTTACTCCCAGGAAGTATCTTTAGGATAGCAGCCTAAATCTCCAAAAAATGAAAAAACACTTGCAAGTCAAGGCTTCTCTATACAGTATAACTCTTCAAAAGGAAGCCGGCTTTAAAGTGGGAATTATATTTAGTCCTCCTGGATTTACTCTTCAAGTTTTCTGGCTAACTTGGTTCAAGAGGAAGATCCGGCTTTGTCGGTGTTTTAAAAAAATCACTCTTTGGAATTAGATTAGGAAAAAAGTTATACAATAAATACAGAAAGACATGTCCATATTGTCCCATGTTTTCATAATTCATTCTATGATAAATCACACAGTTTGGCATGCTAATTTTCTCCAAAATGATTTTTTTCCCTCCAAAATGGTTTGTCATAACTATCCATGACACTTCAAATAAACACATGTGCGCAGGCGAACACACACAGAGGCTGCAATCCTAAAGGGACTTTCCTGGAAGTAAAATCCATTGAATATAATGGGTCTTATTTTTGATTAGACTGGCCCTACAATCCAGAGTAACTACGGGAGCACGTAAGAGACATTACGTGTACCCTTAGTTACTGCACTACCTAGTGAAAACCTATGGGAAATTCATATTGCAATCCAGAGCAAATTGTTCTTACACTGGAGCAAGGACTCCACGTAGTTACTCTGGATTGCACCCATAGTTAGGATTGTGCTCAAACTCTAATATTTAAGACAGCATTTGTAGTAATAAATTGTTGTTCATCAGACACAGACACAGGACAGCACAAAGGACAGACAATTCATTAATTCTGGAAACAGCCATAAATCCCAGGAGAATTTATCGGTAAATGTAGGAAAGAGTAAATAAGAGTGAACTACTTACAGAATATAAGGTGGCGAGTGCTTGACTCTTTCTCAGTTGCCTTTTGCCTCCCCTCAGCCTGTCCTCTTCTCTGTCCCAGAGGCAGTTGGGAACAGAGACTGCTTGCCTCTTGCCTCCCCTCAGCGTGGCCTCTTCTCTGTCCCAGACGCAGTTGGGACTAGAGACTGCGTGCCTCTTGCCTCCCCTCAGCCTGGCCTCTTCTCTATCCCAGAAGCAGTTGGGAATGGAGATTGCTTGCCTCTTGCCTCCCCTCAGACTGGCCTCTTCTCCGTTCCAGAGGAAGTTGGGAATGGGGATTGCTTGCCTCTTGCCTCCCCTCAGACTGGCCTCTTCTCCGTTCCAGAGGAAGTTGGGAATGGAGACTGCTTGCCTCTTGCCTCCCTTAAGCCTGGCTTCTTCTCTGTCCCAGAGGCAGTTGGGAATGGAGACTGCTTGACTCCCCTCAGCCTAGCCTCTTGTCTGTCCCAGGGGCAGTTGGGAATGGAGACTGAGTGCCTCTTGCCTCCCCTCAGCTTGGCCTTTTCTCTGTCCCAGAGGCAGCGCCTCCCCACAGCCTGGCTTCTTCTCTGTCCCAGAGACAGTTGGGAATGGAGACTGCGTGCCTCTTGCCTCCCCTCAGCCTGGCTTCTTCTCTGTCCCAGAGGCAGTTGGGAATGGAGACTGCGTGCCTCTTGCCTCCCCTCAGCTTGGCCTTTTCTGTCCCAGAGGCAACTGGAAATGGAGACTGCTTGCCTCTTGCCTCCTGGCAGTTGGAACTCTGCTTGACCCTTGATGCCAGAAAGTGTGGCCATACATACTAACACACAAGGCTCTTATATACTTATCATATCTACTCAGATGTAAGTCCTATTGCATTCAATGGGACCAACTTCCAGGAAATTGTGTTTCGGATTGCAGCCATAGGTAGATACACATGGGGCACCACTGGAACCTTCAACCAAGGATTCCACAGCTGTGGATCTGTTCTCACCGTTTTAAGAATTCCCTGATAAGGCTTATCTTAAATCAGCCTTTCAAACCATTTACAACCCATTGTTCCTTCTGGCTTCACATTAACCAGAAGGAGCAGGACCAAGTTAGCATTTAATTCTAACTGGCTCCATGTGACTTGTGCAAGCCCCGAGTTGCTGTACAGTACAAAGGGACCGGAGTGTCATCTAGTAAAAATGCATGTGCATGGCCGGGCTCCGACTGCCTGCAGGGGCTGGAACGTTCTTTGAGTAAGGATGAGACAGACTTACTCCAAGGGGAGCAAACAGGAGACTCCAAGAAAAACCCATTTCAAATAACAGACCTGGATTTCTGGAGATGGGCTTTTTGGGGAAAGTATTATGGCAATAAACAATTCCATTTGCACATCCCTGTCTGATGCGCATGTGTCCTGGAAGGCATTTGATAGTGGGGGAAATCAATGGTTTGGCTTCGTCCTTCAGTTCAAGCTTCCTTTTGGATTCAGAACAGCCACGGTATTGAATTGCTTTTAAAAAGAAAGGCTCCCAGCCAGAAACTCAAACCTTCACTGGAACTGACCCAACGTTCACTGGGAAAGAAAGTCCAGCAATCACAGCCCTCTTTGTCATTGGGACACAATCCACTTCTTAACTCTGCGCACTCAGGATGTTTTAATGCAGAAATGGACACCTCTATTAGGCCTACATGGGCATTGAATTCAATGTCCTTTCACTTACTTCAAAAATTGTTAAGTTTCTAGTCCTTATGCCTATGAAAACTAGTGTATGTAATGATGATGATGATGATGATGATGATGATGATGATGATGATGATCTCAGAAGCACAGAATGTAAAGAAGCAAAATAAGACTTCCAGGGAATTCAATATATCATATAGCTCTTTACTGCTCCCATGATTAGTGCATGATATATACAAATATATACACAGATATAGATATATAGAGAGAGATATAGATATATAGATATAGATATAGATAATTGTGGAGGCACAAGTGGTTAAGACACTGTGCCTGTTAACCAACAGGCCAGGGTTCGAGACCCGTGTCCCCACAAGACAAGGATCTCCTGCTACAGGCAGGGGGTTGGACTAGATGATCCACTGGGATCCTTCCAACTCTATGATTCCTCCTCTGCAAATGAGATCTCCTCCATAACCTCCTGCTGTTGCTCAGGAAGCAGATCCATCAACTCATTCATTTTACAACAAATTTTCATAGTAAAACTGTCTTACAAGGCACTGTTTTTCTTACAAGGCAGAATTCCTTCGAAATTTTAGTTGGTCTTACAAAGCATTTGTCTTACAAGGTACCACTGTATATGCCTTTACCTTTTATATATATATATATATATATATATATATATATATATACACACACACACACACACACACACACACACACACACACCTTACACTGTACTTACTCAAATCTAAAGTACCATCGAATCTAATGTGCACCATATACTTATAATCAAAATAGTGCATTTACACATACATACACACACTATATAAAACTATCCCCCAAATTCAGAGTAACAATGGGAGCACGTAAGAGACTTTATGTGTACCCATAGTTACTGCACCACCTAGTGAAAACCTATGGGAAATTCATATTGGAATCCAGAGTAAGTTGTTCTTACACTAGAGCAAGGATTCCACATAGTTACTCTGGATCGATTGATCTATCTATCTATCTATCTATCTATCTATCTATCTATCTATCTATCTATCTATCTATCTATCTAATGCAGTGAGAAAGGAGGGTTGTTCTGAAGACAGCAGGAGGGAAGGAATTAAAGTTTTGTAAGGAACGAAAGCTTTGCATTGGCATGGGAAAGGAAGAGTATAAATGCCTTGAATGAATGAATGAATGAATGAATGAATGAATGAATGATCCACTTCTCTGGTATAGAGAGAGAAGTAAATGATGACACCAACAACTTTTCAACTCTTTTGTGCTGCATTTCATTTCAATGCAAGTGTGCTGAACTTTCTCTGTGTTTTAAAAATATATGTTCAGATACAGTAGCGATTCTGTTAATGAGAGAATTTAGTGGGAAAATACTCAACTAGATTGAAAATACTCAAATGTCATGCTGCAAGGATGAGGTGTGGTTGTTTGCTTGGGGTGGGCAACACTTGTGCATCAGAGGGGTTATTGCCCATGCCAATGCCAGCTGTTGTTTTCCATTCATCCAAACTGTGCTTGAACGGTGCTAAGGCAGACGCCCTGGCACCTTCTGCTGCTACCACCTGTCTCTCTTTGGCAAGGGCATCAGTTCCCTCCCTTACTCAGTGACATTTGCCAGCATGCCACAGTATGTGTTTCCACTATGTATAGTTGGGAAGAAGGAGAAAAAAACAGTATTATTATTGATGTAAGATATAAATATTATTTATTCACACAAATTTAAGATTCAGCATACAAAGCTTCCTCTTTCTAAATCAGATCATCGGTCCATCCACCTCTGTATTGTCAATACTGATTGGAAATGGGGTTTTGGCTGGGATCCACAGCAGTCCTACCTGGAGATGCCTCCAGGGATTGACCCTGAGACCCTATGCCTATTACATCTCCATGTCTTACAGTGAAATCCTAAGCCTATCTACCTAGAAGTCCCACTGTGTTCAACAGTATTTACTCCCAGGAAAGTGTGGTTAGGATTGCAGCCTTACTCAGACTTCAAAACACAGTAGAAGAAAAAAGAAAAGCAAATTGCATCACATGCTACCAAAAATGCCAATTATTTTTATATATAGCAGCTGCTTGCTCTAGAATGACGGGGTAATTCTACACCCGCAGATGCCAAGATATTTGCAGAAAACTCCTGCTTTGCATCAACCGCTATATGGAAGTGACATATATTAACAAGTCTGATGAAACACAGCAAGGCCAAGCGGGCGTCTCATACGATCAGATGAGTTGGTGACAAAACAAGACGCTCCTGAACATGCACGGAATCTAACAGCTTTCCTCTTATTTCAGTCTCGCTAACAATATTTTAGAAA
This sequence comes from Cryptoblepharus egeriae, assembly GCA_030015325.1. Taxonomy (NCBI): domain Eukaryota; kingdom Metazoa; phylum Chordata; class Lepidosauria; order Squamata; family Scincidae; genus Cryptoblepharus; species Cryptoblepharus egeriae. The sequence continues at coordinate 7,128,992 of JAREYC010000007.1, read as the reverse complement.
TTGCCTTGAATGAACATATAATCTGAGATGGGGATGAGGAATGCACAGCGCACTGCTCAGAACTGGTTTGAGATGCTTTAAGAACGGTTTCAATGAGGTATAGGGGAGGCTCATCCAAGGGGATAGACGTATGTCCAAATACGAAATATCCAGAATGGGCCCCATATCAGAATTATCCAGAAGATATTTCTATATCTAGATAAGATCTAGATAAGATCCAGATAATAATAACCAGGTATCCCATATCAGAAATATCTAGAAGACATTAGGATATCTAGATGTCTTGAATATCTAGAAGATATTTCTAGATCCAGATAAGATCTAGATAAGATAATATTCAGATAATAAAAACCAGGTATTCCATATCATAAATATCTAGAAGATATTTCTAGATCCAGAAAAGATCTAGATAAGATAATATCCAGATAATAATATCCAGGTGTGCCATATCAAAAATATCTAGAAGATATTAGGATAGTTAGATATCATTAATATCTAGAAGATATTTCTAGATCCAGATAAGATCTAGATAAAATAAATCCAGATAATAATATCCAGGTGTGCCATATCAAAAGTATCTAGAAGATATTAGGATATCTAGATATCTTGAATATCTACAAGATATTTCTAGAGATCTAGATATTTCTAAGATCTAGATAAGATATCCAGATAATAATATCCATATCAGAAATATCTAGAAAATATTTCTAGATCTAGATACGATCTAACATCCAGATAATCCAGATAATATCCAGATAAGATAATATCCAGAGGAAATATCCACAGGGGGCCCCATAACTTCAAAAACTTGAGTAGAGACTACCTATGTCATATATGAGATCTACACACGATGCCGATTTCTATCAAGCCAACCACTGCCATACCGAGTTGGATGGATACTGACAAGTAGCAGTTCTCTAGGGGTCTTTGTCAGTCCCACCTGGACTTTTTGCATGCGATGAAGGGTGCTATAGATCCGAGATCTCCCCTCCATTTGTATGGTAGAGAACTGGGAGAACCACATTGCTGACCAGTAAGTAGGAACACAAGCAGCCTCCACTGTACTGGCAGAGAGAGAACACAGAAGCCACACAATGAAGATATTTTAATTACTATAATTTTAATAATTGTTTTAATTATGTCAAAGACTAATTTCTTTATTAAATCAAGAGCACGCAAGCTTGGAAGGACTCCTCTTTTTGTTTTCTCTTGTTAAGAGCTACCCAGGGCTCTACTGGAGAAAACCCAAACATCCCAGTAGGGGTGTGGGGAATTCCTAGAGAAATACAAGTTTCTCTGTGCTCAATCTCACCCACCAGATTTTATTGGCAGCCTGATGAAGCTTAGAATAAGAGTGCACAATGTGGGTCTCTTGTGCTCCACGAGATCCACTGTGAGATCCAGGAAGCTAGACTAGATGAGCCTTTAGCCTTGATCCAGCTATCAAGTGAGGAAGCCAACACCATTACAACACTAACAGTAAAATCCCATTCGTGTCTGCTCAAATTAGGGTTGCCATAATTCTCTTCCACAAAATCAGGACATGATCCCGTCACACTTGCTAGTATGTTAATACAATTCCCAAAAGTCAGGACTGTCTCTGTTTTCCGGGACATATGGCAACCTTTGCTCAGATGTCAGTTCCACTGAGCTCAATAGGGTTTACTCCCATGAAAGTACTCACAGATTTGCAGCCCAAGTTGCATATCAGCTGATTCAGCATATCATTCGGTCAAAACTGATGATCGGGACCCCAAATAAACTTCAGGGCACAATCCTAAGAAATTTAGGCTGGCCTAACTCACCTGGCCTATCTTTCCATGATGGTATGGGGAGGTTGGCATATGCTTGAGCATTGGCCTAACACCCCTAGGAGTGGCGCAAAAGTGTTTTATTGTACTTTTATGACACCCCGAGGTCAGCACAGGACTTATGCCAGGTCTTAGACCCGCCGAAGAGGAAAGTTAGGATTGCAGCCTAAGGAATACATCTAACTTTTAAGACAACAAAATGTGTTTAGACTTCAGTTATTTATGTGTGTATCCTCATCCCCCTGCTTCTGAAACAGGCAAGGCTGGTAAGACTGGTTCAAAGTCACCCAGTGAAGTCGAAGGGCGGCCAGGCACAAATTTTGAACCCAAGACCTCCAGATCCAAAACTCATGCTGTTGGTTTTGCTACCAAAAGTGTAAGAACCCTTTGCAATAAGAAGGAATGAATCCTGTAGGACTAATAAATAGCGAATATCAAATAAATAACTAATAATAAATAGCTAATAAATAACTAATATATAGCTAATAAACTACAGCTAGTAAGTTATATGCAAACAGGCTTGCAGTCAGACCACTGACAATATATTCTGCTAACCAGTCCTGTTGTTGCCACCGAACTGAGCAGCGTGGCGGTGGTGGCATCCAGATCAGAGCCCCCAGGTCTCAGAAAACATACTTCACCAAGTGCAACAAACCATAGGACTGACCAAGTTCTATCCAGTGGAAAGACTGTAGTGAATTTGCCTGCAAGCCAATCTCAGGAGAGGTCATCATCCTGGATCCATTCCCAGCTGAACTCCCCGAGAAGCTCCTCGCCAAGTCCGGCAGAACAGCGTAAAAGATCCCAAGCAGGAGGCGACAGGGCATGAACGCAGAATGCGGTCTCCGACCCTGGGGGATTTCTAAAGGCAAGGAACTGGTGGCTGACACATCAATGAGTTACTGAACAAACCTAGACATGTCTGTAACATGCTCAGCTACACTCTCTGGAACTTACTCCAAAGCAAGTGTATGTAGGATTGCAGCCTTATCTCAAATTCAAAGCAGAAGCAAATAAATCCTAGTGATTTTAGTAGGAGTAGGGCTTTCATACCAGTGGCATAGCCATACGGGGTGCAAATCACTATGTTTTGTAGAGAGCCTCACTGCATCGCTCCCCCTCGGAGCCAGGCATACTCCTCTGTTTTCCTTCCACGCCTGGAATGGCTCTGAAGGGGAAGGATAGGGATTGCTGTGAGGATCCCTAAAAACTAAGTGCTTTGCTACCCCATTTGCTACGCCACTACTCCACATTGTGTGGGTTCTGGCACTGATCTCTATATATAAGCACTGAACGCACAGAGAGATAGGGATCTGGGAACAGCGTGGAGAGCTATAGTGATTCTGCTCCTGCTGTAAAATACTGTATTTACTCGAATCTAACGCTCACCTTTCCCAGCCAAATTCAGTCTCCAAAATCTGGATTAGAATCAAGCGCATTAGATTTGATGGTTAATTAGATTTGAGTAAATCTATTATATTTCAATTTCATTTCATTTATTGGATTTCAATTTCAATTATACATATAGGGTGCACATTAGATTGGATGGCTCATTAGATTTGAGTAAATAAGGTAATATAATATATTGATTCTGTTTGTTCAGGTGCAGTGCTTGAATAAGTCTAAGTATACAGGTGTTCTCCCAAGTCTGTGGATCAAGTATCCGTAGTTTCACTTATCCATGGATGTGGGGGGTGCACACTCTCCAGTGCCCATAATAATACTTTGTGTTTTCCTTTTGTAGGATTGAATAACTGAAGAATGTGATGAGCAGGCGACAAGCCTGCATGCTATAGGGACAGCTTCTCCTCCCTATAGCATGCAGGCTGATGGTCACCCATTCTCAATCCCTGCTAAGTTCTGCCCTCTTAGGCTCAGGGTCCACCTCTCCACCAGGAGATGTGGACATCTTGATTGATGTGCCAGACCCATACCTTATTGCTCTCTCCTGATCTTCCTTGACGGTTCTGTTCCAACCTATGATTTTCATCCTCTGGCACTCTGGTCTGAAGCTGGCTTGCTCAGAAAGACCCACATATGTAAAAGAACCAGATCTTCCTCCTTCCTGCCGAAGAGACCTTCAGGATACCCTTCCAAAGCCTGACAGTCTGTGGATCACAGCCATGAAAGGAGAAGCAGTATGCCCTACCCTACAGCAGATCCACAGTCCCACACACACTGTGTCTGCTTCAATGAAGATCATGCATGCAGAAAATCCCTTGCACCATCAGATCCCCCCCCCCATAATTTATTTTCTTCTACAGGCAGAAAAGCTTTGCTAGAAAGGTTTCTTGTATTAGTACCAGCTGCTGAACAGTACTTGACATTGGCCTGCAGGCTCCTACTGAAGCAGCAACAGTAGCCCTTGGATTAGTTTTTCCCCACTCCAGTGAACTCCATGAAAAGAGGGATTTTCATGTGTGCTCAGAAATGCTCAGAACCCTACAGATCTACTTGCCACTGGCGTGCATTCCTCCCACTTCTGGCACACGCTACTGCCCACATTGATGCATTTTCCTTGTCCGATTTAAGCTTGTCGGTGTTGTGACCCACCAAAAATTGGGTCACAACCCACTGATAGGTCCTCACAGTTTGGAGATCATAGTATTGGGAATCAGATCTATGTTGGGCAGAACATTGTGAGGTAAAAGACTAAAAAATGAAGAAACTCTTTTTCAAAGGACAATATATTTTCTATGAAAGTTTGCAGTACCCTTCCACACTTCAGAAACTTGAGAGTCTGGTAACTATAGCTTATGGGTCACTTAACTGCTAATGTATGGGCACAATCCAGAGTAACTATGGGAAGTCCTTGCTACAACGTAAGAACAATTTACTCTGGATTGCAATATGAATTTTTCATAGGTTTTCACTAGGAGGTGCAGTAACTACGCTGATGTAAATGTCTCTTATGTGCTCCTGTAGTTACCCTGTCTGGATTGTAGGGTATGTCTACAACACACAGACACACACATACAGAGTCACAAGAGAAGGTTGTGATTTCCATGTACAAGTATCCCTGCTTTCCGTCGATTCATTTTCTGATGATCTTTCAATTATACCCAGACTTCATTCATTCAATGCGTGCTCTGCTCTTTCAACCTCTCTCTGCTGTTCTACAGGCCAAAATTGCCTTCACCTACAGGTTCTCAAGAGAAGGTGTGACTTACATGTACAAGAATCCCTGCTTTCCGTCGATTCATTTTCTGATGATCCACTCTTTCAATTATACCCAGACTTCAATCAATCAAAGTGTGCTCCGCTCTTTCAACCTCTCTCTGCTGTTCTAAAGGCCAAAATTGCCCTCCCCTATGTTGTAGCTGCTAGTCTAATCCCCTTCCCAAATGAGAATCCATTTGCAGAAATCTTTGTGTGGCAGTTGAAATTTGCAAGATAAAAGAGGCTTTTACAATTTGCTACTAAAAAAAGCACTGGAAGCAACATTTATAAACGAACAAATGTTAGGTTCCACTTTTCAACCGTTTTCACTTTTGGATGGTGCTCCGTCTCTAACCCGTCCAATATGTGGGGAATGCCAATAGTCAGTGGGCTTCTAACAACCTTCTGACTACCTGAATAAGCTGTACTTGCTACAGAAGGACTATCTGCAACTACAAGGAGGAGCAGATGAATGAATGAATGAATGAATGAATGAATGAATGAGGGAGAAAGAAGAGGAAAAAAGAACCATCAGATACTTTCCAAGAGAGGCCATCAGCCAGAAAAGTCTTGCTCTAAAAAAAGGGAAAAATGTATACCAAAAAAATTATTCAAAAAAGAGAGTTAATATTGAATTGCAATTAAAAATAATTAATTAAAATTATAAATAATAATTAAAAGTAATTAATAATTAAAAGTAATTAAAATAACTCTTTGCTTGCACAGAGTATACCCACTGCACAGTTGTCAGCATTTAAAGGGTTTAATGCAGGCTCGGAGTCTGGTATTTCCCCCAGATTATGTTAAGGAAGATGTTCGAGAACTTCCCACGCTCCCTGACATTCCCGCTGCTTCTCAAGGGTTAGCGGCTGAAAGAACCCTGCAAAGTCACAGGCCGGCTGGAAACCAGATCCATGCCTTGTTCTTTCAAAAAAAAAAAATCAGATTGCGACCGTTGTTGACCGATCACATTGTGGTAAAAGCCATACACAGCAAGGGTCTTCCTGCAAGCAAGAAAAACTCTTACCACGTTCTCAAATTGCACTTCGGTGGTTGACATCCATACTTGTGTGTAGTCTGTCAAAATGCCAGTAAATTATGTATTTCTGAAGTGCTGATGATTATGGATATGAGATTCGTAGGCTGTGGGTGGCGCAAGCGGTTAAGACGCTGTGCCTGTTAACCAGCAAGCCAGGGTTCGAGACCCGGGTCGGCCCCACAAGACAGGGTGCACTCCTGTCCTTAGCCTAGCTCTGCGACGCCAGCTGGATCCAATCGTATCGGCTCTGTCTTTCCATTGGACTAATTCAGTGGCATGGAGAGGGGGAATTTGCTGCTTGGGTAACAGCCTATCCTCCATAACAATCCAACCCAGGCTTTTGTGCTTCGCATGCAGCGTATGCAGCACCGAGCACGATACCATAGTCTTTCAAGACTGACGGAGGCCTGCTTTTTATGGATATGAGATTTAGAGTGCAATCCAGAGTAACTACAGGGAGTCCTTGCTCCGGAGTAAGAACAAGTTACTCTGGATTGCAATATGAATTTACCATAGGTTTTCACTAGGTGGTGCAATAACTACGGGTGCACGTAATGTCTCTTACGTGCTCCCGTAGTTACTCTGGATTGTAGCCTCAGACTAGATTCCAACTAGTTAAGTATTCAGGCATGAATCCAGATCCAGTTCAGTGTCCAAGACATGATCCATGAATTCAGGTTCCAAGACATGAAGGTGACAGATAAATGCAATCAAAATACTGAGTCAGAAATTCAAGCAGTGACAATCTCTACGCACTTCTTTCCAAATCCCGATCATCCACTCTTTCTACATAAAAGCCTTAACCTGTGTTTTAGGGTGTCTACATCTTCCGGCCAACATTCTGCGTCAATCAAGCAGGCTGAGGAGAGTCAACAGTCAACATTCCAGCTACAACAGAAAATATGGGAAGATGAGACGCTGAAAAGAGGGATGGATTTTACTGATAAATGTCGTTATATTGTACCTCTGCAAGCGACAACTGCGGGCTGTTCAATGTTGTTTATAGATTGTTTGGCCCCATATCTATACCGTGACCACTTTCTCAGCACCCCAAACAGATCAGCTCACTCCATCTCAGGAAAGGATATTGTCACGCTGGAACAAGTACAGCAAACAGCAGCCAAAGGGATCAAGCAACTTCCCAAAAAGATAAAGGGTGATGTGTCTGTAGCATTTTAATTCAGAAAAAGAAAGGATGGGGCATGACAAAGAGGAGAAGAGTCAGACCTGCCGAGCCCAACTCAACATCCGCACATTCAGCAGATCCCAGAATATAATTCTGGGTGTATTTCCCTCTGTGCATGTTAGCTTTACCACATCTGGAATGCTAACCACCGACGGTTCTGGACAGGATGGGAGACCCAACACACAAATGCACAAATTCATTAGTTAAACAAGTGGTTGTTGGGTGTAGCCAGCTGGCTAGTTTCCAACAAAGGCTCATTCCATAGAGCCGCTTAGACCAGCACAAGTCCCTTGCGCCGGCCCAGAAGTGTTGCAAAACCATCACCATATGGTTTGCACCACCATAGGAGGAGGCAGGCTGGCTCCCGCACAGATGTGCATTGGCTTCTGGAGTGCCAGTTTGTGCTTGCCTACATTGCCTGGTATAGGGTAATACTGTATTTACTCAAATCTAACGCTCACCCTTTCCAGCCAAATTTAGTTTCCAAAATAAGGGTGCACATTAGATTCAACGGTTAATTAGATGCAAGTAAATACTGTGTTTTGATTATAAGTATAGGGTGCGCATTCGATTCAGTGGCGCATTAGATTCGAGTGAAACAGTGAGTTATTGGCCAGTGGAACTAGGAAGAGGAAGAGACCAGGATCTGGCACTTAGACCAGATTAAAACTCTCCTCCTGGGTGGCTCAGCCTTACATTAGGATGCTCGGATCCAGACCACCTTTTTAAGAGACAGGGATCTGAGTAGGGGCAGCTGCTATGTGACATGGGGTAACAGGAATGAAACCCCCTTACTCTAAATTGCACTGCAACCCAGTCCAATGAATCTGGAATTCACAGACCCACAATGTCATCATGGCCACTAATGTGGGTGGCTTTTGAAAAGTCTTAAATTCATGGAGAATAGATCGATCATCATCTATTTGCAATCACAGATCAATGGAAAATATTCAGATGCACAATAAAACTTTGGACCCAATCCTATGGGTTTGCGGCAATGCTGGAACTTTTGTGCCAGCAGCGCATCACTCTTTATGGCCGTCACAAAAATTGACATGTCATTCCATACAGAAGGGCTTCTTCTGTGTGCACCAGTGATTCCCAAAGTCACTGGTAAGTTGGTGCTGGGCTGGTGCAAGGAGTGGGCCGAGTGGGCAAAGGAAGGTATAAGGAAGAGGCAGGGTGGGATGGGGGTGTCGAGGGTAGCAGTGCCGAATTGCTCCATGATCCCAAATGCAACCATCAAGATTAAATGTATTGCCTTAATTCTCCTTTCCACAGACAGACAGACAGACAGACAGACAGACAGACAGACTTGTCCCAACATCATACAAAACATGGTTTGTGCCTAGCATTATATTAAAATAGTTTTCCTCTGCAACAATCCAAACTGTCTTATTTTGTAAGACAATAAGAACAACAAAAATAATAAAGGGCCGCACAAAACATAGCCGCAACAATGTCACACCCTCCAATTGCCGTGGCTTAGACTCCACATCACAATCCATGTTCCAGATGTGCGGACTGCCCGTAGTTTGTATGGTTTCTCTCTTCCCCTGCTTTCCCTAAGATTCCTTGGAGACAATCCCAACCAGTGGCTTCCAAGACTGGGCAATGTCTCAAACCAGAGTTTCTTGGCTCTGGTGGCCACCCCAAACCAGTTTGCCCCAACTAATTGGTTTCAAAGCACATATTCCAGTTTGAGGGTCGCCCACAAACTACAAGAAGCACAACGAAGGTGTGATTTGACTTTGGGGCTGAACCGCACCAGACAGATGTGATTAGAAGGTAGGTGAAAATACCCCATATTTACTTGAATCTAATGCGCACCCCACACTTATAATCGAAATACCGTATTTACTCAAATATAATTAACTAATCTAATGCACACTGATTTTGGAGACTAAATTTAACTGAAAAAGGTGAGCATTACATTAGGGTAAATACAGCCGTAGAAGGATGGAAGAGAAAGATGGGCACTATAAGTGATTGTATTGCGCATGGTGGTTGTTGTGCATGGGGAGTTGATGCGCATGGAGGGTTGATGCGCATGGGGGATGATTCGTATAGGAGACTTATAAGCATGGGGACTTATGTGCATGGGGTGTTGATGCGTATAGGGGATAGTTGTGCTTAGGGAGAGGTTACGCATGGGTGGCTGTTGCCCATGGGTGGCTGTTGCCCATGGGGGGTTGATGCGCATGTGGGGTTGATGTGCATGTGGGGTAACTGAGCTTGGGGACAGTTGCACTTGGGGGGACCGATGCACGTGGGGGATGTTGCGCCGTGGGGGGTGGCGTACAGGGGAATTTTACTCCCGCAACGCAGGTACACTTTTCACTTGTATTATATATATACGTAAATGTGAAGATTAACAGTGAAGCCTGGGTCTGAAAATGTTTAAGATGAATACTTGAAATAAAAACAATGATGTTTTTGTCTGCAAGGAATCAAAGGCTGCAGTCTGGAGCCAAACAGTGACTGTTCAGTTACAAATGTGAAAAATGTTCTACTTGTTTGTAAAAGTAACTTGAGCAAATGTTATTATCCAGCAAACAGTGTGGTTTGCTTGATAGTATTTATCCCAGCTACTTCATATGCATGCTTCGATAATCAGGATGGTATCGTCTTGCCAGAGTCACCTAACCAGTAAATTCGAGGGCTCAAGGATATGATCTGGCCTCATTAATCAACCTCAAACAACCTTTATTTGATTTTACTGATTTGGTTTATGTTCCTCCTTATTGCCACATTATAACTGGGCTATAAGGCAAAAAATAAAAAGATATGGGGCTAAATCCAGGGCAGTTACGGTTCCACGCAGTTACTTCACCCTCTAGTTTTATCTTATAGAAAGTCATCTTAACTGCTCCAGCGCAAAGGGCTTAATTTCACTTTAGGATATAGGCCATCATCCTTCCCTTACCTGGCTGTTTATTCACTATTAACCTGTGCATCAGACCAGCAGTATTAATGTTTCTAAAGTATAATAATAAATGGTTAAACAAGAGACCCAGCTTTCTATAACAATCCCAGTGGCTATAAAGTTCCATCACATGGACCACATGGATCATGTCTCCAAAATCAGGGTGTGCATTAGATTCAATGGTTAATTGGATTTGAGTAAAATCAGGGTATACATTAGATTTGATGGCGCATTAGATTTGGGTGAATACGGTTCTATCACTTGTGCTAAAATCTTCCGTAAAGGGTCACGCATCAAGGAAGATAAAAAGCGTGAAGGAGGAAGGATTCTGTATGGGATAACAATGGGGTACGGTAAACATAGTAATAATAAATATTTTAATAAATACTATAAATAAATACTATAAATACTATATATTTTAATAATACCATAAATAAATAAATAAATAAATAAATAAATAAATAAATAAATGTTTTAATAAAAACATAATAAATATTTTTGACTTTGCAAAGGTGCTATTTCTCTTTATACAGTTGTTCATTCCACATAGGGCAAAATCCAGAGTAACTATGGGGAGTCCTTGCTCTGGTGTAAGAACAACTAGGGGTGCAATCCAGAGTAGCTACGGGGAGTCCTTGCTCCGGTGTAAGAACAATTTGCTCTGGATTGCAATATGAATTTCCCATGGGTTTTCACTGGGTGGTGCAGTAACTACGGGTGCACGTAATGTCTCTTATGTGCTCCCGTAGTTACTCTGGATTGTAGGGTAACTCTGGATTCCAATATGAATTTCCCATAGGTTTTCAATAGGTGGTGCAGTAACTACGGGTGCACGTAAAGTCTCTTGCATGCTCCCGTGGTTGCTTGGATTTGGGGGATAATCAATCAATCAATCAATCAATCAATCAATCAATCAATCAATCAATCAATCAATCAATCAATGGTCCTGGAATTTGGGGAGGGGCATTTGCCAAAAGAACAATACAGTTCAAAAGACTGTATAAGTCCTATATAAGCACTTATATAAGCATCAGGCCAGCAACATTGGATTTTAAAATGGCACAGAAAGGAAGAGCAGCAACCAGGTCACATCTTGACTAGCGTCGGTGCTGCGTTTCACATCCTGAAAGTAGCCACACTGAAATAATTTGCTCATGCGCAACATCTGTTTCAATGGCGCGCACTTAAGAAACAAGGAACAGGAAAAAGTCAATCACGTCCCTTTCGGAGCTTCTCCCCCACCTCACCGGAATGTCTTCATCTGGCCAGCATTAATTTCATCAACGTATCTGGAAGTTACAGACATCATGAAAAGGATCTCTGTGTCTCTCTTGATAACAACCCCTTTGTGTCAAAGTTGCACAAAAAGGTACTGATGGATGCAAAGTTCCTACAGAGCGTGACACCAATGTTTCTCCAAGGCAGTGGCGTAGAGGGGGTGGAGCAGTCCGTCTCGCCCCTTAGGAGCCACTCCAAGTTGTGATGGGGGAGCACAATGGAGCTGAGAAGCTCCCTCCAAGACCAACTCCTCCACCCCCCCCCCAGCTATGCCACTGCTCCAAGGCACCTCTCTTGTCCGGGGTGGCTCAAATCATGTAATGCAGGACGAGGCCCAGAATCGTTCAACTCACTTTGTAGATTTGAAGAGCACAACACAACACACATGTTGATCCATGCGCAAAAGTTTGGAAAGCGCCAACATCATGGTTTCCGTACCGCATCTCCGCTTGCACAAGAAATGACTGCAAGTCTTTATTGTACTATAGGGATCTTGGCATTCTATAGTAGGGTTGCCACATGTCCCGAAAAGCAGGGACGATCCCGATTTGGGGGGATTGTGTTCACATACTGGCATATTGGACAGAGGGTCCTATTCTGGTTTTGTGGAAGAGAATTGTGGCAACCCTATTCTATAGGGGATCTTGGGGTTTTTCAGAGGATCGTGGGGTTCCATGGTGGGTCTTGGGGTTCTACGGAAGAGCTAGAGGATTTTGGAGTTCTATGGAGGATCTGCAGAGGATCTTGGGGTTCTACGGAGGATCTACGGGGATCTTGGGGTCCTATGGAGGATCTTGGGGTTTTATACAGGATTTGGGGGGTTCTACAGAGGAGCTAGAGGATCTTGAGGTTCTACGGAGGATATACAGAGGATTTGGGGGTTCTATGCAGGATCTACGGGGGATCTTGGGGTTCTACGGAGAATATACAGAGGATCTACGGGGATCTTGGGGTTCTACAGAGGATCTATGGAGGATCTTGGGGTTCTACGGAGGACCTTGGGGAATTAACTACAATAGCTCCCTTTCCAGACCCCAAAATCCAAGCAGTTTGTGCTTTCCCACATTAAAAGACCACAAGCACACTATATGGGTATAGTAGCGGGATTTTTTCAGACTGTGGGAAACTGCCTAGCAGAAGCCAAGAACCAAACAAATGCTCTGAGTCACCATCCTTTCTGCGTTGATACTTTAAGGAAGTGCAACAAGGGGAGAGAGAGGTGCTCAAGGAATTACAATGTATTTACTCATATTTACTCGTTTTATTTACTCAACGTGGATTTTTTCCAAGCCTGATTTGTTTCCCCTACAACTCTGATCCCAATGGATACCATAACTCTGCTTAGCTGTTGCACGAAGGAGGAAAGCGGAGGAGAGGGCTAGGTTAAGGCGTCTCCATCCGGTACTCAGTTACCGTCCTTCTAACAGAGGATGTTTGAAAACTTCCCAAGAATGCAATCCTGAAAGACTTCCTACTATTTGCCTATAGTCACAGCAATAGTAGGACCACAAAGCAATCTGCACGATCCTAAATACGTAAAAGGGTTTTTTTCCCCCTTTCCAATATTTTGGAGGCAATTTTATTTATAGGTATTGTCACCCCAAAGCCATATGTGGAAAATTATATACTCCAACGGCCTGTTTCACATCTGTTTTAACACCACTATTTGCCCAGCAGTTTCAACGTGCATTAAATCCCCAGTGGGGTTTTCACTTCCTTCCATAAATAGAAGGGAAAGCAAGTTGATCCAGAAGTGGTTTGGGACAGGAGTAGGTTTTAACTGGGGCGGGAGGGGAGTCAAAACCTGTAAAGGGGTTACCACTAACCTCATAATACATTTTATAGCTTTTTGAGTGATCAAAATGTTTTGTGGGTTCTTTGGCATAATCCGTACAACAGCCCTATAAGGAAGGCCAGTACAACTGCCCTCATATTAGCTAGTATCGGAATATTTCAAACAAGAGGCCAAAACAGAATAACTTGTCTGAGGGCACCATATAATTTAACTATGAAACCATTTATCAGATTTTGGTTGGGCCATAATCCAATCTCAGTGGGTTCCCATTCATTTCAATGGGCATTTCATTTTTAATATACTGTATTTACTAGAACCCAACGCTCACCTTTTCAGCCGCATCTAGACTCCAATCCTAAAGATTTCTCCTGGGATTAAGACCCATTGAAAACAATGGAGCTTACTTTTGAGTAGACATCTTTATGATTGTGATGGTTAATTAGTTATGAGTAAATTCTGTAATTTGATTATGAGTAAAGGGCGAGCATTAGATTTGAAGGTTAATTAGATTTGAGTAAATGCTGTATTTTGATTATGAGTAAAGGGCGAGCATTAGATTCGAAGGTTAATTAGATTTGAGTAAATGCTGTATTTTGATTATGAGTAAAGGGTGAGCATTAGATTCGATGGTTAATTAGATTTGAGTAAATGCTGTATTTTGATTATGAGTAAAGGGCGAGCATTAGATTTGATGGTTAATTAGAATTGAGTAAATGCTGTATTTGATTATGAGTAAAGGGTGAGCATTAGATTTGATGGGTAATTAGATGTGACTAAATGCTGTATTTTGATTATGAGTAAAGGGCGAGCATTAGATTTGAAGGTTAATTAGATTTGAGTAAATGCTGTATTTTGATTATGAGTAAAGGGTGAGCATTAGATTCGATGGTTAATTAGATTTGAGTAAATGCTGTATTTGATTATGAGTAAAGGGTGAGCATTAGATTTGATGGGTAATTAGATGTGACTAAATGCTGTATTTTGATTATGAGTAAAGGGCGAGCATTAGATTTGAAGGTTAATTAGATTTGAGTAAATGCTGTATTTTGATTATGAGTAAAGGGTGAGCATTAGATTTGATGGTTAATTAGAATTGAGTAAATGCTGTATTTTGATTATGGATATAGGGTGAGCATTAGATTCGATGGGTAATTAGATTTGAGTAAATGCTGTAATTTAATTAAGTATAGGGTGAGCATTAGATTTGATGGCACACTAGATTCAAGTACATGGATATTTACTCATTACTTTACACCCAGAATGGCTCCGAAGGGTCCGTTTGCCTGGCACCTGCCAAACAATGCTTTGTCCCCCTCTAGCTATGTCACTGCCCTTTTATATTAAACTTTGGCCATATGTGACACTTTCCCATATGTGCCCAAGGTTGCCACTTTCCCTTTTCCCAGCTTCTGATGCCCAGATCCCAATCCACATCCAGCACATATGTCAATCCTATGGGGGAGGGGGGCAAAGTATACCTCCTGCACATCTGCAGCCACCTATAGACACGTGTGTTTCCTTATCCTCTTCCATTTAGGATCTTGCCTGCCTTGAAACCCCCTTGTCCTATATTGAGGAAAGGGGTGAGAGGTACACCCTCTCCATCTCTTTCTGCCATATACACGGGTTGCTTTTCTGCCTGATCCAAGAGGAGTATTCCATACACGGATTTGGGCCATGTAATGTGTGAACATGTCCTAGAAGGCATCAGGCACAGCCTTTCCCCCTGGAATGAATGGGGAAGCCAGAGAGGAATCGGGTCCTGAGTAAACAGCATCTCTCCAAGCAACCCAAGCTATACATGCTTACTCAGAAGGAATCCCATAATAGTCAATGGTTTTACTCCCAGGTAAATATGGACCGGATTGCAGCCTCAGAGGCCAAACCTATGCATGCCTACTCAGAAGGAAGTCTCATTAGAATCAATGGATCTTACTCCGGTGGATAAGATTGCAACCCTCTCCAAGTCCACTCAGAAGGGAGTCCAATGATATCCAACGGGGTTACTCGCGTGTAAGCATGGCTGGGATCGCACCCTAATAACCCAGCCCTGTGCATACCTATTCAGACGAGAATCCTATGATAGTCAACGGGTTTACTCGCGTGTGAGCATGCAAGAGCTCAACCTAAGAGCTCAGCCCTCTGCATGCCTACTCAGAAGGGGATCTCATGATAGTCAATGGGGCTTACTCGCAGGTAAATGTGGATAGGAGCCCAACCTAAGAGGCCAGCCCTGTGCCTGCCTATTCAGAAGGAACTCCCATTCTAATCAATGGTGCTTACTCCCGTGTAAGCATGGCCAGGATCGCTAGGATCGCCCAGCCCTGTGCATGCCTACTCAGAAGGGAGTCCAATGATAGTCAACGGGGTTATTCGCGGGTAAGCATGTAGGATCTCAATATAAGAGGCCAACCCTCTACATGCCTACTCAGAAGGGAGTCCAATGATAGTCAACGGGGTTACTCGCGTGTAAGCATGTAGGATCTCAACCTAAGAGGCCAACCCTCTGCATGCCTACTCAGAAGGGAATCCAATGATAGTCAACGGGGTTACTCGCGGGTAAGCATGTAGGATCTCAACATAAGAGGCCAACCCTCTACATGCCTACTCAGAAGGGAGTCCAATGATAGTCAACGGGGTTACTCGCGTGTAAGCATGTTGGATCTCAACCTAAGAGGCCAACCCTCTGCATGCCTACTCAGAAGGGAGTCCAATGATAGTCAACGGGGTTACTCGCGGGTAAGCATGTAGGATCTCAATGTAAGAGGCCAACCCTCTGCATGCCTACTCAGAAGGGGATCCCATGATCGTGAAGAGGGCTTACTCTTGCGTAGGGGTGTGGGTGTGGGGTCCCCTCCCTCGCTCCCTTCCCTGCATGCGGGGCTGCCCCGTAGTCACTCACCGAGGGTCTTCCTACGGCCACGGCCATGCCGGCGCTGGAGGGTCTGCGGGCTGGACGGGGCTGGCCGGGGCAGGGCGGCGGAGGGAGAGGCTGGAGCGGCGGCAGCGCCTCCTCCGGAGCACCAGGCGGCAGCGGGGAGGGACCATCCAGCAGCCGGGCGGGGGCGGGGAAGGCAGGCGGGCGGGCAGGCGGGCGGGCGGGGGTCTCCCTCCAGGACCCTCCCTCCCCAGGCCCCCCGGACACAGCCGCACTCCTCTCCAGGGCTGCCCCGCAGGACCCCCAGCCTCTGCCCCGGAGGGACCCCCGCAGCCTCCCCAGGCAGCAGCCCCCAAAGCAGACACAGTCCCCGCGTCAGGGAGGGAAGGAAGGACAGGTTCTACCCAGACACTCCACCCTCCAGCCCCTGCACTGGCTGCCTGCAGGAGACCCTCATCATCCTCACACCATCACCTTCATCATCTTCATCACACCAACACCATCACATGAACACCACCATCGTCTTCATCACACCAACACCATCATCTTCATCACACCATCACCTTCATCGTCTTCATCACACCAACACCATCACATCTACACCACCATCACTTTCATCATCATCACATCAACACCACCATCATCTTCATCGCATCATCTTCAACACCATCACCTTCTCATCTTCATCACATCAACACCACCATCATCTTCATCGCATCATCTTCAACACCATCACCTTCTCATCTTCATCACATCAACACCACCTTCATCTTCATCACATCAACACCACCATCATTTTCATCACCATCACCACATCTTCATCACCTCATTACTATCATCATCATCATCATCACTTCAACCACCAGCATCATATTAATCACCATCATCTTCATCACCATCATCTACATGGGCTCCAGCAGGTTCGCCCCTACTCTACAGAACCGGCTGTTAACGAGAGACAGGACATATAAAGTTTAAAAATAGCCATTTAAAAGTGGCTGCCAGATGGGCAGAGAACCGGTTCTTAATTTCTTTCAATCCCATCACTAAATGTGACCAAATGTTCTCTTTTATTAGGACATGTCCTCCTTTTGGGCTTGTGTCCTGGTAAAAAGATCTTCATTGTCCTCTTCTTGGAATTGCCAGCAGTGTGCCAGCAGTGAGGGCTCTGAGTGCCTGCTCTGCCACACATGCCATAGGTTTGTCACCACTGTTCTAGAGCAACCTAGAACAGATATGAGCCTGCAGATGTTGGAAGTTCTGCTCAGATGCTGGAAGTGACACCAGAAGAGGCAAAGACATTGTGGTCAGTATACCCGGAGAACACAAAATTGAACAGCTTGTGCAAATTGTGTACATACTGTGTACATTTTTTTCATTTTCTTTGTAAACTGCTTCGTGAACTTTTTAGTTGAAGATAGACAGAAAGAGAGAGAGGGAGAGATAGGTAGGTAGGTAGGTAGGTAGATAGATAGATAGATAGATAGATCTTGCCTTAACCTAGATAGATAGATAGATAGATAGATAGATAGATCAATATCGATATCGATCGATCGATCAATATCGATATCGATCAATATCGATCGATCGAGATCGATATCAATATCGATTGATCGAGATCGATCGATCGATCTTGCCTTTACTCAACCCAGAGAGAGAGAGAGAGATCTTGCCTTTACTCAACCCAGAAAAGTAGAGAGAGAGAGAGATAGAAAGATAGAGAGAGAGAAAGATAGATCTTGCCTTTACTCAACCCAGAAAGATAGAGAGAGAGAGAGAGACAGAAAGATAGATCTTGCCTTTACTCAACCTAGATAGATAGATAGAGAGAGAGAGACAGAGAGAGAGATAGGTAGGTAGATAGAGATAGAAAGAGAGACAGAGAGATAGAAAGATAGATCTTGCCTTTACTCAACCCAGAAAGATAGAGAGATAGAAAGATAGAGAGATAGAAAGATAGATCTTGCCTTTACTCCACCCAGAGAGAGAGAGAGAGAGAGAGAGAGATAGTGTTGTGAAAGTGTCCAGAAGCCCCCTAGTGGGCAAAGAAAGGCAGTGTTTGTGTCTTGCAGAGGGGCTTGGTTCTGTCTTGCCAAAGGACCATGAACTGCCTCTCCTGCACAGCCGTTTCCAGTCGCTGCACATTTCCTTACCATCAGAATTGGCATCATTTCTTCACTTCCAAACATTTGCTGGGATGGGATGAGAAGCCACTTAAAATGACAAGACAACAAGCGAGAAGCAGAACCGTGATTCGACTCTGGTTTCTGGCTACGTCGAGCACTCGTGGCACACTGACAAGGCTCAATGTGTGGCTAAAGTGGTCAAGGCACACCATCAGTTTTTTTACCATTGACGAGGAACAGCATGATGCTCTCTCAACATGATGCTCTATGCCACTGCACAGTGCTTCTAGACTGAATGAGGCTATCACTGAGGGCTGCGGTGGCTCAGTGGTTAAAGACATGGATGTCGGCTGGTCAGCGATTCGAGACCATTTCCTGCCCAGATTCTGCTAACCTAGCAGTTTGAAAGTATATCAATGCAAGTAGATAAAGGAAGTGGCGCAAGTGGCCTGTTAACCAGCAGGCCAGGGTTCCAGACCCGGATCCCCACAAGACGAGGATCTCCTGCTACAGGCAGGAGGTTGGACTAGATGATCCACTGGGCGGGGTGACCAGATGCCAAACCCAAAATTCCTAATCCCAGGCCAAAATTCCTACCCGCTGAAAAAAATGCCAAAAAATGTATTTTTTGTTTTTGTTTTCTGTTTTTTGACCATAACTTTTGATAGGAAGGAGATATCTCCAAACTGATTTTTGCATTGGATTCAGCCCTTCAATACAAATCCAACAACATATGGCATGATGGGGTACTGTGCACTATCACGAAGTTTCAAAATGAAGCCAAGATGTAGGACAATGATGCCAAAAGGTAGGACACCGGGACAGGAGGCTAAAAATCCGGACAAATCCGGGTTTTTCTGGTCATCTGGTCACCCTGCCACTGGGTCCCTTCCAACTCTATGATTCTATGATTCTAAATAGTTACCTCTTCTATACCTCCTTTGGCATATAGTCATGCCAGCCACAAGACCGCAGAGACATCTTCAGATCATTCTGGCTCTTCAAGAACGAGCACCACCATCATTGTTGGTCACAACTAGCATGGCAACCTGTGGGGGACACCTGTACATGATTTGAATGAATGAATGCCAACAGCGTATCAAACTGTCCTCCCATCCTTGGGTTCTTGGCACATCAGTTCCAATGAATTGCAATTCAATGTTCCAATTTCTGCAATTTAAAATGGACACACTGTTATGGCCAGGACAGTGTACTTTATTGTTATGTGTCACTTTTCAACCAAAGTCAACCAAAATCAACTTAGAACCATTAAGTGAAAAATTCAGCTTCCTAAAACAAAACTCTGCTTTCCTTTAAGATTCTAGTCCTCAAGCATATTGTTGAAAGCACATGAGAAACATTAGAAGTTGGGCTGTGCTGAGACTAATTTCAAATAGATCAAAATTTCAGTGATAATAGATCACTGAACTATTAGTGATTAGTTACTAATAGTAACTAATTAGTAATAGTAACTAAATAGTAACTAATAGATTACCAGTCCGTGCTCATGATTACCAAAATAATCTATATACACATTTGCATAGACTGTAAAAATGCATTACTCTATTCAGAATGTTTATTACTCTTTTAAAGTTCTATCTATCTATCTATCTATCTATCTATCTATCTATCTATCTATCTATCTATCTATCTATCTATCTATCTATCTAAGGGCACAATCCAGAGTAACTATGGGGAGTCCTTGCTCCGGTGTAAGAACAATTTGTTCTGGATTGCATAGGTTGAATTTCCCATAGGTTTTCACTAGGTAGTGCAGTAACTACGGATGCACGTAATATCTCTAATGTGCTCCCGTGGTTGCTCTGGACTGTAGGGTTAATCATGTCTACTCAAAAGTAAGCTGCGTTGTGTTCAATGGGTCTGACTCCCAGGAAAGTGTCTTGCAGCCTTATATGTTTATTGCATATTCTATACTGCAGCCTATATCTATATGTATCTATAGATTGCAATCTATATTGCAGCCTATATCTATATGTATATATGCACTCTTATAGTATAAATGCACACTGTGCATTGCAATTATATATACAGTGCAGGGAGGACAGTGATAGTAATAGTTGAAATAACACCCAAAGTTAGTCAGGTGGAGTTGAATTTCTTTTGCTCTAACTCTGTGATGAGATTTAGTAGAACAGATTATATAATACGGGTGATGGTTTATGTAGGTTTCAGCGTGATTAATGTTGCATAATAAGGGAGTGAATACAGAATAAGGGAGAGAAAAAGGGGAATTATTGGGGCTGGCTTTCCATGGCTCGTATCCACAGAGAGAGAAACAGAGAAAAACCCTTTTGAATCTGTGTTTGTCCTGATGCATTTTTATGTGAACACTTATATTTTGCTTGCCCGAGGGACGCAGACCAGAAAGCCCATCGTCACAGTACTATAGAGGGTCTTTGCCAAATGATGCCATCAGTAGTGGCTGAGATCTTGTTTTTTCTTTTGCTGCTCTTTATAGAAAGTATTGATCCCAGAAGGAAGTGTACAGATGTCCGGAGAATCACCCCTGCTGTTGAATCTGCCAGTGAATTGTGGGGTGACCAACGTGAGCCTATAAGCAAGCAGATACAATGCAAAAATAATATGTGAAAAGTAAAGACGAATTGGGTCTGGGTTTGGCGTCTAGGAGCTGGCGCAGGGGGAGGTTTAAACCGGTGGTGGGATTCAAATAATTAACAACAGGTTCTATGTCCTAATAACCTAAATTAAAAACAGGTTCTATGTCCCATTAATAAGAGGTTCTCAGAACCAGGCGCTCATTAGGAAAGGGTTCTATAGAACCTGTGAGAACCCCCTGAAGCCCACCACCCAGGCTCAATTGGGAGCAATTGGTCCAACTGGCTTAAAGCTGCCCCAGTCAAAGACCTCACTCTCTCCTTGAGCAGGTTAAGAATGGACACATATGGCATAAGAACATAAAGAACCAGCTCCGCTGGATCAGGCCAAATGCCCATCTAGTCCGGCATCCCGTATTTCACAGCCGGCGTCCTGCAAGACAACAAGACACCTGCATCCAGGTATTTCGAGGTTACCTGCATCTATTTACATGGAATTTATCCAGTCCCTTCTTAAACGCATTGAGGCTAGATGCAATCACCACATCCTGTGGCACAGTGGCAGGGAGTTCCACAGATTAATTACACATTATGCATTATACCATTTTTGCACTTGAAATTACGCCTCCTAAGCAAAGGAAAAGGTTCAGGAAGGCACTGGAGAAGTTACTACCTTAGCCCCAGTTCCATCTGTATAAGGGACAGTTGTTTTATTGTTTTTTACTGTTTTTAACAAATAGTTTTAATCTGCATGTTTTTTATTCAGTTTAATTGTATTTTAATTATATTTTAATGGTGTTTTAATCTTTATTTATGAGCTATTTTAATGATGTTTTATTCCCTGATGTCAGCTGCCTTGGGCTCCCCCTTGCAGGGGAGGAAAGGCGGGATATAAATTGATTAAATAAAATAAAATAATGTAAATAATGAAGTTATCTGCTGTATTTTAAAGCAAGAAGGAATTTTTTGATAATACATCATTAGTGACCTTGGCATATTCTACAAGCCCAAAAAAGAAGGCAAAAGTTTAATTACAACTGGACGCACAGCAGGTCAACAGATAGTAATCTGAAAACAGGGTGGATATACCAGATCACACCCGTTCAATCTGGATTAACTACCACACCAGTTCGGTACTTACAATCTCCAAGGCAGATTTCATTCTACGCATAACTCCTACCCAGAGGCGGAAACGCGCGTTCAACGAACATGCATTTCATTATTAGATGAAAAATAATGCTTTCAGTCCCCTGATTGTGTAAACACAAAAGTAGTTTAAGGAGCATCTAATCTGCCCAAAGTGCTGTCAGGGACATTTCAAGGCAGATCAGGTCAATCTACAATTCCTGTTTGGCAAGCAGAAAAGATTTAAGGTTAGGAAAAGTACATTTAAAATGCATCTGGAAAAGAATACCAGTTGTTACACTACAAAAAAAAATTTAACCTACAAATTAAGTTTATGTCAGTGAGTATAGATTACTCTACATATACTCTACATATATGTAACCCTGTCTGCACCATCATTCCAAAAATGAACGTAATTTGGTTCCACAATGATTAGGGTTGCCATATGTCCCGAAAAACAGGGAAAATTCCAATTTTTGGGGATTGTGTTCACATACTGGCAAATGGGACAGAGGGTCCTGTCCCAGTTTTGTGGAAGAAAATCATGGCAACCCTATTATGTAAAGCAGGGGTGTCCAACCTTTTAGCTTCCCTGGGCCACATCGGAAGAAGACGAGTTGGTTTGGGCCGCACATAAACACTAACAACTTTTTAAAAAGTAGGACAAAATGTAGGATGTCCTATATTTTGTTCTACATTTTTAAACCTTGGAGTAATCTCATTGTTTTTAATGGGGCTTACTTCTGAGTAGGCATGATACATAGGCTAGACAGCGATCCTCTCCAAGCTAAACCTTGGAGTAAGTCTCATTGATTATCATGGGGTTTTCTGCTGAGTAGCCATGCATAGGATTGGGCTCTCAGACTGCAACTTGGGAGTAAGCCTCACTGACTTTAGTGGAGCTTACTTCTGAGGAGGCATGATGCATAGGATGGGCTGTGATCCTCTCCAAGCTTAACCTTGGAGATATGCTGCAATCAGGAACACATTTTCCTGGGAGTAAGACCCACTGGGTACAGTGGGCCTTACTTCTGAGTAGACATGGTTAGGATTGCAGCATATCTATAAGGTTAAGCTTGGAGAGGATCACAGCCCATCCTATGCATCATTGGGCTCTCAGACTGTAACTTGGGAGTAAGCCTCATTGACTTTAATAGGGTTTACTTCTGAGTAGGTCTCAAGGGCAGCAGGCAGCGGCTGGGATAGAGGCTGAGGCTGCTTTTGGGGGATGCGGGTGGGCGAGTGCTGCAAGGTCTGCAGGGGCCTGAAGCGCTCTGAGTGCCAGGAGGCAGGTGGGGGGAGGAGCAGGCAGCCCAGACCAGCTTTGTGGCGGCCGCCCAGGGCAGTGCGCAGAGAAGCACGCAAAATTTGAATATGGCTGCTGCCACAAAGCTGGTTTTTCCAATGGTGGTGGCCAGCTTTGCAGGAGGGCCACATCCACCCTCGTCCTGGGCCGCATGTGGCCCCCGGGCCGCGTGCTGGACACCCATGATGTAAAGTTGTTGAAGTACCTAGAACTGGTCCACACCCAGAACATCCATGTTCAATGTGATAGCAAAAATGTCATCTCTTTCCAAGCTGTGACCCTGTGCATTCAATTTTGGCATGACAGGCAGACATTCAACAGGTGATAACTTTCCAAACATGGCATTACTGTGCCAGGAAAGCATCTTTTGGTAAATTTTTGCCCTTTATGCAACTCTTTGGCACAGAGGCAACACAAAAACTCATTTCTGGTACTTATTGATAAGTCACATTTTGACTTATCTGGTGCAAATAAAGTCATCATGCTATGTATACATGTATATCTCTTTGGTGCAAGGCTTTAGAGGTGCCTGGCCCATCTGGAATGTCTGTACTCAATTTTTAAATTGGAAATGCCTGTCAATTTGCATTGGAAAACGTTTTTCAGCTGCAATCCTATCCAAACTTTCCTGGGAGTAAATACTATTGAACACAGTTGAACTTTCTTTTGAGTAGACATGCTTAGGATTGCACTGTTTTTATACTTTGCAAAATCAGGAATGAGAAAGTTAGTTTAGAAAAAAAGTAATTTACTATCTGACTTTCCAAAGTCCAAACAAGGAATTCCAAAAGGCAAAGGAAAGCATCTATACGTGCTTTTAAAAAGTATGGGATGTAGTAAACTTAGGCTGAAATCCTAACCACACTTTCCTGGGAATAAGTACTATTGAATACAATGGGACTTCCTTCTGAGGAGACATGCTTAGGATTGCATTGTCAATGTCATGTGAGAACAGCATGTTCTGGGTTCTCAAACTGGGCCATAAAGGGCCGGACATCGTTCAATCAGACCCATCTGAAAAAACTGGGTTACAACATAATCTAATAATAGATTACAATGTGTGTAAATTGTCTTTGATCTTTTGTATCACTTATGCATGCACACACCCTCCTGTTCAACCTAGAAGTCATTAAGCTGATGCTTGAAATAATTTGGCCCCTTGTGCAAGTCTAATACAGCCAACCTAAATATTATTTTTATCCTCATACTAGTGAAAACGTACCCGCATTTGCAGGAGTAATTTTCCCGTATGCCATACCCCCATGCGCTTCAATCCCCCCATGCGCTTCAATCCCCCCATGCGCATCAACCCCCCAGTGCATCATCTGCAAATGTGCATTGTCCCCTCCATGCACATCACCCCCATGCGCATCATTCCCCTATGTGCAGCATCCTCTCCAGTGCAACCCCACCATGCGCAACACCCTCCCCCCCAACAATATCCCCGAGTACACCAGGAACCACCAAATTGGCTGTATGTTGGTCAGTCTTCCACATTAAGTATAGGACAAAAACACGTTGCACCCCTTTTCAACACCTTAAGGGGTAAATTTCTCAACATCAGTTCTTGGTGGGTGTTGAAGTCTCAGAAAGAACACCATCCACAAATTTCACGCTTGGTCCAGGGGTTGGTGCAGGGGTTGGATCAGTCAGGGATTCTTCAGTGTAAAATATAGGGAGGAAAATGCATTGTGCCCCATTTCATCCCCTTCCAGTTGGAATTTCCAAAAACCAGTTCTTAATGGGTGCCTCCATCATGGAAGGAAAAACCCCCCAAATGTCGTGCTACCTCCAATTAAGTTATGTCATGCTGCTTTGGTTTCATTTCAGCCATGTCCATAGCAACACACTGATGTCACGAACACGTAGTATGACTTCAGTGCAAATGCCGAACTGATGACTAATAAATGGGTAATTATTATTGGAACAAGGAAAGGCAACAAGGAATAAGCACGCTGATACCGCTCTTGTGCAAGTGTCTCATATAGAGTGATGCATGCATTCTTGCATACTAGCATGGGGGGGTCAGGACCCGGCAGTACACCTTGGGGGAGTCAGTTAATGCCCCGACACAAATCCCGCATCATGATCTGCCTGTGTTTGTCCTTTAATGTGGCTCCATAGCTTTCCATTGCTTTGGGAATTCCAAATCTCGATGTGCTGTGTTTGCAGTCCCTGGAGGAACATGATGTTGTTGTACCCTCCCTCCTCTCCCAGTGACTCCTTCCTTGGACTGAACATTGATTTCCTACAGTGGCTACCGGAGTTATAAAAATGGAGGCATCTCCTTCCGTAACTTTGGTTTAATCATGAATAGTGAATACACTCTTGACACATCAGCAAGTTGCCTATTTGGGGACCCAACACAGTCCTTTTAATCTCATATTAAACTGATTTTCCATTTTAACTTCCAATACAAATCATGCTTGTTTTTCATTGCAGGGATGCCCAAGGAGGCAACATCAATAAGAATCATAACACATGGCACTCAAATTTTTAGTGGTTCATGTTCTTATATTCTTAGGTTCTGCGTGATCCTTTCTGCATCTATAATTACCTGCAAAACAAAGGGCCCTATAGCATGTTAAACACCGTCACGTTTATTTTCAGTCCACCTCAATAAATGCATTAAAATAAATCCTCAGCAGGAAGGTATACATAGACAAACATACATCAAATACAAAACACAAACTACTTGCCTGCCCACCGCCCAAAAAAAACAAAAAACTTTGCAACAAGCTTAACATACAAGACAGGCAGACTGGCAATTCATAACGACAACGATCTCAAGAAGTCTGACCTTCTCTTGTGATATAGGAAGCTGGACTAAATGGGCCTTCAGCCTGATCCAATGGGATCTTCTTATGTTAAAATAAATTTGATCTAGGCCATGGGGTGAGTTGAATGCTCATTAAAGTTAATCACATGGCAAATATGTTACCTGATTGCTCTAGTATGTAGCTGAATCCGTTTTTGGGTGTATGGTCAATGCTACCTTACTGTGTGCTGTAAATTGATCTGGCCCCACAATGAAATCAGACGACCGCTTTAGCTTTGGATGAACATCACTTGCACTGAATTTACCAAGCAGCTGGTTGGTGGTGGCCTCCTTGTCATCATTTATTACATTTTATTACAAAATTTACATACAGACTATATTTCCATTCTGTGCCCAAAAAGAGATGATTGTAAGAAAAATAAAACAGCCAAGCAATTTAAATCAGACACAATAAAGACAAAGTACAAAATTTCACAGCATTGCAAACTGTGGCATAGCAGGTCCTGAATCCTTGAAGAATACATGTTCTATTCATATACAAGATACATATTCTAAGGGCACAATTCTTACCATGTCTACTCCAAAGTAAGCCCCATTGTGCTCAATGGGTCTTACTCCCAGGGAAGTGTCTTTAGGATTGCAGCCTTAGACAGACACACACATTCCCCCAAATCCAGAGTAACTATGGGAGCACGTAAGAGACTTTACGTGCACCCGTAGTTACTACACCACCTAGTGAAAACCTATGGGAAATTCATATTGGAATCCAGAGTAAGCTGTTCTTACACCGGAGCAAGGACTCCCTGTAGTTACTCTGGATTTTGCCCATACACATATATAGACACACACACACACACACACACACACACACACACACACACAAACATTCCTTGAAGATACATATTCTACTCATACAATACGTATACATTATGGCTGCAATCTTAAACACACTTTCCTGGGAGTAAAACCCATTGAACACATTAGGGCTTACTTCTGAGGATTGTGTTCTATGACTGCAATCCTATTCATGCTTTCCTGGGAACTCAGTAGGACTTACTTCTGAGTAGAGATGCATAGGATTGGACTGTAAATCAGGAAAAGACTGGCTTTTTGCTAATCAAGCAATGGATGAGAAGCCCTGAAATAAATGTTGCTATTACTATACTAAAGGCACAATCCTACCCATGTCTACTCAGAAGTAAGCCCGATTGTGTTCAATGGGTCTTAATCCCAGGAAAGTGTACTTAAGATTGCAGTAAGTCCTATGAAACAAAAAAGTTCTTTCTCTGGAACTGCAGTGAACTGTTACATTTTCTGTCATATTGTATTACAAAGTATTGAGATAAAAGTGGTATTTTATCTTAAGAAAAGCAAACTCCCTTCGGGGAAGAGGAAAACATGCTATGAAGAGGTTTTATACTTTGTCTCTTCAATTATTTTTATTGTTGTTTATTGATTTATGACATTTGTAGCCTTCTAGAAAGAATACTTAAGGGTTTCCTGAGCCACTTACATTTCTGGGAAACTGACGGACTTCCCAATCTAATGCGCTGGCCCAAAGCCACCTCCTCTGCTTCGCAGTCAGCTGAGGAAGAAGAAGGAGAGGAGCAAAAATTGAACACAACTGCAATAGGGCAAACATGGATGCTCAGAACCACTAACCACTCTCCATAAGGCAACAATCCCTACAATCCAGAGTAACTACAGGAAGACATAAGAGGCACTTAATCTGGATTGCTCTGTGCATTTCCCATGGGTTTCCCATTGGTGGCACCGTAACTACATCGGTGTAAAAGGTCCCGTAGTTACTCTGGATTGTAGCCAGTTCTCCTTACAATGAAGTAAAGGAACAACTAGTGGACACAATCCTATAAATCAAGGATCTCCAAACTCCAGATGTGGCCCACGGCAAGCTTCTAACTGGCTTGGGGCCAGCCTCTGGTTCCCTAAGAGCCTCTGACCCAGTAGAACAAACACAACTGGAGCTGTGATGGTATTGTAGGGGAATGGGGGATCCTATTAAGTAAGTATGTGTTTTATTTCTGTGCTGTATATCAGTGCTTGCAGAAATCTTGGCAATTTGAGCCCATTTATTCATCCAACTATTTTATATTTTATATCTATATCCAGTATATAAAATTGAAGAATCACTGACTAATACTCATTCACTGACTTGATCAATGCCCAGCCAAAACCGCTGGACCTAGAAGCATGAAATTTGGGGAGAGTGTTCCTTCCATGATGGAGGCACCCGCTACGAACCAGTTTTGGGAAATTCCAACCACATGGAGGTTGATGCGCATAGGGGGTTGATGTGCATGGAGAAGATGTTGCACAAGGGGGATTTTATTCCCATAACGTGGGTGCATTTTGCTAGTTTAAAATATTTTATCTGGTACTCAACACTGAGCCAGGTATTTGATGTGGCCCTTTGGCCAAAAACTTTGGAGACCCCAGCTATGAACAAACAAACAAACAAACAAACAAACCATCTTTATGAGGTTCTTTATGAGGTTCTACTTACTTATTGTGGCCAATCACCATCATTTGCTTGATCCTCTGTCAAAGAAATTTAAATTATTGATCATGGCCGCATGTGCCCTCAAAACCACACAGTAGAAATAATATGTTTAGGTTAGGACAACATCTCCAGATGGCTTACAAAACTTTCAAGGTATGCTGGGGTTTAATGACCTGGTTGCCAGACTTGCTGGGCCAGCAAATAAAAGATTTAGCACAACACAAGCTGATTGCTGCGGCAGTATCAAGTCACCATCCATGACAGCCCAACAGAAACAGAACTGCAGATCGAGAGACTTGCACAACAGTTTGGCACTCTTTCTCCCTTTTCGGTAGGTCAAAAGATATAATTACATTGCAGATTTAAAGCCACGCTGACGGGTGCTACGGTGACTTTTGTGCATGTCAAGTTGCAATTTCTTCCACCAGCTCCCGCTCTTGTGCCTTTAATACTAGATTAATCTGCAGATGTATGTAATAATGCTAATATAAAAACTTCATTCATTGATAACATGGAGGCAGTGGCATCACTAGAGGGTGTGGACTGCAGCACGTGATGGGGAGTGACAATACTACATGCCAAAATTATTATACTCTTTAAAAAAATTGAAATTTTTCAGATATTTTAAAAATATTTTGAATAATAGCATCATGTTATTTGATGCATCAGTTCATGCTGAATGTAATGCAACAACATCTGTTGAAATATGTCCAGTCTATTAAAAGTTGCTGACAAATAGTGCGACACCATGCATACTAAGGGCATTGCCCTGCAAGAGAGAAAGGCCATCATGGGGTTGATATGCTGGCCTATCACACAGGGCAATGCAAACCCTAATGATGCCACTGAGGGGGATGTTTAAAAAGAAACATACAAACAGTTTGCAGACAAAGCTGCTGTTAAAGGCATAGGAGCTAACCTGGTTGGAATTTTCTAGTCAGCTGGCAATCCAACTTTCATTCTGGCTCTGCTCCTATATTTTTAGTAACGTGACATGCAGAAGTTAAGAAGTTATGTCTTTTGCATATGACGACAATAATTTAGCAAACAAACTTTTTTTTTCTGACTTTAAAAAGGATTGCCAAGTTAACTGCCTGATCTGTTCCTGTGTCTTTTGCATACCTGAAAACTGATATGATGACAACAATTTAGCAAATAATTTTTTTTCTCATAACATGGAGAACAACAGCATTGCTAGCAAATATCAGCATGTCAAGTGGTTGTTAAAGTATCAGATCTACTGGCTTACCGAAAAGTTGGCAACCGTAAGTACAAAACACTGCACTGAAGAAGCAGCCAATGTTAAGAGAGTATAAGGCTGCAATCCTAAAGACACTTTCCTGGGAGAAAGACCCATTAGACACGATGGTGCTTACCTCTGAGTAGACATGGTTAGGATTGTGCTCTTTGTCTTTCTCACAATGACATGAGGTCATGTAGAGGAAGAGGCATTTTGAATAACAGACTTTTATTAATTGTCAAACCAAAGCAATTATCTTTCCTGGCTGCAAAGAAGATAACCTTCAGCCCACTATAAAATTCATTCAAGCATATCCTTTAGAGTTTGCTCTCAGCCAGGCTAGAACAATTGAGCTCCAGCAAGAGCTGGCTGACAATTTTCCCCTCTTCTTGATAACCAAGAAAATATTCAGAATTATAGTCTGTTTTTTCCAAAGCACAGAAGGGAACATTTGCAATAAACTGCAATAAAGATATTTTTAGAAAACCTGCCATTGGCTATTCTGCAAAAAAAGGTCCTAAAATGTTGATATTATTACACACACAAATTTAGACATACATATATAATATAT
The DNA here is from genome assembly GCA_030015325.1 of Cryptoblepharus egeriae. NCBI lineage: Eukaryota > Metazoa > Chordata > Lepidosauria > Squamata > Scincidae > Cryptoblepharus > Cryptoblepharus egeriae. The sequence goes on along the minus strand of JAREYC010000007.1, from coordinate 7,098,676 downwards.
TAGATATAATATAATAATATAGTAGATATTATTAGATACACACACACATATATATCTATTATATAGATATACACAATAAAATTTATAAAGGTTGATAAAAATAGGTACACAGTACCTGTTATTACAGTATGAGACTTTGGAGCTTTCCAGATGCATAGCAGAGGAGAGGTCGAATATGTATCTGCAAAGGGTTGCCAACTTTTTTTAGGTGCTTTTTTAGGTTCCTGTGCTTTTAACAGTATATTTTTAGGATACTGTGCTTTTCACAGTATCTTAACCCAAAGAGATTAAGCAGTGAGCTGTCTGTCCATCTATTTCAATGCCAGGGAAGCTTCACCTATATGTGTGCCAAACTGCTTTTAAAGGCACAGAAGAGTCCATTAAAAAATCTGGCAGCTCTAACCCTTCCTGACAAGGGGCACAATCCAGAGTAACTACAAGAGCACGTAAGAGACATTACGCTCACCTGTAGTTACTGCACCACCTAGTGAAAACCTATGGGAAATTCATATTGCAATCCAGAGTAACTTGTTCTTACTCTGGAGCAAGGACTCCTCGTAGTTACTCTGGATTTCAACCAAAGACTCTGTTTTGACAGCCAAGTGACAGGCAGAAATTCATTATATTTTAGTTTTCAATAGCAATAATATGCAGTGACGGAGAACTCTGAACCTTTTGAACATCTGCTTCATTTTCTTTTCAAATATTCTTTTTTCAATCATTATCTTTTAAAACAATTAAGAGCATGCTGTCCTCTAAAGAATTTACCAGGACATAGTACTTGAGTCTGTCCCATTAAACACAAATGGAATTCATTTTCAAATAAATGTCTATAGCATTGAATTCAACTACTCTGCTGTGGCACACTGGCGCGCCTTGATAATTTTAGTGCCTTGTCAGTGTGCCATGTGCTGAAAAAGATTGAAAATCACTGGTCGATGTTTCAGGATACATGTTTCATTCCCCTGAAACTATAATACTCCTAGATCTTCTAGCTTTAAATTAAAGTTTCTTGTGACATATTTTGTTGTAAACTATATGAATGGTGCGTGCTTGTCTAACAGTGACTTCTTCCTATAATTAAAAGCCTTATAATATCAACTTCCTATACTTTCCATCATTGATAATTGGACGAAGAGGTACTTTTAAAGTGGTGCCTTCTTATATTTCACAGGG